>CM050176.1:40344947-40811130 GCA_027410445.1 Discoglossus pictus | reverse complement strand
ACAGTCACAGGGGAGGGGGAGGAGGGGGGAAGGAGACACAGTGGAGGAGGGAGCAGACACAGGGGCAGAGAGGAGACAAGGTGGGAGGGGGGAGGCACAGGGGAGAGGAAATGACGGAGGAGACAGGGGAGGGGAGAAGAGGGGGAAGAGACACAGGGGAGAGGAGATGAGGGAGGAGACAGGGGAAGGAGGAAAGAGACAGGAAGGGGGGAAGAGACACAGGGGTAGGGGGTGAAGAGACACAGGGGTAGGGGGGAAGAGACACAGGGGTAGGGGGTAAGAAGGGGGGAAGAGACACAGAGGAGGGGAGAGAAGGGGTGAAGCGACACAGGGGAGGGGAGAGAAGGGGGGATGAGACACAGGGCAGGGAAGAGGGGGTGGAAGAGACAGGAAGGGAAGAGGAGGGGGGGGAAGAGACAGGAAGGGGAGAGGAGGGGGGAAGAGACACAGGAAGGGGAGAGGAGGGGGAAGAGACCCGGGAGGAGGGGGAGAAATGGGAGGGGAAAGTAGAGGGGGGGAGAGACACAGGGCACAAGAGAGGAGGGGGGAACAGTCACAGGGGAGGGGGAGGAGGGGGGAAGAGACACAGGGGAGAGGAGGGGAGATGGGGGGAAAGGAGACACAGGGGCAGAGAGGAGACAAGGTGGGAGGGGGGAGGCACAGGGGAGAGGAAATGACGGAGGAGACAGGGGAGGGGAGAAGAGGGGGAAGAGACACAGGAGAGAGGAGATGAGGGAGGAGACAGGGGAAGGAGGAAAGAGACAGGAAGGGAAGAGGAGGGGGGAAGAGACAGGAAGGTGAGAGGAGGGGGGGGAAGAGACAGGAAGGGGAGAGGAGGGGGGAAGAGACACAGAAAGGGGAGAGGAGGGGGAAGAGACCCGGGAGGAGGGGGAGAAATGGGAGGGGAAAGTAGAGGGGGGAAGAGACACAGGGCACAAGAGAGGAGGGGGGAACAGTCACAGGGGAGGGGGAGGAGGGGGGAAGAGACACAGGGGAGAGGAGGGGAGATGGGGGGAAAGGAGACACAGGGGAGGGGAGATGGGGGGGAAAGACACAGGGGAGGAGGGAGCCGACACAGGGGCAGAGAGGAGACAAGGTGGGAGGGGGGAGGCACAGGGGAGAGGAAATGACGGAGGAGACAGGGGAGGGGAGAAGAGGGGGAAGAGACACAGGAGAGAGGAGATGAGGGAGGAGACAGGGGAAGGAGGAAAGAGACAGGAAGGGGGGAAGAGAAGGAGCGAAGACAAACGGGAGGGGGGATAAGACACAGGGGAAAGGGGGGAGAGACACAGGGAGAGGAGGGGGAGAGGTGGTTGGGAGACATGGGGGAGGGGGGAAGAAATGGGAGGGGAGAAGAGAGGGGGAAGAGACACAGGAAAGGAAGAGGAGGGGGGGAAGAGACACAGGAGGAGGGGGAGAAATGGGAGGGGAAAGGAGAGGGGGAAGAGACACAGGGAAGGTGGGAGGAGGGGGAAGACACAGGTCAGGGGTGAGGAGGGGGGGAAGAGACACAGGGAAGGGGGACGAGGAGGAGGATAGAGGCACAGGGAAGGGGAGAGACACACAGCAGAGGAGAGGAGGGGGGAGAGACACGGGGGAGAGACACGGGGGGGGGAGAGGAGGGGGGGAGAGAAGCAGGGGAGAGGAGGGAGGAAGAGACACAGTGCAGAGGAGAGGAGGGGTGGAGAGACACAAGGCAGGGGAGAAGAGGGGGGAAGAGACACAGGGAAGGGGGGAAGTGACACATGGAAGGGGAGAGGAGGGGGGAAGAGACACAGGGGAGAGGAGAGAAGGGGGGAAGAGACACAGGGAAGGGGGGAAGTGACACAGGGAAGGGGAGAGGAGGGGGGAAGAGACACGGAGGTAGGGGGGGGAGAAACAGGGGAGAGGAGAGAAGGGGGGATGAGACACAGAGGTAGGGGGGGGAACAGGGTAGGGGAGAGAAGGGGGAAGAGACACGGGGGTGGGGGCGGGAGAAACAGGGGAGGGGAGAGAAGGGGGGAAGAGACACAGTGGTAGGGGGGAAGAGACACAGGGGTAGGGGGAAAGAAGGGGGGAAGAGACACAGGGGTAGGGGGAAAGAAGGGGGGAAGAGACACAGGGTAGGGGGAAAGAAGGGGGGAAGAGACACAGGGGTAGGGGGGAGAAGAGGGAATAGACACAGGGGAGGGGAGAGAAGGGGAGGGGAGAGAAGGGGGGAAGAGACACAGGGGAGGGGAGAGAAGGGGAGGGGAGAGAAGGGGAGGGGAGAGAAGGGGAGGGGAGAGAAGGGGGGAAGAGACACAGGGGTGGGGAGAGAAGGGGAGGGGAGAGAAGGGGGAAAAGACACAGGAGAGGGGAGAGAAGGGGGAAGAGACACAGGAGAGGGGAGAGAAGGTGGGGAAGAGACACAGGAGAGGGGAAAGAAGGGGGAAGAGACACAGGAGAGGGGAGAGAAGGGGGAGAAGAGACACAGGAGAGGGGAGAGAAGGGGGGAAGAGACACAGGGGAGGGGAAAGACACAGGGGAGGGGGAGACACAGGGGTAGGGAGGAAGAGACACAGGGTAGTTGGGAAAGAGACACAGTGGTAGGGGTGACACAGGGGAGGTGGGAAAGAGAAACAGGGGAGAGGAAGGAGGGGTGGACGAGACACAGGGGAGAGGATGGGGGAAGAGACACAGGGGAGAGGAGATATGGGAGGAAGAGACACAGGGATGGGGGGAAGTGACACAGGGAAGGGGAGAGGAGGGGGAAGAGACACAGGGGAGTGGAGAGAAGGGGGAAAGAGACACGGAGGTAGGGGGGGGAGAAACAGGGTAGGGGAGAGAAGGGGGGAAGAGACATGGGGGTGGGGGGAGAAACAGGGGAGGGGAGAGAAGGGGGGAAGAGACACGGGGGTAGGGGGAAGAGACACAGGGGTAGGGGGAAAGAAGGGGGGTAGAGACACAGGGGTAGGGGAGAGAAGAGGGAAGAGACACAGGGGAGGGGAGAGAAGGGGAGGGGAGAGAAGGGGGGAAGAGACACAGGGGAGGGGAGAGAAGGGGGGGAGAGGCACAGGGGAGGGGAGAGAAGGGGGGAAGAGACACAGGGGAGGGGAGAGAAGGGGAGAGAAGGGGGGAGAGACACAGGGGTGGGGAGAGAAGGGGAGAGACGGGGGGAGACACAGGAGAGGGGACAGAAGGGGGGAAGAGACAGGAGAGGGGAGAGAAGGGGGAAGAGACACAGGAGAGGGGAGAGAAGGGGGGAAGAGACACAGGAGAGGGGAGAGAAGGGAGGAAGAGACACAGGAGAGGGGAGAGAAGGGGGGAAGAGACACAGGGGAGGGGAAAGACACAGGGGAGGGGGGAGTCACAGGGGTAGGGAGGAAGAGACACAGGGTAGTTGGGAAAGAGACACAGGGGAGGTGCGAAAGACACACGGGAGAGGAAGGAGGGGTGGACGAGACACAGGGGAGAGGAGGGGGAAAGAGACACAGGGGAGAGGAGGGGGGAAGAGACACAGGGGAGAGGAGGTGGGGACGGGACACAGGGAAGAGGAGGGAGGGGGGAACGAGACACAGGGGAGAGGAGGTAGGAGGGAAGAGACACCTGTGGGAGGAGGGAGGCGGAGGGTGAGACTGAGACACAGGGGAGGGAGGGAGAGGAGTGAAGAGACACATGGGTAGAGACAGGGGAGGGGGGAGACAGGGGAGAGGGGGAAGAGACACGGGAAGGGAGGGGAGAGACACAGGAGAGACAGAAGAGGGGGAAGAGACACAGGGGAGGGGAGAGGGGGGTGAGACACAGGCAAGGGGAGAGGAGACACGGGGGGGAAGAGACACAGGGGAGAGGGGGAAGAGAGATGAAGGAGGGAGGGACAGAAGGAAGGAGGGAGAAAGATGGAGGGAGTGAGAGATAGGGCACAGAGAGAGACAGAGCACATCAAATATTATACCGTCATTTATGACGGGCAAACGACTAGTAAACTTATATATTATTATATTATATTAACCTTATACATTATTACTAGATAACATGTTCTGTATGAGGCTGGTGTGTTGGACATATGATCTAATTTGAATTCCCAGCTATAGCATGCCAAGGTTTATATAGTGTAAAATTATATTTTCTTCCCTTGCACGTATGTCGCTTTTGCACATGTTGGTAATGAAGCTACTCCCAGCACTGACTTGTGCTTTTGGCTGTTTCCGCAACTAACCCTGACCGCAACCTATCCTCAGCCTGTTGTGCAGATAAATTTTATAGCTCCCTGGATAAAGGTGCTACATACAAAAGTAAAAAAACACACATACCCCTCCCCCAGCACCATGTATCCCCTAGGACACATCCCTTAGGTATACTGTAAGGGTGGTCTACGCTCCAGACCGGGTGTACCTTATTATCCTTATTAGTAATCTCTTGAACCACTAATGTCTGGAACCACTAATGTCTGACTGGTGCATCGCTTCAGACCAAGAGTGACTCCAACTGCTGCAGTAGATGTGGTGATACCCCATGGCGACCAGGTGCCAGGACACCTATAGGCGCCAACTGGTGTAATTAAACAAGTATATACATATTTTGCAGTAGCCCAAGGTCACTCAGACAGCCAAGTGTCTTTTAATGTTAATAAGTGTATGTTGGATGGCTAATGACTGGTACCCACAGGCCTACTAATAAATACCATTATATGCTATGGATAACTTACAACTTAGTAGTGTTTATTTACAGAATCCAGGTGAATCCATTCATTCTAATTGATCTACCTGTGGGCGAGCAGAGAGATATTGAAATCCTGGCCTGTTGCAGACACTATGGCAGTAGCGCTATACAGGGAGGGGTTAAGTACCAAGAAAAATACAATATTAATAAATCAGTTATTTGAAATCAATTGAAACACTATCACACATTTACCACAAAGACAAATGGGAAGCCCATCAAGCAGAGATTGAAATTTAAATAAATACATTGTATCTCTAATACAGACAAACAGCAGAACAGATAGATACCGTACGGAGATAGATAGATAGATAGATAGATAGATAGATAGATAGATAGATAGATAGATAGATAGATAGATACTGTAGCTAGATAGATACAGTGATTTATTATGATGTGTAAGTCTAGTTTGTGCCGCTAGATGGCGCTGATGTACCAGCTGTTAGGATCTCTACCTGAGACGTCTTCAGCCTTATCACCTTAACTTAATTTATCCCCCACTATTATCATGTGAAACCCACCAAATTAGTTCATAAAAACAAAACACAAGCACTCCATCAATAAAAATGTATGAAATATGAAAAAAAGTTGATATACTGGTATTGTATAGAATAAAATAACAATTATATTATGGTCATGATTTGCCTTTTTTACCCTGTTTCCAATTAAAGTAATGTCAGTATTTATATATCCTCAGACTGCGTTACTTTACCATGTAATTCTATCGTCAGTGCTACAACATTGTGGCAGCCTTTCAATAGAAATTAACAGAGATATTATCCCCATCCAATAATGACTAAAAATGTTACGAAAAAAAAAATACATTTGTTATAATGGTTAAAAATACTCATTCTTTGATATAAATTTAAACACCAACAGTTACACATGCATACTTCTGGGACTAATGACAAAAATAATCCAAAATAGAATACAGTATATACTAACAATATCTGGTAATTTAATGACCGCAATAAGTGCGAGGGGTTGGGAGATATTGTATCGCATGGTATAAAAATATAAAACAATGCAATACATCTACAACTAAATAAGATACTTTGGTACATTGGAAGAGGAATTAGCAGGTATGTGAATCAAAGTTTCAATTTTTTGCAGTCATTCACACTTTAAATCTTTTTTTTTATTGAAGATTACAGCAGATAAGCATGCCGTTACAGAGCCATGGATAAAACGGCTAAGAAGGTATCTACACATTTTAAATCAGGGGAACACTTGACGTGCTTTATAGAATATAACAAACTAACAATAGAGATGTCGCGACTAGTTCGCCCGCGGACTGTTCCCGGCGAACATAGCATGTTCGCGTTCGCGGCGAACTGCGAACATATGCGATATTCGACCCGCCCCCTATACTTTATCACTGAGCAAACTTTGACCCTTCAACTCCCAGTCAGCAGACACATTCCAGCCAATCAGCATCATACCCTGCCTTCCAGACCCTTCTAACTCATGGACAGCAGCCATTTTGGAATCATAACTAACTTGCAGTCTTACTGAGAGGAGGCTGTGCGTAGGTGATACTGCATCAATAGGGAAAACCATAGCTAGGCTACTGTACACAGTGTGCAATACAGTCCTGAAGGACTCTTTTGATCTTTGCTGCAAGGACACCCCTGTGTCTCTTCCCCTCCTTATCATCATCCTCCCCTCACCTTAGTACCCAACCCTAACACCACTCACACTTATCCCTAACAACCATCAACCTAACACCTAACCCTAACACCCTTCACACTTACCCCTAAGACCTAACACCCCTCACACTTATTCCTAACATGCCTCACCCCAACACCCCTTACACTTATCCTTAACACCCCTCACCCTAACACCCCTCACACTTATCCCTAACACCCCTTACCCTAACCCTAACACCACTCACACTTATCCTTAACACCTAACCCTAACATCCCTCACCCTAACATCTAACCCTAACACCCCTCACACTTATCCCTAACACCCCTCACACTTATCCCTAACACCCCTCACCCTAACCCTAACACCCCTCACTCTTATCCCTAACACCTAACCCTAAAATCCCTCACCCTAACACCTAACCCTAACACCCCTTACACGTATCCCAAACACCCCTCACCCTAGCCATAACATCCCTTACCGTAACCCTAACACCCCTCACACTTATCCCTAACACCTATCCCTAACACCCCTTACACTTATCCCTAACACCCCTCACCCTAACACCTAACCCTAACACTCCTCACACTTATCCCTAACACCCCTTACCCTAACCCTAACACCCCTCACACTTATCCCTAACACCCCTCACCCTAATCCCTAACACCTAACCCTAACATCCCTAACACCTAACCCTAACACCCCTCACACTTATCCCTAACACCCCTCACCCTAATCCCTAACACCTAACCCTAACATCCCTCACCCTAACACCTAATCCTAACACCCCTTATACTTATCCCTAACACCACTCACCCTAACACCCCTCACACTTATCCCTAACACCCCTCACCCTAACACCTAACCCTAACACCCCTCACACTTATCCCTAACCCTAACATCCCTCACCCTAACACCTAACCCTAACACCCCTTACACTTATCCCTAACACCCCTCACCCTAACCCTAACACCCCTCACACTTATCCCTAACCCTAACATCCCTCACCCTAACACCTAACCCTAACACCCCTCACACTTATCCCTAACACCCCTTACACTAACACCCCTCACACTTATGCCTAACACCCCTCACCCTAACACCTAACCCTAATACCCCCTTACACTTATCCCTAACAGCCCTTACCCTAACCCTAACACCCCTCACCCTAACACCTAACCCTAATACTCCCTTACACTTATCCCTAACAGCCCTTACCCTAACACCTAACCCTAACATCCCTTACCCTAACACCCATCACACTTATCCCTAAAACCCCTTACCCTAACCCTAACACCCCTCACACTTATCCATAACACCCATCAACCTAACCCTAACATTCTCACACTTATCCCTAAGACCTAACACCCCCCACACTTATCCCTAACAACTCTCACCCTAACACCTAACCCTAATACCCCCGTACACTTATCCCTAACACCTTACCCTAACACCTTACCCTAACACCTAACCCTAACATCCCTTACCCTAACATCCATCACACTTATCCCTAACACCCCTTACCCTAACCCTAACACCCCTCACACTTATCCCTAACACCCCTTACCCTAACCCTAACACCCCTCACACTTATCCCTAAGACCCCTCGCACTTATTCCTAACATGCCTCACCCCAACACCCCTTACACTTATCCCTAACATGCCTCACCCTAACACCCCTTACACTTATCCCTAACACCCCTCACACTTAGCCCTAACACCCCTCACCCTAACACCTAACCCCCTCACCCTTATCCCTAACACCCCTTACCCTAACACCCCTCACACATCCCTGTGTCTCTTCCTCCCCTTATCCCTAAGACCTAACACCCCTCACACTTATTCCTAACATTCCTCACCCTAACACCCCTTACACTTATCCCTAACACCCCTCACCCTAACACCCCTCACACTTAGACCTAACCCCTCACCCTTATCCCTAACACCCCTTACCCTAACACCCCTCACACATCCCTGTGTCTCTTCCCCCCTTATCATCAAGGGAGGGGGGAGGATGATGAGGGAGGGGGGAAGAGACACAGGGGAGGATGATGAGGGAGGGGGTAAAGAGATACAGGGGAGGGTGATGAGGAAGGGGGTAAGGAAACACAGGGGAGGACGATGAGGGAGGGGGGAAGAGACACAGGGGAAGATGATGAGGGAGGGGGAAAAGAGACACAGGGGAGGATGATGAGGGAGGGGGGAAGAGACACAGGGGAGGATGATGATGGAGGGGGGAAGAGACACAGGGGAGGATGATGAGGGAGGGGGTAAAGAGATACAGGGGAGGATGATGAGGGAGGTGGGAGGATGATGAGGGAGGGGGGATGAGACACAGGGGAGGGTGATGAGGAAGGGGGGAAAGAGACACAGGGGAGGATGATGAGGGAGGAGGGGGGAAGAGACACAGGGGAAGATGATGAGGGAGGGGGAAAAGAGACACAGGGGAGGATGATGAGGGAGGGGAAAAGAGACACAGGGGAGGATGATGAGGGAGGGGGAAAGAGACACAGGGGAGGATGATGAGGGAGGGGGTAAAGAGATACAGGGGAGGATGATGAGGGAGGTGGGAGGATGATGAGGGAGGGGGGATGAGACACAGGAGAGGGTGATGAGGAAGGGAAGAAAGAGACACAGGGGAGGATGATGAGGGAGGGGGGATGAGACACAGGGGAGGGTGATGAGGAAGGGAAGAAAGAGACATATGGGAGGATAATGAGGGAGGGGGTAAAGAGATACAGGGGAGGGTGATGAGGAAGGGGGGAAAGAAACACAGGGGAGGACGATGAGGGAGGGGGGAAGAGACACAGGGGAAGATGATGAGGGAGGGGGAAAAGAGACACAGGGGAGGATGATGAGGGAGGGGGGAAAGAGACACAGGGGAGGATGATGAGGGAGGGGGGAAGAGACACAGGGGAGGATGATGAGGGAGGGGGTAAAGAGATACAGGGGAGGATGATGAGGGAGGTGGGAGGATGATGAGGGAGGGGGGATGAGACACAGGGGAGGGTGATGAGGAAGGGGGGAAAGAGACGCAGGGGAGGATGATGAGGGAGGGGGGGAAGAGACACAGGGGAAGATGATGAGGGAGGGGGAAAAGAGACACAGGGGAGGATGATGAGGGAGGGGGGAAAGAGACACAGGGGAGGATGATGAGGGAGGGGGTAAAGAGATACAGGGGAGGATGATGAGGGAGGTGGGAGGATGATGAGGGAGGGGGGATGAGACACAGGGGAGGGTGATGAGGAAGGGAAGAAAGAGACACAGGGGAGGATGATGAGGGAGGGGGGATGAGACACAGGGGAGGGTGATGAGGAAGGGAAGAAAGAGACACATGGGAGGATGATGAGGGAGGGGGTAAAGAGATACAGGGGAGGATGATGATGGAGGGGGATGTTAGGTTATTTATGCCCTTTATGGATTAAAACCAGACTCTGCATCAACTATGTAATTTTCTGTGGGAGTTTTGCCATGGATCCCCCTCCGGCATGCCACAGTCCAGGTGTTAGTCCCCTAAAACAACTTTTCCATCACTATTGTGGCCAGAAAGAGTCCCTGTGGGTTTAAATCCGCCTGCCCATTGAAGTCTATGGCGGTTCGCAGGGTTCGCCGGTTCGCAAATATTTGCGGCGAGAATCGAAAATTGTATGTTCGCGACATCACTAACTAACAACTGTGTGAACTGTGAGCATAAACACATTTTTTAAATAACGCTTTTAGTTGACCCTGCTTTAGTTGGGTTGCTTCCATTTTGGACTTCAAGACCACTATCTGCTTGCTTAGTGACTGAGGGGTGTGTATGCCTATCCCTTTTCCCCCTGTTAACCAGTGGATAGATGGGAAGATGGGTTTTTGGCCCAGTTGCTGAACAAGTTCACCTTTTAGCATTTGACACCTTCTTTGCACATGCTCAGAAGCAGACCGTTGCACTGCAAAGTGCTTCCTCTTCCCCAAACTCTCTGTATGCACCTTCTTGTTCACTGGACAATAATTAATAAAACCAGCCTGCCATCCCCTGGACACCAGCGTAGTCTGCTAAAAGCAAGATTACTTTTATGATCAGTGATTACATAGCTACGGATGTTGGTAGTTTCTTATATGCTTAACAAACCAGAGACATTTTCTTAACTTACAGTAGTGAATTTGAATTCTTCAGGTTATAATTATTGTTAGATAATAAAGGAAGAAAAACAGGCAGCAGAAACTAATTATAAATCTATATTAACACGATTTACTCACATTCCAAATAATTACCGCATTACAGTTTAATACAGTTGAATAACTTTCATGTCTGAATTAGACAAGCCTGAGAACATCTATTATTCTGCAGTCATTGCATGTTCATCTATTGTTCTATAGCCATATTATCCATTTGCAGACAGATGTGGAGAACATGGAGGCATTGACAGATTTTATTTTCTTGTACGATGGTGACGGCAGTTACGAAATCAAGACGTTTGCTTCTTGGGAGGAAAGTTATGGCAACTATGGACAAGATATTAAAGACCATAAAGTCAGAGCTACAGTCATCTAGTAATAACATTTAATTAGACTTTAAGGAAGGCTGAGCAACTGTGGTGTTGGAGGAAACTATTGAGAGTTCCTGGACTGCAAGAAGATGAAACCAATCCTGGTAATTGACAGTAAAGCTAAAACTCAAGACAGGATTCACTAGAGAACACTGTGATGGTAGAAAAGATGGAAGAGAAAGAGAAGAGGTGATACAATGGATAGATAATATCATGGTAGCAACAAACATGAACTTGCAAGAGCTCAGAGTTTCTTACAGACGGAACATGCATGCAACAGTCCGCAAGGTCATGAAGACTCGGACCCTCCCTGACCGACTGATCATCAGGGGGCCATCCACTGAGGTGGTGCAGCCAGAGGAGAGACCCACTACGACTGGTCTTTCTAATTGTTGACCAATTTCATCCACTCGTTGGAGCTCTTCTAGCATCACTGTGATGGTCTTGTGTCCTGGCATCTCGATACCCTTTCCTTAACCTGCCAAGGAGCTCAGTGATAGGCATATTCTTGTAATCCACCATTCTGTTATGTTATCGTGTGTTAGGGATTCCATTGCTGCCACCAGTTGTCACAATATACACGTTGTTGGGCTTGAACAGGTTACTAGACCAGTCCTACCCACGGGTTGTCTTGGCACAGTATCCCCTTACACAAAATGGCTTATCAGGATTCAAAGGACAAGTTTCAGAATTTTTCTCAGTTGAATAAAATAATAATAAAATCCTTCCCTCTAAATGAAAAACAATGTCAAAACCTAGAGGTGAGGAGCCACTTGCACACCAAGACGCTCCTACTTTAGCCTACAGGATCAATATCCAGGTTGTGACTTTGTATACATCTAATCACCCAGAAGTTCAGATCAGGACATCGTTCATGGAAAATCAGATTCCTTAATTAGGATTTCACATCATACAAGAAATACACATGCACCATGGGCTGAGACAGACACTCCTCTGGCTCATCCTACAGCTCTTTATTGATCTCTCCATCTAGTATTATTATCACAGCCTCCAGGCTTTATCTGTTTTACAAATCCAGAGGGCAATAAACTATCTGGGGTCTGGTTTTCTCACTGTTTCCAGATACACCAGGGCTTGGGTTATCTTTTTAGGTCATCTCAAACTTTAAGATCACACATAGGAGTTCTGTGAAGTTATTTGACTTGGATTCCACAAAAGAAACTAGAAAAAAAAGGGGTTGGGCGGAATTCCATTCAGAGGCCTAAGACATCAAAATATCATATAGTATAAACCAATTGTGCCACCTATAGGCAATACATGGTGCATATCATATCGCATGGTAACCCCAACATTCATTATTGTGGCCCACATTACATTACACATAAAACAACATGTCACAGTCCTTAAAGCAAGTTTTATGTCCATTGTAATAGCCTTTGATATTAGCAACCCAGTGTGTGTGAGTCCTAAATAACAGTTTTACTTGTGGGGTTCCCACAGTGTTCCCATTCTGGCCTCCAAAATCATGACACACACCATTTCTATGTGTCCAAATCAGAGCATAATCTTTTTTTGGTTCGCAGTTTTATACAGTTTAAACACAATACAATAATCCGTTATTTTCAAAAGTAAATACAACTTAGAATATTTTGGCACTTTGAATCCCCCCACCCTTTGGCTATGGGATACAATCAGAAAAAGCTATTTGTCGGCGCTAACATGATTGGCTGGGCAGTTCGGGTTTGGGCAAATAAGGGTGTGAGTAACTTCAATTGGTAGGATTTCAAGCCTTGGAGCGAGAAAGAGGCTAAAGACTTACACCAGGGACACAGCGTCTGCCTATCTATCTCTCCATCTAGGTGCTGATTAGTCTATGGCTCCACTTGTCAGATACCTCAGATTGTTGCTTGGGCACACCAGGGGTGGCAGGGTTATTGTGATTAGAGGAGAAAGATTGTACGGGAAATTTGTTGGGGGTTTAGCCTGAATGGAGAACCATAGATCCGAGTTAGACAGTGCCCTGTAAGCAAGAAAGCCCCTTTTTCCCAATGTTCATAGGGAAGATGGAGTTTATGTGTACCTATTCCCTAGTCAACTGGTCTCTGGTATATGTACCTTTATTGAGTCGGAGAGGAATAGGCTAGAAGAGTGAAGTGGCTCTGGGGTATATTCACTTTAGGTGACCTATCAGGACTTCCATAACATTTCTAACAATCTGGGCTCCCTATTAGATTGTAGGGATCTCTCCATAAAAGTCTATGCAGCCCTTCTCATTTCTACTGCTAGCTTGAATCCACCCAGGAACCTAGCCCAGCCCTGAGACTGGGAGCAAACTAGGTATCATGGTTGGCTACTGGTTACTCTTAAAGTGATACTCCCTACTTACTAAATAGTAAAATTGACATAAAGCACTCTGGGCTCAGGTTAACCAATAAAAATGGTTCTTCCTTTTCCAGAGCCTATAATTAGGGCCTCAGGGAAATATCAGGGAATACATTCAGGTTAACAGCCATGTCTTGGTGACACACCCAGAATAAAGTGATACAATCCTTTATTAATAATGTCTTGGTAACTATTACAACAGCCTTGGTCAATGTGGCTAAAATACGAAGAGGTCCGGTCACCAGTTCTAGAGACCGATCTGGAAGATTGAATTACTAATCTAATCTCTTTCCTGTTGGGGGAGAAAAATACCCTCTAAAAAGGGAGGAAGTTTCGTCCAAGTGTATCTTTCCATCCCCAGAATAGAGATCCAATTACTAACCCATAAGGATATTGGTAATATTGCCAGGGTGAGAATATGTGTGAGCAACTTCTTATCAGTTATTTCATGGATCTCTCCGAGTTCTCAATACATTTTTTTCCCGGCCTATTTCGCCACTCATAAAGGTTCTGCCTTCTCCATAGAAATCTGCGTTCGTTATATTGGCCAAGTGGATTCTAAGTTCATAGCTTGCAATAGCTTACAAGTTTTTCAGTGAGCTCATGATCTGAAGATCCCTGTTTGTGAGTTTGCTCAAGGTGTGAATACGCTGAATGTATATTATGTTATCATAAGTTTCCATTCTCATCCTCTCCGCATGTTTTATCAGCTTATCCCCAACATAATTGTGAGCCTCCACTACATTGTGAGCCTCCACCATATTTTCTGGGAGGTTTGTTCTTGCTTATTATCTAAAAAATAATGTATTATTTTTGATGATATTGTTTTTTATTAATTTATTTAATATACCAAGGTCATCATGTTCTTTAAGAAGAAACCAAGTTGCTGTTGGTGCTACTGGGTCCCTGTTATATCATTTGTGTACATTGCAGACCATTCATATTCCATGATCTTTAAAAAGCTTGGTAGAAAATTTGGACTACACCCATCTCCAAATAAAATTACAATGTAGTATTCTGCTTTGTGACGGCCTATATTCAGGGATCTACAACGTGCAACTCTCTGGCATCCTCAGTACTCTTCAGTGTGAAGTAATTACAAGATTAATGAAAGTAAAATATGTAAATATAATTGCAGAGATCTCAGTAAATGACATTACATATTAGTGCAAATAGTGCTCTTCACAGCAAATTAATTATTTTCCAAGTACATATAATTCTTTAAATCCCACCACGTAGCCATATTTGTTTTACAGATTATTTAACAGGTAGGTTAATTAAAAATAAAATGTGCTCAAGAAATAAAGGATAATTTGAGTGCATCAAGTTATTCAGACTTCAGCTGCATTGGTCAGTGAACCTTGTGAAAAAAAACCTGAGAAGTAAATACTTGACAAAAAGTTAGTTTTTAGACCTTTCCTTTTGGCTGCCCATGCGCAGTGCTGGCCATCAGCCACTAAGTGGCGAGGCCGAAGGATCAGTGCTTTTCTTATAGTTTAGTGTTAGGGTGAGAGGCGTTCGGGATACTGGGAAGAAATTTACGGACACCTCGGCCTCGCCACCTAGTGTTCGGTGAACGCAACTGCACACAGGCAGCGAACAGGAAAGATCTGAGTTTTTTTCTTGAACTGCAGTGGCCCTTTCATTTCTCATTCCCTACCTTCAGATGTTCTACGCAAGCGACATGGCATTAACATATTTATCCAGCATGCATTTACAAGAGCAGATTTTTAAGCATTAGAAAAAAAATTGCTCCTTTTGCATGAAAAACAATCACTGTAATTCCTCTGCAAACTGCTTTTGCAACAAGATGTAGACTTCATTCTGGGTGTATCAGGGCTAAGCAATAGCTAGATTCTATGAAGACATATTTTACTGCATCTAGGCTGAGTGGCAGCAGCTTATCCCAATCAGAAGTTGAAAAGCAAAACACTGACAGTGCTGCAAAACTGCATTTCCTGATTTGTAAGCACTATTTTTTTCAAGCTAAAAAATGTAGGGATTTATATATGGCATTGTGTAGTGTTTCCTTGGTAAATATATGTGTAAAATACATGTTAAGCTATATAACTGGCCTTTCTGTAAATCCCAGGAATAACTCCGGGTCTCCCTGTTCTGGATCACTCACCTAAGCTCTGTTTTTATTGGATGAATCTCCCAGGAATGAGTGACCTTTAATATTAATCTTTGCCGACATGAGTCCAGCGGGTGGGATGTTTTTTATACAGATGACCAGCCCTGATTATAATAAATCTCTGGGTGAGTGCAGCTGGGAGCCAGTGTGCCAGAGGGCTTGGCTGGATAGTACTCTCTGCTCATACCCTGGTTCCTGGGCTAGTGATTTATGCTGGTGACTAGTTCTGTACATGGCTGGTACCACAGACAGAAAGTAAGTACAGACTGGCATTGCCAGCAGCACCCCTTCAATTTCTGTTCCTATCAATAATTAGAGTGTGGGGTCTTATATTACTACCAATTAAAGTTACAGTGCGCTCTATTATTTCAGTGCTGGATTTTGAAAAAGTAGAATTTATGATGGGCAAAATGTATTTGAACACTAAACAAGTAAAACAATGTATTATATGCAGGTATGGGCATCTTCACTAGGGTCTTATAACGACTTCCCCTATCGGATATGTCTCAGCTTCCAAGGCTCCTTCCTGCTTGAAAAACAGATAAGCAGCTTAATTTGTCTTTGGTATAAAAAATACACATAGAAAATCACTGAGTGTCAATTAGCTAATCTCCATGGCCCTCATTCTATTAGCGGCCGTAAATCGGCCGTAAGGCTGCGATTCCTTGCGGGGGTTCTGTTAACTCGCGATTCTATTATACGGCCCCGCAAGGATCTCATCTTACGGCCGGCCGCATATCTTGGAACCGGCCGTAAGCGCAGAAATCTAAAAACGCAAAAATAAATTCAAGCCTGCACTGTACAGCTCTGTAAATGCTAGGGATCATATTGGGGAACATGAGGATTAAAAGTAACCCACTCTCAAGCTTGCACATCAGCCCAAACCCGAGTTCAAATTAACTGTTTATTTTCCGGCTGCGGCGTGGGCGGGTCTGAGGTGCTCCAAGCACTCTGGACTTTTTACATGGATATTTTACGGATATTAAAAATAAAATATTTTACGGATTTGAGTATAGGATAATTATGTGCTATTTTTTCTAACACCTAAAATCCCTTTATAGTCTTCTCAAAGTGCAGGATGGCTTTATTTGAGCTATTTTATGTGCTTAATTGGTGCTAGCGGGACCTCTTTCCTGCAAGTAAGCTGCGGCTCGCTTTTAGCCTTGCAGAGAGGTTTCCCGGAGCAATTGAATTGCAAATAGCAATTTCTTACGGCCGAAACTCTTGCGGCCGTTTTAGATCAAAGGCTTTCCTCTGGCGCGAGCGGCCGCAAGAGATAGCAAGGCACCGGCCGCAAGCCTGCCGGAACCTCCGGCCGTAAGGGAATAGAATAGCCGAATAGCTTGCGGCCGGTCCTTGCGGCCCCGCAACGGCTGCGGCCGCTAATAGAATGAGGCCCCATGTCAGAAATAAATACTCCCAGAAAGGGAGAAGGCAATGATGGAGGTGGTCTGGATTACCTACATAGGCACAATATTTAAAATTAGCTTTTCTTTTTTATTCTTACTAAAATTATCATCAATACAAGTTTTTTAAAATAGCACAATAAAAATATCTGAAGACAGCGTCCCTTTAAGTCCAATATTTACAATATGTTGATTTATACAATAAAAAAGTATCTTGACTAACTATCATATGCCATAAGTGTAGAATTACATATTTTGGAAGCAGTTATGTGAATTAAGTAACTGCAAAAATTTAGAATTAACCAAAAAATATAGTTCAGTGTTTTTTTTTTATATATATATATTTTTCAAATCTTGTTTTTATTTATTCATCATGTAATGAGCTTGTGAAAATAAACTTTAAATAATTAGTATTTTGTGGAGTTCATGCTTTATTAACAAATCTAGAATAAATATCTGTATAACTTTCGAGTATACATTTTCTAGACCACATTGGTATTTTTTTAGTGTAATATAATGTATTATCCTGCCTGCGTTACCCCGACACGATAGGCGGTTTCTATACATTTGTTCATAAGGTTGATTAGTTTTCTATTCTATTCCATTCCTGTAAGAAAAGATCTGAGTGAAGTAACTCGTAAGACCCTTTCGATCAATCACATGACACTTGTAAATGTAACCTCTGAGAAATGACATCAGAGTTCTCGTAATGTCCAAAATATCATAAGGCTTGTGCGCCTTACCTGTATCTCTTTTCTAAATCTTTATCTTATGCCTTCCTTAATGATATCCAAGCTAACAGAATTTACTTGGAAGACTCTAAATGCCAACATTTTTTAAAAAGCCCCCGGGTTCTTTCAACCTTCCGTAAAGGCATAATCATGCCTCAAAGAAGATAGATTGCCAAAAAACAGTGTTATGAAGGAGCTACCGCTACCCCCCATGAGCCTGGGTATCATGCGACTCCCCCCTCAATACCCACTATCCCCTATGAGCCTGGGTATCCCATGGGATTCCCTCCTCTTTACACAGAGCTATCGTGCCCCCTTCCCTTGTTCTGTGGGGTGGGGAGTCCATTAACACCTTACGGTTCCCTATGGACTCATATGGGCCTCTAACCATCACAGTGTGGGTGCCTATGAACCCCCATGGCGTCTAACTTTTCCCATTACCATGCGGGTAATCTAAAGTTACCATAGGAGTCCTTTTGGACCCCCATGGCACCTAAACCCCTACACCATGAAGGTCTGTAGAGACCCTTCTGGTAATAGGGTATATTTCTGTGCCATAGGGGTCTATAAGAACCCCCATGGTTATAATTTACATGGGGGAAAGATGGGGGAACCTGAAGGATACCCAGGCAATCCTGGGGAGCACACGTTAGGGCTAAAGAGCTCAGGGCACCCCCCCATGGGTGTGAGTCAGTCAGTCAGTTTTACTGGATTTTTTTGAGAAAGCCATCTCATAGCTCCACAAATTAGCTTTTCAAAACTCCTGTAGCTGTCAATCAGCCTTATGGGAGCCTTGGAATGGAGGCCCATATCAGCAATTTCTATTTTAAAATGTTATACTGTCTTTCCTATCAAAATGAATATTCACATTTCCCACTTACATAAAAGGTATTTAACTGCTTATAAATGTTGGACAAAGTGGTATGGAAATGGTTAACATCATTTGGGTACCACTCAGAATATTTATGGAATATTATTCATGAAGCTCCATCCTGTCCAGTTCCAAACTATTAGAGAACCTTCTGTCAGAAATAATATAAAGAAATTGCTCCTGCGTCTGCTCTAGCGTTAAATATGTCTTAAAATAATAAACACTCTCTGGCCAGGACCATAGAAGCCGACTGATGACATTTTACACATAAATTAAATGATAAATAACTTACTGTACCAATGGACCTCACTGAACTGTAATTATGTATGTATACTTAAATGTACACTGTTACTAGCTGCGCACAGCTCTAGTTCTGTATATAGCTGGTACCACAGATGCAAAGCTAGTACAGTCTTTCCTTACAAACAGCGGAGAATCCAAGCCCTTTTTTTTTTTTTAATAAAGAGTCCCAAAAACATAAAGGACTTTATATACTTCTCCCTGGGGTAAAATAATACTGTCTCTTTAAATGTTATCTTTTCTATTGTACGTTTGGGTTTTCCACAGCTTCCCTTTTCTCCAGATACAGTCTCCAGGTTGTTTGTCTCAGCTTCCTCCAAACTGGTGCAGCTGTTTCTGCAGCAAGACCTCTCTCAGCAGTCCACGCTTTCAGTAGGTTCAAACAACTTTAAGTCTTTTTTTCAGCAGCTCCAGGTTCATAACCAAGAAAAAAACACCCCTCCTTTTAGCTTCAGGCTTCCTAAATCCTCTCCTGACTCAGGTTTACATGTATTCCTTTACAGGACATAGAAATGAATCCACTTAAAGAGACACTGTCACCAAACAATATGTTTCAATGTAAGGGGACACAGTCACCCCAAATGGAAATTGGTCTAATCTTTTCTTGTTGTTTAGTCATTCAGTTGCGTCCAATTCTCCTTGAACCTATAGAACACTGAACCAATGAACATACACTTGGGGCAGGCACACTGCCCCAAGTGTATGTTCATTGCTTCAGTGATCTCATCTATCCATCTCCGCCTCTGCCATCCCCTTCTCCTTGTGCCTTCTATCTTTTCCAGCATCAGTATTCTCTAGGGAATCCTGCCATTATGATATGACCAAAATATTGTAGCTTCAGCCTCATGGTCATATCTTCTAGTGAATAGTTTGTCTTGATTTCCTGTAGTACTAATTTATTGGATCTTCTTGCAGTCCAAGGGACTCTAAACAGTTTTTTTTCCAACACTACAATTCAAATGCTTCAATGCTACAGCACTCAGCCTGCTTTATGGTTCATACAATAGTTCTAACTATGTGAACCTTTGTTGATAATGTAATATATTTACTTTTTACTAGCTTGTCCAGTAAAAAGAGAGACACATGGGTGGGGGAGAGACACAGTGGAGAAAGAGGGTGGGAGAGAGACACAAGGGTGGGGCGGGGGAGACACCGTGGAGGGAGGGGGTGGGAGAGGGACGCAGGGGGGTAAGAGACACAGGGGAGGGAGAGACACCGGGAAGAGAGACACAGGGGAGGGAGAGGGTGGGAGACGTCGAGGGGAGAGACACAGGGGGGATAGAGACACAGGGGGGGATAGAGACACAGGGGGGGATAGAGACACAGGGGAGGGAGAGGGTTGGAGAGAGACACAGGGGAGGGAGAGACACAGGGGAGGGAGAGAGACACAGGGGGAGACAGATATAGGGAGGAGAGAGACACATGGGGGTAGAGAGATGGGGAGGGAGAGAAAAGGGGGTAGAGACACAGGGGAAGAAAAGAGAGAGACAGGGGGAGGGTGGGAGAGACAAAGTGGGGTAGATAGAGAGGGGAGAGGGTGGGAGAGAGGGTGTGAGAGAAACATGGGGGGAGAGACATTGGGGGGAGAGACATGGGGGGAGAGACATGGGGCGAGAGACATGGGGGGAGATAGAAGGAGGGAGGGGGAGACAGTAGGAGGAGAGAGAGAGAGGAGGAGGGAAGGATAGAGACATAGGGCACAGAGGGAAAGAAAGGGCATAAAGACAGAGAGACATTGCACAGGGAGAGGAAGAGAGTTCATAGAGAGGGAGATGGCGTACAGAGAGAGAGAGGGAGAGCAGATCATATATTATAGTGTCATTTTTGACGAGTTATTGACTAGTATAAGATATGTAGCATGGTTTGTGCCACTCCTTTCTGCAAATGAGCATCTCAGTATGCCGATGTGTACATTAGAATGCTAGCTAAGTGTGGTTCAGGGAATCTAACATCATTACAACATTGGGGCACATTATTTTTGTCATCACAGTAACAAGCATGTTACTAATTAGCACATAGAAGCAGGTAATTAGAAGTGAGGAGCTGCTTCTTTGCTTAATAATGATGCAGAACCAATGCCAAATATCTCAGGAATGTTGAAATTGGCTAGTACACAGGATAGCTAGTTTTTAAAATAAATTAAAACAGAAACTATATTTGGTGGTGACGGAGTCCCTTTAAAATTATCTGTCAATTAGTTTTTATTCTAAGCTCTATGATTTTAACAGTATAATCATTTAGATATGTAGTGCGTGCATATTATGTGATATAGTGGCATTGCAATATAATTAGTGACTTCTTATGCAAATTATTCTGAGAGTATTATCTGAAAGGTAACTCACAAACTACTTAGAAATTACACTAATAATTAGCATACATCTCAGAATAAAACCTGAATATTCCAGGATTTATTTAATTTTCATATTCATTAAAAAAGCAAGTTGCTAAATTGCAGGTGATACACAATCCGTGAGTGGTTAGTACATCTTGTACTTTAGCCACATTGTTTGTATTGTGACAAGCTCCCAATCTCCTCTGGGTTTGTCTTGTATTTCAGGTACTTTGATAGAGGACACAATACAAGAGGCTGTAAAGACTTTTCCAAGTTTTACTGAAATTTAGCCAGTCATACAAAAATAACAAACCAAATCTAATCAATGAAAATAATAGTCCTGGCTTCCACTGAAGCACTACATTAACTATTATACCATTTCCTTAATAACCAGCTCTCATCCAGCTAAACCTTGGGGGGGCAAAACAAAAAGTCCAATAGTTTGCCAAAACACTGGCCTGTATAGTCTTCAGATTTTCAAGTCTCCACTCTGCTCCAAGGGGTCACAAACTGCTGTCTCATTATGTTTATCTCTCTTCAAGTCAGACAAACTGCAACAATCAGTCCATAAGCAACCCCCCCATACTCCAGGAGCAGTCTTAAATCGGGACTGCACAGGTGCAGCTAATTAATTGAACTGGAATGTTAACTCCTGCAGTCCTACTATGAGAAGAGAGCTTTGTACAATCTGTGGGTCACATAAACCCTGTGCATAACTCTGTGACAGTGTGTGCTATAGGGGTGCTCCTTTGCAGGGACTCTTTGTTATTTTAGTGAGTAAAAACAGATATTTTAAGCATTTGCTACTAAAAAATGTGTAAGTATGCAAATAAACACTTAAGTACATTATTGTAATATTAAAATTGAGAAACCCTCCAGGTCCCTTTAACATGATGTTACACTTTTTTTTAAAACAGCACTGCTCATGGTACTAATGAACTAGAATTATTGGGATTGGGATCTACCATTGATTTCAAGGGGCAGAGAAAAACAGGTGGAAACCAAATAGAAGTGTCTCATTATTAGGAGTTTGCACAGTTGCAGTAAACAGACTCAATCATAACATTTAAAGGAACATGAATATAACAATATTGCACCACATCAACAAACACAAAATTACATGAAAAATTATTTTTTTTACATTTTTGAAACAGACTTAAATTTAATTTTGTAATTATAGTTTTATTACATCCCACGTGTTTCTCTCTGAATTACTAAGGCTGATTGATTTTGTTTGATTCTGCAGGTCCTCAATTGCCTAAAATTGCAAGCTCCTATAACATTATTTTCTGCAACAAGAAATCTTTTTTTCTTCAGAACTACTACACTCAAAGGATAAAAATATCTGAAATGTATTTTTGCAGTGAAAAAGATTGTAGGAGTATTTGGGGGAACTTGCAATGTATTGTCCTTACAGGACCTAAGAGCTTGCAACTCTTTTCTTTACTGTTACTTGCTCAGCCAATCGCCTTGCAGCTTCCTGTCTGTATGTCAGCAGCAATAAATAGCACATATCAGTGATACACTACATATCCCAGGCTGCGTTGCAGCAAAAAAAAAACAGAGTTAATTCAAAAAATTCAACTAACCTGATTGGCCAAAACAAATGATTTTACATTTTATGCTAATTTAGTCTGGTTTTGAGGGTGTTAACTGTAATTTGTAACTGTCAGAAATTACAAGAGATTTTGGTGACTTCAATGTAAGTGTTTAAATGTTTATTTTGGGATTTTTTCATGCAAAAAATGTTTGCATACACTCCTTATTCTCCTCTATCAGATGCATTCATAATCCAGCAAACTTACATATCTATATAGAAAAATACTTTATTGGGATACTATTGATCCTGGAAAACGCAGAAAAAATGTTTAAAAAAGTGCTTACTAACTAATTACACAGTGCCAAGATTACAGTATACAATCTACTGTAGATATTGAAGTAATATATTTTATTTATAACAGTCCAGATCCATGTATTTCTAGACTGGTATAGTACTGTTATTATAAATATAGGCAAATCAACTCTCATATATCAGTTTATACTGATGGTCCTGTAAATACAGGATACACTGATAATCACAGAGTTGAAAAAGAGTTAAGATAAAACAGCAAAAAGTGTACATATTATTAAAAACAAACTATATCGTGGAAACACAGGCATTCTATATCTCCAAAAACAGGGTATCTTTTTAGTCAATTGGACAACTATATACAGTATTTAAACAGAAAAAATATTTCATAGTTGCAATAAGGATATAATTAATACATTTTTAAACAATAAATGTGAAAGGGTAACAACATGTGGCAAACAAAAATACTTGGGATTCAATTCCCTCTCTCCACACTCCTTTTTCCTTATAGAAGTTGACAAATGAACCATTTAAGCCATATGGAGGAGATAAGAGCCTGTTCCACTGAAAAACAAGGTGCAAACGGTCCGTGTCGTCCTCTTACAGGACTTTTTCTAAGGCTATACTGATCTGGCTTTCACACATTGTAAAACCCTGTTACTTCCGGGTTTTGCGTGATTGCGTAATGGCGTTTGCGTTTACGCGATGACGTCACTACGTAATGTTATGTTCATTTCAATTAACTTTATTTAGCCTCCTTTTCAATAAACTTAATTTAGCGTTATTACGCAAGTTGAATGCAAAAAACCTTATTTGATCTCGTTTACCTCTATTCAATGGATCTTTTCTATAGCTTTCATTTACTTGTTTCCTCCATTTTATTTAGCCTATACAGTTACCTACATATAACAATAAATACAAATGTTCTTCTTTAGAATACTCAATA
This sequence comes from Discoglossus pictus, assembly GCA_027410445.1. Taxonomy (NCBI): domain Eukaryota; kingdom Metazoa; phylum Chordata; class Amphibia; order Anura; family Alytidae; genus Discoglossus; species Discoglossus pictus. The sequence continues at coordinate 40,787,365 of CM050176.1, read as the reverse complement.
GTGTCCTATGTACCTTAATGTGAAAAATGCCCAAAAGGACACTGACACATATTCTTCTCTCAGCTTCTAGAAAAAAAACAACTATTAAGCATATGTTAAACTAAAGAATAGTGATGTGAAATGTGTAGTGCTGATATATTGCATTACTTTAAATAAAAAAATTAAAATATATATATTAAAAGTGATAATGCTTTAATAAATTGCCATGTTTAATTGTTGAAGAAAAAAGGAGTACTATTGAATATGACTAAACTAATCTCCTTCATAACAATAAGTAGTGATATCAAAATAAAAATAAAATATATTAAATATTATGCGTCAATGTCTTAAAAAAACTTCAATATATTATAACCCCATGTGTTGATAATAATAAAGGGAACTATACTTAGTCTAAATGGGAATTTACATATTATATAAAGAAGATAATATCCTTATATGTATATATATATATATATATAATACAGGTCATTACGAACACTGAGGAATTATTAAAATATCCTATAAGTAATAAACCCATGCTACAAAAAAGCTGAATAGGAGTAGCCTTCGTTGAGGCCTTTAGGGTATTTGCAATCTAATGTAAATATCCATTTACTCTCCATTTGTAATAGGATTCTATCTGTATTACCTTGGATTAATCCATAGCCTCTCTAGAACTTGGAATCTCATGGCTTCTGGTTTATTTTCGTGAAAGTATTTCATATGTCTTGAAACCGGGGTACCAACACCCTTTGTAATTGAATACACATGTTCAAGTATCCTTCTTTTCAGTTGACGGAATGTTTTGCCCACATACAATTTTTGACAAGGGCATGTCATGACGTATATTACATGAGTACTTTCACAATTCATGAAACTTTTGACTGGGTATTTTTTGCCTGTATTTATATCCTCAAAGCTTTTACTGGGCTGAATATATTGACAAGCTCTACAATGACCACATTTAAAAGGCCCTTTGTTTCTGTTAGCCAATTCCCCTTTGGTTTTGTTGGTTTGTAGAAGCTCTTAACCAATGTATCCTTAATATCCTTATTTCTTTTATACGCTATACTTGGTTTTTTGGAAATATAGTCCCTCAGTGTTTCATCTTCTCTGAGAATATACCAATGCTTTTGTATGATCTCTTTTATTGGTTCCCAGTCACTTCCATGTGACATTAATAATCGTATCTTATGATCTTGCTCTTAAATTTTTTGATTTTCCTTTTTGTAAATGAGATCTTCCCGTTCACTAGTTAGTGCTTTCTTGAAGGCCCTTTTTAGGACCCGATTTGGCTACCCTCTTTCTTTAAACCTCGCCTTTAGATCCTTTGCTTGTTTCTTAAATTCCTCTATGCTGTCGCAGTTTCTTTTTAATCTGAGGTACTGTCCCATGGGTATTCCTGCTTTAAGCGATACAGGATGTTGGCTGGACCAATGCAAAAGGAAATTCAAAGCTGTTGGTTTTCAGGATACTGAGGTATGAATATTACCTTGTTCATCTTTCATTAGGATCAAGTCGAGAAACTAAATTCTGTTGTTATTTAAAGAATATGTAAATTTCAAGCCCCAATTATTTTGATTTAAACTTTTGATGAAGTCTTCAAAATCTCTTTAAGCGATACAGGATGTTGGCTGGACCACTGTTTTTCAGCTCAACTAATGCTTTTCTCTCATCCTTTCTTAGATTTTGTTTTGGTTTTTTCTTATACTGTAAACTGATATTTTCCTCCTCGTATTTTTTAAGGTCTTTTTCCATAATATCCAGAAAAAATTGGATATTACTGAATAATATTAAATCCGGTGTAAATTTACTTTTTCCTTTTACCTGTCTTTTTCTAGTTCTTTCTTCCAGGGGTAAATTTTGTTCATTGAGAAGATCCATTAAAATCTTAAAAGTTTCAATTTGCTCCTTATCTAATCCCAATCAATTTAGGTCACATTCTTCTTTATTCAAGAACCATTTCTTTAATGCTAATTTTCTCACAAAGAGATTTACATCTTTGATGTTGTCAAAAAGATTGGATTTACTTGTCGGTACAAACGACAATCCTTTCCTTAAAAGAGATTTATGTGTTTCATTTAGGGTGAGATCAGAGAGATTAATGACATTCTGATCCTTTGGAGTTCTCAATTTCACTTTGTTTTTCTGTCTTTTTCTTTTTCCAATCTTTTTTGATGTTACTCTTTCCTTTTGTTTGAGTCTTAAGCTCTTTTTTCAATCTGTTAGATTCTATCTGCATATAATTATTACTCTCCGATCTCTTTCCCCTTATTAACTGTTGTTGTATTTTTTGTTTCTCTGCCCCGATCCTTGCCAATTATTTCGGGCGTGCCCCTTGATAAAAAATTATGATGTTCCAAGGTAGCTTGGTTTGAAGTAAATGCCGATCTAGTTGTTGGGCCTGGGGGAGTTAGATTTGGTAATTGTACCATTCCATGATCTCCTCCACCTACTGCCCCTTGGTCCTCCTTGTCAGATTGTTCATAATCCGAGGAGCTCACTTCCTCTTGACTTCTTCTATTAGAGGGTCTAAAAAACTTGTATACTCTTCCAATATGATAGTCTTGAGAGTCTCTTAGAAATTTATGCTGTTTTCTAGATATCAATTCTTTTTTGAAACTTTCAATGTTATTATCCAATTTTCTGTTAAGTTCCTCATATTCTGAGGCACCTCTGAATTTCTCCAGAGCTTTCTCCTGTTCCTTGACTTTTATATTCAGTTCTTCTAGATTTTTTAATTCTGATTCCAATATCAATTTCATCAGATCTTCAGAGCATTTGTGTATAATCTCTATCCAAGATGTAACAAATGTTCCACTTAGTAAATGCATCGCTGGTGATAGCTGGATCCTTAGGCCATGTGGGACCATTTTATTCTTTAAATAATTCTTAATACTAGAAAGTTCCCAAAATGTTCTAATCTGTTTAAGACTTTTAGCATTTCTTTAGAAGCCAACGTTATATTATCTTTTGATGCTATGAATTGTCCTGACCCTTCTGTTTTTTGGAAGGTGCCTTCTGCTTCTTGCATTAGATTGGCCACATTCCATTTATCTAATTGTGAGGCTGCCATAATTGAAGATATTATATTTTCTTTTGTTTATTTAACTCTGCTGGTCAGTACTGAATTAAACCAAATCTATTTGTACAAAAATCTATTAAATTGACCTTACATATCCCTTTACCAGCCCCATAAACTCAATGCCTCAGTGGGTGCAGCAAAAATAGATGTACAGTGCCTTGCAAAAGTATTCACCTCCTTGGCATTTTTAGTGTTTCGTTGCCTCCCAACCTGGAATTAACATGGATTGTTTAAGGATTTGCATCATTTAATCTACAGAACATGCCCATAACTTTGAAGATGTTTTTTTTGTTTTTGTTTTTTACTGTGAAGTAAACAACAAATAGGACAAAAAAACTGAAAAAGTTAATGTGCATAACTATTCACCCCCCTAAATTCAATACTTTGTAGAGCCACCTTTTGTGGCAATGACAGCGCCAAGTCGCTTTGGATAAGTCCCTATGAGCTTGCCACATCTTACCACTGGGATTTTTGCCCATTCCTCCTCGCAAAACTTCTCCAGCTCCTTCAAGTTGGATGGTTTGCACTTGTGAACAGCAACCTTTAAGTCTGGCCACAGGTTTTCTATTGGATTGAGGTCTGGGCTTTGACTAGGCCATTCCAACACATTTACATGTTTCCCCTTAAACCACTCAAGTGTTGCTTTAGCAGTGTGTTTGGGGTCATTGTCCTGCTAGAAGGTGAACCTCCATCCTAGCCTCAAATCACACACAGAGTGGTACAGGTTTTGCTCAAGAATATCCCTGTATTTAGCACCATCCATCATTCCCTTAACTCTGAAAAACATCCTAACAGCATGATGCTGCCACCACCATGTTTCACTGTGGGGATGGTGTTCTTTGGGTGATGTGATGTGTTGGGTTTGCGCCAGACATAGCCTTTTCTTTGATTGCTGAAAAGTTCATTTTTAGTCTCATCAGACCAGAGCACCTTCCTCCATACATTTGGGAGTCTCCCACATGCCTTTTTGCAAACTCAAAACATGCCATTTTGTTTTTTGCTGAAAGTAATGGCTTTCTTCTGGCCACTCTGCCATAAAGCCCAACTCTATGGAGCGTGCGGCTTATTGTCGTCCTATGTACAGATACTCCAGTCTCTGCTGTGGATCTCTGCAGCTCCTCCAGGGTTACCTTAGGTCTCTGTGCTGCCTCTCTGGTTAATGCCCTCCTTGCCCGGGCAGGGAGTTTTGGTGGGCGTCCGTCTCTTAGCAGGTTTGCTGTTGTGCCATGTTCTTTCCATTTGGTTATGATAGATTTGATGGTGCTCCTGGGGATCATCAAAGATTTGGATATTTTTTTATAACCTAACCATGACTTTTACTTTTCAACAACATTGTCCCTTACTTGTTTGGAGAGTTCCTTGGTCTTCATGGCAGTATTTGGTTAGTGGTGCCTCTTGCTTAGGTGTTGCAGCCTCTGGGTCCTTTCAAAAAAGGTGTGTATATGTAATGACAGATCATGTGACACTTAGATTGCACACAGGTGGACATCATGTCACTAATTATGTGACTTCTGAAGGTAACTGGTTGCACCAGAGCTTTTTATGGGCTTCATAACAAAGGGGGTGAATACATGCGCACATGCCAATTTTCTATTTTCTATTTCTAAAAAATAGTTTATGTATATATTTTTCTCATTTTACTTCACCAACTTAGACTATTGTGTTCTGATCCATCACATAAAATTCAGATCAACAAAACATTGAACCTAAGGCTGTAATGTAACAAAATAGGTAAAAAGTCAAGGGGGTGAATACTTTTGCAAGGCACTGTAGCACCCATGTAATTAGATGTAATAAGACACATGGAAGTAAACAAAATATAAAAGTGCACCATATAAAAACAGTGAAAGATCTTTAATTGACGTTTTTATTTACAGCTTCTCCACTTGATTTTATCTGTTCGGCAGCACCAAACTCATGAGGTCTCTTTTTGCAAGCTGGGGTAAACTGCTTAAAACTGTCCTGCAATTAAAGGGACAAATGATTTTGTATCCTACACACTGGAACAGTTATGTGGCACTGGGAGATGACTGTGAAGATGCCAAATAAAGCTTCAGACAATCCCTGCCTTTGGCCACAGGAACTCCCCACTCAATAGGTGATCTTCGTTGAAGGAATGGGCTGCTCGGTATCCGGCTAACGGATCAGGAACATGTACATGTACTTTAGCTTAGGAAAATAATAAAGCCCTCCCGTTAAATTAAACACACCATCCTCTATGCATTCCAAGTAACAACCAATACTTATTTTTTACAGCAAACTCTATCTCCCATTTTTTTCATGTCGGTGGGAGGATCTATCCCAAAAATCCCCTCCCAGATCAGGATCATCCAGTAAGGGAACGGCAGCTGGGGAGTTATGGACAGACTTGGGTGATTAAAGCCAATCAGGAGTGGATGGATATGGGGGCTTGGCTTGGGGGGGTGGACCACTGGGACGCACCCGCAGAGGATCAGAGCGGCAAAACAGAACAAAGATCCCCAACGTCCTGCAGTGACATCTTGTGGACAAGAATTGGAATTTCGTGCCCTTTTCTATATCCTTTAAAACATGACAGTATATTAGTTGAGGGCAAACGGATCTTCACAATGACATTGCTGGTTTTAGCATCACAAATATCTGTCTGGCTCCTGTGTGCTCCGATCTCCTGGCCACATATCCTTGCTTTCAGAGTTAAAATTTTAGATATATCTGCTGTCTCTGACTCTGTTTCTATTGGTCTCTCTCTGTCTATATTGATATCTGTCTCTATCTGCATGTCTCTACCTGACTCTATTGTTCCTTTTCTGTCTCTGACAGTTTCTAGCCATCTTTGTTGGTCTCTGTCTTTCTCTAACTATATCTTTCTGTTTCTGACTGTCTTTATTTGTCTCTGTCTGTCCACGACTGTCTCTCGCTGTCTCTGTCTGTCTTTATTGTTCTATGTTTGTCCCTGACTGTCTCTATCTTTATTAGTCTCTACCAGCCTCTGACTGTATCAATGTGTCTCTGTCTGTTCATGACTGTCTCTCGCTGTCTCTGTCTGTCTCTCATTGTCTCCCTTGGACTCTATCTGTCACTGTCTGTCCCTGACTGTCTCTGTCGTTATTGGTCTCTAACAGTCTCTATTTGTCTCTGTTTGTGACTGTCTCTCACTGTCTTTGTCGGCCTCTCATTGTCTGTCTTGGTCTCTGTATTTCCCTGACTGTCCCTGTCTGTCTGTGACTGTCTCTATTGGTCTCTGTCTGTCCCTGTCTTGTGCACCAGGGGCTAGCTGAGAGGCTGGTTCAATATAGAAATAAAAGGACAACACAACATATGTCCAGTTTGTCATACTCTTTAAGAATAACCTAAAAACAATATATTGATTTAATGGTGACAGAGTCCCTTTAATGTCCCTTACCTGGTGCCTGAATGCCGTCTCTTAGCACAAAAAAACTCATCTATAATATATATATATACTAGAGAATTGCCCGTCAAAAAATGACGGCAATGAAATTGTAAGGTAGCTAATGCTGTTTGGTGTCTAATAATTAAATATATAATACATTAATAAATGAATATACTTTACCTATTTTGAAGCATTGTGTTGAAGAGCTGACAATCTGTGTTGATGTTGCTGCAGTATTAGTGGTGTGGAGCTGCTGTGTAAGCGTGCTGAATGTGTGCAGTGTAATACTGTGCGTGCGCGAGACCAAACCGTTAGCGTAGTTTGTACTTCACATTGTTTTAAAATTGCAGGTAATGTGTGGTATGCGTCTGTAGCGGAATATCCGTAGGTGTTTTGTGGTGTTTTGCGTGTTTAGAGTGCTGTAGCCTCGTTTTCGTTTTGTTCGGCGGCCATTTATTCTCTCGCTTAGAGAATTTTTGAGTGTCTAAACTCTTTTATTTTTAGTTAAATTAAGGTGTAACTTCATTTTTTGAGGTCCTGGATGCTCCCTCTTGCTGTAGGTAAGCTTTTTATGTACCGTATTTTTCGCCCTATAAGACGCACCGGCAGATAAGACGCACCTAGTTTTTAGAGGAGGAAAACAAGAAAAAAAAAATCTGAATCAAACACAAATACACTTTACACACCTACATTACACACAAATATATATATATATATATATATATATTTATAGATACACATACATACATATACATACACACATAAATATACATACACATACATACATATATACACACACATACACATACACACACACATACATACATACATACACACACATACACATACATATACTGCAGCATTTGGGAGCCCTTGACCCTCCCTGACCCTCCTGATCCTCCCTGACCGTCCTGATCCTCCCTGACCCCCCTGATCCTCACCTTTATAGATACACATACATACATATACATACACATACATGCATATATACACACAGATACATGCACACATACACACATACATATCCATATACTGCAGCATTTGGGAGCATTTGGGAGCCCTTGACCCTCCCTGACCCTCCCTGACCGTCCTGATCCTCCCTGACCCCCCTGATCCTCACCTTTCTTCTGATCTCTGCCATTTTGATCTCACCCCAGCGCTTCCTACCAGCACTCCTCGTGTACTGCAGCGTTGCGTGTGTGACGTCACTAGGACGCACCGGCCGACGCGATGCTGGTAGGAAGCGCTGGGGTGAGATCAAGACGACAGAGGCAGTTTGAAAAGGTATATTCGCCGTATAAGACGCACCAACTTTCCTCCCCCAGTTTTGGGGAAGAAAAAGTGCGTCTTATACGGCGAAAAATACGGTATGTGTTGTGTCCATTGAACACCTGTGGCACCACCTGGATCGCCATGTTCGCTGTATGGATCCTCCACCATGCACTCTTCAGCAGCTATCTGATGTACTGCAGTCTTCATGGCTCCAGATACTCTTGTGAACTTTCCAGCGTCTTATTGACTCTCTACCACTATAATTTATCCATCTGGGCATGCTCTTCCACATTATCATCCCACTGTGAGAGTTAATTCTACATAGGGATTTAGAGAGGAAGTTTCTGTATAGATAAATTATTCGATTTACTCAATTTAAAATATTCAATATTTCAGCTTAAATATTTAACACATCGACAAACAATTGCAATTCATTCTTTTCATGACCGAACCAGGTTCTTCGGTAGTATATATGCTCTATGATCTGCTTGTAATGTGTCACAGTGTGCTTTATTTTTTTCAAATTATTATTAAACTAGTAACTTGCCCATCATAAATGACAGTATCGTAGAATATTATTTTGAATTGTCTGTGATCTCTTTCTTTGCGAGTGCGCTCTCTCTGTGCGTGCACTCTCTCTGTCCTGTGTGTTTCTCTCTCTCTGTGTCCTCTCTCTCTCTCTCTCCTGTCTTTCTCTCTCTCTCCCTCTCTGTCTTGTGTCTCTCTCTCTCCTGTGTGCCTCTCTCATTCTCCTATCTTTCTCTCTGACCTATCTCTCTCTCTCTCTGTGATGTCTCTCTTGCTCCTAGCACTGTCTCTCTCTCTGTGCTCTCTGTCTGTGTGTGTCTCTCTCTCTCTGTGCTCTGTCTTTGGACGCCTCTCTTTCTCTACGCTCTCTGTCTATGCACTATCTGTGCACTCTATGCACTCTCTCTCTCTCTCTCTGTGCGCTGTCTGTGTGCGCTCTTTCTGTGCACTCTCTATTGCGCTCTGTATGCTCTGTCTGTGCGCTCTCTCTCGCTCTCTGTGTCCTCTGTCCGTAGTCATTTGCCCGTCATAAATGACGATATAATATGTGATGTGTCTCTTCACCCTCCTCTCCTTCCCACGTGTATATTTCCCCCTCTCTCCTCTGTGTCTCTTTCCCCCTCCTCTCCCTCCCCTGTGTCTTTCCCCTCTCCCTCCCCTGTGTCACTCCCCCTGTCTCTCCCCTGTGTCTCTTCCCCCCCTCTCCCTCCCCTGTGTCTCCCCCTCTCTCCCTCACCTGTCTCTTTCCCCCCTGTCCCCCCCCCCCTTCCCCTCGCTATGCGTGGCTTCTCTCTAACTCCTTCCCTCCTTCTGTGTCCTCTCCTTCCCTCTTCTCCCCTCTCCTTCTCTCTCCTCTCTGCGGGCCTCGCAATGATTTCCTTTGGCCCATTGCGGGCCTCACCATGCGCTACGCACATGCGCAACCCACAATTTTGCGAGCGTTCCACACAAACTCGCAGCACAACAAATTTATTAGTGATAGGTGATGAAGAACACAATACACAGCTTCAAAAGTTTAAAGGTACATTTATATTTAGTGTACAAAATTGTGTTTTATAATGTACCACATTATAAAACACCCTCTTTTATAGTAATTTTCCCACAATTCCATGTGTCAATAGTTATTTATTAAAATGTTATTATAAAAAAACGCTATCACTCCATAGGGAAACAATTCAGAGCTATAGGATGGGGTTTGGAGCTAGGCTTCTAATGATATGTTAGAACGATAGAAGATGGGTTTTAACGGGCCACTTTCCAACACTTTCTGTTATGCATTTAAAAGAGCACTCTCTCTTTCTCTGTGCTCTCGCTCTCTGTGTGTGCTCTCTATGTGCACTCGCTGTCCTCTCGATGACATCAGCGTTACTCACTCATCTGTTAACTATTATAGGTGACTAGTCATTTGTCCATCATAAATGACTGTATAATATGTGATGTGTCTCAGCCCCTTCTCCCTCCCCTGTGTTTCCCCCCCACCCGGTGTCTCTTTCCCCTGTGTCTCTTCCTACTCTCTCCCTCCCCTGTCTCTCTTCCTACTCTCTCCCTCTCCTGTGTCTCTTCCCCCTCTCCCTCCCCTGTGTCTCTTCCGCCTCTCTCTCCCCTGTCTCTTTTCCTTCCTCCCCCCCCCTGTGTCTCTCCCTCCCCTGTGACTATTCCCACCCTCTCCCTTCCCGGTGTCTCTAGTCCCACTCCCTCCCCTGTGTCTCTTCCCCCCTCTCCCTCCCCTGTGTCTCTTCCACTGTCTCTCCCACTTCCCTTCCCAGTGTCTCTTTTTCCCATTGTCTCTCCCCCTCTCCCTTCCCTTTGTCTCTTCCTCCACTCTCCCTCCACTGTGTCTCTTCATCCTGTCTCTCGCCCTTCCCTCCTCTGTGTCTCTTTTTCCCCTTGTCTCTCCCCCTCTCCTTTCCTTTGTCTCTTCCTCCCCTCTCCCTCTCCTGTGTCTCTTCCCCCATGTCACTTCCCCCTCTCCCTCCCCTATGTCTCTTACCCTACTCCCTCTCCTGTGTCTCTTTCTCCCTGTCTTTCCCCCTCTCCCTCCCTTGCGTCTCTTTCCCCCTCTCCCTCCCCTGTGTCTCTACTCCCCTGTCTCTCCTACTTCCCTCCCCATGTGTCTCTTTTTCCCCTGGTCTCTTCCCCCTCCCCCTCCCCTTTGTCTCTTCCTCTCTTCTCCCTCTCCTGTGTCTCTTCCCCCTCGTGTCACTTCCCCCCTCTCCCTCCCCTATGTCTCTTCCCCCTCTCCCTCCCCTGTGTCTCTTTCTCCTTGTCTTTACCCCTCTCTCTCCCCTGTGTCTCTTTCCCCCTGTCTCTTCCCCCTCTCCCTCTCCTGTGTCTCTTCCCCCCGTGTCACTTCCCCCCTCTCCCTCCCCTATGTCTCTTCCCCCTCTCCCTCCCCTGTGTCTCTTTCTCCCTGTCTTTACACCTCTCTCTCCCCTGTGTCTCTTTCCCCCTGTCTCTTCCCCCTCTCCCTCTCCTGTGTCTCTTTCCTGTGTCTCTTTACCCCCTCTCCCTCCCCTGTGTCTCTTTACCCCCTGTCCCTTCCCCCTCTCCCTCCCCTATGTCTCTTACCCTACTCCCTCTCCTGTGTCTCTTTCTCCCTGTCTTTCCCCCTCTCCCTCCCTTGCGTCTCTTTCCCCCTCTCCCTCCCCTGTGTCTCTACTCCCCTGTCTCTCCTACTTCCCTCCCCATGTGTCTCTTTTTCCCCTGGTCTCTTCCCCCTCCCCCTCCCCTTTGTCTCTTCCTCCCTTCTCCCTCTCCTGTGTCTCTTCCCCCCGTGTCACTTCCCCCCTCTCCCTCCCCTATGTCTCTTCTCCCTCTCCCTCCCCTGTGTCTCTTTCTCCCTGTCTTTACCCCTCTCTCTCCCCTGTGTCTCTTTCCCCCTGTCTCTTCCCCCTCTCCCTCTCCTGTGTCTCTTTCCTGTGTCTCTTTACCCCCTCTCCCTCCCCTGTGTCTCTTTACCCCCTGTCCCTTCCCCCCTCTTCCTCCCCTGTGTCTCTTCCCTGCGTCTCTTTACCCCCTCTCCCTCCCCTGTGTCTCTTTCCCCCCTGTCTCTTCCCCCTCTCCCTCTCCTGTGTCTCTTCCCCCATGTCACTACCCCTCTCCCTCCCCTATGTCTCTTACCCCTCTCCCTCCCCTGTGTCTCTTTCTCCTTGTCTTTACCCCTCTCTCTCCCCTGTGTCTCTTTCCCCCTGTCTCTTCCCCCTCTCCCTCTCCTGTGTCTCTTCCCCCCCGTGTCACTTCCCCCCTCTCCCTCCCCTATGTCTCTTCCCCCTCTCCCTCCCCTGTGTCTCTTTCTCCCTGTCTTTACACCTCTCTCTCCCCTGTGTCTCTTTCCCCCTGTCTCTTCCCCCTCTCCCTCTCCTGTGTCTCTTTCCTGTGTCTCTTTACCCCCTCTCCCTCCCCTGTGTCTCTTTACCCCCTGTCCCTTCCCCCTCTCCCTCCCCTATGTCTCTTACCCTACTCCCTCTCCTGTGTCTCTTTCTCCCTGTCTTTCCCCCTCTCCCTCCCTTGCGTCTCTTTACCCCTCTCCCTCCCCTGTGTCTCTACTCCCCTGTCTCTCCTACTTCCCTCCCCATGTGTCTCTTTTTCCCCTGGTCTCTTCCCCCTCCCCCTCCCCTTTGTCTCTTCCTCCCTTCTCCCTCTCCTGTGTCTCTTCCCCCCGTGTCACTTCCCCCCTCTCCCTCCCCTATGTCTCTTCTCCCTCTCCCTCCCCTGTGTCTCTTTCTCCCTGTCTTTACCCCTCTCTCTCCCCTGTGTCTCTTTCCCCCTGTCTCTTCCCCCTCTCCCTCTCCTGTGTCTCTTTCTCCCTGTCTTTCCCCCTCTCTCTCCCCTGTGTCTCTTCCCACCCTCTCTCTTCCCTATATCTCTTCCCCCTCTCCATCCCCTGCGTTTCTTTACCCCTCTCCTTCCCTGTGTCTCTTCTCCCCGTCTCTCCTACTTCCCTCCCCTGTGTCTCTTTTTCCCCTTGTCTCTTCCCCCTCCCCTCCCCTTTGTCTCTTCCTCCCTTCTCCCTCTTCTGTGTCTCTTCCCCCCGTGTCACTTCCCCCTCTCCCTCCCCTATGTCTCTTCCCCCTCTCCCTCCCTGTGTCTCTTTCTCCCTGTCTTTCCCCATCTCTCTCCCCTGTGTCGCTTTCCCCCTGTCTCTTCCCCCTCTCCCTCCCCTGTGTCTCTTCCCTTTGTCTCTTTACCCCCTCTCCCTCCCCTGTGTCTCTTTACCCCCTGTCTCTTCCCCCCTCTTCCTCCCCTGTGTCTCTTCCCTGTGTCTCTTTACCCCCTCTCCCTCCTATGTGTCTCTTTACCGCTGTGTCTCTTTCCCCTGTCTCTCCTCCCCCTCCTTGCTATGTGCGGCTTCTCTCTATCTCTCCTTCTGTGTTCTCTCATTCCCTCTTCTCCCCTCTCCTTCTCTCTCCTCTCTGTGGGTCTCGTCATGCATTACGCACATGCGCAACCCACAACTTTGCGAGCGTTACACAAAAACTTGCAGTACAACAACTATATTAGTGATAGGTGATGAACATCTAAAACACAATACCCAACTTTAGAGGTACATTGATAGCCTTTTTATTTCTTTAGTGTGTGTAAAAGAGGGTGCTTTATAATGTACCACAATGTTGGGGTAATATTCTAAAGCTAAATTAGAAATTTTCCCTTTCTGCACTACAGTGAAAGAGGACGATATTTCCCACAATTCCATGTGTCAATAGTAATTTATTAAAATGTTATTATACAAAACGCTGTCACTCCATAGGGAAACAATTCAGACATAGGATGGGGTTTGGAGCTGGGCTTCTAACAACATGTTAGAAGAAGGATAGAAGATTGGTTTTAAAGGGACACTTTCCAACACTTTCTGTTATGCATTTAAAATAGCATGTTTTATATATTAATCTCTATATTTAATGTAATTTTCCTGTACTATACGTTAATTTAATAATGTTTAAAAAGTGATCTTTTATATGTACTCTACATTTTTTTGGACTGCAATGGTTGGCAGGGTAATGTTGTAGGAATTGTACCCCTGTATAGCACTGCAGAATATGTTATATATAAAGGATAATAATATTAAATGATAGTATATTGGACTATTAAGTAAGTGATTATGTATTGCAGAGTTATATTTGGAGGGGTATGCTGGGAGTATTATAGGTTAGTGACAGGGTGTGATGGCTGTTTGCTGGAGGAAAGATGGGGGATGCTAGATGTAAGTGTTTGTGGGCAGCAAAAATAAGATTTGGGTAAGTGAAGGTAATTTTTAGGAGATTTGTAGCTCATAGAGGGGTTTAGGGGATAACATTAAGTGAGAGATAGGGAAGGGATGTTAGAAGACTGATAATAATGCATGATTTGGAGGGACTGGGAGTAAATCTGGGATTAGCAGTTCAAGATAATTTTGGAACTGAGGTAGTCCAGAGGAAGGAATATGCTGGTATTGGATCTTTCCCATAGAAACATTTGGTGATAGTCTAAACAACAAAGCAGTATTTCTAGAGAAGAAACATATTTGTTCTTGTAATTTCATTCTTAACTGGCATTAAAAGGGTTAAGCACTATCTATGGCTGACCCCTTGTCCTGCTCTCTACAACCATATCTCCTGCGCAGGAAGCAACCAGCAGAGACATGATATCAAGCCCAGTAGGAGATAAGAGGTTGGCATGGCTGGGATGCCTGGCCTAGAGAATGATAAGATGGAATTCCTTTCCTATCTCACAAACACAATCCCTACAGGATTCACAGTGGGCTCTTGTTATTGTGCAGAGAACTTGTGGCTAGTTGGATGGCCACCGTTAGGACAAAATGGGGACTCTGTACCAGGACTCCACACTTCACAGGTCCATCCGGCTGGCGACCGGAGGTTTTAGTGTCTCCGACTACATCAAGAGATTTGCGGTATTGTTTTTTTCTTCTTGTTTGCGTTATTTACTAATTCCTTCACCCTGGATTCTTTGTAGTGTGTTGACGTTGGAGTGTTGTCATTCCCAAGTGTCCATCCGTCTAAGACTCGATATCTTTAACCAGCTTTTAGGAACCAGATTATATGTGGGATTCATGGGAACCAATTCAGTTTTACTCACTAATTATTTTCCATTCTTCCAGTTTTATTGACTTGTTATGTAGTTTTGTAATTTTGCACAGAATAGAATTTATTTTAATGGGGGCATAATGTTGTGTGAGGCTTAAAAAAATATTACAACTGTATATATATATATATATATATATATATATATATATATATATATATATATATATAACAATTGGCTTTCCCAATGAAATGTCATAAAATGTATGTTGCTGTAAAATCTTTTCTATCAAAAGTAGCTCTCATTAAGGGTTTGTTTGGAGACCAATCATCAGCAACATTTAAAAATAGAACAACAGATAAGAGGTACTTGAGGCTTCTACGTTTTCCTGATTATTTAGACTAGCAAGATTCTTGCTCTTTTATTAAGAGGGAGGCTGCGAGAAATGTGATTATATGAAACATTTCCTAAACTCCAGTTTGAACACATTTTTTACAGCTGTATTTTGTCAATTCTGACATAATCCATTTGGCATTTTCTTTTCCATTGATATTTAAACTGGTGAAAATTGAAGTCAGGCATCTCCAGTCTATCATCCAAACCATCAAACTCCATTTATTGCACATAGAGGCCTTCCTTGTATGTTATGATATATGTTTTCCGGTGTAACGTTTTCAACATGCTATTTTAAATTTTCACTAGACCATTAGATGGTTTTGTGTCTATTTAGTCTACAATAGAGTATGCAGAAATGAAACTTGGATTTGTTGGGTTTGGACACTCCAAGGCTCACTGACCCATGAAGGCCAACACCTACTACTTAGGTTAGTTGGTTTCCTGTTGAGGAGAATTGCCTGGTATTTTGGGGGTAGACCTCTCAATGGATGGAACCAATATGGTAGACTACTGGATGAATTATAGAGATTGTTTTGAGTGAGCCAATGTCCCATAAGACAGTATTGGCACTGATTGCTCTCTTACAGATGAATATTTCTAACTAATGTTAAACACAGGTAAAGTTATAGAGTTATGGATATAAATAAGTTTTTGGGGTATAATTATGTGACTGTACATGTACAATATTTGGAGTAATTTACATGTAACACATGGGTTCCCTGGTGGCCTGGTGGTTAGGATGCAGATGCTTTCACCACAGCATCCTAGGTTCAAATCCAGCCAGGGAACCAAGAGGTCACACTGGCCAGTACTTAAATGAGAGACCACCTGAGAATACCAGGAGCTGCATGCTGTGGCCCACTGGAGAAGGAACTGGCAACACACTCCAGTATCTCTGCCATGAAAACCAAGTTGATCAGCATGTTGTGTTGTCCATGAGGTCACGGAGAGTTGAACACGACTGAGCGACGCCACACATCTAACACAAGACATTAGACGATAAGACACCAGTCCCTCACACTCAACAGTAAGATACTCGGTTAGTAGTTAATGTCATAAGTTGAAAAGGGCCCCTTGTCCCAAAGAGCCTACGGACTAATTAAATATTTGTCACCAGCCATTACCATATTTACTGTTTGTATCCCCTTTGGCCTCAAGCTTTCCTCTGTTACAACTGTTTAAAAGACCTGTTTCTGCAGTATTGTCTTTCTATCTGAAGGATTTGCCGTATGACAAAATCCCTGGAAACAGAAAAGGGTTGTATCAGAAATACTCATTACATCCACTTTAAAGTGTCTCTGACAAAGTACAATTCATCTCTTTATCATTTCGATGAGAAGAGTTAAAAGTTAGATTTTATTTTTCTTTCTTAGAATTTCTTCCAGATGTATTTTGCACATTACATTAGGGAAATTAATAAAACATAAAATGCCACTGTCCATCTGTTAAAGACTTGAACTAATCCTATACATATCACCAGGAATTAGATAGCAAGCTTTCCAGTCGAGATGGGCCCTCTATTACAACTGAAAATAAAGAAAAGTCTTGTACAGAATCTAATAATTAATATATGAACTTTCTACCAATTAGACTTTCTTAGATATGTATAACTTCAAAGAAACATTGATCTCACAGATTATTCAGGCATCATCAAAGCTTGTTCCTTTGGCTGTCTTGTATGGTTGGACCCAGCGGCCAGAGAGATATTCTTCCATGGCTTACAATCTGGTAGTGTAACCATGAAGATCTATTTAATTTAGTCTAATTGTAAGCCTCAAAGACATACTTATCATTTTCAGACAATAACAAGACTTGAATGTCCAAATTACTTGGAAAGTAAAAGACACAAGGCCAAAAAGAGAAAAAATAGTCTGTTAAGGACAAAATAATTTGAGATGGTGAGAAAAGCTAAGATTGTTGTTGTTGTTTTGTCATTCAGTCATGTCCAACTCTCTGTTACCCTATGGACCGTAGCATGTCAGGCACATCTGTCAACCACTGCCCCTCTGAGCTCCATCAAGCTCATGCTCATTGCTGCAGGGCATCATTTACCTAATGTATCCATCTCCGCCTCTACTTTGTCCCTTCAATCTATCCCAGCATCAGAGTCTTCTCTTGATATGGCCAACATATTTGAGCTTTAGCCTCATGATCAAAACTTCCAGTGAACAGTTTGTCCTAATTTTTGATTGGATCTTCTTGCAGTCCATCGTGTCTCTAACCCCCCCCCCCCCCCCGTGTGTCTCTGTGTCACTAACCCCCCCCCTGGTGTCTCTGTGTCTCTAACTCTGTGTCTCACACGGGGGGGGGGTAGAGAGACACACGGGGGGGGGGGGGGTTAGGGACACAGAGACACACGGGGGGGGGTAGAGTCTCTTTTCCTTCCCCCAGTGTCTCTTTCCCTCCCCCCTCCTCAGCATAAACCCCCCTCCCCACCTCCTCCTAGGTGGAGGAGGGGGGTTGAGGGAGGTTGAGGGGGGAGGTTGAGGAGGTAGGTTGGGGTTGAGGGGGGTTGAGGTTGAGGAGGGGGATTGAGGGGGGTTGAGGTTGAGGAGGGAAGTTGAGGATGAGGATGGGGGGATGAGGAGGAAGGTTGAGGAGGGGGTTGAGGATGGGGGGTTGAGAAGAGGGTTGAGGATGAGGAGGGAGGTTGAGGAGGGGTTTGAGGATGAGGAGGGAGGTTGAGGATGAGGAGGAGGGGTTGAGGAGGGGGGTTGAGGATAAGGGGTTGAGGAGAGAGGATGAGGATGGGGGGGTTGAGGATGGGGGGGTTGGGGATGGGGGGGTTGAGGATGAGGAGGGAGGTTGAGGATGAGGAGGAGGGGTTGAGGAGGGGGTTGAGGATGAGGAGGGAGGTTGAGGAGGGGTTTGAGGATGATGAGGGCGGTTGAGGATGAGGAGGAGGGATTGAGGAGGGGGGTTGAGGATAAGGGGTTGAGGAGAGAGGATGAGCATGGGGGGTTTGAGAATGGGGGGTTGAGGATGAGGAGGGAGGTTGAGGATGAGGAGGTGGGTTGAGGATCAGGGGTTTAGGAGAGAGGATGAGGATGGGGGGGTTGAGGATGGGGGGTTGAGGAGGGGGTTGAGGAGGGGGGGTTGGGGTTGAGGGGGGTTGAGGAGGGTAGAGGTTGAGGAGGGGGTTGAGGATGAGGATGGGGGGGTTGAGGAGGAGGTTGAGGATGGGGGGTTGAGGAGGGAGGTTGAGGAAGGGGTTGAGGAGGGAGGTTGAGGATGAGGAGGGAGGTTGAGGAGGGGGGTTGAGGAGAGAGGATGAGGATGGAGGGGTTGAGGAGGGGGATTGAGGATGGGGGGTTGAGGAGAGAGGATGAGGATGGGGGGTTGAGGAGGGAGGTAGAGGAGGGGGTTGAGGATGAGGAGGGAGGTTGAGGAGGGAGGTTGAGGAGGGGGTTGAGGATGAGGAGGGAGGTTGAGGATGAGGAGGGAGGTTGAGGATGAGGAGTGGGGTTGAGAAGGAGGAGGGGGGTTGAGGAGGGTGATAAGGGAGGGGGGAAGAGACACAGGAAAGGGAGAGGGGAGAAGAGACACAGGGAAGGGAGAGAGGAGAAGAGACACGGAGAGAGAGGAGGACACAGAGGGCACAAGAGGGACACAGGGGGCAGCACATTATCCACCCTCGGCTTATACTCGAGTCAATCATTTTACCCAGTATTTTGTGGTAAAATGGGTGCCTCGGCTTATACTCGGGTCGGCTTATACTCGAGTATATACGGTAGATAGGGTTTAATGTATTTTAGATAAAATTTAATGTATTTTAGATAGGGGGTTCGTGTGTATTTTAGATAGGATTTAATGTATTTTAGATGGTGGGTATGTGTGTATTTTAGAAAGGATAAGTATTTTAGATAGGGGGTATGTATGTATTTTAGATAGGGATATTGTATTGTATTTAATTTGTATTGTATTATAATGTAATGAATGTATTTTGTATGTATTTCCTTTTTTAGGTGTGTAATTTTTTTTTCTTTATTGGGGGGATTGTAATGCAGTTTTTTTTATTTTCCGTAATGTTGATTTTCTTTATTTTTTGAGACTTAGGCTTTTTTATTTTTTGCGACTTAGGTTTTCTTATTTTCTGTAATTAGAGTGGTAGGGGGTTATTAAGGGTTAGGTAGGTAGGTTGTGTAGGTGTTAATAGGTAAGTGTAGAGGGCGGTTAGTTTAGATTTAATGGTTTATTGGGGGTATAGTGCAGCGTAGTGTTTCTACTTAGTGTCAGGAGGGTCCTTGAGGACCCTCATAGCACTTGTGGTTAATGTTAGGGTTCTAACTGATGGGGTTAAATAGAGGCTTATGAAGATCTGTATAGACCCACATAAGAGACAGGGTTAAATAGGCTATCATGGGGTTAAATAGGTCCAGTTAGGGTCGAATTGGCCCAGTTAGGGTTACATAGGTACCGTTAGGGTTAAATGTGTAGTGTTAGGATTAAATAGGCCCAGGGTTGGGTTAATTGAGTATATTTAGGGTTAATAGTGTAGTGCTTACACTTTGTGTCATGAGGGTCCTGGATGACCCTCATGGCACTTATAGTGTTATTGCATGGGTTAATTAGTGTCCTATATGTGTCTATATAGACCCCTATTGGACTGATAGGGTTAATTATTGGCTTATGGGGGTCTGTATTGACCCCCATAGGTGACAGGGTTAATTAAGGGATTATGGGGGTCTGTTTTGACCCCCATGAGTGACAGGGTGTTTTTAGGGCTTATGGGGGTCTTCATTGACCCCATGAGTGACAGGGTTAAATAAGGGCTTATGGGGGTCTGTATTGACCCCAGTGAGTGACAGGGTTAGTGAAGGGATTATGGGGGTCTGTATTGATCTTTACGGTCCTTTAAGGACCCACAAGGCGGGAATTTAAAATTTAGATTGTATGTAACCTCCCTTCCAGACGTCCTGGCTGTCCCCCCATGCTGTGGGTGAGTGTTTATTTGTTATTAT
This sequence comes from Discoglossus pictus, assembly GCA_027410445.1. NCBI lineage: Eukaryota > Metazoa > Chordata > Amphibia > Anura > Alytidae > Discoglossus > Discoglossus pictus. The sequence continues at coordinate 40,767,756 of CM050176.1, read as the reverse complement.
TGTGTTTATCAGTGTGTTTTCCGTAATTTGGGGTTTGAGCATTGTTTTGCGACCTTGGTTATTTTCTTTTCTAAGTCCCGCGGCTCGTAATGTTGGCTCGCAGGCAATGAGGGAGAGGAGGAGGAGGGGAAGAGAGAGAAAGGGGAGGGAGAGGAGGAGGGAAGAGAGACGCAGGTTAAGGAGAGGAGGAGGGGAATGGAGACACAGGGTATGGAGAGGGTGAGGGGAAGAGACACAGGGTGCAAATTAACACTTTTGTGGGGGGTTTTGTTACAGAGGAGAGGCGCCGTAGAGCCTCCACCTCCGCAAATGCGGACACTCGCTTCGCGAGGGACGGCATTTGCGGCCTGCAATGAGCCTTCGGATCATTGCAGCCGACGTTGGAGCCTCCATCTCCGCAAATGCGGCCCCGTGACAACGTCTCGTAGTTTGACAATTATAATATGTGATTGCGTGACCAACATCGCAATGTGATCAACACTGACAACTATATATATGATGAGACTTTTGATTTATTCTAAACTTCCAATTGCCATTTTCTTTTCCATCAACAGCCTTATTAGTGACACGTTTGGTATATAAGCTGGGTCGTATGGAAGTCAATTGTTCCCATTCTATCAACTCTGTCATTGAACTCCATTTATTAATGCTCTTAACACTCAACTGTACAGAATCAGTCTCAGACATTATCAGGTCTTATTTTCATAACTGTTGGTGATCTTTTACACATATTTTGTTTGATGCATTCACCCAGCAAAATGGTCGTTTACAGTGCCTACCATAGCGAATCATCAAGAAAATTAATTTTATTATGAATCTTTATTCCTCTTTTGTAATAAACACTGTATTCATATTTACAATTATTATTTTTTTAGTAATTTGAAGATTGTATAAAGTTATTAGTTTGGGTTATTATTAGAAAAACACATATTGAATTAAAATAATAAACTATGTAAAAAAGCCAGAACCTCCTCCTGACTAACTCTATCTAAGGTGTGTCAGGTCACTGCACCAGCTGAGTTATGGAGCTCTATGGAAAAAAGACTTACTGCCTATGGCTATTGACTGCAGCTGTCACTGTCTTACCAATTTTTTTTTCTGGCGATGTTGCAAAGGCAGTTTGCACAGAGATTAAACTAAATTTTTAATGTTTATAGCACTCATTTTTTATGAGAATAAAAAAAAAACTTGTGTAAAGTTTAAAACTTCAACGTCTCTTTACCTAAAAATTGGCATCAACCACGACACCCTAAGCAGTGGATTCAATATTGAAAGCCCCCTCTATGTATTTTAATACATTATTGTTGGAGAAAAACATTTGTAGAACTTGTTGCTGGCAATACATATGTTAATTATCACCTTTAAATTGATTGGTTCATAGCCATAAACACAGCTTCAGTCTATGAAATTCAACCTGCGGAAAAACTGCGTTTTAAAAACCTCAGGCTGCAGAAATCATCTTCAACATGCTTGAACTGATAAAGATATTTCACCTTAAAGAAGAAAGGGGTTCTCAGATTGTGGAACTCTCCACCAAAGGAGGTGGTGACAGAAGATTCAATGGATAACTTTGATATAATTCTGAATACAAAGGTTTTAATAACTTACACTATTTAACTACAGTAGAATCGGTAGGACATTGATCCAGGGAATAATCTGACTGTCAGTTTATGAGATCAGGAAGGACTTTGTATATATACAATTAGATATACTGTGAGATATACTGTGGGATATACTGTGGGATAACTATGAGATATACTGTGAGATATACTGTGGGATATACTATGAGATATTCTATGAGATATATTATGAGATATACTGTCAGATATACTATTAGACATACTATGAGACATACTATGAGATATACTATGAGACCCTCTGACCAATCCAAGCAACCCAAACATCACTCTTTACTCTGCATGTTACACCTGCTCTGCATTCTCCCCTCTTCATGTTTATAACATGTGAAGCACTCTGGGAAAGCACTACATAAATAAAATTAAAAAAATGAGGATATTGCAGACCATAGACACCTGGTAGCTGCACAGACCCAGGGGAGGGGACATCAAGGAACTGGAATATTCACAATTATATTATGAAACGGTCCACTATCTGGGTCTGTTGTAAATGAGCTCATGGGTCCCCCCTGATGGAAATTCTCTTACTGGTTATTTTCCCATCATCTACTTTCTTATTTTAGCCTATAGGACATGTTTATGGTATCTCACAATACAGATTATGGTCACATTCTGACCCCAGCATTCTCCTGTTTATGTGTGTTCCAGTTATCAATCTATCACAGCGATTCACTGCTGGACCCTCTGATGCTCTCTGGCACATTATAAAAGTATGTCATGTACCAGCAGATAGGAGTCCTCTTCTGGCCATTTTGTTTTTAATGAAAAACAAAAACAAAGTAAAACTTCACACACACACACATATATATATATATATATATATATATATATATATATATATATATATATATATATATATATATATATATATACAGTAGGTAGTCTTCAGCTTGAGATTGCTAAATTATAAATGTTTAATTAAGGTCTAATTTTAGTAATTTTTTACTATCATCACTATAATAGTTTTCATTGCGTGTAACCCTGATGAGAGAAAGAGAGATAGAGACTAAGGGTTAGGCTTGGGGGTCCGAGGGTTAGGGTTAGGCTGCGGGGTCTAGGGGTTAGGGTAAGGCTGCAGGGTCTAAGGGTTAGGGTTAGGCTGTGGGGTCTAATTGTTAGGGTTAGGCTGCGGGGTCTAAGACCTAGAGTTAGGCTGGGGGTTCTAAGGGTTAGGTTTAGGCTGGGGGGTTCTAAGGGTTCGGGTTAGGCTGCAGGGTCTAAGGGTTAGGGTTAGGCTGGGGGGTCAAAGGGTTAGGGTTAGGCTGGGGGTTTAAACTTTAGGGTTAGGCTGCAGGGTTTAACCTTTAGGGTTAGACTGCAGGGTCTAAGGGCTAGGGTTAGTCTGGGGGGTCTAAGGCTTAGGGTAAGGCTGCAGAGTCTAAGGGTTAGGGTTAGGCTGGGGGGTCTAAGTGCTAGGGTTAGGCTGCAGGGTCTAAGGGTTAGGGTTAGGCTGGGGGTCTAAGGGCTAGGGTTAGGCTGGGGGATCTAAGGCTTAGGGTTAGGCTGCGGGGTCTAAGGGTTAGGGTTAGGTTGCAGGGTCTATGGGTTAGGGTTAGGCTGGGGGGTCAAAGTGCAAGGGTTAGGCTGCGGGGTCTAAGGGTTAGGCATGGGGGTCTAAGGGTTAGGGTTAGGCTGGGGGGTTAAAGTGCTAGGGTTAGGCTGCAGGGTCTAAGGGTTAGGGTTAGATTGCAGGGTCTATGGGTTAGGGGTAGGCTGGGGGGTCAAAGTGCAAGGGTTAGGCTGCGGGGTCTAAGGGTTAGGCATGGGGGTCTAAGGGTTAGGGTTAGGCTGGGGGGTTAAAGTGCTAGGGTTAGGCTGCAGGGTCTAAGGGTTAGGGTTAGGCTGGTGGTCTAAGGGTAAGGGTTAGGCTGTAGGGTCTAAGAGTTAGGGTTAGGCTGCAGGGTCTAAGGGTTAGGGTTAGGCATGGGATACAAGGGTGAGGGTTAGAAGGGTTTATGGCGTTAGGCTATACCACAAATGCACCTCTGCGTGCATTTGTTACACACTTTAGAACTGGGCGCTGCTGTCGGCGCGCTCATGCCAGCGCCATGTTGTTGGCATGAGACATACTGTGAGACATACTATGAAATATACAATGAGATATACTGTCAGATATACTATGAGACATACTAAGAGATATACTATGACATATACTATGAGACATACTATGAGATATACTATGAGATATACTGTGAGACATACTAAGAGATATACTATGAGATATACACCGACCCCAGAGAATTGCCCACTAGCCCCAGAGAATTGTCCCAAAGCCCCAGAGAATTGCCCTGTGACCTCCCCCAACCCCAGTGAACTGCCTCCCAGCCCCAGAGAATTGCCCCGTGACCTCCCCAAACCCCAGTGAATTGCCCCCCAGCCCCAGAGAATTGCCCCATGACCACCACCAATCCCAGAGAATTGCCCCCCAGCTCCAGACAATTGCCCCAGCCCCAGAGAATTTCCCCACGGCCCCAGAGAATTGCCCTGTGACCTCCCCCAACTACAGTGAATTGCCCACCAGCCCCAGTGAATAGCCCCCCAGCCCCAGAGAATTGCCCCGTGACCTCCCCCAGCCCCAGTAAATTGCCCCATATCGCCAGAGAATTGCCCCGTAACCTCCCCCAGCCCCAGTGAATTGCCTTTGAGCCCCAGAGAATTACCATGTGACCTCCACTAAGCCCAGAGAATAGTCTTCTAGCCCAAGTGAATTGCCCAGTGACCTCCCCCAGCCCCTGTGAATTGCCCTTGAGCCCCAGAGAATTACCCTGTGACCTCCAATAACCCCAGAGAATAGTCTTCTAGCCCAAGTGAATTGCCCAGTGACCTCCCCCAGCCCCAGTGAATTGCCCCATCACCTCCCGCAGTCCCAGTGTTAGGGGTTAGGGTAAGCAGTTAGGGTTTGGGAAAGGAGTTAGGGTAAGGGGGTAGGGTATGAGGGTATAGACACATGCACTCACACTCAAACATGCACTCATCCACACACAGACATGCACTCACTCACATAGACACTCTCACAGACATGCATTCACACTCATAGACACTCACAGACATGCGCTCACTCACAGACATGCACATACTCACGAAGGCACCCACTCACAGACATGCAATCACTCACAGACACCCACTAACACAGACACTCACACACGCACTCATATACACAGAAATGCATTCCCACTCATACAGACACTCACTCACAGACATGCACTCAATCACAGACATGCACTCACTCACACACATGCACTCACTCACACAGACACTCACAGATATGCACTCACACAGACATGCATTCACACTCATACAGACACTCACACAGACACTCACTCACAGACATGCATTCACACAGACACTCACTCACAGACATGCACTCACTCACACATACACTCACTCACACAGACATGCACTCACTCGCACAGACACTAACTCACAGACATGCATTCACACACAGTCATGCACTCACTCACACAGACACTCACACAGACACTCACACATAGACATGCACTCACTCACACAGACACTCACACAGTCAAACGTGCACTCACTCACTCACTTAGACATGCACTCGCTCACACAAACACTCACACAGACATGCACTCACTCACACAGACACTAACTCACACAGACACTCACACACTCACTAACACAGACATGCACTCACACACAGACACTCACTCACACATACACTCACACACAGACATGCACTCACTCACAAAGAAACTCACTCATACAGACACTCACGCAGACATGCACTCACACACAGACACTTACTCACACACACAGACTCTCACTCACAGACATGCACTCACTCACAGACATGCACACACAGACATGCACTGCACACATGCACTGCACACAAACAGCGCGCCGCATCCATTGCCGCTCTTCCTCCTCCTCCGCCCCTTACAAAAGCTCCGAGCTTTGCTCTGGGGTATTCAGATCGAGTGGTGATGTCACTGCCGACGTCACCTCTCGTTGCTGATTGGCTGAAAAGCCAATCAGCACGCACATGCGCAGGACGCAAGGGTACACATGAGGGATTGTGTACCCATGATGGTGGCTTACAGCAGCTGCTGAAGCAATTACAGAAGCTACTAAGGGTGTAAACAACACCCCCAGCACATTTTTTATTTTTTTGCAAAAACGGTTTGCATGTTTTCATGCAAACCTTTTTGCTAGGTGGGTTATGCTGCATTCTAAAGAATGCATTCATAACCCACCTCACTTTAATACACCTTTAATGACTTAGAAGTAGGATTGGAAAGTACTGTCTCCATTTTTGCTGACGACACTAAGTTGTGCAAGGTAATTAAATCAGATATTGATGTACTTTGCCTCCAAAGGGATTTACATAAAATTGAGGAATGGGCATCTTAATGGCAGATGAGTTTTAATACGAATAAATTTAAAGTTATGCATCTGGGAAGGAAAAATAGCCATGCAATTTATAATCTTAATGGAGCAAATCAGGGATGTAGGAGTGCTTGTGGACAACGACCTAGGTAGCAGTGCTCAAAGCCAAGCAGCATCTGCAAAGGCAAGTAAAATATTAGCATGTATTAAGAAGGGTATAGAAGCCAGGGAAGCAAATATAATTCTGCCACTATACAAATCCCTAGTACGCCCTTATTTGGAATATGGAGGACAATTTTGGGCACCACTTCATAAAAATACATTTTAGAGCTGGAAAAGGTACAGAGGAGGGCAACAAAACTAAGGAGTGGAATGGAGGGGCTAAGTTATAAAGAAAGATCAACCAAATTAAGCTTATTTTCTCAAGAAGAGGATATACTGTATGATTACCTTATATAAATACATCCAGGGTCAGTATAAAGATTTGTCAAGTGATCTTTTTGTGCCAAGAGATTTCCAACTGACACAAGGACATCCTTTGAGGTTAGAAGTAAAAAGATTCCACCTTAAAGAAAGAAAATGGTTCTTCACAGTAAGGGTGGATAATCTCTGGAATTCTCTACCAAAGGAGGTGGTGACAGTGGATTCGATAGATAACTTTAAAAGGGGACTGGATTTATTTTTAATCAAAAAGGGCATTCAGGGTTATCCGGGAAAATTAGAGAGAGAGAGAGTATTGATCCAGGGAGGAATCCGATCGCCAGTATCTGGGGTCAGGAAGGAATTTTATTTTTTTACCTTTGAGACGATTGGCTAAGTTTCACTTGGGTTTTTTCTGTTTGCCTTCCTCTGGATTCAATTAATTAACAACTAATCCGCATATTGCAGATCAAAGGAGATCTTAAAAGGTTGAACTTAATGGACTTAAAGTCTTTTTTCAACCTCAATTACTATGTAATTATGTAACTATATTTTAATGACATTTTGTTGGGACTGCATATCAGTACAAAATATAAATAGCATAATATAAATTATCTTGACTTTGCACTAACATTTATATATTTTTGCTGCATTGCTCCAACCCAGTCAACAACAAAAAAATAATAAAAATCTTTATACAGATCTACACCTTTAATAACTAGTTTTACATCTCTTTTTTTCAGCAATTACCAAACTAACAAAGTGCAGAATATAAACTATTAACTACATTCTCCTGATTGATAATAACTCTGATTTCATTTTTATGTTATGTAAATGTATCCTGGCGATACTTTATGTATTTTTAGCTCTGAGCACAGCAGCTTTCTGGCACTGAGTGGGTTACAGATCCAAGGGCCAGAATATGTGGGAAGGATCCATATGCTTTTAAATAAAGGGCACATCCAATAATGATGACTTGATCACGCATTCATTAGCTTTTTTGGCACAATGATTTTGGCTTGTTTTTAAGGTTTTGCTGTTGGTAAAAATAAAAAAGATCATAAATGTGTATTGCTGCATGTACAACCCTAGTAGTTATCCCAAGTAGTGGGAGCATAGTAAGCAAAGGCAATTGTGTACAGATGGGTTATATGAGAATAAACAAAGGGGTAAAAACAGATAAATAACAGCAAATTTAAGAAACACAGAAAACCTGGATACATATATTTATTTACTCTGTACAGGAACATGAAGATGAAAAACTGTTATTTAGGAGGCTTATTAGAAGTAAGTGTAGTGTATATGTGTATAATATATATATATATATATATATATATATATATATATATATATATATATATGTGGTAATCCTAAAGGTGTATACAAGTGAGCTGGATTATGAATGCATCTGATAAAGGAGAATTAGTAGTGTATGAAAAAAAATGTTTGCATAAAAAAGTACCAACATAAACATTTAATCAGTTACCCTGAAGTTTGCTGAATTTCTTGCCTTTGCAAACTGTTTTCTATCAATGTTGACACCCCCTGAAAATCCTGGCAAAAATTAGCATAACTAATACATTGTATCTTTTTGCCCTGGGGATTGTGCTGGCAGCTCTCCTCTCCTTTGGATTTCTGTAATACCCTAGGTATGTGTCCCGTCATTCACTGATTGTTTTATCTACATCCATGGGATACTTCCCCCAGCCCCATTGATTTGCCTCTGTAACACCCCAGCCCTAGTGATTTACCCCATCACCTCCCCCAGCCCCAGTGATTTACCCCATCACCTCCCCCAGCCCCAGTGAATTGCCCCATCACCTCCCCCAGCTCCAGTGAATTGCCCCATCACTTCCCCCAGCCCCAATGAATTGCCCCAGTGATATATCCAAGCCTGAGTGATTTCCCACGTGATTTCCCAATTGCCACGTGACCTCCCCCAACCCCAGTGAATTGCCCCATCACCTCACACTCAGACACTCACACAGACACACTGACAGACACAGACACTGACAGACACAGACACACTCACAGACACTCACAGACACTCACACTCTCAGACACACATGCTTACTGACAAACACAGACACACTTGCACTCTCAGACACTCACACTCTCAGACACATACACTCTCAGACACACATACTCTCAGACACACACACTCACTGACAGACACACACTCACTGACAGACACACACTCACTGACACACAGACAAACTCACAGACACTCTCAGACACACACACTTTCAGAAACACACACTAAGACACACACTCACTCGCACACACACAAACACACACACTCACTGACAGACACACACTCACTCACAGACACTCACACTCTCAGACACTCCCAGACACACACACTTTCAGAAACACACACACACACTAAGACACACACACAGACATACAAACACTCACACTGACATACACACATATGCACTCACACAGACACACATGTGAACGTTCCGACTCCCCTACTCTAATGCCTTCAGAAACCTCTGAGCTCTGCTCGGTGGTACTCAGAGGCGGTGGTTACGTCCCTGCTAACGTCACTGCTCGTTGCTGATTGGCAGCAAAATCACATGGCTTGTGCATGCGCAATAAGCAAGGGTTTGCAAAAGTGAACCCTCTAGCGCAGCAATCATTTCTGGGGGTGTCAACATTACCCCTAACACATTTTTTTTTTTTTTGCAAAAAACAATAAAACTTTCTTCATGCAAATTTTTCTTATACACTAAAAAATTCTCTATCAGATGCATTCATAATCCAGCTCACTTGAATATACCTTTAATATATGGGCATAGCATGGGGAAAAGGAGTAGTAATAAAGGGTGTAATGGGAGTGGGCTGAGGGCAGCAAAAAATCTAAATGCACCCAAGTGGACAAAGATAAAATTAATTAGTTATTCTAGTTAAAACATCTACACAAAACATGTTTTGCTTACAGAGCCATTTAATGTCAAATGTATGATGTTGTTGTTTAGTTGTGTCTGACTCTCTGTTACCCAATAGGCCACAGCATGCAAGGCACATCTGTCATTCACTGCCCCTCTGTGCTTTCTCAAGCCCCTGTTCATTCTTTCAATAACCTCATTTATCCATCTCTGCCTCTGATGTCCCCTTCTTTGTGTACCTTCAACCTTTCCCAGCATCATATCCTGTCTTCTCGTGATATGGCCAACATTTCTGAACGTTAGCCTCATGATCAAACTTTCCAGTGAACAGTTTGGCTTTATTTCCTGCATTCCTTACTTATTGGATCTAGGAATATCATTGTTCTAACTATACAGACCTTTGTTGATAGTGCAACATCTTTGCTTTTTAATAGATTGTCTAGACTTGCCATAGTTTTTCTCTCCAGAAGCAAACGTCTTTTAATTTCATGCCTACAGTCACCATATGAAGGGATCTTGGATCCCAGGTAAATAAAATCTTTCACTGCCTTCACTTTTTCCCTATTTGCCGTTTGCCATGATCTTCAACTTTTTAACGTTAAGCAGCAGGTCAACTTTTGCACTCTCTTCTTTCACTGCCGGTACTGGGGAGCTACAGTTCATTGAGGGAACCATGAATGCCAACATGTACTGTGACATACTGAAGAAGAGCATGATCCCTTCACTTCGGAGACTGGGCCGCAGGGCTGTTTTCCAACATAATAACGACCCCAAACACACCTCCAAGACGACCGCTGCCTTGTTAAAGAAGCTGAAGGTAAAAGTGATGGACTGGCCAAGCATGTCTCCAGACCTAAACCCCATTGAACATCCACTAGTCATCATGAAGGAGTGGAAGAGGACTCCAGTGGTGACCTGTGAAGCTCTGGTTAACTCCATGAGGGTTAAGGCAGTGCTGGAAAATAATGGCGGCCACACAAAATATTGACACTTTGGGCCCATTTTGGACATTTCCACTTAGGGGTGTACTAATTTTTGTTGCCAACGGTTTAGACATTAATGGCTGTGTGTTGAGTTATTTTGAGGGGACAGTACATTTACACTGTTATACAGGCTGTACACTTACTGCTTTACATTGTAGCAGAGGGGCATGTCGTCAGTGTTGTCACATGAGAAGATATAATAAAATATTTACACAAATGTGAGGGGTGTACTTACTTTTGTGAGATACTGTAAATGTAGGTTGTTATCCTTACTGTAGCTCTTTTGAATTTAACATGGATATTATTACCTCCTCTTACTGGAAAAAAGGCTAATCATAGTAGGGTATAACGTGGGGTATATCGTAGGGTATAACGTGTGAAGTCATGAGTCTTCAGTCTTGAGTGATGAAAGTGAAGTGAGGATCAGAAGAAATAATTTAAAAATATGTAAGTGCAGGTGAATAGGTTCTGGTGAGTGGCTATTAATATGTTACATTTTATGTCAACAAGTTTTGTTTCTTTAGATTATTATTATTATTATCGTTTATTTGTAACGCGCCAGCATATACCGTAGCGCTATACATAAGTTAAGGTACAGGCAATGACAAGTTAAAGATTCACACATTGCAATGAATGGAGGGCCCTGTCTTTGAGCTCCATAGCGCTTTCCCTTGAAACTCGCAGACTTAGGTTAAAGTTTGTATGTGGTACAGTAGGGAGAGAGTAGTGCTGAGCATGTTAGGGAGTAAGGTTATAGGCTTCTTTAAAGAGGTGCGTTTTTATTGATGTTTTGAAGGATTTAAGGCAGGAGGATAGTCTGGTGAAGCGAGGCAAGGAGTTCCAGAGAATAGGGGCAGCGCGAGAAAAGTCCTGGAGGCGGGAGTCAGAGGATATAATTTAGATATAATTTGGTGTAAATAAAATAGAGCTATGCGGTCATAAGTGATGTCACTGGGGCTCTACTGTGATGTCATCACAAATGTAATGGTTTGTAATACAATTTCTGATGTTATATGTTATATTATCAGTGACATCATAGTTGATGTCATTAGTCATGTTATATGTGATGTCATAAATAATGAATCCGGAAGGGGGAAATCAGTGGGGAGGATCAGAAGGGGCAGAGGGAGGATCAAGAGGGGCAGGGGGGAATCAGGAGAAGCAGAGGGGGGGGGGGATCAGGAGGGGCAGAGGGGTTTACAGCTAGTTGGTAAGATTGTACATGGTCTTCCAATTAATTAATTTATTTTTTTCACTTTAAGTGCAATTGTAAAGCGCCACTGTAGTTTGGTAAAAACTTCACATGCTTGTAACATATTACCCATATCAGCAGGTTGACACAAGCATAATATAGCCAGTTTACCTGTAGCTTGAGGTGGATGTTTATCATATGGGGACCTCCTCTTACTACCTTTAATTAGATTATAACACTTTTTTTTGCAAAGAATTTCCTGTGTTTTTCCCAATTTTAAAGAGAACAGTTTCAAAAATAACAGAAAACTTGCTTTGAGGAAAATGATCAGAGATTATTTTGATCAATGACCTCAGCAGATTTAAGTGCCACTCATGTTTTTATTCATGTGCTGCATACAATGGATGACGCTATATAATGGGTAGATTCTCTAAGCAAAAGGCTATGGTGATGATGGAAACAGACATTGACGCCTTCATCTAACCTCATTGCAGCCTACATGAAGCTTAGTAAGTCTAGGAGCTGGCACAGAGAGCAGCATCAGATGGTCTCCTTCCCTCACACAACCTCCTCGAACACAAGTTCAAACCTCAGGGCTAACCTAGCAGGACAAACACAGGATTACGGAGCCGCCAACCTCTGATTACTCATGTCCTTGACGCCTCGTATGCTAAGACTGAACATACTGTACTTGACAATAATTGCGTGATCTGCTGTACATGGGGATACACACTTAAAGGCACACTCGCATGTGACAAAGAGATTGAATGTATCATCAAATGTCTTCTATGATTTGCATTAAATGGCTTTCATTGCTCAGCAATCTGTATTACAACCCATATTTGTCCATACTTTGAAGTTTTGAGAGATTTTGTTTTCAGCTTGGCATGACTTCAGATTAGTTTTATTGGAGCTCAGTTACAGGGAAAGCAGCTCAGCAGTGATACTCACCTTCTTACAAGTGAAAGGTGAAAATAATACTGTACATTAATTTATTTATATAAAAGTCGCTAAGATGTTCATTCTAGATATATTACATTTCCACTCTATTTGGCCTCAGGTGACAAATTTCACCTTGCTACTTATGGTACTTCTCTATTTAAATGAAGCCAGACATTTACTGAATAACTTTGAGAAGATCTGATATTGGGCAAAATGTTTTCGACTACAGATCCTCCACTTTAGTTTAGTTGCTTATCCTTCACATGCTCAGAGTGATTTGAGGTGGTAGGTAGTTGAAATGTTAGGTTGTGTTCTCCTCCCAACATTCAAAGTCTGTCCCTTTAAGGCATTATCCCAAAATCAAGTTGATTGGGCAGATGGGAAGAGGGGAGGATCAAGAGGGGAGGGGGAGAACCAGTGGGGAGGATCAGAAGGGGCAGAGGGGGGATCAAGAGGTGCAGGGAGGAATCAGGAGGGGCAGCGGGGGGATCAGGAGGGGCAGGGGGAATCAGGAGGGGCATTGGGGGGGATCAGGAGGGGCAGAGGGGGGTAATCAGAAGGGGCAGAGAGGGGATCAGGAGGGGCAGGGGGGATCAGGAATGTGTCTGTGTGTCTATATATATATGTACTAGCGACTTCCCCGTCGGCAATACAATTTGAAGCCTGGCAATGCTGTTTGCCACACAATGTGAGGCTCTCCGCCCTCTAACTTGTGGGCCTCGCGATGAGCGCCTCTCCCACTGTCTACTTTCTGGGCCTCAAGATGAGCGCATTCGGTGCTCATCAATTGCGGGACCCGCAACGAGCGCCTTCGCCCGTTCATTGCAGGCCTGGTCCAGCCCGTCACTTTCATGCCTCGCAATGAGCGCCTCCTGAGCTCATTGTGAGACCAGTAATGAGTGCCTTCAGCACTCATTGCGCGCCTCTCTCCCATTTCGCTGCTCATTTCATGCGTTGTTCAACCCGCAACTTTCCGTCCTCGTGCTGCACGCCTACAGTGCTCATTGCACCTTGTGTCTGTTTCCCCCTCTCCCTTCCATGTGACTGTTTCCCCCTCTCTCCATCCCCTCCCTCTCCCTGTCCTGTGTTTTTTTCTCTTATTTCCCTCCCATGTGTCTCTTTTTCCCCCTCTCCCCTGTGTCTCTTTCCACCCTCTCCCCCCTCTTCCTCCTGTGACTTTCTCCTCTCTCTCCCTGCTTAAGTCTTGCGTGCCTCGCAATGAGCTTTTATCGATCCTTTTTCAAAGTCTTTTGGGCCCCGCGATGAGCTCCCAATCTTATGGCTTTCGGCCTCGTTTTGAGCCTTTTGCAAAACAATTACGCGTTTATGGCCATCATATAGTCGTCAGCAGGTGGGCTTGGCAAAATCCGTTGCTAACGTGGCCAGGTAAATAGCGGCAAAGGCGCTCCTTGCGCTGGTGGACATGAGCACCGTAGGCGCACATTCCTACGACACCGTACCATTTTCGGACTGCATTTGCGGAGGTGGAGGCTCCTACGATGGCTGCAATGAGCCGAAGACTCATTGCAGACCGCAAATGCGGACAAAACACGCAATGCCTAAATACGGACTTACACAAAAAAAATACGAGCCGCAGGATTTAGAAAAAATTCATTACGAACTCGCAAAAATATAACCTTAATAAACAACCCGCGAACAGCCAAAAACCTAAAAAAAACACAAAATACACACAAAAAATAAAAATATAAACCATACCCACAGCAAGGGGGGACACCCAGGACGTCTGGAAGACAGGTTACACCTCGATTTCAGTACAATTAAAAAAGTTGAGACACTTGAAAATCCCCTAAGCGAGAGAAAAAATGGCAAACGAAAAAAACGAGGCTACACGACCCCTAAAGCCGCAAAACTCAGCCAAGCACACACGACTTTTACTAAAACCTGTACGACCTACAACATACACTATTAGCAAGGACGCTAAATCATCCACATCCGTGTACCACATACACAAACGGCTTCCCCTTGCGCACGCAGCCTATTTACACTACACACTGCACACATTGCTGACACTTACACCTCAGCACCAGAACCGTGCAAACCTACATTGTATGCTGCAGGCACATAGAAACAGATTGTCAGTTCTTCAGCACATTGCTTGCTGCCTATATAATTTACAAATAGGCAAAGTATATTAATTTCTGATTTCATAAATTAATTCATTAACATCAAAAAAAATATATATACCCAAAACAAAAACCCCCAAAAAACCCACAATATAAAAAAAAAACACAACACCTTCAATGCTCGCCTCACAAGGAGCGCCAACGGTGCTCGTAGGACACAAAGTACACCAGGGGAGAGCCTTGCAATAAGCGCCAAAAGGAGATCAGCGCCGTCCTTACAATAAGCGCAAAAGCGCCTCTCATAACAAAAAATACACCAACCCAGAGGCTCGCAATGAGCGCCGAAGGATCTAAGACGACCAAAACACTTACTGTCTGTGGCAAACAGCATTACCTGCCTTACAATTTTATTGCCTTCTTTTTTTGTCGGGTAAGTCGCTAGTATATATATAAACTCTTGCATAATATAAGCTTGTTCTAAATAAAGGTTGATAATAATATTATAGATCTTTTTGTTATCTGTGTCCCTGAAGATGGGCACAGAGAGAAATAACAAAAAAAAAGGGGGAACACTTTTATGTGGCTAAATATGTTATGAATTGCTTCATACTAAATTTAAAAAAAAAACAATCTTTAATGAAAATTATTTAAAATATTTTTCATATTTAAAATCTGATTGTTTAAAACAAAGAACATATACAAACAGATCTCTGAATTTATTCTCCAGAGAATACAATGACGTCACTACAGTAATTAGTTTAGATATAATGTGATGTATTTTTTATAACCAATATATTTTTGTCCCTTAAGATTTTTACAATTTCTCTATAGCTGCTAAGTGAATATAGCCGGTGATATTAGTGTTTTACAGATATTGGTTAGAGTTGCTCTATAGATTGCAAAACGAACTATATTAGAATAAGTGACTAGTGAGGGTTATATAGCAACATCGATATCTGTGTAAGTGATGATTTACTGTTCCCAAAGTATATTGACATATATATTTGGGATTTATTTTTACATAAACTAATTAAATGTGATCAAATTCAAATGAAAACATAAAATAGTGAAAGAATGAAAGAAGTGCTATACATTCTATACAAAGGTGCTATACATTGTATACAAAGGTGCTGTACATTCTATACAAAGGTGCTGTACATTCTATACAAAGGTGCTGTACATTCTATACAAAGGTGCTATACATTCTATACAAAGGTGCTATACATTCTATACAAAGGTGCTATACATTGTATACAAAGGTGGTGGAATTTAGCCACTTAGCTCAATATATAACTTCTATGAATAGTTTCTTTGTTTATACTGTTGGTCTTCTCAAGATGTCTTGAGATTAAGAGTATCTGTCAGTATGTTGCTGAGTGTTCCCCCTTTTTTGTTATTTCTCTCTATGCCCATCTTCAAGGACACAGATAACAAAATGATCTATTATCTAAGTGTTCGCACTTTGGCTATAACCAAACAAAGGATCAACTCTAAGAGAATTGTGTGATAATAATATTAATAAACATTTGCTAAATGTGTTCAAATGTCTATTTACCTTATTCATCAGTTAAGACAAACACAGCACTTCTTGTGTTGTGGGGAAAACAAGTTGATTTTTATTATTTAATTAGTACTGAGACAAATACCAAGGCCGGGAACGTTTCAGTTTCCAGAGACGTCTCTGTGCCAGATATTTGTGCTGTTCCTACCCTTGTCATTGTCATCTATTTTTAACCACAAGTGACAACTAACATGACAGGCGGCTCAGACTGAAGTATGTGTTGTTCTTGTTCATGGATCTGTTTCCAGTATGTAGAAATCATTCTTATTTTTTCCCCTTTTTCCCCTTTGGAATTTGGATATTAAACACATTTCATGAGGGGCTTGTTTTGCCTGGAAGGATAGACAGGTGTTATTCTCTCTGTTTCAGAGAGGTCTTTGTTTGGCCCAGTATCAGATCCCAACGTTGCCAATTCTTAACATGCTTATCCGTCAACAGCCTCTCAGGAAAGAATGTAAAATCTCCCTGTGACGTCAAAGGACACAAAAAAAAGTCCAGTGCCAAGTTTAGGCAGTTGTTAAAGGCCTCACAATGAGAAGGCCGATAACCTAAACTTAAATGTGTTTGCACACAAGGGCTGTGACGCCCCTTCAGCCATATAGAGTTACCATGAAGTAACTGGTGTTTGTCTATAAATCCGCTCTATAGATTGTGAATTAGCAGAGGGATTAGGTCAGACACATTGCATTTTCCAGGAAAATGAGCAAGCAAGACTCATTAGCATCATGTTTAGCTAAAATGTACGAGAGTAAATTTGAACATGTGGCAGAGTCAGGGAAACCCAAAGGCAAGACGTCAGGAGGGACCACCAGCATGGACAAGAAACTCAACCTTCTTAACGAAAAGGTGGATAAAATCTTACACATCCAAGAAGATGTTCTGGGGAGGCTGGAAATGGTTCATCATGGTATGGACATATTGGAGAGGGAAATGGACAAATTAATGGTGTTTCAGTTTCCAAGTTTGATTAATGTTCCTGAAAAGGATCTGAATCCTGGAGATTATCTTCCACAGAGCCAAGGACATGGGGTATGCTCAGAAATAATCAGGCTGCTGAAATCTGTCCATGAGGATACAACGGTGCATAGAGAAAAACTAGACAGCATGGAAAAAATGGTGTCCACTATGGACAAGGTGGTGGCATTTCTGGGAAAAACTTTTAGGAACTCTAAAGTTTTGGACTTCATTTTGAAGGGTACATCGCCTTGGAAAAAGGAGGCACTAGACGAGGTTGGTTGACAATCAATATATTTTAGTATTTTTTAAACCATGATGTCCTTATGAACATCTTTTGCTTGTTTCTTTGTCTCATGTTGACTTTGAGTCACCTCAACTTCCTATTTATAGATTGGCTAAAAAACACATTTCTTACTGGGTTAAGTAAACTATTTCTTATCCCTTTCCACTCAAGCCAAGTATGTTGCTTATCACTGAGATATCATAGTGTGGAATACATGGAGACTATGATTTAACCCACTTGTAGCAGTTCTGTACATGCTGGAACAAGGGGAGTTAATTATAAATTGAAATTTACATGTGTTCTGTTACTCTTCTTCAGAAATATTACACATTAACTCATTCTTAATTTTTATTAATTAATAGAAACATAGATTTGATAGCAAGCAAGAACCAATGGGGCCCATTTGCTCTGCCCATTCTATCTAACTAAATTTCTATATAACTAAACGTTTAGTTTAATTAAGTCTAATCAAGTCTATTACCAGGCTTGCTTGAATTCCTTAACTGTGTTTGTTTCTACCACTTCCACTATAAGGCTGCTCTATTTATCTACTACTCTTTCTGTATAGTAGAACTGCAGGACATTACTCTTAAACCTCCCATTTTCAACTTTACATCCTGACCTCCTGTGGAAACACTCTTTATTTTCTGATAAGACACTTCCCTCCTGCACTTTATTAAATCCTTTGATATATCTGAAGGTTTCTTTTATATACTCTGTCTTGTGTCCTCTAAGTTATACCTATTCATGTCATCAGTTGTGTCTTTTAGACCTTGCCCCATTTGAATTGCTCTCTAATTCCTTAATATGCTTTTGGATATCAGGCTCCATAACTGGACACAATATCTATGTTGAGTCTGAGGGTCTTTAGAGTGACATTATTACCGACCTATTTCTGCTGATAATTCCTCAGCCAATAAGGAAACATATCCTACATGCTTTTCCTATGGTTTTGTTCCATTGTTTGCTTATTGATAAATCATGGGATAAAATAACTTTGTAGGCTCTTTAAGCTTCTGTTGCTGCCACCAAAATACCAATAAGTATATATTCTAGTTTTTTTATCTTGAAATGTAAAACACAATACATAATTTTTGGTTAGTCTTTCTCTGTTATCTGTTTTTCTTTATCTATATTGGTATTTTCTGTATTGACTGGTCCATCGTCAAACACTTATCACCCCTCCCTGTACCTTGTTACAGTTGGTCTTGTTTTTGGTTACAATATAACAGATGCACAATTGATAACATAACTATTATTGTTCATAAATTATATTTTAACTTTATATTTTTGTTAGATAATAATAATAATTATTATTATTTCAGCAAGTCCTTCATCTTTTTGCTTTATTTCCCCAGTAATTGTCTTTATTTTGTAATATGGGAATATGAAGTTAGCTCCACTTTCTGGCCCACAAGACATCACAGAGTCAGACTGATCTGACATCATCAGCGGAATCTTAAAAGGTTTTAAAGACCATGGGGCATGTCTTAGCATTTTCTTCACATGGAATCTATCAGCAAACGAATAGTACATTTGTTAGTTCATTTGCATGTCTAAAATAAAGTTAATAAATCTATAGAAAAATAATAATCTACTGCTTTTACCATGAGAATATCTATTGGCAAATTAATGATTTCCTTAAGTGTTCTCACATTTAGCCTATCTAACAGATAAAAAGGTAAATTGTGAAAATCTTCTAAATATGTTGTTTTTATTCTCTAAAAACATCTAAATATGTAGCATTTAAATATTTACTCATATCCCTATTTTCATAACAATTTTATTGTCCCGTTTATGGGAATCCAGTTCAGATAGAGCAGTAAGTTTAATTTTACATGGTACTGTTTATATGTAAATACACTCTTGATATTAGATAAATATGTTTTAGATATTTTCACAGACTGGCAATTCATTTCCATGTGATTGTAGGGCCCTCATTCAATTGCAATTTGGCCAATTGAATAGGGGTCTAAATAAGCACATAACATATTTTTTTTAAATAAGTTTTTAGTTAGTAAGCATCTATCCAAAAGCAAGGTTCTCACTAACTAAAAACTTCTTTAAAAAAAATATGCTATGTGCTTATTTAGACCCCTATTCAATTGGCCAAATCGCAATTGAATGAGGGCCTAGGTGTATATGACATTAATGACGGCCTGTCACCTCCAAAAGTATTACCTTTTAATTTGAAAGTGGCTTGAGTCTTGAAGGTACCTCTCCCATCTCCAGTTACCGGCAACTCATCATGTTCAGCCACTACTGGGAGTCAAATATCACAGTGTACAGGGTCACCACCAGATCACCACCAATATCTATCTATTTATCTATCTATCTATCTATCTATCTATCTATCTATCTATCTATCTATCTATCTATCTATCTATCTATCTATCTATCTATCTAATGATCAGTCTATAATTTTAATAGTTGGTGTATTTTTACAGTGAGAGATAGAATAACAAAAAAAGAAAAAAAAGAAAAACGCATGTCAAAAAAGTTATAAATTGATTTGCAGGTCAGTGAGGGAAATAAATATTTGATCCCCTATCAATCAGCAAGATTTCTGGCTCCCAGGTGTTTTTTGTACAGGTAACATGCTGAGATTAGGAGCACTCTCTTAAAGGGAGTGCTCCTAATCACAGCTCGTAACCAGTATAAAAGACACCTGTCCACAGAAGCAATCAATCAGATTCCAAACTCTCCACCATGGCCAAGACCAAAGAGCTGTCCAAGGATGTCAGGGACAAGATTGTAGACCTACACAAGGCTTTAATGGGCAACAAGACCATCGCCAAGCAGCTTGCTGAGAAGGTGACAATAGTTGGTGTGAATATTCGCAAATGAAAGAAACACAAAATAACTGTCAGTCTCCCTCAGTCTGATGCTCCATGAGAGATCTCACCTCGTGGAGTTTCAGTGAGGAATCAGCCCAGAACTACAAAGGAGGAGCTTGTTAATGAACTCAAGGCAGCTGGGACCATAGTCACCAAGAAAACAACTGGTAACACACTACGCTGTGAAGGACTGAAATCCTGAGGCGCCCGCAAGGTCGCCCCCACTCAAGAAGCACATGTACAGGCCTGTCTGAAGTTAGCCAATGAACATCTGAATGATTCCGTTGAGAACTAGGTGTTGTGGTCAGATGAGACAAAAATCAAGCTCTTTGGTATCAACTCTACTCGCCATGTTTGGAGTAGGAGGAACGCTGTCTATAACCCCAAGAACACCATGCCTACCATCAAACATAGAGGTAGAAAGATTATGCTTTGAGGGGGGGGGGGGGGTTATGCTAAGGGGACAGGACAACTGCACCGCATCAAAGGGATGATGGACGGGGCCATGTGCAGTCGATTCTTGGGTGAAAACCTCCTTCCCTCAGCCATGTCATTGAAAAGGTGGTCGTGGATGGATATTCCAGCATGACAATGACCCAAACCACACAGCCAAGGCAACAAAGGAGTGGCTCAAGAAGAAGCACATTAAGGTACTGGAGTGGACTAGCAGGTCTCCAGACCTTAATCTTATAGAAAATCTGTGGAGGGAGCTGAAGGTTCGAGTTGCCAAACATCAGCCTCAAAACCTTAATGACTTGGAGAGGATCTGCAAAGAGGAGTGGGACAAAATCCCTCGTGAGATGTGTGCAAACCTGGTGGCCAACTACAAGTAACGTCTGACCTCTGTGATTGACAACAAGGGTTTTGCCACCAAGAACTAAGTTGAAGGGGTCAAATACTTATTGACCTGCTAATTAATCTATAACTATTTTTACATGCATTTTTCTTGTTTTGTTTTTTTTGTTATTCTGTCTTCCACTGTTAAAATACACCGACCATTAAAATTATAGACTGATCATTTCTTTGTCAGTGGACAAACGTTCGAAATCAACAGGGGATCAAAAACTATTTACCCCCCCCCCCCACTGTATATATATATATATATATATATATATATATATATATATATATATATATATATAAACAAGTATGATTACCAATCATAATTTACGGATTGAATGTGGACCTCTGTGGAGGTAGGAAGGATACCATGAGGGTCCTTGAAGACACGCACGTCACATGGGTTAACATTAAGTGCAATGGGGGACAAGGTGGACCCCATGGCACAGGGGTTAACATTAGGTGCCATGAGGGTCCACGAGGACCCCATGGTTAAAGTTATGTATGCAATGGGGATCCATAGAGATCCCCATATTCTATAGCTTAATCTTAGGTTAAATGGGGTTCATAGGGGTAACTCCTGGCTCAGAGAGGCTAACGGGTTTTAAGGGGGAATCCTGCGAGCACCATGTGCTCATAGTAGGTAGTGGACATTGAGAGAGATCCCAGGTATCCCCTGACTCATGGGGTAGCGGTATTAACCCGTTAGTTGTGCCACACTTGAAAAACCAAGCTCAAGTCAGACACAAATTAGGTTTTAGCTTGTTCATAGCACCAAATTTAAAACATCCATGCTTCTCTGTTGCATTTTTGTGCCTTTATGGGGGGCTGGAAGTTCCCATAGGCTTCTTTAAGATTTGTTGCACTTAGAAAGAAAGCTAACCTAAATGTGAATAGATATCAATATGGGAGGCATGTGATAGGGATTTGTAAAATATTTATGGGGCAGGTACTCTGGACTTACGATCATTTGGATATTTGGAGCACTTGGATGGCATTTCTCTGTTGTTAGATTTAGGTGTGTTATGTGATAGCTCGGTGGTGAGTTATGGGTGAAATTCGAAACGTACAGGAGCAATGGAATGGAGATGTATGTTCCTATGTTACTGGAGCCATTCATAAGCATATGTTAGGTCACTAAATCACACTTTGAACCATATGGTTCAATCAGAATCCCAGAATTTGTAGAGTCAATAAATCGGCATTGGGACACTGGGAGCAGCGAATGGAGGACCCTGATGAAAATAAAATATTTGGGCGCCCCACATGGATTTTTCTAAAAAAATGTAAGCACTAGACCCCCCCTTGGTGCCAACTCACTTAGTGCCCCTACTATGAAAACTCCCCTCCCTAGGATCCCTTCCCTTAAAATCACCCCTTCCCATGACCCCTTCCCATATCTGCTCCCCTCAATTTACCTCCAACCTGCATGATGCTCCTCTGCCTGTGAGGAGCCTGGGGGTAAGGGGTCTGGTACAGCCAGGGAACATAGCACCCAGCCCTTGTCAGCATATATCCGCCCACAGCACCCAAACCTTCCCAGCACCCACCTCACAAAGCACCCATTCCTATGTAGTTTGCTCCCCCATCACTGAATCCGTGCCCCCTGTACTTTGCTGTCACTGTGCAGCCCTTGCTCTCTCACCTCTTTCCTGATACACATCCCCAGCATGCTCAACTGCTTCACACTGTCACCTCTTGGAGGTTCAGTAGAAGTTTCCTTGCATAACCTGCACCACTGGTAGTTATGCCTCTGACTTGTAAAAATGAAGAGGTTATTGCTCTATACTCACATACAGTAGTCCATACTTTCCCAGTTACCATCTTCCTCTTAGTTCACTCAGATCGTCCACCCCATCACCTTAATATGTGCTCATATAATCTCAGAATGCTATTTTATGCAGTGCTCCGCTGTACTTATTTAAATGGCCCCTGTCACTCCAAAATTAAATGTTTTTTAAGTTATTTTTTAAAATAAATGAAAAAATAGCTTTACATTGCACTAGCCAAGTATTTCAAAAGTGAATAATTTCTGATATAATTAGCATTGGTTCTGCTATATTCTTATTTAAATGAGCAGCTCCAGCATAATAATTTGCTGCTTCTACAATTATTTAGAAACACAGCTTGCTTGTCTCTGTGATGGCAAAAACAATGCCCCCCTAAGATTATCAATAAGTTGGATCCCCTCCTCGCCCTTGTCAAGGACTTTGAGATACAGGTTGGCACCTTGAACCACACATTAGCATACAAGGGTCTCACAAACATTCATGAATATCTCTGGAATAATTTACTGTATAGAAAAGCAATTTGTGTAATGTGAAGCCACTTTTTAATGAAACCAATATGTTAGTGGTGTGCCCAATTCCCTTTATATCTAGCAAAGGAGGGAAAGAGGGTAACTCAACACAGGCATCAATGGATTTTTTAAGTTTACTTAAAGGGACATTGAAGGTTTCTGAATTTTACTCTGTATATATTATAGCAGTGCACCTATTTACTTTTTGTAATTTATTTTATTATGAAGTGCTTAAAATCACTGTTTTTACTGCCTAAAATGAAACAAATAGTCCCTGTATGGGTCTGCCCACTGCACAGACTGTGTAGGGCTGGATATGTAGTGTAGTGTCCTAGCCTATCAGGGACCACTTCTCAACAGCACATTGCAGAGACATGGTCACTGCACACCCAATACTACAAATTCTGTGTCTGCATATGCTGCAGAGGGTAGACCCATTCAGGGACTATTTATTTGATTCTCAGCAGAAAAATCAGAGCTTATAAGCACTTCTTTATAAAATAAAGTACATAAAAGTAAATAGATACACTGGATATTATATACCTAGTAAAATTCAGGAACTTATACGTTTTCCCCCTTGAGAGAACATTATCAGGGTTATATTTTGTCCACATCAGACTGATTTTCAGAGTTTTATTTTGACCAAACATCTGGTGCCATGCCTTATCAGACTGATTTGATCCATTAAATGCAAACTAAAAAAGACCAATCTGTACTTGTAAAGTTCTGACTTAAATGCAGCATCAAAAGCTCCGAACATGAATGTAACCGCAGGTTTGGGAATGAGCCTCTGGAAGGCCGATCTTGGCCGATATCAAGCACTTTGTAAACTCAACAGGGTATCTTTGAAATTAGTTTTTAGCAGATCCTACAAGAAAGAGATTAAATATCAAATAATTCTGTATCCCCAGTCGCTCAGCTCCCAAAGACTACAGCCCTTTCCGACTTTAGATGTTTCTCCATGATAAATGTTTCCTGGTGTTTTGGTGAAATGAGAAAACTCTCGGAGTCTAAATGTTCTTGTGACAGAGCCGGATATCAATAAGAGCTTGTGAATGAAATGCCAAATGGCTTATTTATATGCACTTTGTTACTTTGTTTGATATTTTACACATTTAACAAATTAACTATTACTGTTAAAGTGCAATCACTGGAGATGAGGTCTCTGGCTCAGTATTTGATGGATTTTATATAAGAAAGCAAACTGGTCACATAGATAACTAAATTTGCAAACGGGCAAAGTGAAAAGTAAATATAGCCTTTAAAACTAAATTCTTATTCACCTCAGGCATCTATTTTTGTTTGTCAGCTGATTTTGTCTGTTAAAATCTCAGAAGAATGTGTTCCTGTAAACTATTAAACTTTTAATTATTACTTCTAAGAGCATGGGCAGCTGTTAATGCCATATTCCCATTGCATAGATAGAAACTTATTGTGCAGTCAAAGTCTCCCCCCATTCTGGATGTTATCGCAAGAAATAAAAATGGTAGATCCCACAATAGCATATTTACATAAAGGTAATATTTTAAAGGCTGACTTATTTTATTTTCCATTCTGAACATTTAGCATTTTTTTACGTATATTCCTGTATGGTGAATATATATATATATATATATATATATATATTTTGTTGTTGTTGTTGTTGTTGTTGTGCTCAAAAGTTTGCATACCCTGGCAGAAATTGTGAAAGTTTGGCATTTATTTTGAAAATACGACTGATCTTGCAAAATGTCTTTTATTGAACGTTAGTGATCATATGAGGTCATTTATCATCACATAGTTGTTTGGCTCCTTTTTAAATCATAATGATAACAGAAATAACCCAAATGCTTCTTCAAGGGGGCTTGATATGAACATAGTTCAAACCTACCCCAGCAGAATTGTGAAGTTCTTGTTCTCTGTGGCACAAAAGATGGCATCTGAAGAGGACAACGCCCAAAAGTACAGGCAGAGAATACTGGATACAGGTTACTAGTGGCCTATGGTAAGACCACTCCCCAATTCAGGATACAAACACAAAACAGCCTCACACTTGCATAAGTGAAACTAGGACTGAACATGTATTGAATCATAGAACGATTTATTGAATCATGCTCCCATACCACACCCTTGTGTACCTTTGTGTGTTATGCCAGCACATCTGCCTTTCGACCTTGGTTGCTATAAAAGACCTTGAGATAAACCTCACCAGATGTCTAAACTACATGACAGGTGTCTATAGCTAGCTAGGGCAAAATACATTGAGGTAAATCTCAAGTGTTTGCTCAGGCCTCCTAAGGAGCAGTCCTCTGCCTTGAATCAAGGTCTGTATGTGTGCAGATGCGATGTTCTGCAGTTAAGCTTCTATGCAGAGCATTTTCACAATTTCCACGTATAACAATGTACAGGCAACACATAATAACATTTCAACAGTGTCATGTACCCTTGGCCATATCTATAATTACTGGTAATATTACAGTCGCTAAACAATGTAATCATGATACCCTGATCTAAAGTTTACATACCCTTGAATGTTTGGCCTTGTTACAGACACACAAGGTGGCACACAGAGGTTAAAATGGCAATTAAAGGTTAATTTAATTTTTAAATTGCAATTAGTGTCTGTGTAAAAATAGTCAATGAGTTTGTTAGCTCTCACGTGGATGCATTGAGCCGGCTAGGTACTGAGCCATGGGGAGCTGAAAATAACTGTCAAAAGACCTGCATAACAAGGTAATGGAACTTCATAAAGATGATAAAGGATATATAAAGATATCCAAAGCCTTGAAACTGCCTGTCAGTACTTTTCAATCATTTATTAAGAAGTGGAAGGTCAGGTAGAGCAAGAAAGATTTCAGCCACAACTGCCAGAAGAATTGTTCCAAATACAAAGAAAAACCCACAGGTAACTTCAGGAGAAATACAGGCTGCTCTGGAAAAAAAAATGCTGTGGTTGTTTCAAGAAGCTTGAACAAAAATTAGCTGCATGGCCGAGTTGCCAAAAAAAAAGCCTTTACTGCACCAATGCAACAAAAAAGCCCAGTTACAATATGCCAAACAACACCTTGACATGCCTCACAGCTTCTGGCACACTGTAATTTGGAGTGACAAGATCAAAATAGAGCTTTATGGTCACAACCATAAGTGCTATGTTTGGAGAGGTGTCAACAAGACCTATAGTAAAAAGATTACCATCGCCACCGTGAAGCATTTTTAGTTGCTCACTGATGTTTTGGGGGGGGGTGTGAGCTCTAAAGGCACGGGGAATCTTGTGAAAATTGATGGCAAGATGAATGCAGCATGTTATCAGAAAATATTGGCAGACAATTTGCACTCTTCTGCACGAAGGCTGCGCATGGGAAACTCTTGGACTTTCCTTCATGACAAGGCCAAGTTGACCCTCCATTGGTTACAGCAGAAAAAGGTGAAGGTTCTGGAGTGGCCATCACAGTCTCCTGACCTTAATATCATTGAGCCACTCTGGGGAGATCTCAAACGTGGGGTTCATGCAAGACGACCAAAGACTTTGGATGACCTGGAGGCATTTTCCCAAGACAAACTAGTATTGGTGCCTCATAGACAACTATTACAAAAGACTGCACACTGTCATTGATGCTAAAGGGGAACCAAGGGTATGCAGACTTTTGAACCGGGTCATTTCATTTCTTTCTTTCTTGCCATGTTTTGTTTTATGTCTGTACCATTCTGTTATAACCTACAGTTGAATATGAATCCCACAAGAAATAAAAGAAATGTGTTTTGCTGCTCACTCATGTTTTCTTTACAAATTGTACATATATTACCAATTCGCCAAGGGTATGCAAACTTTTAATCACAACTGTGTATATATATCATATATCATATATAATAGATGTCAAACTACGAAACGTCATCACAAAGCGAGGGGCCGCATTTGCAGAAGGTGGAGGCTCCAACGTCAGCTGCAATGAGCTGAAGGCTCGTGAGGGGCCGCATTTGCAGAGGTGGAGGCTCTACAGCGCCTCACAAGCGGTTACAAAAATGAAATAAAAACCTTACCTACAGCAAGGGTGGACACCCAGGACGTCTGAAGTGAGGTTACACCTCAATTTAAGTCCAAATTACAGAATTTAGACACTCGAAAAATTGGCAGACGGAAAAAACGAAAACGAGGCTACACGACCGCCAAAGCCGCAAAACACCGTTTTAGCAAGGACGCTAAATCATCCCCACCCGCGTACCACATACACATTCGCCGCCATTTTAGTTTTCTGCTCTTGGATAGTTCTGAAATTCCCTCTGAGTACTTTTATTTTGAGGTTCTGGATGGAGTGATTCTCCTGGGTTAAATGGTGTCCCACTAGAGTACAATAGCTGTCTTCCTGGTGCTTTTTGATGGAGCTTCGGTGGAGGTTCATTTGCATGTGTAGTTTCTGGCTGGTTTCCCCAATGTAGCACCCCCTTTCACATACAGTACATTGTATCATGTACACTACATTTGATGATGTACATGAATATGAGCCTCTGATGTTGTGGGTCTTGTTGTGCGTGGCTGTGTCCTCTTTGCAGATATGTTGGCATAGTTTGCAGCGACTTTTATTGCAGGGTTTGTCGCCATTTTCTTTGTTATGCTGTTCATTTGGCAATTTCTGTTCACCAATGTTTGGCTTAAATTTGGTGTCTGCCTCATTGCAAGAATGGGGAGTTTAGGAAATATTTGTTTCAATTCTGTGTCCTCTGTGAGTCGTGGTTGTAAATCCTTAAATATTTTGCGTATTTTTTCTAGAACCGGATGGTATGTGGTTACCAGAAGTGTACGTGAAGTTGTTTCTTTGGTTTTGTATTGCAGCAGGTGTTCTCGGGGTGTTCTGATGGCAGAGGTTACTTTCTGAGTGATAATACAGGGTTTGTAACCATTCTGTCTGAAGGAGGCAGTGTTTTTAAGTGTTTATCATGGTCCTCTGTGTTTGAACATATGCGGTGGTATCTGATGGCTTGACTATGAATTATCCCTTGTTTAGTGTGGGAGGGGTGGAAGCTAGAGTTGTGGAGGTAACTACATCTGTCTGTAGGTTTCCTATAGATACATGAATTCAGTTTGCCATTTGTAATGGAAATGTTAACCTGTTCTGTGGAATAATCCGGTTCTAGAAGGAATATGCAAATTATTTAAGGATTTACAACCACAATTTACAGAGGACACAGAATTGAAACATATATTCCCTAACCCCCCCCCCCCCCCGCCCCCATTCTTGCATTTAGGCAGCCACCAAATTTAAGACAAACATTGGTGAACAGAAGATGAACAGCATAACAGAGAAAATGGCGCCAAACCCTGCAATAAAAGTTGCTGCAAACTATGCCAACATATCTGCAAAGAGGACATAGCCAGGCACAACAACAAGACCCACAACATCAGAGGCTCATATTCATGTACATCATCAAATGTAGTGTACATGATACAATGTACTGTATGTGAAAGGGGGTGCTACATTGGGGAAACCAGACAGAAACTACACATGCGAATGAACCTCCACCGAAGCTCCATCAAAAAGCACCAGGAAGACAGCTATTGTACTCCAGTGGCACACCATTTCACCCAGGAGAATCACTCCATCCAGAACCTCAAAATAAAAGTACTCAGAGGGAATTTCAGAACTATCCAACAGCGGAAAACTTTTGAATCAAAAATGATAAAAAAAAATCGACTTAGGCTTTTTCTGGCCCACTATCTTAATGTCTTATAGCTAACACATTTAACTTACTTCCCCCCCTTTTATTGCTGTTTTTGTAAGCTACATGTTATGCTGAAATGTATTGCTCTTTATTTTACTCTGCTGTGTTCTTATCTACAACCTGATCTATAGACTTACTGACCTATCAGGACATTATTCACAATGCTGGTCTGTTTCTCACTTAACTCTGCCCAATGAATTTTGTCTTTCGTGTTTATACAATTTCCCCCCCGCCCATCTCTTTCTGTTTGCTGTTTTTGTTCATACTTGTATCAGTATCGCTTTTTGACTTGATAAAGAGAGGCAATATCTCTTGAAAGCTTGTCGATTTATTATGTTTTAGTTTGAGGAGTTAATTTTATGGGCTTCACAAAATACTATATAGTGGATGCCACCTATCAATTACCCTGATTATTAGTTGCCTGTTATTATTGTAATTCTTATCATACAACATTATACTGCTCTACAAAATATATGACGCCCTCAATAATAGCTAATATTTATATCGAACAGAGCTGGTTATCCTTCATATTATCATAGTGTGAGCTACACAAGAATATAATATTTTGGCAGTTAATATAAATTAACATGTTTAATTACTTAGATACAATGGGCCACATTCAATTCGAAGCCTGCAACTCATTCACAGACAGCTGAATGTCTGTGAGTGAGTTGCGGGCTCTCATTCGTCTCTGATTGCGATGCTATTTAATTGCTGAAGGGAGCAAGTTACGGGTCTGAGTCACCAGTAACACCGATCCAATAAATCTCACCAATATCAGTCAAGGCCGTGACTTGTGATCCTGACACAGGTCAATTAACCAATAGGAATTTGAGGACGCCAATCAACGCCCCAAGAAACAGTTTAAAAGACTACGAGATTTGTAAATCTGTGACTGTGCTGTAGCGGTGCAAGTGAACACACAGGTCTAGGCGTTGGTGGGTTTTTGAGCAAAAAAAAGAGAGAGAGAGAGATAGACAGAGACTGAGAGAGAGAGTGGTAGAGAGAGAGAGAGATAGAGAGTGAGGAGAGGAGGGGATTGAGGAGAGAGAGGGGAATACCGGAGGAGGAGAGTGAGGAGAGTAGGAGAGATAGAGGTTTGGACAGAGGGAGAGAAGGCATCAGATCAGGGAGGGTAGGTACCGGTAACGGAGAGCAGGAGGGGGAGGGGGGAAGAATGTGCCCCCAGATATAGGCACACAAGGTGTAGGAGCAGAGGGTCAGGGGCCTGATCCCAGGGGGGAGGTAGTGGGGATGAGAGGCTGGTCCCAGGGAGAGAACAGGGAGGCCAGGAACCCCAGGCACAGTTGGCAGGGCAAGAGGTTGTGCCAAAGCAGAGGGCCCACAATTATAGGCCAGAGGAGACAGAAACCCTCCTCAGGGAAGTCCAAAACAGCTGTAGGATCATCCATGGTGGTAGGGATGTGATGCCTGGCGAGTAGTCAAATGCCTGGAATGAGGTGGCTGCTGCTGTAGCTTCATTAGGGGTTGCAAACAGGGATGCCAGGTCGGTTATATGATGACTGCTAGATGAAGGTGATGAAGAAGATGGCAGTGGAGGCCAGAGCAGCATGTGGGACTGGTGGTGGGCCACCACTAAACATCACATACTGTGGATAGGAGAGGACAATCAAGGAGTCTATGGAGCCAGCAGCAGTAGTGGGACTTCCAGGACAGTTGGACACTGGCTGTCAGGAAACCCTGCAAAGTGAGTATCATATACACCATCACACCCTTATATGCACACACATGAACCCCACACACATAGATAACTGACATACAATAGCACTGTAAGGTCTCTGGTTCTGACTACAGATACTGTATGTGGGGCAGCAATAACCATGGGAATATTATTATATTTTATTTTATTATCATATTATTATTATAATTGTTATCAATGAAATGTCTGTCCAATAACTGTATTCAAAACCCATTCTGATTAACAGTTGCCAATGCAGTTTGTGTTAGTGTTATGTTTGCTGTTTGTTCAAAGTTAACATAAAACAAAACAATATAAATATCAATTGCAATTGTATAATTGTAATGAGTTCCCCTATCCCTATCTCCCCCATGTTACACTGCACCGTTTAAAGCTGTGTCGCTTAACACTCCAGCTGCTTGGAAGCTATCCCCCGCGTTAAACGAGGTACAGCTGTAGATCCACAATGATTTCACATCCAAAAGAGAGTACATGTATTGGTGTGCACACAGAGGGACTGCATATGCGTGTCATGTACTGGCTTAACCTGGACCATGTCTCATAAGCATGTTAACACCCATTGCTGAGCATTGGTCACAGATTGGGAAGTCTTGCACACTGTACAGCAGATTCAGATGAGCACGTGTCCTAATGAACTGCAGATGGCACACGGCACCAGCATTAAATAGATTGATTATATAGATTTATATGAGCCATGGGACCTTTCCTGTCGCTGTAAGGAGCCTCTAGATGTCACTGCATTTTACTAGCAATTAGATTTAGCAGGTTATGCTGGGGGTTAGATTAAGGGTTAGGATTAGGATGAGAGCTAGGGCTTTTGGGTTAGTGTGTAAGCGTGAAAATATTCTATACAATATAGTCATCTAGCAGCCCCTTGCTGCAACTGCTGCTGCCAGCAGTCATGGTCACATAACAGGAAAGATCCAAGCCAGGATCCACAAGGCTCATGATACAGGTCAATGTTTATCTGCATAAAATAATCACTACAGCCAGTGACAAGTGACCATGATGTCAGGGATATGTAAACACACAGCAGACAATTGATAAGAGAATCAATACTCAAATACTATTGTCCTCTCATTTCAGTACCAAGGAGGCGTACCCCGCCCGTGGAAACACAGGCAGTGGCTCTACCAGAGCCACCACTATCACAGCCGAGGGCCCGGGCCCATCCCAGGAGGCTGGGCCATCAGCAGCAGGGCTATTGTGGGAAACACCCCCTGGGCCCTCATATGCATCATGGGCACGTTCACACCCCTTTCAGATTCCTTCAGATTCAATGAGCCACCAACCACCTGCAGGGCTGTCGAGCTCCTGGGGACCACTCTCATCAGGCCCACTACTGCCACCTGGTGACATTCAGGCTAAGTGTGTGCCGAACCCCAATCCTCTCCCACTCCTGACCGGGCCACAACCGATGTTGCCACAGCAGTTGATTTCCCAGCAGTGGTTGGCCCAGCAGATGTTGCAGCCATTGGTGCCCCTGCAGATGTTGTGTTACAGCCATTGTTGCCCCAGCTGTTGTTGCAGCTGTTGATGTCCCAACAGACCGGGACAACACCATGGGCAAGAGCAGCTACATATCCAGAACCATCTCAAGTTCCCACAGCACCATCTCCAGTTCCACAGCATAATCTCCATTTCCTACAGCACCATCTCCAGTGCCTACACCACAGTCTCCAGTGCCCGTAACTTCGCCATTGTCAACCGATTCCCTACTGGCAACACCATCCATGTCCCTACAGGGTACACCAACACAACGGACAACACCTCTGGCCTCACCAGAGCACATCCAGGATACACCATCATCCGAAGACGGAAGTCACGTTCCTGCACCAAGCAACTTGAGGGACATATATCAGCACATCCGCTTGGCTGATGAGCGCGAGATTGGAGCAGTCCAACAGCTGACAGCTCATCTGGCATGTCAAAATGAAATTGCCAACGGCCAGGCGGAATGCATATGATCAATGAATGGGGAGGTGAGGAGGCATAATCTTCAAGTAGAGGGGTTCATGCAAGCCCAGACACATCACTTGTCGCGGTTGGTGCAGTTGGCTGAAGCCCACGTTCTGACACCCCAGCCTTCAGTTCCACAGGCTCCACCACCACCACCGCAGCCAGAGCCTACAGTCTCCTCATCTCACCTCTTACCACCAACGACAGCTGCTACACAGCCACCACAGCAGCAAGAGCCTACAGCATCCACTCACCCCTTACCACCAATGACAGCTGCTATATAGCCACCACAGTTGGATGCATCACTAGATCCAACACCTCCTGTCTGTGGTAAAAGGAGGAAGAATGTGGTTTCAGAAGGTCTGGGCCCAGGGCTCAGAAAGAGGAAGTAGGTGTGAACGTCCCCCAGGTCAGTGGTTGTCAAACCTCTGCCCAGGAACCACCACACAGACCATGATTTGGGTGAAACACTGTGAATACACATGTAAAGCAAATTGAGGCTCCACCACCTGTTGAATACAATTTTCCTCATTTCCCCTACATCATTGGCTGTCCGATGGCTCTTGAGGGGAGGATTGAGAACCACAGCCCTAAGTCCTCCTCATCCACACTCCACAATGAATATCATTTTGTATTAATGCTGACATACTTATGGCTGCCTACAGAGTGTGTACATGTATGGTTATGTTGAATAATTCTGCAATTGATGTTCAGAGTGGATTGCTGTTGAGATGAGAT
This sequence comes from Discoglossus pictus, assembly GCA_027410445.1. Taxonomy (NCBI): domain Eukaryota; kingdom Metazoa; phylum Chordata; class Amphibia; order Anura; family Alytidae; genus Discoglossus; species Discoglossus pictus. Next base: position 40,734,369 of record CM050176.1, on the reverse strand, counting down.
GTTGAGGTCAATCCAAATAGTGTTCTGATTGATAACTTCTTCTTGCATCTGTGTGTCTCAACAGCCCAATCTCACGACCATGAATGCATGTTCCTCAACCTCCTTTTTCTGTGTCACATATTCTGCTAATCAATTTCAGATTATTCCTTCATATCTGACAACACACTGTGTGTGGAATAGATCTGTATGACATTATCCATGATTATGTTCATCTGTTTCATTGAGCAGATCTAGACAAGTTGTAAGTGCTCCAATTACATGGAGTGATTTCTGGTGATCCTTTTTTTCCACAAGATTCCGGTTGCAGTGGTGTAGTGACCACATGTGACCCTGGTAGGTGCTATGCATCATGCTTATTCTAGACTATGACATTATCCCCTTTAGGTACCCCCTTGTTCACAAGCACAACCTGTTGCCCTTCTGGTATCTGCCCACAACACACCCATGATATTAATGCACAGTCTTGACCATTTCTTATTGTGGTCTTTGTTATACAGTTCTAATTGTGTCAGTGTGTTTTCAATGGATGGGATTATGGGACATTCACATACATCACTTTAGTGTCACATTCCTGTATATGTAAACTAATAAGCCCTAGTTAACATGCAATAGATCAATACTTATCAAAAGAATCATAGTAATAATAGCATTAGATATCATATGATATATATAATATACATATTAGCAACATAAAGGGCTAATGCATATGCAAATGTCCAATTAGTTATACTGTGGAGTATGAACATTCCCCTGAGGGCCTGAAATGAATATGACAGGTGATACTGGAGTCAGTTCCATCTCCAGTGGACTGTAATTTGTCTGACCTCTTTGCTATGACTTGCCCACCTAGAGTGGCCCTACATGATATAGCTTGCAGCTTCATTGCAGTACACAAGCCCCTTCCCCACCACCACTTAGCAATGCTGCAGGGGACCAGGGGAACATAAACCACACTAATCTACTCTAGCCCATCAGGAAGGCCTTGTGTACCTGAATGAAGCTGTGAGCTATACCATGTAGGGCCAGTGTAGGTGGGCAGGTGATAGCAGAGAGGTCAGACATATCCCAGTCCACTAGAGAAGGAACTAGCAAGCCACTCCAGTATCTTTGGCATGCAAACCTTGTAGAACAGCACAGGCAGAGACCAGGCTCAATGTGCTACAGTCCATAGGGTCACAGGGAGTCAGACACGACGGAAGGACTGAAAAACAAATAATACAATGTTCACCGGGTACTTGAAATATGCCACATGGCGGTGTAATATGGACACTATTTGTGTTCCCATATCAGATGATGTTTAGGGGCCACATTATAGCCTCTGTGAGTGAGTAAGGGTTAAATATCAGACATTTGCATGTATTTGTATTGCAATTTAATGAGATAGCTTTCAGCATGTTGCAGCATGATTTTTCATATTGGCATATGCATGACCATTACAACACATGTGGAAAATAAAATATTTATTTTTGCAATATTTGATATTTGGGAGTTGTTGTGCAAGTAATTGTAATGCCTTCCATTGCTTTCCGCATGTTTTAAAGTGTATTGGTTCCTTTCTATAGCCATTTGCAGTGTTCCTAACTAGTCTGTAAACCCTTTACCCGTCCTATTTGTAATTGTAAGATTTGCCATTTGCCTTTTGCGAGCTAGATTGCGATCCGCGATTTTCGCGATCTGAAGTCTTGCGGCCTTGACAGTTCAAAGGCTTCTGGAGGCTGTAAGTTACGAGTTTAACCAGTGCCATTTTTCAAGGCCGTAACTCAGAAGCCGTTCCGAGCCCTCAAAAAGACGTCAATTGAATAGCAAAATAACTTGCAACCTCACTTAAAGGCTTCCTGATCTCAGAAAAGCTCAATTGAATGGGGGCCACTGTTTTCATTCTCCAATGTGTGGGGTTCATCCTTGTGAGAATATCTGTACCAATCATTATTAGCCTCTTGGCATTCTTCAACTGGCATACATTTACTTACCTTGCTCTATGGATATGTTATTATATAGGGGAAGATAATTGAGAATTAAATGGTAAACCGCAGTTTATTTCCTTCTGTGTTTCCTTCAAGGCTAAAGACAAATCTGAAGAGAAAGAAATAAAAAAAACAAAGCATGGACCTAGTAGCCGGACAGCAACTGCCGAGGGTCAGAGGTTGGCGGCAGGTAAGTACAACTTTAGTAGGGTGTATATGGTGCACGACAGTCTTGCTTATTACATGAAGTATGAAGAGATGTCTACTACCTGTGCTTGATAAAGAGGCTTGATAGTATAATCTTGAAATAGGCAAGATCTCAGTGTAGGCCAAAGAGAAACTCTTACCCAAACATTATTTTTGGATTCAGTTGTGTATATGCTGATATTGTGCTTGCTATGGAAATTTATCCCTAATTCTAAATCACAATATCTTTCTTTCAGATTCAATAAATTCCAATGTGCTGGAAGACCTTAATTTGACAGTGCAGAAGACCCACTGTGAGGGCAGCACACACAATAAACTGGAATCTTCACCTCATGCTGAAGATCAGATACATCCACTAGAAACATCCAAACCTGTAGACAAAGCAGAAGCCCCTAAAACATGCTCACACAAGATCACAGGAGACAGAACTGGAGACGCACATACTGCTCCCTATGTCCAGCACAGCCAGACAACCACCAACAAAGGAACAGAACCTAAGACAGAAGAGAAACTCAGGGAAACCAGCGTAACAACAGTGGCCCAGAGCCATCCAGACACGGCTAGTCCAACTATATGCAGGTACGGGTGTAGGAAGTTTCAGATACACAATTTAAGGTGTATTAGTCCTTTGGAGACACATAAATAGGGTTGACAAAATGGACTAGACATTATAAGTTCAGTTCCTCATACAGACAACTTTAACATAGACCTAGAGTCTCAGAATTAGCAAGGCATGTGCCTAGGGCAGCAGGGAAAGGGCTCCTGCTCCACCTCTCCATACTCTGATTCCTTTGTCTTATTTTTCCCAACTTTCCTCGAATCGTCCTCCCTCATCCATGCCTCTCCTTCTTTACTCACACCTTATCTTCTCTCTTGCTTTATGTATCCTCTTTTGATAACCTTTTTATAGTTTTCTGTCTGTTTTTCTGTCTACCCCTATTGATTTCCATTTTTGCCCATTCTCCTTTCTTTTCCTCTTTTTTCACGCTCTTTCACCATTGTATTTCTCACTTTACCTGTCTTGCATTCTCTTTATTCTCTCCACTCTCATGTTTTCCCTCTGTCTCTTTTTTCTTTTGCCATCTATTTTGTATGACTCAGCTTTATTGTTGCAGTAATCTCCCTCTCCTTTATCTGTCTACTAAAATCTTCTAATTTCCTCTTCCCTATATAAGGAGGTCTTGTTGCTACCTTCTAATTTTCCACTCTGCTACAGAACAATTATCAGCTCCAAGCTGCTGTCTCTCTGTCTAATTTAATTTCCGTTTCAGGGAGATAAAAGAATAGGCAAGCTAACTAAAATTATAAGCAACCTATGTCTCGTTAATACATCACAGTTTGCTCAAATTGAGAATACAATTTGAGCAGGTGCAGCAGGTGAAAAGCACTGGCGTCCACTCAAGGGTAGAGGCCAACTGCTACCAAAGGTGGACTCTTAATTTATTAGGGCTGGGGCAGACATTTAGTTATATTTGTTTTTTTTAATTGACCTTCACAGGCTATGATGTATATATATATATATATCGAGTGTCCAGACACTGACCGGTCCATTATTGGTGGGTAATCAGTTTATTCGTTCCTTGCAGTGTACAGGTGTCAACTCAGGCAAGCCAGGGCAGGAATACAGAAGATGGGACATCAGGACATGGACAGTCTCAGGACTCTGTGAAACACAAACCTGTCTTCCATGAAGTCAAAGGTGACATAAAGTCAGGGAAGGCCCAGATACCCTGGCAGAAAAACACAAAGTGTACAAAGAGCCAGGAGAGTTGTGAGACAGCACCTGGAACTCAACTGAAACTCAGCGAGACAGATACAAAGGAAAGAGTAGAAGACATCAAGACGACTAGAGAAGAAGGATCAGTTGTCCCTCATAAGGAAGGAGAGACTGTGATAAAGGAATCCTGTCCCTCCCAGACTCAGGATCAACCACAAGGAGCCACATTACCCGATGGCAGTGAACCTGGCACCTCCTCTGAAAATGTCATTGGTAGGTATTGACCAGTGAAGAGAAAGCAAGTAAACATGTAAAGGAAAGAGCATGTTCATGGCCTAGGCCTAATATGGAACTGACCTATATCCCTCCTGGCCAATCCTGGACTTTGCATTGTGACATTATTGTGAGTCTGTGGAACACAATCCAGGAGTCAAATAGTGCTGAGTACTACTTGGTAGAGTCACAGCATCACAACTAAGGCTGAGAGAACAGAGGTTGCAGAAAAGGATATAGGAGGGGAGAAACAATGAGGGGTATTAATGATTTGGGGGGTTATAATAAGATAGAATAAAATAATAACTCATAAAAAGCAGAAAACAGAGGAAAGGGCGGAGAAAAGAGGGATCGTGGGGAAGTGGAAGGTTGCCTCGAAAAAACAGAGAAGGGGATGAAAATATTAGCAGAGAGAGAAGTAAAACAGAAACAGAAGGAGAAAAAAGTGTAGCGCATGAACCTTTGGGGCAATAAGTAAAAGATCTGCATGAACCTAGACCCTAAATACACCTACTTAAATATTTTGAGACTTTCCCTCTTAAAATACATCATAAATTGCAGGAGATACAAATCATCTCAGCTAGTGGTTGCACATTTTGATGTCATAAATGGAATTTAAGTGGTACAGTATAGAAAGGATATTGTTGTTGATTTGTCATTCAGTCATGTCCGACACTCCACGATCCTATGTACCACAGCACTCCAAGCACATCTTGTATCTGGGATGCTAACCCATAAGGTTTTCGTGATCAAGATACTGCAGTGGATTGCCAGTTCCAGTGGACCGTGATTTGTCTGACCTCTCTGCTATGACCTGCCTATCTTGGGTGATCCTACATGGTATAGCACACAGCTTCACTGTAGTATACATGCCCCTTCCCTACAACAAGGTAGCGATCCAGAAGGGGAGAAAGTATATATGCACTTCCAGCTTAGCGGCAGGAAAATTTACTTTTTTGTCCTATTACTGGACTCATTTTATATATACCTGGGAATCTGTGTAAGGATAAGCAACCAGCAAAAATGAAAGTGATAAGTATATAAAGAATATAATAGAATATAATCACATATTATAATTGTCTAACTGCGATTCGTCGTCACGCTTCAGACGAATCGCAGTTAGACAATTATAAAGTGCTGCGCATTGCGCAGAGCGCGGCGCGAGCCGCGCATGCGCAGAGCGCGGCTCAGTGCCCGAGCCGCGCTTGCGCAGAGCGCCGCGCTCTGCGCCCGAGCTGCGCTTGCGCAGAGCGCGGCGCAAGCCGCGCTTACGCCCAGCGCGGCCCGAGAGCCGGTAAAAGAGTGGGGAAGAGGGGGGGGTAGAGGCACAGAGGGAGAGTGGGGAAGAGGGGAGGGAGAGTGGGGAAGAGGGGGGGAGAGTCACAGAGGGAGAGTGGGGAAGAGGTGGGGGAGAGGCACGGCACAGAGGGAGAGTGGGGAAGAGGCACAGAGGGAGAGTGGGGAAGAGACACAGAGGGAGGGGGGAGAGACACAGAGGGATAGGTGGGAAAGAGACACAGGGGAGGTCGAGGAGGGGGAAAATACACACGGGAGGGAGAACATGGAGAAGATACACATGGGAGGGAAATGGGGGGGGGAGAGGGGAACAGACACAGGGGGAAGGGGGAAAGAGACACAGGCCAGGGGGGAACAGGCACAGAGGGAGAGGGGGGAAGAGGCACAGAGGGAGAGGGGGGAAGAGACACAGGGGGGAGAGATACAGAGGGTGAGGGAGGAAGAGACACAGAGGGAAGGGGGGGAAGAGGTACAGAGAGAGGGGGAAAGAGGCACAGAGGGGGGGGGGACAGAGGAAGGGGTGAAAAGACACAGTGGCGAGACACACAGAGAGAGGCGGGGGAAGAGGCACAGAGGGAGAGGGTGGAAGACACAGAGTGGGGAGAGACACAGAGGGTGAGGGGGAAGAGACAGGGAGGAAGAGGCACAGAAAGAGGAGGGGGAGAGACACAGGGGAGAGAGTGCAGGAGGGAAGATACACAAGGGAGGGAAATGGAGACACGAGGAAGGCCGTAACAGACACAGGGCTGAGGGGGAAAGAGACATAGGCCAGGGGGGAACAGACACAGGGGAGGGTTGGGGGAGACACAGGGGAGGGTTGGGGGAGACACAGGGGGGGGGGGGGAGAGATGCATAGGAGGGAGAAGGGGGAAAGAGACACAGGGGAGGGGTTTAGAGACACGGGAGGGAGAGGGAGGTAAAAACACAGGGGGGCAGGAGATACAAAGGAGGTAGACGAGGTGGAAGGAAACACAAGGGAGGGAGAGGAGGGGGGAAATAAGACACGAGGGAGGAAGTAGACAGAGGGAGAGACTCGCAATGAGCTCCAAAGGGGCTCATTGCAAGGCCTGTGATGAGCGCCAAAGGCGCTCATCACAAGGCCAGTAAAGTAGAGGGGGAGAGGCTTACATTGTGTGGCAAACAGCATTGCCAGGCTTCAGTTTTTATTGCCGTCATTTTTGACGGGCAAGTCGCTAGTAGAATATAATACTTTCGCAATTGATTTAGCACTGACACTTTATATCAATCTTAGATTTATCATACCTGAGCAATTAGTGAATTCAATATCCTGCCTCTGCAATTTTAACATATTTTTAACTAGATTCATTTATTAAAAGCTAAGTTTTAATTTTCATCCTTTTATTATATCTATATTCGAGTCAATATAGGTGTGCACAAGAATGGGGGTCTCTGTTGTTTCTTTTCTTTAGCTATAAAGAAACAAAAGCATAAACATAAAGCACTCCAAACCTTTGAGTAATGAGTGCGGATGACAACAATTAAAACGTAACTTTTATTCATGTTTTTAAAAGGAAAAAAATGGTTAAGAGAATTGATAGCATTATTCTCAAGTAATGTAAGGTAAATCTATCCATCATTGCCCAATTAGCTATTCTTTATTGGAAATAATATTTGAAGCTATCAAATATTTTAACCATTTTATTTTCATCTTCTTTTTTTTAACAAACAAAGGTTTTAACTTTTATTTTCTCATTACAAGCAGATCTGGTGCTTTATATACTAAATATATGCTTTAAGGTCTTTATATCCGTGATTTTTCATCTGTGAAGCACTTTCCCCAGAATATGTTAATACAACTTTATAGGGTCATACAGGTTATTTATTTTACTCTTTATTGTAGATGACTGTCCTCCACCACCTGCACCTTTCAGCCATCGAATAGTGAGCATCAAGCAAGCCATCTTGTCTTCGTGTTACACAGTGTGCCAGCACGAGCTCTTAGGAGGGTAAGTTAGCTATGAAGACCTTGCCAAAGAGAAGTAAATTATATACTTCCATTATTGTGTCTGTTGCAAATGCCAGCCTTCAGAAAAGAGAGAAACTGTTGAACTGCTGAATACACCCACAAACTGTCTAGTTAAAATGTGCTCTAAAAAATGTCTATAGAGAATAATTAGTTGACGTGATTCCCAACTCTTACTGATCTTATAGTTTCTCCAATTTATTGACGCGGACAAGGACATTTAGCATGAATATTATACCAATGCATGCCATTTAGTAATTGGGAGTGTATGTGCTTAATCAGATGTTTCTCTATCTATGGGGGTACTTTTAAGATGCTGATTTATAAGTACACCCTCCTAAGAGACAGGGGATTGAGAGGAGAGGGAAGAGACATAGGGGAGTGAGAGAATGGGGAAGAGACAGGAGAGTGAGAGGAGGGGGAAGAGACACAGGGGAGGGAGAGGCAAAGATACACAGGGGAGAGAAATGGGGGGGAGAGACACAAGGGGGGGGGGACAGACACAGGGGAGGGAAAAATGGGGAAAAAGACATAGGGGTGGTGAAAAGAGACATAAGGGAGAGGGAAAGAGATTCATGGGAGGGAGAGGGGGAAAGAGACAGAGGAGGGAAACAGACACAGTGAGGGAGAGGGGGGTAAAAACACAGGGTTGGGGAGGAGACACAAGGGAAGGAGAGGAGGGGGGAAATTAGACACAAGGGAGGAAGTAGACAGGTGATGAGCCCCAAAGGCAATCATCGTGAGGCCTGTAAAGTAGAGGGGGAGAGGCTCCCATTGTGTGGCAAACAGCATTGCCAGGCTTCACTTTTTGTTGCCGTCATTTTTGACGTGCAAGTCGCTAGTATATATATATATATATATATATATATATATATATATATATCCCTCATGGTGAAGGGGTTTGTGTACCTCAGGGAAGCTGTTAGCTATACCATGTAAGGTCACCTAAGATGGGCAGGTCACAGCAGAGAGGTCAGACAAATTGCTGGCCACTGGAGAAGGAACTGGCAACCCAATCCAGTATCTTTGCCATGACAACCTTATGGATAAGCACAACCAAAACCAAGATGTGCCTGGCGTGCTGCGGTCTATAGGGTTACTGAGAGTCGGACACGACTGGTCGACTGAACAACAACAACAATATTCTGTGACATACTTAGTGCAGGATAAATTTATAATGCGAACCCTATCATTGTGATCCTGCAATATAAGCATGCAATGGGGATATTACATTGTATTTACCATTCTTGAACAGCTGGATGACAGACTGAGACTAATCCTCTGTAAACTGAGAGAAAGATTAGATTTATACCACTGGCCTTTAGATGCTGCTAACTCTCTGCCAGGCTATTTATAATAAAGATAACAACAGAGCTTTGATAACACCATCTGAAATATCTCTAAACAGCTTCTACCAGAGAGAGAGAGAGGGGTCCATTGGGGGTCTCCCCTGCATAGGGCAGATATAATAATTTGAATATAGACCACTGTTATGTTACAAAGATCATTTTCTTAACATGGTACCCAACATGGTGAGCGGTGGCAAGAAAACAGTTAAAGGATCAGTGTTACGCCCGCCTGATTTGGGGGACTACGCTCACCCCCATTCTCTCTCTCTCTATGGGTTGCAACTTTTTGTTCAGTTCTCGACACCAGCAGACACTTCAGATGACCACATAATTTCTGAAGAGACAGGCACCATCAGACCCCTTTTCTTAGGATCTCAGAATCACACACCATGTACCTTTGATTAGTACAAGCAGACTCCAACACCACCTTTGTTTAGTGTGTCCAAAATCAGACTGCCACTTCTATTTTTTTCAAAACACATTTTCAGATGACACAAAACACTGAAGACTTCCCCCCAGTTCTAGCCCATCCTCCTAGGCAAATATCTTGCTACCCCCTCACCCACGTGGCTTTCTTGTTCTCATTACACATTTTTTCTCCTCTTACAGAGCCATATAACTAGCTCCCCCTTTATGACTAAAGCCAGAGCCTTCACACGTGGCCAATCGCAGAGCCATGTAAATTCTTTAGAATGATTTAACACTTTGAATATTCCAGATATGACTGTTAAGCAAGTTGTTAGTACCTTCTGACCACACGTATAATAAATGATGAACCCCAAACAGTCCAGTGGGCCCTTCTGTTCATAACAATCAGAAAATGAGGAATGCAAGAATAAGATATGAAGTTGGAAGGTGGACGATTTGGGGATAGTGTGAGAAAGTACTACTTTATAGAAAGAATAGTAGATAAGAGGAACAGTCATCCTGGGGATCAGGTAAAGTCAAAAACAATTAAGGCTTTTAAGCATTCTTGGGATAAGCAAAAGGCTATCCCGAGGCTTAATTTTGCCATACTTTTAACTTTTGAATGGACAGACCAGATGGGTGTTTCTCTCTCTATGTATAACTAACCTCTCCCCTCTCTAATACACTTATCCTAAATCTCACACATCTATTCACCCTCTCTCTTATTTGACCCAACTTTTTCATCTATCTCCCTATTTCTCTGCTTTATTTTACTTCCTCCTCCTCTCATCCAAATTTTCCTCACTCTTGACATCCATGGCACAACTCTCTCATGGTTTATATCCCATCTCAAAAATCTAACAAATAGTGTCTCATTCTCTGGCACCATTTCTTAGCCGCTCCCTCTTACTTTCGGTGCACCCCATGGTTCAGTGGTAGACGCCCTCCTCTTCTCCATCTATACATTCTCCTTTGGCACCACAATGCAAATGTTGGAATTTTAGTATCATCTAAATGCAGATGACACTCAAATCTACCTCTCGGCACCAGATCTACCCCCCTCCCTTCAAGCACATTTTGCCAACTGCCTTTCAAGTATATCCTATTGGATGCTCATCTGTCAACTCAAACTCAACATACCAAAAACTAAGCCCCTAATCTTCCAACCCTCTATAGCTTCCACTCCTCAAATCTCCCTCGCTCTTGACAATGGCTTCATCACTTTCACCTTCCAGGGCCGGTGTCTTGGGGTTCAATTGGACTTTGCACTCTCTTTCATTGTACACATGCAATCAAAAAACAAATTATGTAATTTTCACCTAAAAAAACATCTCCAAAATATGTCATTATGTTACCCAAGACACAACTAAAATTATGTTTTTGGCCTCACTCTCTACACTCCAATCTATAATAAACTCCTCCGCTAGTCTCATCTACCACATTTAACGCTTAATGTCTGCAGCACCTGTCAGTCACTTCACTAGCCTCCCAAAGCCTCTAGAATAAAATCTTTACCATAACATGTAAAACCCTTAACAACATTGCACCCCCTTATATCTCTGCCTTGTCCCAAACTACTCCACAAACCACCATCAGCTCTGTGGCACCAACCCTTTTGCACCAAGCTGTCTGAGGCACTTGTATTGTATTATATTGTATTTCTACTTACCTTAGAACATTTGTATATTTTTGTTATTTGCCATTTGTACCCACTGTACTTTATTCTATTGTGTAAAAAGCACTACGGAAATTGCTGGCTCTTTATAAATAAAGAGTAATTATTATAATAATGTTTGTGATAGTACTGAGGATGTTGCAAGGGGAATAGAGTAGTTGTAATTGGAAGGGGCCCATTCAGTCCGTCTCTGAAACTCTAATTGCTTTTCACTATTACCTCTTCTTACTCATGCACAAATGTGTCTTTCTACAGGGGGCGCTTTGGACAAGTGCACAAGTGTGTTGAAAAGTCATCTGGACTTCGGCTCGCAGCCAAAATCATCAAAGTGAAAGGATCAAAGGACAGGGTAAGTATATCATGTGCAAGACCTTCATGTTGGTTTTTGCCCACTTGGAACATGCAGTTTAGCTATTTCATGCTACAGAGAAGAAATCCTTATTTTATATTCACTGGAAACATTAGCATTTGCCAAGTATGGGATACTTTGCTTCACTTTCTGCCGCCCCTGCTGGAAGGTTGTTCCACGGCACTGTCCCTGCTTCTTGACTTCAGACTATTATTATAGATTAAATTGGGTTATTTTTGAAGATAAAAAATAACTAACCATACAATGCACTAGACTTTTTCCAAACTAAATTGTTCTTAAAGGTATATGAAAGTGAGCTGGGTTATTAATGCATCTAATAGAAGAGAATCTATAGTGTCTGAAAAAAAATGTTTGCATGAAAATAATTCAAAGTAAACAGTTAAACCGTTAGCCTGAAGTTTGCTGAATTTCTTGCTTTTGCTAAGAGTTTTCTCTCAATGTTGACACCCCCAGAAATTCCCAGGGAAAACTAGCATATTTTATAAAATGTTTCTTTTTTGCCTAGGGATTTTGCTGACATGCTCAGTCAGCACCTGAAGTCTGCCCTACTGTGGTATGTCACATGATGTCATACACTTTACTTTCCTTTAGATTTCTGTCCCTTCATTCACTAATTGTTTTATCTACATCCCAGGTGATACTCTCCTCAGCCCCAGAGAATTGCCCCACTACCCAAGAGAATTGCCCCATCACCTCCACCAACCCCAGTGAACTGCCACCCAGCCCTAGAAAATTGCCTTACAGCACAGATAATTGCCCCATCACCTCCCCCAACCCCAGTGAACTGCCCCCAGCCTAAGAGAATTGCCTACCAGCCCCAGAGAATTGCCCACAGCCCCAGAGAATTGCCCTGTGACATCCACCAGCCCCAGAGAATTGCCCCCAACCCCAGAGAATTGCCCCAGCCCCAGATAATTACCCCCAACCCCAGAGAATTGACCCCCAACCCCAGAGAATTTCCCCCCAGCCCCAGAGAATTTCCCCCCAGCCCCAGAGAATTGCCCCCAAGCCCCAGAGAATTGCCCCCAAGCCCCAGAGAATTGCCCCACAGACCCAGAGAATTTCCCCATTACCTCAGACAGGCACTCACTCACTCAGGCAGGCACACACTCAGGAAATTTCGCACTCAGGCACTCACTCAATCAGGCAGGCACTCACTCACTTAGGCAGACACACACTCGGGCAGGCAGGCACACATTTAGTCAGGCACACACTCACTCACTCACTCAGACAGGCACACACTCAGGCAGGCAGTCACACATTCAGGCAGGCACACACTTACTCAGCCAGGTATTTACTCTGGCACACACTCAGGCAGGCACACACTCACTCAGGCAAGTACGCACTCAGGCACTCACTCGATCAGGCAGGCACTCACTCACTTAGGCAGACACACACTCGGGCAGGCAGGCACGCATTTAGGCAGGAACACACTCACTCAGGCAGGCACACACTCAAACAGGCAGTCACACATTCAGGCAGGCACACACTTACTCAGCCAGGTATATACTCAGGCACTCACTCAGGCAGACAGGCACTTACTTATTCAGGCAGGCATGCACTCAGGCAGGCAGGCACACACTCAGGCAGGCACTCACTCAGGCAGGCACACACTCACTCGGGCAGGCAAACACTCACTCACTCAGACAGGCACACACTCACTCAGGCAGGCACACACTCACTCAGGCAGGCACACAGTCACACACTCAGACAGACACACACACACACACATGCAGGCAGATAGACACACAGACACTGGAACACAGACACTCGCGCTGCCCTGCGCTGCTGCTTGGTGCGCTGCCCAGCGCTGAAGCTTCTTGGTCCATGCTGCCCCCTCCTGCTTCTCCCTTTTCCTGAAACCTCTGAGCTATGCTCGGAGGTGTTTGGCAAAAGCGGTGAGGTCATGGCTGACGTCACTGCTGCTTGCTGATTGGATCAAATGCCAATCAGTATGCGCATGTGCTGCATAATGGATATCTCATTAAAAATGACATATCCATTATGCAAATCTCAGTTGCTGGGGGTGGAGAAAGTAAGGCTTACTGCCTGCTTTTAAATTAGCCCTGAAAAGCAGGCCACTGCCGATCTGCGGGTTAGCTGCGCAAAAAGCCTACAGGATAAGCAATGTAGAACTTCGCAGCTGTAAATCCTTTGATCTGTCAAGCCCGTAACCGCTACAATTTCAATCATGCTATGCTATTAAATTGCAACAAAGTCACTCGTGAGCAAGCCCGTAACATGCAAATGGAGCCCAAAGGCCAACGTGTGCTGGAGAGTATTCGCAAGGGGTCCAATACGTAGCGCTTGAAATACAAATAAAAACACACTTCTAATATTAAAAGGGTATGTGATGTTCGGTCTTAGAACTAAAAGCACAACATTCTAAAGCCTGCAAATCGGCCCAGAAATATACTTTAATTTATGTATAATTTCCGTGTTATATCGATCCCGGCAATCAATGTGTTAATACATATAAAACTGCAATGTGGGTCCGATTGTAAATCTTAATTGAACCCCGTAAGACTTTAAAATCCAGCCTTCATTTTTCTGTGACGCAATTGTAACAATCTCTGTTTTCATTGGCTCCATCTAAACCCGTAACTACAGGTTGAACTAATTGCTAACGCTCAAGCCCGCAAATCTGATGGATGAATGTTTTACGGGTTTGTGTCTCAAGCTCGTGGCTCAGGCAGGCACACACTCAGGAAATTTCGCACTCAGGCACTCACTCGATCAGGCAGGCACTCACTCACTTAGGCAGACACACACTCGGGCAGGCAGGCACGCATTTAGGCAGGCACACACTCACTCACTCACTCAGGCAGGCACACACTCAGGCAGGCAGTCACACATTCAGGCAGGCACACACTTACTCAGCCAGGTATTTACTCTGGCACACACTCAGGCAGGCACACACTCACTCAGGCAAGTACGCACTCAGGCACTCACTCGATCAGGCAGGCACTCACTCACTTAGGCAGACACACACTCGGGCAGGCAGGCACGCATTTAGGCAGGAACACACTCACTCAGGCAGGCACACACTCAAACAGGCAGTCACACATTCAGGCAGGCACACACTTACTCAGCCAGGTATATACTCAGGCACTCACTCAGGCAGACAGGCACTTACTTATTCAGGCAGGCATGCACTCAGGCAGGCAGGCACACACTCAGGCAGGCACTCACTCAGGCAGGCACACACTCACTCGGGCAGGCAAACACTCACTCACTCAGACAGGCACACACTCACTCAGGCAGGCACACACTCACTCAGGCAGGCACACAGTCACACACTCAGACAGACACACACACATGCAGGCAGATAGACACACAGACACTGGAACACAGACACTCGCGCTGCCCTGCGCTGCTGCTTGGTGCGCTGCCCAGCGCTGAAGCTTCTTGGTCCATGCTGCCCCCTCCTGCTTCTCCCTCTTCCTGAAACCTCTGAGCTATGCTCGGAGGTGTTCGGCAAAAGCGATGAGGTCATGGCTGACGTCACTGCTGCTTGCTGATTGGATCAAATGCCAATCAGTATGCGCATGTGCTGCATAATGGATATCTCATTAAAAATGAGATATCCATTATGCAAATCTCAGTTGCTGGGGGTGTAGAAAGTAAGGCTTACTGCCTGCTTTTAAATTAGCCCTGTAAAGCAGGCCGCTGCCGATCTGCGGGTTAGCTGCGCAAAAAGCCTACAGGATAAGCAATGTAGAACTTCGCAGCCGTAAATCCTTTGATCTGTCAAGCCCGTAACCGCTACAATTTCAATCATGCTATGCTATTAAATTGCAACAAAGTCACTCGTGAGCAAGCCCGTAACATGCAAATGGAGCCCAAAGGCCAATGTGTGCTGGAGAGTATTCGCAAGGGGTCCAATACGTAGCGCTTGAAATACAAATAAAAACACACTTCTGATATTAAAAGGGTATGTGATGTTCGGTCTTAGAACTAATAGCACAACATTCTAAAGCCTGCAAATCGGCCCAGAAATATACTTTAATTTATGTATAATTTCCGTGTTATATCGATCCCGGCAATCAATGTGTTAATACATATACAACTGCAATGTGGGTCTGATTGTAAATCTTAATTGAACCCCGTAAGACTTTGAAATCCAGCCTTCATTTTTCTGTGACGCAATTGTAACAATCTCTGTTTCCATTGGCTCCATCTAAACCCGTAACTACAGGTTGAACTAATTGCTAACGCTCAAGCCCGCAAATCTGATGGATGAATGTTTTACGGGTTTGTGTCTCAAGCTCGTGGCTCGCAGCCTGTTTTAATTTAATAGCACAGTATTTCTGCAAAATTGCAAGCTTCACGCTGCACTTACAGGTCTTGAATTTAATAGGGCATGTCATTAATAAGCATACTGTGTCATTCATGAGCACACCATCACATACAGAAAGCATAAATCCTAATAGTCCAACCAGACTTATTTTTTTTTTAAGTTGTGTTTGTCAGTGTCCACCCAAGTCACACACGTAATGTTTTGTCTCCAACTTGCTATATGAATTATACAACCACAAAGAGCCTGAGACAATCCTCTTCAGATCAAGAAAAATGTCACTTGTTTGTTATTTAAGTACTAAACTAACAATATTGGCAACTTTGTAAGGCATGGTCTTAAAACATTTTTGTTGGAAAATGTGAATGTTTATGAGTATAGGAATCCATTTTGTGTTTCTTGCATCACACCCTGAGAGCCGGGTGATGGGTGTGTATGTTTGTAGCTATCAGTGAAGAGAGGAGTGGGGGAGGAGGGAACAGGCAGAAGTCATTTTCTTTTTCATAATATGATAAAATTACACCACAACCCCTTCTCTCACTGGTCGAAATCAGACTCCTTGCACCAGGAAATGTAACTATAGTCTTCCAGAAATGTAAACACTCCTTTTCAAACGCACCAAGTATTCTAATGTATCATGGCTCCTTCCAGAATTCTGCACAGGATTCAAAACGTATTTTTTTATTTTTGTTTTTTCTAATTAAACATTTTTCTGCTTAATTATGCTGAACCATTGCCAGCGAAGGGGTAATAAGACAACAAAACTGCACAAGCAATGAGCCTTGGGATTTATGTAAAATTATTAAATCTTCTTGTTTTAATTTTAAACAGGATGAGGTGAAGAATGAAATCAATGTTATGAACCAGTTGAATCATGTGAACCTAATACAGCTGTACGATGCCTTTGAATGCAGGAATGACCTGACTTTAATAATGGAATAGTAAGTCTTTGTGCTCTGCTGGGGCTAGGGCAAACGAAATGCTTCAAGGAAATCATAGAAAATTGGGTAGCAACCTCCCAGTATGATGTGTTAAAGGGCCCAAGTGTCTGTCTTCAGACACTAGGCACAGGTGACCACTACTGCATAGCCAACTTCATTAAGGAAAGTCTTCACATCTCATATTATTTATTTCCTCCAACAATTCCATATAATCAGTCATAAAGTCCATCTCATATTGTACTGGTCGCTAACACAGCTGAACAGAAAAAGGTATAAAGGTACTGAGTAAGATACACTAAGGAGGTAAGACCTCTCTAATTTCTATTTTATTGAATGTGGCTTATTCTTTGTGTGAAGAACTCATTAATCTCAAAAATAGGTTTCATAAAATAAGATTTGGAAAGAAAACTCTCACTTTAGTTAATAAAGTCTTTGCCTTTTAGGTGGTGGCATGGGCGTAAGAGCACAAAAAAATCTGGGGGGGCATACAGTTTAAAAAAAAAAAAACAATATGACTGACTTTTGCAATTAAAGTCTACTCACAGACAGGCAGCAGGGGGGGATCTACCGCTGGGTGCACCCGGTGCTGCAGTGCCCCTGAAAAACCTTTTGGTTTTTAATCTCTTTGTTAAAATTCTCAAAGCCCCTGCGTCCCACCAACACATCCCCCAATATATTTAAAAATGATATATACAGTGGATATAAAAAGTCTACACACCCCTGCTAAAATGTCAGGTTTCTGTGCTGTAAAAAAATTGGACAAAGATAAATCATTTCAGAACTTTTTCCACCTTTAATGTGACCTATAAACTGTACAACTCAATTGAAAAACAAACTGAAATCTTTCAGGTGGAGGGAAAAAAAGAAAAGAAAAATAATGTGGTTGCATAAGTCTGCACACCCTCTTATAACTGGGGATGTAGCTGTGTTCAGAATTAAGCAATCACATTTCAAATCATGTTAAATAGGAGTCAGAATACACCTGCCATCATTTAAAGTGCCTCTGATTAGCCCCAAATAAAGTTCAGCTGCTCTAGTTGGTCTTTCCTGAATTTTTCTTAGTCGCATCCCACAGCAAAAGCCATGGTCCACAGAGAGCTTCCAAAGAATCAGAGGGATCTCATTGTTAAAAGGTATCAGTCAGGAGAAGGGTACAAAAGAATTTCCAAAACATTAGATATACCATGGAACACAGTGAAGACAGTCATTATCAAGTGGAGAAAATATGGCACAACAGTGACATTACCAAGAACTGGAGCTCCCTCCAAAATTGATGAAAAGACGAGAAGAAAACTGGTCTGTGAGGCTACCAAGAGGCCTACAGCAACATTAAAGGAGCTGCAGGAATATCTGGCAAGTACTGGCTGTGTGGTACATGTGACAACAATCTCCCGTATTCTTCATATGTCTGGGCTATGGGGCAGAGTGGCAAGACGAAAGCCTTTTCTTACGAAGAAAAACATCCAAGCCAGGCTACATTTTGCAAAAACACATCTTAAGTCTCCCAAAAGCATGTGGGAAAAGGTGTTATGGTCTGATGAAACCAAGGTTGAACTTTTTGGCCTTAATTCCAAAAGATATGTTTGGTGCAAAAACAACACTGCACATCACCAAAAGAACACCATACCCACAGTGAAGCATGGTGGTGGCAGCATTATGCTTTGGGGCTGTTTTTCTTCAGCTGGAACTGGGGCCTTAGTTAAGATAGAGGGAATTATGAACAGTTCCAAATACCAGTCAATATTGGCACAAAACCTTCAGGCTTCTGCTAGAAAGCTGAACATGAGGAGGAACTTCAACTTTCAGCATGACAATGACCCAAAGCATACATCCAAATCAACAAAGCATACATCCAAATCTTCACCAGAAGAAGATTAAAGTTTTGGAATGGCCCAACCAGAGCCCAGACCTGAATCCGATTGAAAATCTGTGGGGTGATCTGAAGACGGCTGTGCACAGGAGATGCCCTCGCAATCTGACAGATTTAGAGTGTTTTTGCAAAGAAGAGTGGGCAAATCTTGCCAAGTAAAAATGTGCCATGCTGATAGACTCATACCTAAAAAGACTGAGTGCTGTAATAAAATCAAAAGGTGCTTCAACAAAGTATTAGTTTCAGGGTGTGCATACTTATGCAACCATATTATTTTTATATTTTTCTTCTCTCCACCTAAAAGATTTCAGTTTGTTTTTCAATTGTGTTGTACAGTTTATAGGTCACATTAAAGGTGGAAAAAGTTCTGAAATTATTTATCTTTGTCTAATTTTTTTTACAGCACAGAAACCTGACATTTTAACAGGGGTGTGAAGACTTTTTATATCCACTATATATATATATATATATATATATATTATAGGTCAAAGCTTCCATGGGACATACTGCTCTATAGCAATGGTCCTCTAGTGGCTAAAAATCTAGTAATGCATAATTAAGTTTAATTTTGCTATTTTTTCTGTCCTCTGTTCTTCATATAATCTGGGGGGATTTGTCCCTGGTTGGTGGAACAGGTTGTTTCCTCCTGTGAGATATGATACATTTTTATTGTTTTATTTTAGTCTTGATGGAGGTGAATTATTTGACCGTATAACGGATGAAAACTACAATCTGACTGAACTGGATGCAATAATGTTTACCAGACAAATCTGTGAAGGAATATACTATCTGCATCAACAGTACATACTGCATTTAGATCTCAAGGTTGGTAAATATATTATAATAGACTGGATAAATATATAAAGAATCTCAAATGGTATGGGTTTCTACCATGTGTCTTAGTACAATGAGATAACACAAGAATGTAGTTCTCCAATAGTTCTTCAACACTTTTAGTTCACCTGGTCTCCAGTCTTGTTCAACATTATTTTAGCAATAACCAAAAATAAATTTACTGCTACACATTAAGCCCCACAGTCATCTAAAATATTTAGCTATACAGTAGCAACCAAAACATATTTGGGGAAGGGAAAAGTCTCATGAGCAGGGTTAAGAGATTTAGAAAGAGAGAGTAATGTGTGTAAAAGGTGGGCAGAGGACTAAAGTGAGAGAGAAGGAAAGGGGAGAGAGATAGGAGCAGCGATAAGGGGGAGAGAACCAAATGTGTAGGGATAGGAGAATGTCAGGGGAAAATGTGCACAAAACTATCACAAGGTGGTACTTAACACATGCCAGAATTACACTTTCCAACCCCTTCTTAGATGGCAACTGCTTCAGAGGTTATAACGACTTAGGCACCCTTAAACATGTCCATTGGGATTGCCCAAAGATTGCCCATATGTGGTCAGAGAATTATCATATTTTGGAGAGATTGTGAGACTGCAAGATTCCCCAAAGGCCAGAGTAAGCTCTATTAGGCTTTCCTATAGAGGGTGTTTGCAAAGAAGCTCAACTCTTATCAAATCAAAGTTTTTGGCAGTGCAAATTATACTAGCCAAATCCAGGAAGTCGACGATCGCTACATATAGTCCAGTTTTGGAGAAACTCAAATATATCTATCTATTCCATGAGTATTATCTCAGCCGACCTAAACTCTACACATAGAAAATTGGCTTCATGCTGGGACACCGCAACCCTTTGGGTTGGATGGTAGAGATTCAACATTTAAAATAATAAATGATGGGTAATCTTTCAGGGCAACCATAGCTATATATTCCACCATCCTACCCCTTTTTTTTATTTTTATTTTCTTCTCCTTTTCTTTTTCTCTAGTCTCTGCTTTTCTTTACTTAATATTCTCTTTTTTCCTTTGATTAAGGTTGCTCTTACACATACGTGACTATGTAATATACTGTATATGTAATTCAAAACGGTAATATCTAAAAGAAAAGAAAAAGACTCAAACAAGATTAAAAAGTTATTATGATATGTTTTTACTTCCCAAGTGATGTACCTTTACTGTTAATGTTTTGCTTTTGATGCTTTTGGGTTAATATATTAACCTTATTTCCTCAATTAAAATTATTTACAAAAAAAAAGAAAGCAATGTTGGTAGGAAGAGAGTCATTCATGTAAGGGTAAGAGACAGAGTCAGAGGACCAGGGTTTAAAGAGAGGGAGATGCAGGAACATGAGTTAAAATAGTCAGGAATAGAAAAAAAAGAAACACAGGCAGCAGAGTATAGGTAAAAAGGGGAAAATATTTGTATTGGTACGGGTCGGGAGAGTAGAGAAAGGAATAGATGGCCACACTGGTGCAGGAATAAAAGAAAGATCAGAGAGAAAAAGTCACAGAAGAATGAGTAAAATAGAGTCACAGGACTTGATTTAAGAGAGAGATACAGAAATCGGGATTGAAGTAGAGAGTCAGACACAGAGTCACAGAGGCGGGAATTAAATTAGAGAGAGAGTCAGTTAAGTGGTCAGTTACCCTCACAATGGGACAGTAAGGGAATTGCTACCTGCTCAGCCCTAGTGCTCCAGTCCCATTGCATCTCTACATATAACTACATCAGGGCACTAACTAGTCTGTAACTCGCTCCTTTCTCTCCTCTTACAGCCAGAAAACATTTTGTGTGTCAGTCGCACAGGAAATCAAATCAAAATTATCGATTTTGGATTAGCGAGGAGGTGAGAGGTTACTATGAGCTGGTACATGCTATTTACACTTAAATGATGTGATGATGTTTAACTATAATGTGTAATATTGAGTTCTGCTATATATAAGAGTGGAGACGGCAGTTGTGGCGCTACTGCTGGTGTAACAGGTGCAAAGCAACCAGGGCAAAAACAGGTTAGGTGATGTCTGCTGCTTAGAGTAAAGAGGGACTCTTAATGTATTATGGGAGTGAAGCAGATAATTATTTTTATATAAAGGTGATCTGATCCCCCAAGGAGCATGTATTAATCAACATATATTGTTGGCTTTTATTGAACCCAACAGGTTCAAAGAAGTTGCAAGGAGGTGCCCAATTTATTTTGTACCAGGGCCCTTTATTTGCTAGCTCTGCAACTGGAGGAAGAAGTTATTTGGCCCAAACCACTGCATTCTACCTAACTTTGTACACCCATCTATTTATTATTCATAGATCTTAACACTATGCCAGTAAATTACAGAATAACACTTCCTTTATATAGATCCTTTTTTCCTTTTTAGTGAAAATAAACCTATTGTTCACATCGCTTATGGACTTGGTGAATCTGCACTAAGGAGGGCATTGAATAATACTGTAATCATTCACTATTCCGTTCATAGTCCATTGTATGTTGGGAAAAACTTCATATTCTTGTGAATTTTATAACATATTTACAACAATAGCTGGAAGCCATGGGCATAAACACATAGTTAGGTACATTCTTTATGTTAGTTGACTCAGCTTGTCATTGAAGAATGCCATGTTTTTCTTGTTCTTCCCCTTCCTTTTCCTGCTGGCTTGGAGATTGGATTTGCATTGATCTCTTAATTTTTATGATCTAATAAAAGTGGCAAGAGGTGGAAGGAGGAGTGAGAGGGATGTGTTGATGCATTGGTAGATTCAGATAAGTTGTCAGCACAGAACTCCCCTTTCCCTTCCACAAGCTCAGTAGAGTAGTTTGTGAGTATACTTGGAAGTCTTGCTTGCCATGCAACCTCCTTCTCGTATCTTCAAAATGAACAACGACTATCATGGCAGCTTCCACGCACAAGCAGAGTTTACTAAAATGAAGATATTCTTTGCAAATGCCATAATTTTGCAATAACATATATGGTTGATAATGTTGTTAGTTTTTTGCACACAATGAAACTGTCTGTGTTTTCTGAAGTGTCTCAGGGAAGGTCTCAGATTTAGACAAACACAAAGGTCCCGCTCACCCACAGGTCACACCTTTTGCTCTGTTTCAGGTACAAGCCACGTGAGAAGCTCAAGGTGAATTTTGGGACTCCCGAGTTCCTGGCCCCGGAGGTTGTGAATTATGACTTTGTGTCCTTCCCAACTGACATGTGGAGCATTGGAGTCATTACATATATGTTGTAAGTAGATAAGAACTGGGATGTCTGAATGTGTATGTTGTATCATCAGATCGTTTATAGGGTAAAATTAAACTCAAATAAGTATCAGTTTGGGAAGCCTCATTCTGTTATAATCAGGAAATTATAAATATTGGATTATTTTAGCCTCTTGAAATTGGAGGCATATTTTAATTAAATTCAGTTTATGAGTTTATTGGTGTAAACAATAAAAGGGACCCTGTAGTCAAGGACTCTGCTTTGCCCCATCATTTTAAGAAATCAAAATCAAGTGGAGAAGCTGTACAAACATTTTGTATCATTTGAATCTCTTTTTGCTGTTTTATAATTGCTTTAAATACTGTAATGTTAACATTGCACTGTACCTTGAGTTTTTCATGTAGTTCAGCTGCACAGGCTTATGGGGACAAAATCGCAAGTGCTGAAGGGATACTAAATCTAAATACTAAATACTTATATACAGTACTCTCCTCATTGCAAAAATCACCAGCTTTTTTTTTCTTTATTGTTAGAAACCAAGGAAAACTAATATGTTGTTTTGTTATAGGAAACAGAGTACTTTAGCATTTGCAGGGATCTTGTGAATTTTTGGTTCTTTCAGAAGGTACATAGTTAATGAAGCTTGATGGAGCAGCGAGGAATGATTAACTGGGTCATAACAAACTCTTATAAAAATAGTAATAAAATAACTAAGTCAGAGGTGCTTATCAGAGAACGAACTAACCTTAATAGGTTAGTTCTATGGACATGATAATCCACGCTGAGAGCAACCTCTTTTAGCTCACTTGTGCCCTTCACAGGGGGAAATATCCTGAAGTATATCAGTCTGGTCCCACTCAAAAAAGTGACCCAGCCCGAAATACCAGGCAATTCTACCCTGAACAGGAGAAACAGCCCCGTCAGACGCGTTTCGGCCTTTATGGGCCTCGTCAGTGCGGTGCAGCTGAACTACCTAAGGCACATGGAGCAAAAAATAGTAATATATGTATTATTTTAAAAATTCAAAAAGATTTTTCCATTGTTTTCAGTGCTCTGTTTGATGACGTATAGCGGTATCAATAAATTCTATAAAAACCCAATCAGTGTATGTCCCACTTTATGTGATAGTGATAGTAAAACAGTTGGTCACACATCATGAATAGACAATAACACAATGATACACATAATATGTAGTACAAACTTAATACGCATTTCACCCACTGGCTGCTTTTTATTCCCAGACTCAGTGGTCTGTCCCCATTTCTCGGAGAAAGTGACGCTGAAACAATGAACTACATAGTCAACTGCAACTGGGATTTTGACTCAGAGGCATTTGACGAGGTGTCTGAAGAGGCCAAAGATTTTGTTTCCAAGCTCATGGTCAAAGAAAAGAGGTACCTACATTTTAGTACTTATCTGTGCCCATAATTCAGTTGTCACCTGCGTTACATAAATGCCTTAATATATATATGTTCTATTGACTTGAAGAATGTGCACCTCTTTTCTCTTCTTCTGACTCTCCTCCCTTGCTGTGTCTCTCCTCCTTTCCATTCCCTGGCTCTGCCTCCTCCTCTCGTTGTTGTGGCAGAATGGGGTGATTCACACATACACACAATCATACAGTACATACCCATAATGTCTTTCTTTCTGCTTAGCATGGTTTTCTATAAGCATCTTCCTTTTCACTAATTTTCTGAAACTTCTTGCTCTTCCCCCAGTGGTAGATTGAGTGCTGGGCAATGTCTAAAACATGAGTGGCTGGTAAACTTACCGTTAAGAGCCAAGAAATACAAAATCCGCCTCAAGTCCCAGATCTTGCTCCAAAGATACCTGATGCAGAGGAAATGGAAGGTGAGTGTCACTTCCGGAGACACAACTCTGTCCCTTTACTTCTTTTTCACATACATACCAACCTTCTCTTCTTTAGAAAATAACATAATGAAGCAAGTCAGTGAAATCTGGCCAGGTTTTGGATTTAGTTAGTATATGATACCTGTCTACACATTGTACTAAAGAAAAAAAAGGACTCCACCAAATAATCCCCAATTTTATGAGCTCTCCTTGTTACAATCAGAGGTAACTCACCTTATGCTGCTTAATTATTGGATCATTCCCTGACATGCCCTATGACGTTCCTTTAATTTCTGCCAGTACATTGAATAAGTTGTAATAAACCTAACTATCACATTATCCTTTGATAAACACATATTATCCTGTGACAAATCTGAATAAAGAGACAGACTTCTTTTTAGTTTTGATAATAAAGAGGACCATCAGGATATTATAAGAATTAGATTTATTACAACTTATTCAATGTTTTTGCAAGAATGAAAGTGGCATTGGGGTATGTTAGGGAATTACCTCTATAATTTAATACTACAGTTTATTTTTCTTTATTATTGATTTACGTTAGATAACCCCACTTTCATAGTATTTTTTGGGCAGAATGTGAACATATAATTATTTCTGACATTGTACTAGACATTGGGCCCTATATAATTGCAAGCCTGTAATTACTGAAAACCTTCAGATAAAGAGGAAAAACCTACTGATCTGGCCTATTGATAAATATGTTGTGGTAGCTTATAGGCAATTATGTTGTTATAAGAGATTACCAGGAGACCCTACTGAGAAATTCATGGCTAAATATAAGATCACTCTAAATAATGCTAAAATAGACAATTTAATCTCAAAAAATAATTTAAATTTTTGAATGTAGGTAAATCCAGAATAGCTACATTTATATGTTGCCCAAGGTCCATAAGAGTCTGATTAGACCTCCAGGTAGGCCAATTATATCCGGCAATGACAGTCTCTGCAAGAGAGCATGTAAATATCTTGATAGCCGGCTGAGAAGTTTTGTATTAGATGTTCCTTCGTATGTACATGACACTATGGATGTTTTGGGAAGACTAAATTAAATCTGCATTAGTCCTACAACGTACTTGGTAACCCTAGATGTAGAGTCACTGTATACATCTAATGACCACATCAAAGGGTGTGCAGCCATAGCATACTTTCTAAGCATGGAATCTACATTGAATTCCGAAAAAAAATAATTCTTAGTGCACTTACTTCAATTTATTTTAAAACATTACTACTTCACATTTGAACGGAAATTCATTCTTCAGAAAAGGGCGATGGCTATGGGTGCCTCTTGTGCACCCCCAGATGCCAACCTATATTTGGGGTGGTGGGAGCGAGAGGTAGTAAGTATTCTGTGAATCTAATGCTAAATATACTGAAATTATTACTTTGTGGATCAGATTATATAGGCAATCTTCTGATTTTGTGGGATGGCAACAAAAATGAATGGGGAATTAATTCAGATTTGGAATCATAATGATTTAAATCTTAAATTAACCCACAACATTGACCTATTATCAGTCGATTTTCTTGATTTAACTGTCAAGAAAAATGATAATGGCGAAATAATGACTACAGCTACCAACAGCACACTACACAACGATAGCTCACACCACCCTTCCAGGAAAAAAAGCCATCCCCATTGGGGAATTTCTAAGGCTATGCAGGAATTGTTCTGATGTTCCAAGCTTAGATTACATAATAGAGTGTATAGTCATACCTCTACTAAAAAAAGTTAAAAATCTTGCTTTGCATACAAATAGAGAACTACTACTTACACTGAAGATAAACCAAGAAGTTAACAATGATTTGAAATTTGTCTGAACATTTAACTTAGAGTGGAGGCAAATTAGCCATATCCTGAATAAATATGCACATTTCTTGAGATCCAATCCCCAGTTTAAACCATTTATTAGACATCAGATTAAGATAAATTGGCGAAGGTCACGCACTTTACAGGATAGCATTGTGAATAGCCATTTTTCACAAAAAAAAGGCATAATAAACTGTCTACAGGTACCTTCAAATGCAGCCACTGTAAATTCTGTACCATACTATTAGAGGACATATAAGTGGTGGACATAAAAGGCAAGATACAAAAGGCAAACTGAATCTGATTTACTCAGACAAGTAAAGTGTGTTATTCCTGTGTGCAGTGATTTGGTACAGGTGAGAGGGGAGTGTTTTTGCCTGGGTAAAACTTGCATATACAGTAAGTTTGGGCCTAGCGTGTGACTGCATCTGATTTACTGATTAAGTGTGTTGTTTCCTGTGTGCTGTGATTTGGTGCAGGTGAGAGGGGAGTGTTTTTACCTAGGTTAAAATTGCATATACATTTGGGCCTTGTGTGTGACTGTTTACAGGAAGGAGTTCAAAGAAAAGGGTCAAATTGAAGTATTTTAGTATTTTTGTTTTGTTGTAATTATGAGTCAGTCCAGTGGCGACCTCACTCAGTGTACATCCTGTCACATGTATGCACTACTGGAACAGATGATCCAGAGTACATATCTCTGTGAGAGGTGTGAACATGTGGCCTCTATGGAAGCTCAGATTGGAGAACTGGAGAGGAGAATTGCGGCACTTCATGATATTGCTCCACTGGAAAGGGGGTTGGTGCTCACGGAGCACAGTTTAGCTGGGCCTAGCATGGAGGGAGGAGCTAGGGCTAGTGAGGATGTCCAGGGAGGTAGCTGGGTTACAGTTAGAAGGGGAAACAGGGGGGACAGGAGCAGGAGGACCAATACTGAGTTGGCAAGCACCAACAGATTTGCCAGATTGAATAAATCTGTTGGGGACATCCATTCACAAATGGCAATGCCAGATAGAGCTGTTCCCTCTCAGCCGGGAGAACAGTTCTACTGGAGGAGTGGGAGGGCAGTTTAGGCAGAGCAACAGAAAGGTTTTGGTGGATGTGGACTCTAATATTAGGAATGTAGACAGTGGATTGGGTAGATAAATTATTGGGAGGGGCTGGAAATGAATCGGTGGTCTTGGTACATATTGGTACCAATGACAAAGTTAGGGGAAGATGGAGTGTCCTAAAAAATGATTTTAGAGAATTATGGAATAAGCTTAAGGGAAGGACCTCCAAGGTAGAATTTTATGAGATACTACCCGTGCCACGTGCTAGCCCAGGGAGACAGAAGGAGTTTAGGGAGGTTAATGCATGGCTAAAGATGTGGTGCACTAAGGAGGTGTTTGGGTTTTTAGAGCACTGGGCTGACTTCTTACTTGGGTACAATCTCTACAGCAGGGATGAATTGCACCTTAGTGATGAGAGAGCTTTTGTGTAGAATGGCCGGGGGAGTTTTTAAACTAATAGGTGTGGGGGGGACTAGATAGTAGTAATGGGGTAGAAAGTGTAGAGGGGATAAGGGATGAATTAACTACTCATGGGGGAGGAGGTGGGGGAGGATTAGTATAGTCAATAGGGAGGTATTACTAAGTAATTCAATTACAGAGGCAGGTACCTCAAAACTACAAACTCATAACATAAGATGTATGCTTACTAATGCCAGAAGCTTGCTAGGAAAAACGGGAGAGCTAGAATTATTGGCCATTAACGAAAAATGGGATTTAATAGGCATTACCGCAACCTGGTGGGATGAATCTCATGACTAGACCGTTAATCTGGATGGTTATAACCTATTTAGGAAAGATTGGGGCAATGGTAAAAGGGGAGGATGGATTTGTCTGTATGTTAAGCCTGAATTTAAGCCTATAGTCAGAGAAGATATTTATGCTGGAACTAGCGGTAATGTTGAATGTTTGTGGGTAGAGTTAAATAGCGGAGCAGCAAATTCCAAAAGAATATTGGTTGGAGTATGCTATAAACCACCAAATATAATTGAAAGTGAGGAAATTATTGTTACAGATTGGAAATGCAGCTAAGCATGGGCAAGTTCTAATAATGGGAGATTTTAACTACCCTGAAATAAACTGGATGAACGAGACCAGCAGTTCAGCTAAGGGGACCAGGTTCTTGAGTACACTCAGGGAATATTATCCGTCCCAGGTTTTACAAGAGCCTACTAGAAATGAGGCCATCTTGGATTTAGTCATCACAAATAATATTGCTATGGTATCAAATGTTGAAATAGGGCAACATTTGGGAAACAGTGATTACAACACAGTTATTGTTAACCTTGAGATTGAATTAAAAAAACAAAACTGTAAGGGGACAACAAAAACTCTTAATTTTAAAAGGGCAGATTTTAACGGTCTAAGGGCAGCAATACAAATTATTGACTGGGACAGAGAACTGGCAGGTAAATACACTGAACATAAATGGACAACATTTAAATCCATACTAAATATACATACACATCGGCATATACCATGTGGGAATAAAAGTAAGAGGAGTAAATTACATCCAACGTTAACAATGATTTAAAGATCAAGATACGGAGTAAAAATCAGGCATTTAAATTATATAAAACAAGAGGGGACAGAGATTGCTTTACGGGGGTACAAGGAAATCAACAAGGCTTGCAAAAGGACTATCAGACTGACTCAAATAGGAAATGCAAAATTAGTTGCAAAAGAGATTAAGACTAATCCTAAAATATTTTTTAAGTATATAAATGGGAAGAAGGACTGGAAGGAATCTATAGGAGCATTACAATGTGAAACAGGCCGTCTGACAATTAGTGACCAGGAAAAGGCAGATGAGCTAAATAGGTTCTTTTCTTCTGTATATACAAGGGAGGAACCAGTGGTTGGGTCACTGCACCATAATGGGGCTACACTACCTTCACCAAATTACTGGTTAACACAGGAAGAAATCCAAAAGAGGTTGGAAAAAATAAATGTCAATAAAGCCTGAGGTCCTGAAGAAATACATCCAAGGGTACTGATTGAACTGGGTTCTGTAATAGCCAAACCATTATATCTAATTTTTCAAGATTCAATCAACACTGGGTCACTACCAGATGACTGGAGAAAAGCGTAGGTGATACCTATATTTAAGAAGGGGGCAAAAGCAGACCCAGGGAATTTTAGACCTGTAAGCCTCACTTCTGTAGTGGGAAAGCTTTTAGAAGGGTCAATAAGGGATAATATACAAGAGTATGTCTATTCAAACAGCATTCTAAGTAGGAGCCAACATGGATTAATGAGGGATAGGTTGTGTCAAAAAAACCTAATTAGTTTCTATGAGGAGGTTAGTAACCTGGATCAGGGCAACTCAGTGGATGTAGTCAATTTGGATTTTGCAAAGGCTTTTGATACAGTGCCACATGGGAGACTATTATGCAAACTAAGGGATACAGGAATTGCCGTAAATATATGCACATGGATTGATAGCTGGCTAATAGACAGGAAACAAAAGGTTGTTGTAAAGGGAACATACTCGGATTGAACTAATGTGATAACTGGGGTTCCTCAGGGCTCGGTATTAGGTCCTCTCCTTTTTAACATATTTATTAATGACTTAGAAGTAGGATTGGAAAGTAGTGTCTTTATTTTTGCTGATGACACGAAGTTGTGCAAGGTAGTTAAATCAGATGATGATGTACTTTCCCTCCAAAGGGATTTGCATACATTTTAGAAATGGGCAATTAAATGGCAGATGAGAATTAATATGAATAAATGTAAGGTTATGCATCTGGGAAGGAAAAATAACCATGCAATCTATAAACTTTATGAAGCAAATCTAGGGGTATCTGATATTGAAAGGGATCTGGGAGTGCTTGTGGACAACCACCTACATAACAGTCCTCAATGCCAAGCAGCAGCTGCAAAGGCAAATAAACTATTAGCATGTATTAAGAAGGGTATAGAAGCAAGGGAGGCAGATATAATTCTGCCACTATACAAATCCCTAGTAGGCTCTCCTTTGGAATATGGAGTACAGTTTTGGGCAACAATTCATAAAAAGGACATTTTAGAACTGGATAAAGTAAAGAGAAGGGCTACAAAACTAATAAGGGGAATGGAGGGGCTAAGTTATGAAGAAAGACTATCCAAATTAAACTTATTTTCTCTAGAAAAAAAAAGCGTCTGAGAGGGGATATGATTACCCTATATAAATACATCCAGGTTCAGTATAAAAATTTGTCAAGGGAGCTTTTTGTGCCAAGAGGTTTTAAACTAACAAGTGGACATCCTTTGAGGTTAGAACTAAAAAGATTCCACCTTAAAGAAAGAAAAGGTTTCTTCACAGTAAGGGTGGTTAATCTGTAGAATTCTCTACCAAGGGAGGTGGTGACAGCGGATTCATTAGATAACTTTAAAAAGGGATTGGATATGTTTTTAATTAAAAAGGGTATTCAGCGTTATCCTGGTTAATTAGAGAGAGAGTATTGATCCATGGAGAAATTTGATCGCCAGTATCTGTAGTCAGGAAGGAATTCATTTTTTTTCCCTTTTGAGACAATTGGCAAAGTTTCACTGGGTTTTTTTTTTTTTTTGCCTTCCTCTAGATCAATTAACAACTAATCTGCATATTGCAGATCAGAGAAGATCTTAAAAGGTTGAACTTGATGGGCTAAAAGTCTTTTTTCAAACTCAATTAATATGTAACTATGTAACTATACACAGGGCTAATGAATTTTATAACTGTAGTTCTAACTCTGTTATTTATTGTCTTGTTTGCCCATGCCAGCTTAAATATATTGGAATGACCAGTAGGGAGATAAGGAGGCGCTTGGGGCGAACACCTAGGAAACATTAGGAACACCCAAAAGGATCAAGACAAAGGCAAA
Source organism: Discoglossus pictus (assembly GCA_027410445.1). Taxonomy (NCBI): domain Eukaryota; kingdom Metazoa; phylum Chordata; class Amphibia; order Anura; family Alytidae; genus Discoglossus; species Discoglossus pictus. The sequence goes on along the minus strand of CM050176.1, from coordinate 40,703,401 downwards.
ACCTTGTCCACTGTGGCACATCACTATCTACTATGCTACAGTTCTAAACCAGATGTTAAGTGTTTTGTCTTACAGAAAATGAACTTTGCTATTCACAGAGAAGATATAGAACAAGAACTATTGAGGGCGGAGAGCCAATGGGTAACTTTGTCGAATACAGTTATCCCGCTGGGCCTTAATGAAGTTCATTTTACTGTGTTCCTATAATATGCTCTGTCATCGGATATACAGTATATCTCCCATTTAACATCTCATTTAGATTCTCTATATACTCCTCTCTTGTATTAAGAGTATCTTATCTATCAGTTATTATTATTCTACGTAGCTATTTCTGGTTGTGAGGACAAAGTTTATATAATTTTAGTTTCTTATTGTGATAACTATTTGAAGTCTTTATGTCATCCTATGAGACCTGTACTTTATTTCTGTGAGATTTGAAGATATCAATATTGGCTTTAGTACCTAGATTACAGATTAGAGTTCTATCATTGGTTTTATTTTCTTATTTCCAGATTACCTGTGATTATGTTAGTGACATTTTTACACTTCAACAATGAATTTGCTAGCCTTTATTATATTTCACATTTAGTGTCCTTGGTATATACTGTGCAGGTAGTATACTTATTAATACATCTTTATTGTGAATGGAATTGTTGATTTATTATTATTATTTCTTGCTCAGTGTTTTTCTGCCTTTAGTATTGGAAATTTGGCCAAATTACGGATTACATAGGGTTAATACTTACTCTGAAACACCCACAGTATCTCAACGTCTTTTGGACCTTTTCAGCCTCCGTAGAAGCCATCATACGTCAAGCTATCCAGCGTCGTCTTTTGATGATGTCAGAGCTATTGATGACTGGTCTGGCAGCACTGTTCCGCCTGCACTAATTGATTTTCGTATTTGTATATACCAGTAAGATACTGGGATTGGTAAGGCACACAGCACAGGAAGTTAGGACTCGGTCTCAACATATTTAAAGGACAAATAGCGGGTCCTAATAGCTCAATCGTTTTGACAAGTCAGGGAGCTCCACTATACAAGTACTAGATCATAGTGTGCCTACCATTTTTTGACTCTCATGACTCATTATGTTGTATTTATGTCTGGGGCATTTTTTTGCTCGTAGGGTGTTAGCTGATTTATCTGAAGTATAGAGGCCATTGTTTTTGATCTTGGCACTATTTATCAGCACCAATACATGGGATCATATTAATCAGCTATCAATCATCTGTATCCTGAGATAAGCATATATTGAAAGATTGTAGTGCAATTATGGACCAGCTATCATAGTTCTATGGACTCAGTATTGTACATAGATTATATTTTTAATCAGCAATTTTTATTGGTGTTTATCATATATAGATATCATTTTTAATTGTATATAATAAAGGTTAAATATTAATGTATTGAGCTATGTCCTGACCAATTTTCTGACCAAAAATTAATACCATAGGGAATTTACCAAGTAGTCTCTGATGGTTGTACTTTTCCTTTTTAAGATAAATAATTCATAACTACACTACTAAGTTGCTATTTTTCAGCATATATAGATGATAATTCTACAAGGTGTCATTAGACCCTCACCCCATTGTGGATGTTCAAATCAATAACTAATTTGTTTCCAGATTCTTAAGGGTCATTGTATGTGGAATTTGTATTGCTGATATATCTGCCCCAGTACTGAAGACCCTGTTCCTCCATTGATATAAAAAGCCTGTACCTTCAAACGGAACTTTTGGCTGTGGGTTACAAATTTTATACATATATAAATGTATTTAATTGACTCAAGCCCGTAATTACAGGTTCACAGCCCCAACATGCAAACCATGAACCCGTACGTCGCATATTTTTTTTCTATTGCAGATGTGTGAGCTTGAGACTGTTGTGCAAATAATTATAATGCCTTTCATTGCTTTCCCAGTGGTTTTAAATAAAGTAGTGTGTGTTTATTTGCTTTTGCAGTGTTAACGAACAGGTGTTTAACACATATGCGGGTCCTATCTAGTACTTGTTTAATTTTTTGATACATTTGACATTTACGGGTTTGAAGGCTATTTCGGGTTTGTTGAATTGTTGTAATTGAATATGGATTTAGTGTATTTACTACTGGTAACATTTATGGGCTTGAAACATTAAAGGAGATAGGAAGGTTACATTTTTGACAACGCAGTACTTTTGAGCCTGTAACTCACAATTCGAATGCGTAGCTGAAGCCAATTGAATATCAGTAACATTTATGGGCTACATAACTGGCTCATGTAATTGCGATTTGGACAATTAAAAAGGGGCAATTGTGTTTAGCAGGTTGAAGTTTAATAAATTACTCACTGCAACTACCTAACACATCGGGTCTCTACTTCTAATATTAATTGTTTCCTTTTCACATTCCCAGAAACATTTCTACGTGGTAGCTGCTGCCAACCGTCTCAGGAAGTTTCACCTTCTGGCTCTCAAGCCATCATAAGATGCTGTGGCCTGGGATGTTACCCACTGAAGAACCAGCCCTAGTTTGAACCTCATGCGCCACCTGGAGGACTCTCAATGCCCTGTACTAGACTGTAGAAGAGGACAAGCCAGATACCCACTATCTATAAAAACCCAAATGCAGCCATTTATAATTATAGCTTATACACTTAGGCCCTCATTCAATTGCAATTTGGCCAATTGAATAGGGGTCTAAATAAGCACATAACATATTTTTTTTAAAGAAGTTTTTAGTAAGCAAGCATCTATCCAAAAGCAAGGTTTTTACCAAACTAAAAACTTCTTTAAAAAAATATGCTATGCGCTTATTTAGAGCCCTATTCAATTGACCAAATCGCAATTGAATGAGGGCCTAAGTCATCATTCTGTATATAGGGTGCAGTTTCATTGTAACCAGATCTATAATTATTGAAAATAACCCCAGTCCGTCTGGAAAATGGCACTCCGTTTTATTATTTTCTCTTTTATCCCACCATTAGTTCTCTCTCCACTTTACTTCTCTATCTCACATCTCAATTTTCACTGCTCATCCGCACTTTCTAAATACTTTACCCATTCCTCACCTCTATCCCACCCTCAATTTTTTTAACACTTTTTTCTGTCACTTGTTTCTACTTTGCCACTTTCTCTTCCCCTCTCCCCCTATTTGTTTCTGTTTATACCCCAAACTTCTTTCTAATGGATATTCTTTACCTTTTCTAATGTGGTTATAAAAATGTAATTCCTAAAACTGTCCTGGAATCCTTATATCCATCTCTGCAATCTAGACCCCTGTACCCAACCTGATATTTTGGTCACAAAGGTACAATTAGGGGAGCATGGAGCTAAGGATGATAGTTATGAGTATTAGATTTGAGAGTGTTTTTGTTGCAAAATATTTGGCAACTCTATATACTTATTAAAAAATATAGTATATGGGTTATATACAGTGGAAAAAATGGTGTTAATAATATGGTAAATGTATATTAAAATGTTCTAAATTATCTGATTTTTTAGTGAAGAAAACTGACTTATGCCACTAGGAAATAATGCTACTTTGTGTCCCTGTCAGAGAGAAGCACAGAAGCCTTATCATAGAGATAATAATTGTAGTGGATGAGAAAGTCTATAATATGGGAAATGTGAAAAGAGCCGCCATAGAGCACTGGACAAAATACATAATTCACCAATTTTAATAAATGTATAAGTAATAAATTAAACAGCTACAGTAGTTTTACAAAATGGACACTTGTTTGTCATTTATGTACCCAACCAAAAATATTAGCGGCTGTATGTTACATGAACATAAAATATTTTATGGAAAGTTTTTTGAAGGCTCTTATGAATACAGGAATCCATATTGTGTTTGTTACATCACTTCCTGAGAGCTAGATAACAAGGATAATTCCTGTATTTAACAATAGAGGGTGGGGTGGGCGAGGAGTGCACAGACAAACATCCAGAGCCTTAGTTTTTGATAAATGAATAAGATTGAAATTTGACACTCACCACCTTCCAGGTAGTTGCAGGCCAGGAAGCAGGAAGTTGCATCAATGGACAGCTTTACAGAAATATTAACTCTCTGCACACACTAAACTACTACAAAGTATCATGGATTCCTCCAAGGTCTAGTAGAGACTCCAACAGTAATTAGAAAACAGATTTATTACTTTCTTCCTACTTAATTATAGTCAAACTCAAGTTTTTCAAACATCATGGTATACTGGCCCTTTAAAGGTAATATTAACCTTTTTTTTTTTTTTTTTTTACTTCCTAAATTAACAATTTTAATTCTTCAATTCTTCTTCTGTGAGGCTCCGGAGTTTGGGTTAATGCTTGGTACTGACGAGGGGCGCTTTTATACTGAAATTTATTTTTTTGTATATATCCCTTGGTATTAACTCTTTCGTAGCTATAATGACCAGCAGAGGCACATTCTCCTTAGGTATATTATAATAACACTGGAGAAGCTTCTCATCCCTTTAATTTCTTCTTCAGCAGTTTTACATTTTGTGGTTTGCTTTCTTGAATTGATTTTCTCATTTCTGACTTTTTACAAGATAATAAATTCTTGTGTGTGAACTTTGTAATGTTCTGTAATTTGTAAGTGAAATAAATATAATAAATTAATTTATTGTTGCATGGAAATTACATTTTTATAACACCCAAATAGGTGCAGTGCAGAGTAAAATCATATATAGCCACAATACTATCAGATACCTACTCTCCTTTAAAATGCAGCCATGAGATGATGGTCAGTCCAGGCGACAGGGTCTATTGTTTATGGATGAGGTTTCCAAGCCACCCTGGAAAACAAGGTCAATCATATGACTGTTTTTATGAGCGGAATTTCGAACAACCTGCTTGAGGCCCAGGATATCTATTGTGCAGATGAGATCTTGTCCAAATAAGGACATGCTGTCATCAACCAAGCATTGAAGTCTTATACGATTAACCACCTTGGCCTTAGGACAGGCTCTCATCAACCAAACATTGAAGTCTCATACGATAAACCACTTTGGTCTTCCACAACTAGGTTGGAATCAAAATCTCCAGATTTCTTGCACAAACTTCCTTCCATCTTCAGGACGGAGATAACCTAAAAGAACCCAAGACCTGTAGTACTACGGGTGACTGAAAGTTTTACATAAATACATTGTTCTTAAATAAGTTCAAGAATGTCTTGAAAAATATTGCTACTCCCCCTTCCTTTGTAGACAATGAAGAACTAAGTACTGTGGTGGTACAGCAGATTCTAAGTCAAGTGCTGTCTCTTCATCAAGCAGATCTTGTCATGTGATGATTCAATTAGTTTGCAATAATGTTTTTAAGGGTCCAGGCATTGCATAATACAGGCCATGCTGGTAGGCTTAAGGTAATGCTTGGGTTTTTAAAGCTGGATATTTGGGATTGGAATTCGAAGGCCCTTGGGTTCTTTCCTCTTGAACTATGTAATGTATATTAGTTGCTGGACTACACACATTATCTGTCTGTTACTCTTCTACTCTCTTGGAAAATGCAGCCATGGAATATACTAGAATTGTATACAGCAGGTTCCAATGCCTTACATGGTGACTACTCACACATACAACAATTTTATTCAAGGGTTCAAACGCACTGCCACCTTTATCTAAAAGGTCTATAACTCCAGCAGTTCAGCAGCTATTTAAGAAGCTGACCCTTTTTTTTAATGCCTGAAGTCTGCCCCTTTAGCCTAGTTTGTCTTCAGGGACAAAATCCAGGCCACTTTTTTTTTTTTGTTTGTTAGAACAATATAAAAAAAACAAGTATTTTATCACACAAAACATTGTATCTTTCCAATTAGTTCAGATATACAATACACAGATATACACCAAAGTATATAAATAAAAATGAACAAACAAACAAAACAAATCAAAAAGAGACAGGGAGGGGACATCACATTATTCACTTCTAAACTGTTCCCATCTTCTCCATTTCCTCAAGGATATTTTATTTATATTATGTTGGTCTATAATGCTAGTATCTTTTTCAATTATGTATGATTTCTCAACATTAATAACTATTTCATTCCATGATGGAAAATTTTGTTGTTTCCAGTATTTAGCTATCAATATTTTAATTCCTATCAAGAAGTGAACAACCAGATATTTATCATTTCTTCTGAGAGGATCTGGGAAGATGTGGAACAGGACTAATCCTGAGTTCTTATTCAACAGGATTTTAACAATAGTTGTTATTTTTTCAATACACATAGACCAAAAGTCATCTATCAAGGGACAATCCCACCATATATGTTTGTGGGTTCCTTGAGATGTACATCCCCTCAAACAATTTCCATTAAATGTTTCCTGTTGAATTTTGCGTAGGAAAGTTGGTACTCTGTGCCATTTGTCTACTAATTTAAAATTAGTCTCTTTCAGTGTTGTAGAAGTTACAGCTTTAGCAGTTAAGTCAAATGCTTTTAGCCATAGTGAAATATCCCAACTCGTACCAAGGTTTTTTCCCCAGCTTTCAATATAACTGGATTTTCCTCAATGGGAAATGTTTTTCTTAATGGATGTACAATCTGATATACTAATCTTTTTCCCTTTTTTTGTGCATCTGTTATCGAAATTAGTAATTAGTTTCTTACATATTAGTCAGACTAAATAATTTTTAATAATATCTTTCAGTGTATTGTATTCCAACCATTTGGAGCTGGGTATGTTAAAATTGGCACATAGATCTACAAAAGGCTTCAAACCATTTTTATCATAGAGATCATTCAATTTCAACAGACCTCATTTATCCCCAAAATTGCTTGGTTCTATCTTACTATTCTTCAAGATAAAACTAATCAGGGATGCCGTGGAAGAAAATTCTATAAACTTATATTTCTTGTTAATTCTAAGCCATGCTTTCAAATTGTGTTTAGTAACCCACAGAATTTTTGCTAATTTTATCTGGTCAGGATCGTACCACACAAAGTTGTCTATGTTTATCGTTTGAGTAGGTTACATTTCTATGTCTCTTCATTTAGCTGGATTATCACAAAATAATAAATGTTTGTGCCATTTTAACTGCCTCATAGTAATCTTCTATAATTGGAGTTGACAATCCGCCCTTATTGATTTTCCTTTTGACAAATTGGTGTTTATTCTGGGTCTTATATTTAGATATATATATATATTTATCTATCTGGGTTTGGAACGAACGTAAATATATTTTGGGAAGAACAGCGGTAGCATCCTCATAAAAAAAATAATTTTAGGTAGTATTGTCATTGTTACTACCACTATTCTACCCAACCATGATAAACCTGTACTTTCCCATCTAGATATTTTTAATCACCTGGTACAAAATCTCATATATTTTAGCCATTAATTTGTTAAGATTTGTAGAGAATCTTATACCTAAATATTTAACTTCATTTTTTACCCATTTAAGATGATATTGATCAGTAAGTGTTTTTCTCAATTCAAATGGCAAATTCAACCACAGGGTTTCTGTTTTCTCTGGGTTAATTTTGTAGTAGGAGATTTTACTAAATATATCTAGTTTGTCATATAAAAATCCTAGTGATGTCAATGGCTTAGTTAATGTCAATAGGACATCGTCAGCGTATATCTTTTTGAGAATAAAGCCAGTTTGATCCCTGTTAATTAGGGCCTGGTAATAAAATGTTTAATCTAGAGGCCAAGATTTTTGAATATATTTTGATATCAATATTCAGTAATGATATCGCCTATAGTTTGCACAACTAGATGGGTCTTTACCTAATTTTGGTATCGTAATTATAGTAGCTTCAAGCAACTCTGGAGGTGCAAAGCGTCTAGTTTTAATCTCATTAAAAGTTTTGCTCATTCTCGTTATCAATATAGGGGCGAAGAGCTTATAATATATATTAGCTAGGCCGCCTGGGCCAGGAGCATTATCAAGTTTTACATTTTTAATTACAGATTCTATTTTGAATGTTGATATGTCTCAGATGGATGATTTAAATAATTTGCCTGCTCACTTGTTAATCAAGGTAATTTAATGGTTTTAAGAAATTATTTTATTTCTTCTCTATTAGGTTTGATACAGTTTGTTTGTTCCTCTATGTTGTATAGATGTTTATAGTACGCATAGAAGGTGTTACTGATATCTTTAGGTTTATAGTGTATTAACCCATTTTTATCTTTTAATTTTTTCAATTCTCTTCATTGGAAGTTTCTTTTTTATTTGATTCGCCAGATATTTTCCAGGTTTGTTCCCAAGATGATATTGTTTAATTTGAAACTTCCATATCGCTCTATCTAATATATGTTTATTTTCCTTATTTGGGTCTGAATTGTTATCAGTTCCCTTGTATCGGCCTGATTGATATTTTTTTTATTAGATTTTTACAGTTGGGATAATTTAATATTGAGAACTCTTAAAGATACACATCTCTGTTTTTAAGATGAATATTCCAAGAGATTAGTAAGCCCCTTACAAAGGTTTGTGAATATGCCATACTACTATGTTGGATTCTACCGATCCCCCATTAAGTTCAAAATGTTTTATTCATTTCTAATTGCAATATATCTTTATATACTTGGTTTTTAAGAATGTACAAATCTATTGATCTAGCCTCCAAAAAGGCAGACGGTTTAATTTCAATATGTTTTGTTTTTTCCAGGGTTTTATTATCCAAAATAAAGTAATCCAGCCTGCAGTACATGTTATGTCTATTAAAGTAGAAAGTAAAATCTTTCTCACTGTTATAACATGCTCGCCATGTATCATAGAGATCGAAATCTACCAAGCTTTTATGGAATTTCTCAGACTTTTTTTCTTTTCTAGATCAGGTTTCCTGTTTGTTACAGAAATCCATATTCAGATCTCCACAAACAATAGAAAAACCTTTTCTGATTTTATGAACATGTTTTAACATCTTATTCAGAAAGGCATTTTGGTCCCTATTAGGAAGATAAAGATTAATTATGGTAAAAGGTAGGTCATTAATTTGACCTATCCAGATGACAAATCTACCGTTAATGTCAGTTTCTATATAATCATCTATTATACCGTATATACTCGAGTATAAGCCGACCCGAGTATAAGCCGAGGCACCCATTTTACCACAAAATACTGGGTAAAATGAGTGACTCGAGTATAAGCCGAGGGTGGGAAATGTGCTGCCCCCTGTGTCCCTCTTGTGCCCTCTGTGTCCCCCTCTCTCTCCGTGTCTCTTCTCCCCTCTCCCTTCCCTGTGTCTCTTCTCCCTCCCTTATCACCCTCCTCAACCCCACTCCTCAACCTCCCGCCTCAACCTTAACCTCCCTCCTCATCCTCAACCTCCCTCCTCATCCTCAACCTCCCTCCTCATCCTCAACCTCCAACCTCAACCTCCCACCTCATCCTCAACCTCCCTCCTCATCCTCCCTCCTCATCCTCAACCTCCCTCCTCATCCTCAACCCCCTCCTCAACCTCCCTCCTCATCCTCAACCCCCTCCTCAACCTCCCTCCTCATCCTCCCTCCTCAACCCCCCCATCCTCAACCCCCCGAATCAACCCTTCCATCCTCATCCTCTCTCCTCAACCCCCCATCATCAACCCCCCTCCTCAACCTCAACCCCCCTCCTCAACCCCTCCTCCTACTCCTCAACCTCCCTCCTCATCCTCAACCTCCCTCCTCAACCCCCCCATCAACCTCCCTCCTCAACCCCCCATCCTCAACCCCTTCCTCAAGCCCCCCATCCTCATCCTCCCTCCTCAACCCCCCCATCCTCATCCTCAACCCCCCATCCTCATCCTCTCTCCTCAAACCCCCATCCTCAACCCCCCTCCGGAACCCCTCCTCCTCATCCTCAACCTCCCTCCTCATCCTCAACCTCCCTCCTCATCCTTAACCCCCCTCCTCATCCTCAACCTCCCTCCTCATCCTCAACCTCCCTCCTTATCCTCAACCTCCCTCCTCAACCTCCCTCCTCATCCTCATCCTCAACCTCCCTCCTCATCCTCAACCTCCCTCCTCATCCTCAACCCCCTCCTCAACCTCCCTCCTCATCCTCAACCCCCTCCTCAACCCCCCTCCTCAACCCCCCATCCTCAACCTCTCTCCTCAACCCCCCATCCTCAACCCCCCTCCTCAACCTCAACCCCCCTCCTCAACCCCTCATCCTCAACCTCCCTCCTCATCCTCAACCTCCCTCCTCAACCCCCCCATCCTCAACCTCCCTCCTCAACCCCCCTATCCTCAACCCCCTCCTCAAGCCCCCCATCCTCATCCTCCCTCCTCAACCCCCCATCCTCATCCTCAACCCCCCCATCCTCATCCTCTCTCCTCAACCCCCCATCCTTAACCCCTCTCCGCAACCCCTCCTCCTCATCCTCAACCTCCCTAGGTTGAGGAGGGGGGAGGGAAAGAGACACACGGGGGTTTAGAGAGACATACGGGGGGTTAGAGACACAAAGAGACACAAAGCATTTTTGGAATGTCTTTTTTATTTCCGATTGGTTCATTGTAATTGCTCCGCTTTCTGTTTTAATTTTGGTGATATGAATTAAATTTGTCTTTAGATTGAGTCTGCGTGCTAGCATAGGGGAGGTCTTGTTACCCTGGGTGTAAAATTTATGCCTAGTCTTCCTGAGGGCCTGCTCTGTTTTTTTGGCTAGGACCGCATCTAGTTCTAGTCTAGTGTTATCTAGTTGGGTTCTAGAGACCCCTGGGACTTTGGCCTGACTTGCCTTTTCCAAGTACTGCAAATTTTTAAATAATGCATTTTCTTTTTGTATGTACTGTTTCTTTCTGGCACCTGCCAATTTAATCAAGGTACCTCTAATGTATGCTTTGTGCGCCACCCAGACCCACCCTATGTTTGCCTCGGGGACCATGTTTATCGTGAAGTATACTTGGATGTCATGTTCTATTTGTGCTAGCATTCCGGGATTGGTTAGGAGTGCCTCGTTTAAGCTCCACTTTCCGGGGGTTGTAAGGCTTAGTCCCAGCTTAATTTTGATATTCACTACCAGGCCAGGGGCAGGGGTAGATTTGGGCATCTACTGTATGGTTGAATAGCGAAATGTGAGTTAGGAGGACATCTATTCTGGAATAAGAATTGTGTGTTGGAGAGTAATAAGAGTATTCCCTTTCCGAGGGGTAAAGTCCCCTCCAGGCATCAGTCAACTCTAGCTCCCTCATTTGTGTATGGATTGTTTTGAGCTGTCTCGTGTTTCTCGTGATTTGGGTTGCTTTTGATCTGTCTATAGAAGGCTCCAGATTAAGGTTAATATCACCTCCTAATATGATTTTGCCCCAGTCTTTCTGCTTCAAGGTGCTCAGCAATTTATTGAGCGCTCTGGTGGGCGCTGTAGTGGGGGCGTAGATATTGACCAAGGAGATTCTAATATTTAGGATGGTTCCTGTTAATATTAGATAATTACCCTCTTTGTCTTTGGTATGTTTTTCTACTACAAATGGGAAATCCCGGTGTATTAATGTAGCTAAGCCTGCTTTTTTGCTTTTCTGGTTGCATGTGTAGAATACTGGGAATTCCTTGTGTATGTAAGTGGGTACTTTGCCCTCTGCGAAATGGGTTTCGTGCATAAATATGACAGATGGATGGAATATTTTATAAAACAGGAAGACTTTGCGTCTTTTAAATTGAGAGTTGAAGCCCCTTACGTTGTGTGTTAAAAAGTTGTGCTCTACGTCAGCCATTGGTTATTCATGTAGTTAGCTGTATAAGTTCTCTGTGGGGAGTGTGTACTGGGTAGGTTACCTTGATGGAGGATGCTGGAGGACCAAGGCCTTTGCCAGGGTCCCCTCTTGGATGCCTCGGGCGCTGAGACCGCTTGTAAACCAGATAGACTAGGAAGAAATGCAAAAGAGATACAGAAGCTTAATTCCAACATTTCAATAAACTGGTTAAAACATTTTCTATCAACTTGGTAGTTTCCCTGTCTCCCTAATTTTTCCCTTACCTTGAGGCCTGTGGTTGTTACACCCCTTACTGGTTTTGACCTGGGGGTTCTACCTGGGGAGTTGTTGGGGGCTCTAAGCCCCTCTTAATTTTCATCCCTCTAACTCACTTAAGTCACCTCAAGAGCTCTGCTGCTGCTAGATTTGTATACCTGCAAATAGTAGTCTAACTATCTTAACATAACTTATACATTCTAGATGTTTGCTGCATTCTCCATGACCCAACCTGCTTGGGGGAAAGAATAGTGTTCAATACTCTCTCAATGGTCAGCATCGGGATCCTCGTGGTAGGCTGACCCATCGGTGTCCAGACCTCCTCCAGTACATTGCTCTAGAAGGGGCCCCCTACTGGAGGCTGCTGCTTTTGATTTTTTGGGCGATATTTTCCATATCTTGGTGAGGCCAGGTCTGGGTCCTGGGCTTCTCCTTTCAGCGCCACTGTCTTCTGCCAGCAGTTTCAGCTTTCTCAGGAGGATCTCAGCTCCTTCCACTGTGTGTACTCTGTAAGTGGATCCGCCCCGCTGGAAAATTAGCGAGAACGGGAAACCCCACTTGTAGAGGATTTTGTGGCTGGACAGGATTTCCAGAAAGGGTTTCCTCTCCTTTCTTTTTTGCAGTGTGGCCGGAGCCAGGTCCATGTATATTTGTATAGATGAATTGTCCGGGCCTTTGATTTCTTTGAGCTTTCTCGCTGCTGTGAGTATTAGGTCTCTTGCGCTTTGGTTGGCAAATCGTATTATTATGTCCTTAGATTGGTTGTTAGCCTTTGTCAAGCCAAGGGCCCTATGCGCCCTTTCCATAGCCCAGTCTGCTTCGCTACTTGTTGGAATAATCCCAAGTATGACCGCTTTTGAGTATTGCGTTATGTCTGAAATGTTATTTGGGACATTTCTCAATCTTATATTATGTCTTCGTGAGCGATTTTCGAGGTCTTCAACCTTATCGCTCAGCTCTTTTATCTGTGCAGAGTGTTGCGCCGTTACTTCTTGGTCATGCATCTGGGCTTCTGCTATCTGGTCTGTTTGCTCCTCTAACAGCAGCGTTCTTTGTCCCAGGCCATGCAGCTCCTTTTTCAGGTCTGTGATAGCAATCGTCATTAGTTCTTGGAACATCAGCTTTATTTTCTCCATGTATTTGTCTGTTAGTTCCACCTGAGCATGTACTACTACTACTACTACAGGCTCATCCTCTCTGTCCTGCGAGCTTGGGTTGTGCGAGAGTAATGGCGTGTCATTTGGGGCTTTGTAAAACTCCTGGATGTTTCTACTCGCTTGGGATTTCTTGGATTTGGTGTTGCTGCGAGCCGCCATGCTTCCTCCTTAACCTGAGGATGTGATCTAAGAAGTTTGCCGTCTGCTGACTCTGTGCTGTAGGTGAAGCAGGCTAGGATAGTTACTTAGTTGAGCATGGAATTTAGATAGGCTAGTGCTTTTCTGGTAGCAGGCTCATGTGGGTGACTAGCATAGTTCAGTGAGTTATTGCATCCTGCTTCTAGTGCTTTTTAACAGGTTTGCAGGCCTAGTGAATCTTCTCTTGTTAAATCTTTCCAGCTTTTTTGTGGCCTGTTTCTCCCAATTAGTTGTCGTTCCTAAAGTTAGGAGAGATGCTGTTTTTTGGCGCTGTTTCTTGGGTCCTGTACCCCCTTTTAGTCTTAATCCTTGAATAGTTGAGCTCAGGGCAGAGATGCTGTTGTGGGCTGCAAAAGATTTCTCTGTGCTGCTGCAGTGTGAAGGGTTGGGTTCACCCCTGGCATGCTTAAACAAGCTGCTGTTAATGTTGCCTGGGCTCCGTTGTGGTGACTTATCAGGGGACCCCCACTTGGTGGTCAAGCCTCAGAGTGTCCTCCTGTCCCCTCCAATCAGGGTGTTATTTTTGTGTTGCACCTCTTAGGGTGCTGGGTCTGGGCTACCCCTTCTTTCTGGCTACGTGTGTAGGGAGGTTGGGGAAGGGTTCCAGAGTGTGGCACCCCGCTTACCTCCTGGAGCAGCCTCTCCTTGCTGTCGGGCTCTCCCCTCGGTCTCTGGCGTGGTTGCAGCGGGAGACCAGGTGTTGTAGGTCTCAACCGCTGATACTGCTCCAGTGGTGAGTGGTAGTCTTGGGGGTTAATTGTGGGCCTCTGTGCTGCGTGGGTCGCCCCTGCTGCACTTCTCTCCGTTCTATTAGTGATCGCCGGGGAGGCCGGATGTGCTAGGCCTCAACCACGCGGCGTGTCAACATGCCCCGATTTTCTTAATTTTCGTGTCCTCCGATTCCTCTGCACCTCCTCTTTATAGTGCTGGTGTTTAAAATTCGATTTTAGTGGGGATTGGGGCAGATTACACCGGATTGCATCCGTTTTGGATCAGAGCTGTTGCAAGGCACGTCCTGCTGCTTCCCCAGTTAAGCCACGCCCCCCAAGAGGTTTTATTTTAAAGTAAAATAAATCTGTGTGTGTATAGAATGACTCCATTTAATGTGTGTGTCTGATATAAGCAGCATGTGTTAGATTAGAGAAACGGACAAACAGGGAAATTTAGATACACCTTTAAGGATATAGGGCCATATTAAATTCCAGCCTTGTAAGTCCAAAGTGAAGCACATAGCGGCTGCGGGGTCGAAATTTGCCCTACTTACATTGATATTAAATTAGAAAGCTCTGCGAGTTATGAGCGAGAGAGGCTATTTCGTAAACCAGTTTGTGGACATTGGACTTGCGTGCTTGAACACAAACAATTAGGTAATTACGTTCTTACGGGTTCAGATGGAGCCAATGGAAAAATAGATTATAAGTGTTACATCACTGAAAAAGGGGAAGGTAGATTTCAAAGTCCTATGTGCTTCAAATCCAGTTTGCGATTGGACCACAGGCCAGATATAATGCAATATTAATAAAGCAGTAAATATGATATTCTATTACATGCGAGTTACAGTATATGTCGTAACACTTTGATTGCCATGATCTTGCAGCAATCAAAGTGCACCTTGCTGGTGCTCTTGAGCACACGTTGACCTTTGGGCTCCATTTGCATGTTACATGCTTGCTCGTGAGTTACTACGTTGCAAGTTAATAGCTGAATTAAACAATTAGCTGTTTATGTGTGCAAAGTTCAACGTTTCTCAGCATGTAGCCTATTCTTGGCCGTCCTGCGTGTTAACATGCAGAGTCTGCTGCGAACAACGTTACGGGGCATCTTAGCACGCAAATAGCCCTAAGATGACAGTTAGGGCTGTTAATCAGGAGACACATTTAGAAAACTCAATGCAAATGTGTGTGCTCGCCACTTCTGATAGGGAAGGAAATATAATTATTTCCCCCTTATGAAACAATTGACAGTGTTTAAATAGGGGTTTAATTTGCCAACCTTTGGATCAATTAACAATTAATTTACATATTACACTAATCACATGATATCTAAAAATATTGAATTTGATGGACTGTTTTTTCAAGCTCAATTACTAATCAGCCACATTAAAATCCAGCCGTAAGTATGGAGAGGGGGGAGTCCCCGCCCAGGAAGCACATCGTGCTGTGCTAGATGGGGCAGATAGCCCGCCATGAACACTAAGGGCCCTATTAAATTAACCCTCGTAGTTCTCTCGGTGCTCGCAAAAGGCAGTTTTCCTGCTGTATGCGAGTACCGAATCTCTCGCAGCCTGCTTTGCGATATGACTGCGATAAAATGGCCGAGAATAGGCTCCGAGAGAGCTACGTAGCCTTAAATCTACGCATGATTCTCACATATCGTAAAAATCCCTACGTGGACAAAAAGTGCACGCAAGGGATCCTAAAGCCTCTACGTGCTGCCTCGGAACAGCCCGAGACAGCAGTGTGAGGCTCCCCCCTGCACCCTATACACATCCCCATGCTGCAGGGGTCTCTATCGGGACCCCTGCAGCACCCCCACATTAACCCCGATCAGGCCCCCGCTGCATTTAAAACTTTTAAATTCCCCGGCGCGGCTCCTTAAAGGGCCCGCGGCACACTATTACCCAATCCCGGCCGCAGCACCTAAAATGAACCCCCCTCTATGCTGGGGGTCCCCATCGGGACCCCCGAAGTGTCCCCACATAAACCCATTGCAGGGGGGTCCCCGATCTGCATAGATCAGGCCCCCCGCTGCATTTGAAACTTTTAAATTCCCCGCCGCGGCTCCTTAAAGGGGCCGCGGCACACTATTACCCAATCCCGGCCGCGGCACCTAAAATTAACCCCCCTCTATGCTGGGGGTCCCCATCGGGACCCCCAAAGTGTCCCCACATAAACCCCCTGCAGTGGGGGTCCTCGATCGGCACCGATCGTGACCCTGCTGCAATTCAATTTTAAATTTCCCGCCTCGCAGGTCCTTAAAGGACCGTAAAGGTCCTGAAAGGACTCGCACTAAAAATATTAACCCCAGGCAGCTATAATTACCCCATTAACTCATGGTGGTCAATCCAGACCACCATAAGGCTCTATTTAACCCATTAACTCATGGTGGTCAATCCAGACCACCATAAGGCTCTATTTAACCCATTAACTCATGGTGGTTAATCCAGACCACCATAAGGCTCTATTTAACCCATTAACTCATGGTGGTCAATACAGACCACCATAAGGCCTTAATTAACCCATTAACTCATGGTGGTCAATACAGACCACCATAAGGCTCTATTTAACCCATTAACTCATGGTGGTCAATACAGACCACCATAAGGCCTTAATTAACCCATTAACTCATGGTGGTCAATACAGACCACCATAAGGCTCTATTTAACCCATTAACTCATGGTGGTCAATACAGACCACCAGAAGGCCTTAATTAACCCATTAACTCATGGTGGTCAATACAGACCACCATAAGGCTCTATTTAACCCCATCAGTCCCATAAGGGTATATTATTTCCATTATGGGCCTGTTACAACCCAACATTAACCACATAAGTGCCATGACGGTCCTCAAGGACCATCATGACACTAACTACAAACACCACACTATAACCCCCAATAAACCATTTAATCTAAACTAACCCCCCTCTACACTAATCTATTAACACTTACACTACCTACCTACACTACCTACCCCCTAATAAACCTCCCCAACACTCTAATTACAAAAAATAAAAAAACCTACCTTACAGAACACAAAGAACCTACCTTACAGAAAACAAAAAAACCTACAGTACAGAAAACAAAAAAACCTACAGTACAGAAAACAAAAAAACCTACAGTACAGAAAACAATAAAACCTACAGTACAGAAAAAAAAATACATTACAACCCCACTCCCCACTACAGAAAATAAAAAAATTACACACCTGAAAAGGAAAGACAGATAAACACAATACAATACATACATATAATACATTACATACATTACATACAATACATGACATTACATACATTACATATAATATATTACATATAATCCAAATCAAATACCCCCTATCTATCTAACATACAATCTATTTAATTTAAAATAAATCCTAACTATACATCGCCCTATCTATCTAATATACAATAAATCCTAACTACATACACAGACCCTTAATCTAAACTAAAATAAAATAATTACAGTCCTAACTACACAGACCCTAATTCTAAGCTAAAATAAAATAATTACAGTCCTAACTACACAGACTCTAATTCTAATCTAAAATAAAATAATTAAGACCACTTACCTTTATTAAGATGTTGCTTCAGATCACTAACCTATGGGTCAAACAAAACAAAATAATTAGTACAAAACAGTAACATTAAAAAAATAAACATTATATACATTCTAAATATTCAACTCACCTTTCCATCATGTCCCGTCATTGTATAGCTCTTCCGGCGCGGCCCTGTTAAAAAAAAACACAATACATTAATACTATATGTAAACAATAAATAAAATAAACATATAAACATCAAAATATACATTTAACTTACCTCCCCGCGATGTCCCCGGCCTTCTCTCCTTCAGCCCCGGCTGGGCCGCGGAACCATCTGCGCTCTAAAAAAAAAATTATAGTTGCCTGGGGTTAATATTTTTAGTGTGAGTCCTTTCAGGACCTTTACGGTCCTTTAAGGACCCGCGAGGCGGGAAATTTTAAATTGAATTGCAGCAGGGTCACGATTGGTGCCGATCGGGTCCCCCCGCTGCCGGGGGTTTATGTGGGGACACTTCGGGGGTCCCGATGGGGACCCCCAGCATAGAGGCGGGTTAAATTTAGGTGCCGCGGCCGGGGTTGCCTAATAGTGTGCCGCGGGCCCTTTAAGGAGCCGTGGCGGGGAATTTGAAAGTTTTAAATGCAGCGGGGGGCCTGATCTATGCAGATCGGGGACCCCCCCTGCAAGGGGTTAATGTGGGGACACTTCGGGGGTCCCGATGGGGACCCCCAGCATAGAGGGGGGTTCATTTTTTGGGCCGCGGCCAGGATTGGCAATTAGTGTGCCGCGGGCCCTTTAAGGAGCCGCGGCGGGGAATTTAAAAGTTTTAAATGCAGCGGGGGCCTGATCGGTGCCGATCGGGGACCCCCGCTGCAAGGGGTTAATGTGTGGGGGCTACGGGGGTTCCTGTGAGGACACTTCGGGGGTCCCGACGGGGACCCCCGCATTGAGGGGGGGTTAATTTTAGGACCCAGGGGGGGGTATTTGGAGTACCCCCCACGGCAGGGCTTATGTGGGGGACTGCCGCGGAGGTCCCTTTTAGGACCCCCGCAGCAATTGATGAGGAGTGGGAGTCTGCGATATCATCTCGCAGGCTGTCACTCCTCATGTACATTTACGCAGTGTAGATACGTAGTGTAGATACAGTTTAGATACGTACGTAGCTCATACGTTGCTCGCAGCAGGGCTAATTTAATAGCATTGTAAGTTAGAGAAACTTTGCAGTACGTAGGGCTTAAGTAGAAGCCTCTTATTTACGAGGCTGGAATTTAATAGGGCCCCAAGCGTTCTCAGAGCAGCACTGCTGGGAGATCCTGTGGGAGAAGTTTTAGACCCAGAGTGGCGATGTGCAGCAGATGAGTGGTGGAGCTGATTTGGATGCAGGAAGTGGAGGTGGGAGAGCAGGCTGGCAGCACACTTTCCAAATGGTGGACATAGTCCGCAGAGCAGCACTGTAACATTATCTAGCAGATTCTGAAGGGGAAAATGGCTGCAAATGCCTAGCCAGAGAGGCTGACTGGAGAACTGGAGAGCTGTGAGTGGTCTCTGGATACAGATTACTGCATAGGGGAGACGGTGGATGCTCAGGTTGAGAGTAATAAACAGGCCACAGTAATTTATATTCGTAAAAAGAGATGATATGATTTATACTGAGGAAAGTTTGTCATTTACATATTTCTCTGGCTAAATGCTGATTTGCACCTGATATGCACCTTTCTGAGGTAACTTGTTTCAGTAACCTTCTTTCCTGGCACTTAAGCCCCATAAGAACACTATATGAAGATGGGCCTAAGTTTGAATCATTTGGATTGTAAAGGACATTTAAGCTATTTACTCATACAGCTGATTTGCACCTGATATGCACCTTTCTGAGGTAACCTTTTTCAGTAATCTTCTCTCCTGACACATTAGCTCTATAAAAGCATTATATGAAGTTGGGCCTGAGTTTGAATCATTTGGATTGTAAAGGACATTTAAAATATTTACTCATATTGCTGATTTGCACCCGATATGCACCTTTTTGAGGGAATTATCAGGCAATATGAAGGATAAAGATTCCAACACTACTAAACCCAAATCTAAAATTAAGAAAAATACTGGGAATGCTCCAAAAGCACCACCGGCAACTTTTTTCTCCCCAAAGGGGAATTAAGGAGCTATGAGTTCCCCACAAAGAGAATCCCCTACACATACTTGCTCATCACCGGGATTAGATCAAACAAAACTGTCTACAAATGATGAATGAGTTGAATCAGCTGATACAATGGAAGATGAAGTTCTAACCACTTCTATTATGAAAAAACTACTTAATGAATTCCAATCTACTTTAAGATCTGACCTTTTACAGGAAATCCAACTAAATAAATCAGCGATTAATAGCTTGTTGGATAGAGTGGAGGAATTAGAAAAAAACTCACAAAATTTTAATTAAAGAATTTTAAAAAATAGTTAATTATTCAGCAGATTTGGAATGTAAAATGGAACTTATGGAAAATAAAGCTACACAACAAGAGGACTTTTCCAGACGGAATAATTTGAGATTAAGAGGCATCCCGGAAACCCTCAATTTTGATAAACTTAAGGCTTTTGTAATTGCATTTTTTTCTTATCTAGCAAAGCCCATTAAACCCTGGATCAATATGATAGACCGGATCCATCGGATCCCGTTACCTAAAGAGCTTAAGGGTGCTAATACTAGAGATGTTATAGTCAGATTACACTTCTTTGAATATAAAGAAGCAGTGTTGAAGCATCATGGGTGAAAACTAAATTTGATCCTCCGTTTGAAAATCTAATTATTTTTACAGATCTTTCTGGAGAGACTTTAACAAAACGTAGAAAGTTTCAAGAAATTGCTAAAGCTTTACGTAAGGAAAATATTTCATATAAATTGGCTTTTCCTACTAAATTGATCATTTTTAAAGATAATCAAAAACAAATTGCTAATTCGGTGGGAGAAGGGGAAACGATGTTAAGGGAATGGAAAAATCACTGATTGATAATAGAAAAGTTGGATACTTTTTGTTCCAACTTACACTATTTGTAAGTTGGAACAAAAAGTATCCAACTTTTCTATTATCAATCAGTGATTTTTCTGTGAATTTATAGTGTTATTTATAGTGTAAAATGTGTATCTTCCTTTACTAACAATATCTTATTTTCTCTATTTCCTTACTTTTTTACCTACATTCCCATCAGCTACCCCATTATTTTGCTCTCCTCCTCTCCATTGTAAGTGAGTGAATGCTCAATAATAACATTTGTGAAGTGTCTTCTTACTAACCAGACATAGGCCCTCATTCAATTGCAATTTGGCCAATTGAATAGGGGTCTAAATAAGCACATAACATATATTTTTTAAATACATTTTTAGTTAGTGAGCAGTTCAGTTAATGAGAAGTTATAGAAGGGAGTGTAGATGGAAGAATAAGAAGCATTAAATATGTCCGTCCTCCCCTCCTCCATTCCTCTCTTCCCCTGTGGCTCCCCATGTTTTTCCCTTTCAGTTTCCACTCCTTGTTAAAGGGGTTCCTTCTCTGCTTTCTCTTGATAATATATAAAGAAGAGAGCGAATGGTGTTCTGGGACGCGCTACTATGGTGGGGCTGCTAGACGTAGATTGGTCTAGCCAAATTAACCATTAGACTTATAGTCTGTCTTTTGGTAAGGTACACCATGTCTCGGTTTTGTATGAAAATGTGTATGTTTTTATGTGGAATAGTTATAAAACTTTCAATGTTCAGGTATTCAATTTTAACGTTATGTCGAATTCTGGGTGGTATAGAATGGTATTTTTTTTTGAGTGGTACCCTAAGGGGTCCCTTTGGTTTTTTGGATGGGATTTAAGATAGTCTCACAGAATGTACAAGGATGGAACTGCGAGTGTTAATAGATCAATTTCGGAAACTTAAAGCTGATGTTGTTTGTGTACAGGAAACGCATTGGCAAATAGATAAAGTCCCTTTCTGGAACAATAGGTTTTTTACTATTAAGGTCGATTCCACATATAAAAACAGGTCGCGTGAAGTATCGATCTTGTTTAGTAAAAATATTAACGTTAGTGAGCAATATAGAGAAGTAGACTTGGAAGGGAGATTTGTTATAAGGGCCGGAAAAATCAACCATCTAAACTACACTATAGTAAATATTTATGCACCCAATGAGAGACAAAATGGGTTCTTAAACAAATTACTTAAACGGGTTAAAAATATTAAAGTAGGCAAACTAATTGTTTGCAGAGATTTTAATATGGTACTGAATGTATCTTTAGATAGGAAAAGCAATAATCAAGAATATTTACATGGGCATACAAAAAAAAGCTAATATTTTCTATGAATCCTTAGTGAGATTTGAGTTATATGATGTTTGGCGGTTAAGATATGGTAATGTAAGAGACTATACGTTTTATTCTCACCGCCATAAATCTTATTCTAGAATAGACTACTTTTTGGTTGACTTGGAAACATTGGCAGTTACAGACTCTACCAAGATTAATATAATTAAATGGTCAGATCATGCTATGATAGAACTCCAGATTAAGGATCATTTGAATCAAAAGAAGTATTCTAGAAATAGAATGGATATTTCATTATTTAATAATTCAGATAAACAAATATTATTACGGAAGTAATAGAAACCTTTTTCCAAGTTATGAGAATTCAGTTCCTGAACCCTCAAGCATATATAAGAGGAATGTTACTCTCATGGGGTGCACATAGAAGGAAACAGAGTGGTCTATCACTCCGAGACTTATATGCACAATTAGCAATCCTTGAAAGACAAAATAAATTATCCCCTTCATCTGATAAGAGTATAGAGATTAGAAAAGTAAAAAACGGAATAAATAAAATTGTCCAAAAAAATATTGATAACAGCCTGTGGAAACTTCAACAGAGAAAATATTTTTTGGCTAATAAAGTTGGGAAACTATTAGCTCGGAAATAAAAAAATAATAAACCAATTAATAGAATAGATGAATTAATAATTGAAAACAAAAAGGACTCAATTACATTAACAAATCCAAGTGAGATTGAAAAGGCCTTTTTTGACTTTTTATGAACATCTTTACAATTTAGAAAGTAACAATGCAGTTATAAAACCAAAAACAGAAGATATTATTACATTTTTGGATAGACTTTCGTTTCCCAAAATCACTAAGGAGGATCTAGATTATCTAAACAGTGAAATAAAAACATTATAAATTGAAGAAGTAATCGATAACTTAAAGTTAAATTCAGCCCCTGGTCCAGATGGCTTTGTAAATTATTATTACAAAACCTTTAATACTGTACTTATGAAACATCTAGCTGAAGTGTTCAATGAAATTAAAAGAAAGGGTAGTGTGCCTAAAGAAATGTTACAGGCAGTAATAATTAATATTCCAAAGCAAAATAAAGATTTAAGGTGGTGTAAGAATTATAGACCGATATCTTTAATGAACACGGATATAAAATGATATGCAAAAATTTTAGCTAAAAGATTGAGCTTGTGCCTTGGTAAATTAATAAATATGGATCAATCAGGTTTTTTACAAGATAGGCAGGGAGCCGATAATACAAGGAGATTAATTGACGTAGTTTCTTTTTGTAAAGATAATCATAAACCTTCTATAGTTATCACATTAGATGCAAAAAAGGCCTTTGACAGGCTAAACTGGGATTTTATGAATCAAGTATTACTAAAATTCGGTTTTGAAGATTTTGGAGGGAAATCTATAGGGGCTTTCTATTCAAACACCACTGCCTGTGTTGTAGGAAATGGCCTAAAAACAAACACTTTCACTATTACCAATTGGACCCGTCAGGGTTGTCCATTATCTCCTTTAATTTTTGTTTTAATGATGGAAACTTTGGCAGAAGCCATTAGAATGAATAAGAAAATTAATGGAATTAGAATTGGTGATTCTGAGCATAAAATTATGCTTTATGCTGATGATGTGATATTAACTATAGCCGAACCTAGAAAGTCTTTACTACAGATTCAGGATTTAATAAATAAATTTGGTTTAATTTCTTACTACAAAATAAATTTGTCAAAGACAGAGGTATTAACGATAAATATAGACGAAGATGAAATAACTTCTCTGAAAAACATTTGGGAAATTGATTGGGAGTTAAATAAAATCAATTACTTGGGAATAGAATTCTCTGAAAAATTGGTCCACTAAAACAAAACAAAATAAGTGGATAACTATAGAACAATGTTTAGCTAAGGGCTTATCATTAAGAGATTGGCTTTGGTATGATACATTTCCCAATAATAATATTACGTCAATAATAATTAAATCAGGGTTTAAATTTTGGTTTAAATGGAAGAAAAAACTAAACCTTTCGACAATTCCATGTTCGGAAATGTCATTGTTAGGTGTAAGTAATGTTCTTAACTTGGCCTGTCTTCGTAATTGGAGTAATTGGAATATACAGACATTGGGAGATCTGTTCGATAAAGGTGAAATTAAGTATTTTTTCAAATTATGTGCTGATTTTAGATTTCCATCGTCTAAATGGTTGGAGTATGAGAGAGTTAAAAAAGTTATTTTAAATTCGAAATATTTAATTACCTCAAACAGATCCTTAACCAATTTTGAAAAGTTAGTACTTTATAATGACAGGAAACATATAATTTCCAAATGCTATGAAATATTAAGAAAACAGGATAAGATGGAAAAATCTCCAGGTATGCTTAAGTGGGAAAAAGAATGTAATAACTTAATTGACCTGGAAAATTGGTCAAGAGCGTTTGCGTTCTCACAGAAAATGATTAAATATTAAGCATATAGAGAAGTCAATTTTAAAGTGATCCAGAGGTGGTACTTTGTCCCAGTAAAGATAGCAATTATTAACAATAATCCTAATAAGGTGCTTTGTTGGAGGCTTTGTAATCAGCAGGGGACGCACAAACATATTTGGTGGGACTGTGACCCTATTAAGAAACTTTGGAGTTTGATTTTTGAATATATTTCTAAAATTTGCGGTCAAATCATTAAGTCGACATGTGAAATGTCTATTCTTCACATCATGGACAATAGGCTTAAGATGGAAGAACAAGCTTTAATTATACAGGTAGTCTCAGTAGTCGAATGGCTTATTGCCAAACGCTGGAAATCAGAACTTATTCCATCACTGAATGAAGTATTAACAATTCTAAAAAAAAACAGAGAATTAGAAAGGAATCTATACGACATGGGCATTGTTTTATCCAGGTTTAACAGTTGGCTGATTTGGAATCAATATTTCCATTCTTTAAACTCATAAGACATAACCCTTTTTTTTTTTTAGTTTCTGTATGACTGTAATATATCTTGTATTTGTATATTTGTGTTTTGTATAATTTTGTAATATCTGTTTGTTATCTGTAGAAACTGAAGTAAAAATAAAAATAAAAATAAAAAAATCTAAAAAAAATTCCAGCCCCGTAAGTGCAACGTGAGACCCGCAACGGCTGTAGGCATGAAATTTGAGTTATGGTGCTATTAAATTAGAAGGGGCTGCGAGCTACGAGCTGGAGACGCAAATGCTTAACTCATTCGTCGTATGTTGGATTTGCGGCCCTGCGCTGTATCAATGAATCAAACCCGTAGTTACAGGTTTAGACGTAGCCAATGGTAAAAAAGAACATCATCCTTACGTCAGTGAAAAAGGAGAGGTTAGATTTCAAAGTCCTACGCGCTACAATTACGTATTGCGATCGGACCCACATTCCAGAATAAAGCAATATTTTTAAAGCCATAAATATGATATTCTAATACATGCGAGTTCCAATATATGTATTAACACATTGATTGCTGGGATCGATATAACACGGAAATCAAACATGAAATAAAGTATTTTTCTGGCTTGAGAATGTTGTGCTATTAATTCTAAGACCTAACATGACTTTCTCTTTCAATAAAAGTACAGTAGTATGTTTTTTTGTATGCATTCACAGTGCTACAGATTGGACTTTACCCCCCATGTGAGTCCTTTCTATCAATCGATGGGCTTTGGGCTACATTTGCTTGTTACGGGCTTACTCGCGAGTGACTTTGTTGAAAATGAATAGCATGATTGGAATTGTAGCGGTTACGGGCTTGACAGTTCAAAGGATTCACGGCTGCGAAGTTCCACGTCCTGTAGGCTTTTTTTGGCCTTGCTGTGTCTTAACCACAAGTCGTCTGCGGGTTGCTTTAAGGGGCTAATTTAAGAACAGTGTCCTACTATCTACAATACGAGCTACAGTGTTACACGTAGCCCGAATTTAATGGGGCTGCATGTTACTAAGTGAGAACCGATAGCTTTGAGCCAATAGAAAACTGAAATTACATGTAAATACATTTGACTGTCAATAGTATGTGTATTGAATGCTTAAATAATAGAAGCACAAGAAATAACAACTAGGGTGTTCTATAAATAAAAATTACATTTTTATTAATTAGAATAGTTAGAATAACATCTGTCAGTTATACTGTAACATTAGATTAAGCTACAACCAAAGTACTGTAAGATCCATTTTAATGCACCAGTCTTTAGAAATTATAGAAATTGGGCTATTTGGAAACAAACTGCTGTGATTAGTTTGATGGATCAACTAAAATACATGTGTTTCCAAACCTCTGATTAGCAGAAACCAAGACCTGTAAAGTTTAGAATGTTTTATATTTGTAATTGTCAAATGTCAAAGTACAGGGGGTATATACCATAGTCATGAATAAAATTGGTTGCACCACTTAAAATTAAGTGACAAAAAGCCTAAAATCAAAGATAAACAAATGCCATATTTATAGCATGCCCCTTTTGAAGAGCTAAAACTGATCTTGGCAACATTTTTGTAACTTTGCTTCACGTGTATACATAAAATTGGCAGCATATTTAAGAAGAAAAAATGATTCAAAATATTTCAAATGGTGAAAAAAATTTGACTTCTCTATTATAATAATAACTAGCGAATTGCCCGTCAAAAAATGACGGCAATCAAATTGTAAGTGAGCTAATGCTGTTTGGTGTATAATAATAAAATAACTGATAGATTAATAAATGAATATACTTTACGTATTTTGAAGTAATATATGCAGGAAGCATTGTGTTGAAGAGCTGTCAATGGGTTTTGATGTTGCTGCAGCATTAGTGGTGTGGAGCTGCTGTGTAAACGTGATGAATGTGTGCAGTGTAATACTGTGCGTGCGCAAGACCAAACCGTTAGCGTAGTTTTGTACTTCCGCATTGTTCTAAAATGGTGGGTAATGTGTGGTATACCTCTGTAGCGGAATATCCGTAGGTGTTTTGTGGTGTTTTGCGAGTTTCTGGTGGTGTTTTGCGTGTTTACAGTGCTGTAGCCTTGTTTTCGTTTTGTTCGGTGGCCATTTTTTCTCTCGCTTAGAGAATTTTTTAGTGTCTAAACTCTTTTATTTTGAGTTAAATGAAGGTGTAAGTAGTTTTTTTGAGGTCCTGGATGCTCCCTCTTGCTGTAGGTAAGCTTTTTATGTAAGTGCTGTGTGTATTTATTGTTTTTTTCATTTTTTCATGTCCGCGTGTTGCGGACGATTTTTGCGAGTCCGTAATGTGTGTTAACGTGTCTCGTATGTTGTTTGCGTTGCGATGTAAAGTTTGCGAGGGTTGCAGTTGCTTTGCGAGGGCCGCAGTTGCTGGCAAGGAGCGCCTTCGCCGCTCCATGCCAGCAACTGCGGCCCTCGCTTTGCCCGCAAGCATGAGCAACGACTCGAGCGGGCTCGCATGCTCACAACTATATATGTGATACACACACACATTATATATATACACACACACAATATACACACACATTATATACACACACATTATATATACACATACACACACATTATATATACACACACACACAATATACACACACAATATACACACACATTATGTACACACACACATTATATATATACACACACACAATATACACACACATTATGTACACACACACATTATATATACACACACACACAATATACACACACATTATGTACACACACACATTATATATATACACACACACAATATACACACACATTATATATACACACACACACAATATACACACACACAATATACACACAAACACACACAATATACACACACAATATACACATACATTATGTACACACACACATTATATATACACACACACACAATATACACACACATTATGTACACACACACATTATATATATACACACACACAATATACACACACATTATATATATACACACACACACACACAATATACACACACACAATATACACACAAACACACACAATATACACACACATTATATATATACACGCACATAATATATATACACACACAATATACACACACACACATTATTTATATATATATATATATATATATATATATATCACATATATAGTTGTGAGCATACGGGCCGTTACACGCACATAATATATATACACACACACAATATACACACACACACACACACAATACACACACACACAATATACACACACACACACACAATATACACACACATTATATATATACACGCACATAATATATATACACACACAATATACACACACACACATTATTTATATATATATATATATATATATATATATATATATCACATATATAGTTGTGAGCATACGGGCCGTTACACGCACATAATATATATACACACACAATATACACACACACACACACACACAATATACACACACACACAATATACACACACACACAATATACACACACGCACATTTTACACACACACACACACACAATATACACACACACAATATACACACACACACAATACACACACACAATACACACACACACACACACACAATATACACACACACAATATACACACACACACAATATACACACACATTATATATATACACGCACATAATATATATACACGCACATAATATATATACACACACAATATACACACACACACATTATTTATATATATATATATATATATATATATCACATATATAGTTGTGAGCATACGGGCCTTTACACGCACATAATATATATACACACACAATATACACACACACACATTATTTATATATATATATATATATATAAAAGTAATATTGAATATTGTTTTTATATATCACTGGATAAGAATGGTGTAAATGATCAGTGTATAAGTAAAACAATTAGTTTATCAATGGTAATTCTAAGTGTAACTCTGCTAATCCACCTTAAATGGAAAGGTGGGCATGGTTATTCCAGAGGGGCGTGGCTTGGAGCCGGCTGCTGGTGCATGATTCATAGGCACTCTGACAGTACAGGCCTCTCTCCAGCCGCTTATACCTGCAACATGGGACCCCCAGAGGGCATGGAGCAATTTCAGAGGCAAGGGCAGCGCAGCTTCAGACTCGGGGAGCTGCTGTTCTCCTGCCCAGCTTACACATATGTCACACTGGGGAATCACTGCAAGTACACGGACGGTGGGATAATCAGCCAGTGTGTGCCTCAGTTGCTGGCATGGGGCGCTCCATCCCAGCAACTGAGGCCCTTGCCCTCGCTATGCGAGGGCCGCAGGCTCACCGTGTCCTGGGGGCCGTGGATGTCGGGCTCGGCCCTGTCCCTGGGGGCGGGGTTCCCAGCCTCCTCCGTGGGTGTCGGAGGCCTGTCCGGGTGGCTGGTGGACTCCTGAGTGGTGGGTTGTGGGCCTGGCGCGGGTCCCCGGGTCTAGATCACATCTCCCAGCAACTGAGGGCCGCGGGCTCGCTATGCGAGCCCTCAAGCGTGAGCAACGGCCCGTATGCTCACAACTATATATGTGATAGTACATTTATATAGTAGTTTCCCCTCAGATAAGGAATAGCAAGGTTCAGGAAGGGAGTGAACATTTACTTGTGTACAAAGTTAGAAAAGATTATTTAATATTAGTAGAGGGGAGGGATCTAATAGAAAGTAATTGTAAGGTGGAAAGCTCTAGATTGGAGAATGTTATCTCCACCTAGTGGTCAGAAAATATAACCTGCAATGGGAATATCAGGTCTTCCTTTTTTTTTTCAATTAAGTTTCATAGAAAATAGACAACAGTTATTACACTCATTGTATTGTAATAGTATTGACATTATATAATATAATAATAACACATGATATTCATAAAAATAGCAGATACTATATTCCAAAATAATTTCTAGGGGTTTCTAAGGGTTCTGTACCAGTTATAGAATATAAAAGTATTTGTCTATACTTGACCCATGCATGATCCATTCAGGCTAGTTGATGGAATAACTGACACGACAACTTGAGTTGGGAGAAACAACGGGCCACAGCTTTATTTTGACACAATGTAAACAAACAACCGTAACTTATTTAGATGACTAATTTAGTCCTTTCCTTCCGGGGGAGGAGCCCGGCCACGAACAGTGACCTCACGCTTTGAGCCCTGCCCAAAGCCCCAATGCTTATCTTTAAGCACGCCCTGTGAGGTGGGGCCATCGCCCCCTTAGGCCAGTGGGCCGGGCAACTCACCTCCCGCCGCACAGACATAAATTAACAAAACACAACATACAATAGCCACTTCTCCGAATTCTTTAACCAAAAATATATATATTAATTTCAATATTTCTTATTTATATTATATATATTATATATACTTTTTTTTTTTTTTTTTAAAAGAATAAACCATAACATCTGTTAACAACAAAATACAGGGTGGGTGGGTGGGATTCCAGTCGGGAGACCGCGCTGCTGTGTTCAATGGCGCGAAACGGGCTTCCGACACGCCCCCCGACGCTCCTGATTGGCTGATAGCCTCACAGGCTCCGCTGGGTCACGTGACGCTACAGGCTGACCCAGGGAGCCTGTGCAGCCTCCGCGTCGTTCATGACCCATGCATGATCCATTCAGGCTAGTTGATGGAATAACTGACACGACAACTTGAGTTGGGAGAAACAACGGGCCACAGCTTTATTTTGACACAATGTAAACAAACAACCGTAACTTATTTAGATGACTAATTTAGTCCTTTCCTTCCGGGGGAGGAGCCCGGCCACGAACAGTGACCTCACGCTTTGAGCCCTGCCCAAAGCCCCAATGCTTATCTTTAAGCACGCCCTGTTAGGTGGGGCCATCGCCCCCTTAGGCCAGTGGGCCGGGCAACTCACCTCCCGCCACGGAGCATGCGAGGGACGCCTCCCGAGGCTGCGATCCCCCCCTGCTGGACATTAAAGCCAAAGCCCGCAAAACACTCTCCCTAAACTCCAACATCATCAACTCGTACCCTATTTCCGTAAGATGAACCTTATCCTTTGCGAAAAAATCATCTGCGCCGACCGGTTCGAAATCTTTATACCGGATGGCAGAGAAACCTTGTTCTCTCACAAAGCTCGCAATCTGCTGGTTTATCTTCTGTCTAGCCTTATCTAAGCATACTGGGTCGCGCGCGTTACGCCATGATCTTCTCTTAATCATCTCAGACCAGATAAGGAACGTGCCAGGGAACTTCTTCACCCATTTCTCGACTTCTCGTCTCATCACCTTTAGCATTCGTCTCATGGGAACTGTCCCCAAATCGTTCCCGCCGGCATGAAGAATGATAACACTGGGCTGCCCGTAACGCTGCGCGTACGTTTCCAAGAGGCCGTCGAGCTGCGCCCATCGCAGACCCCGAATGCCACACCACCTTACGCGTAAGTCCGTAACAGGAAAGCCCAGTTGTGCCTTTTCTTCGGTAACTGCGGCTAACCTATGGGCCCAGTACACGTAGGAATGGCCCACAATCCATAGTTGCTTCTGTTCCCCTGAAAGTAGAAAGCAACACCATTAAACCACTGCATTTGGCCGTACATAGGAACGAAAACAGTCTGAGTCCCACCTCCCGATGCGCTTTACTGCCGCGTCGGGCAACCCCAACCTAGCCGCTTCAGTGGCAGCTCCAATCCGAAAGGAGTGTGTCCCAAAGTCGGACTGCTTGAAACCGAGCCGATGCAGTGCGCTTTTTAAAACTCTTTTAAACTGATACATAGACAGTGCCGTTCCATCGGCGTGGACCAGCAGCGAACACCGTCCCACCGGTCGCTGCTTAAGGTACTCCACTACACATGCATATGGGCAACACTCTGTGCCAACCTGATGCAGAACCACTTCTCTTCCTTTACCCACTTGGTCGGTCTCTGACCTCCGCAACCACAATACCACCGTACCTTCCCTGAGGCAGGTATCCACCAATTGCAGACCCCCCGAACCGTGTCTACTGTTCGCGACTAACTCCCCTATCCTAAACGCTCCGAAGAACGCCAGGGAAAAAGCCGTTCGGAAAAGTAGAGATTCAAAGGGATCCCTGCAAACCACCACCAATTCCTGAGCCAATCTCAGCAACAGCGCAAATGTTATTGGCCGCCTACTATCTGGCCTTTGCGCACCGCTGAACATTCCGCGCACCACTTTGCGCACTAGAAACTCCTTAGTAAGGTCCCTCTGCCCAGCAAGCTTAAACATAAAAGCAAGCGCCGTGACCTGTCTCCCTACTACGGGTTTTGATTCGCCTTGCTCGGCGCACCGCAGCAGGTACCAAAGCAAGATCCCTACGCTCTTGTCCTCCGTCGTGGCACCACCTGCCAGTGCCACTAGGCTATCCCATTTAGCCCACACGCGTCTATAAGCGTTCCACGTCGCTGGGGCAACAGACTGTCTCACGAGTCTCGTTACCTGACAGCTCCAATCTCCCAGAGCTCCTCGGGGATGAGCTCCCCCAGGGCGTTCGCACGAGGAGCCAGCGCCCTGAAACGATCCTCCTGAAACCGAGAGAGGGCGTAAGCAATTCCGTAATTCACATTTGTCACGTGTCTTGCTTGAAACCATATGTTCAAGCGAAGGCAACACAGCACAAGATGCCTGAGCAATCTAATCACTGGTACGGATGCCGCCGTGATGTTGTTCACGGCTTCAACCAACCCCTTATTACCCGAATGGAAAATGACTCGCCTGTCCCTGAAACAAGGACCCCATAAGTGCACTGCTACCACCATAGGAAACAGCTCCAGGAATGTAGGGTTCAGCAGTAAACCCGCCTCTTCCCATTCCTCCGGCCATGCCGCAGCGAACCATCTCCCTTGGAGATACGCCCCACAACCGATCGGTCCAGAACCATCGGTGTGCAGGTCTAGCTCTGCGCTGGTGGTGCCCTCCTTTTGAAGGACCACCCGCCCGTTAAAGTCTGCAAGGAACATCGCCCATACCTCTGCATCGTCACGCATGGCCTTAGAGACTGTTAGGAAATGATGCGGCTTCGCAATCCCTACCGTAGCCAGAGACATCCGTCTACAGAATATCCGCCCCATGGGGATAATTCTGCACGCGAAATTCAACTTCCCCAATATTGATTGCAGCCGCCGCAGGGTCACCCTCCGTGCGCCCCGCAGCGCCGTAATCTCGGCTTGCATGTCCTCCACCTTCTCTAAGGGAAGACTGCACTCCATTTTGCAGGAGTCAATCCGAATCCCCAGAAAAGTCAATTGTTCTGTAGGGCCCTCCGTCTTGTCATGGGCCAGTGGTACCCCGAATTCTGTACAGATTTCGGTGAACACCTCCAGCATAAAACGGCAAGCGTCGTTTCTCGCTGGGCCAACAAAAAGAAAGTCATCCAGGTAATGGGTAACACTCTTGTACCCCGCCTTGATGCTCACAACCCATTGTAAAAATTTGCTGAAGGCCTCGAAGTAAGCACAGGATATCGAGCATCCCATGGGTAAACATAAGTCGACGAAGTAACTTCCGTCTACGAAGCACCCCAGCAACCGATGGCTTGTCGGGTGCACGGGGAGCAATCTGAATGCTGCCTCGATGTCCACTTTTGCCATAAGGGCCCCCTGGCCCTCCCTTCTCACCAGGTCGACCGCCCGGTCAAATGACTCGTAAGACACAGTAGCCTGGGCTTTTGATATGCCATCGTTTACCGAACGGCCTCTGGGGTAGGAGAGATGCTGGATCAATCTAAATTTACCCTTCTCCTTCTTGGGGACCACGCCAAGAGGAGACACAACTAAACCTTGGATGGGCGGGGCCGCAAATGGCCCGGCCATCCTCCCCAATTTTACCTCATTAAGCACCTTAGCTTTGGCTACCCCTGGGAAATCCCTAGCCGACTTCAGGTTTGGGACAAGAAAACCTTGAATGTCGACCCCACATGGAATCCGGAATCCTTCTCGGAACCCGTCCTCCAATAGGCGCGCCGCTTCGGCGGTGCCTGCCAATTTACCGTAGCGCTTTAGCCACGGCAGCAAGGCGGGGAGGCGTATGGGCGTCTTGCCCCTTTGCAGGAGGTTCGCCCCTGCCTCCCTCTTTGGGTCTACCGCATCTAGACAGGGGGTGCTCACCTCCGCAGTTTGAGCATGCATGCTTAAACCTGCAGTTAGGCGCCCATCTGCAGACCCCCTCGTTGTACGAAAAACAGGTCTTAAGACCTGCTCCTGAGGCGTGGGTGGGGCCCTTAGCTCCACCGGCCCCGCTCCGAAAGGGCGTCGTGACTCTCATGGGTGTCATGATGTTTAGCCAATACGCCACCGCTTTGTCGCTCCACGCCATACTTGGCCTTGAGGCCAAGTATTGCCGGAACTCCTCATCGTACCGCCACCAGGCTGTACCCCCATAAACCTTGTGAGCATTCCGAATTTCGTCTATGTAGACGAACAATCCCGAACTCTGTTCAGGGTGCCGCTCACACAGTACGCAAGCCCAAATAGAAAATGCTTGCAGCCAGGTATCAAACGTCCTGGGTAGCCTAGCAAAGGATTTCCCCTCCCTGGGGCCCCTCTCGGCCAGGTCTGTTTGCCTAGACATAGGGAGAAGGGAAAACAACTCTATAAATTCCCTCCTCCAGATCTTTTCCTTTACATCCTGTGGAAGGTGTGCACCTAAATTATCCAACGAGCAGAGGACTATAGGCCTCATGGCTGCGTCGGTAACCCCCACAGTGTTATTCCCAACTGCTGCTATTGCGCTGCCTACCGGCTCGGGCGCGCGCAAGCTAGCTAGCGCCTCGCTCGCGCTCGCTGGCGCCACTACCGCTGCTGGCTGGGACCATGCACCCTTTGCTAGTCCCCCTATCCACGCTCCCATTTCGCGCTCGCTAACTGCAATGTTATGCGCAGCTAATAGAGTCCTTAATGACCCAATAAAACCACCCTTGTCTGCTGCGCAGCTCAATTCTCAGCGCTCACCTGCTCGTAGCCTTCTTAGCTCGAGTGGGGTGTCCTAGCCTCGCCACTGCCGCTGTCACAGGCATGTCATCAATCATGACCATGCTGTCTTGGCTGTTCATCTCTCTGATGACCCCATCTCTTCTCTCTCTCGTCGTCGCCATGCTCCTCTCGCTGCCAGTTGGGCGTCCCTGTAAAGTACCAGAAGCACTGTTAATGAGGGAAACCCCAGGGACCGTCTGCTTGGCACCGTGAGGGCCTGTAGGAGCCTTTTTAGGACTCCCGGCTTTTCTCTTACCCCCTGCACCCCCCTTACGGGGTGTTAGAGGGGTGTTTCGCGACCTTTGTCGCGGCCTAGGACCTTTAGGCAAGTTGGCAGGTGGTGGCCGGATTGCTAGGCCCTCACCCCCACCGCCCGTGATCCTGGCGCTCGCCTGCCTGGGGGGTATGGGGTCCCGGCCGCCCTGACCTGTAACCCCCCCATCTCTGGTGTCTCTGCTACCTGATGGACGTGGGTCTGGCAGCCCTACAGTGGTGGGATGGGAAAAAATTTCCCTGGAGGCATCAGAATTGGCTAGGACACCAGCCACCGCAGGCTGTTCCTGTACAATGTGCTGAGCTCCAAGCGCAGAAGGCATGGGAGGTCCCAGCCTGTCCTGCACCCACCTGACCCCTTGGCTTAAGGCACGGGTCCTAACCTCAGCCAGTAAGGCCTCTAAGCCTTCTGGATCCATAGTAAATGCTAACAGGGGAACAAACAGAGGGAACAACAAGCAGAATACAGGCACACACAGACACAGGAACACACACAGACACAGCACACCACAGGGAGACAGGGACACACACACACACAAAAACGGAGGAGGAAAAGAAACACAAAAACGGACAAAGATAGCCTCAACAGTGATATCCCCTTATATGCTGGTAAGCTGGGGTGAAATCTCAGTAATTAAACCTTCCTACTGTATTTTTTAGCTGCAGGACCTCAGACCTCCGTCCATCCAGTCGGGAGACCGCGCTGCTGTGTTCAATGGCGCGAAACGGGCTTCCGACACGCCCCCCGACGCTCCTGATTGGCTGATAGCCTCACAGGCTCCGCTGGGTCACGTGACGCTACAGGCTGACCCAGGGAGCCTGTGCAGACTCCGCTTCGTTCAATCTGCCTTTTCCAAATTTTTCTTTTTCTTTGTATTCCATATCTAACATTCTAAAACTGTTGTCTTATCCTATATCAATTTATAAATAAAGCTCTGCTAGCCTCTTGAATTATTTAATGGAATAACGTTGTTTCTAATGCTTTGTTAAGGCGCAAAGATTAACAAAGAAAATAGAGAAAATAAAAAGAGAAAATGAAGGATAAAAAAAAAAAAAAAAAAAACTTCACTTCGCTCAACCAAATTGAACAATACTTAACCCCCATGGTCATCAGTGTATCCAAACTTTTTTTTTTTTGTGTGCTATACCTCCAGTCTCGTATAATAACCTTAGTACTCCTACTCTGTCCGGAAGTCCCCACACCTCTTCCCCCTTCTGGATTGTGTAATGTGGATGCTCCCTATCTGTTTATTTTAGGAATATATTCCCTGAGTACTCCACCCTCGTCTCCCAGATCTCCAAGGAGTTCTGCAGTGTATCCATTAATCGTCTGAAAGTCAAGAGTCCGGGACTTCCAATTTCTTGCTATGTGATTCTTGGTTGCAAGAGCCAGGAATTGGAGTAACTTATTCTGAGAGGCTGATAGGGCACTGTGGGGAACCCCCAGGAGATACGCTTCCACAGTATGGTCTATGGGGGTATGGAATATTTCTGAGGCTAGCTGTGTTACTTTTTCCCATATCTGCTGTACCCTAGGGCAGGTCCACCATATACGTATGAAAGACCCAACCTCAGGGCAGCCTCGATAACAATTTTAACTTTCTGTTGTTTTCCACTTAGCTAATTTTTCTGGGGTGATATATCCCTTATGTAATACCTTATTGAAGATCTCCAATATGCTGTGGTTTAGTGAGCCTCTGAAAAGTGTGGACCATGAGGTTTCCCATTTATCTAAAGCCCATTGCGTAGCAAGATCTGCTTCCCAATCTTTAATATATTTATCCTTTGTAAATATTTCAGGAGTATTAAATTCACTATATAAATGATCTATAATACCTTTAGTGAGGGGAGATTCTTTACAAATTCTGGAGAACCAGTTTCATTTTGGTTTGCCTTTTTCTTTAATAATTGAGTGAAAGAAATGTTTCAGCCTACAGTAATTGTAGTGTTCTGATATTGGAATATGATATGTATCTTTCATTTCCTCAAAGGTCAGGAGGCAGCCCTCCTTCCACCATGTACCTATTCTATCTAATTGTTTTGACTTCCACAATTTAATGGACATTTGCGCATCCCTTCCGGGAAGAGTGGGTGGTTTATAGTTGGGGTCATGTGTGAAATCGCATGGAAGATTTTTGTATTTGTTCTTGCCCATTTTCAACACGCTATAGTGTGTTTGATTATTGGATTTGGGTGATTTCTCAATGTGGAGGGACGTTCGTCCAACCAGCCAATCATGTCCCACGAATAAGGCTGCATACTATAAGGTTCATTAATTCTCGTGAGACTATCGGGATTAGGAGTGTCCTAAACAAGTACAGTATTCTAGGAAGTAAATTAATTTTAACTGTGTTTATTCTCCCTAGCCAAGATAGATGAATATTTGCTCATTTATGTAAATCAGATATGAGTGTTTTATATAAGGGAGTATAATTAGCTTTATATAGTTCTTCTATCCTGCGAGTTAGATTAATTCCAAGATACTTAATACTCTTGGTGCGCCCAATTGAATTTATGTGTTATAGTTATCAGTTCTTTCTCCCTGATCATGAGCCTCTGTTTTGTCCATATTTATTTTAAGCTTCGAGAAGTTGCTAAAGCATTCTATTGTTTGTATAAACTTTAGTTTAGAGGTCACCGGTTCTGAAACGGTACACAACAGGTTGTCAGAAAACAAACTTGTTTTGAAATGATGGTGTCATATTTGTATACCCTTTATGGCCGCATTTGCTCTAATTGCTTGAGCTATGGGATCCCTATCTAGGGCCCCTCTGGATATTAATAGGCTGTTTATCCTTACCAGGTAATTTCGGGTTGGACAACAGCATTTAATTAATTCTCCAAGTATCTGGGGGACACATTTCTGTTCCTAAATCTATTTTAGCTTTGACCATGGAATGGTCCAACCAGGTGCATGGAACTATTTCAACTGCATTTGTCTGATCTATCAGAGAGGCATTAAATTAGTAAATAATCTATCCTAGAGTATGTGCCATGTCTATTGGAGTAAAATGAATACTCCCTATCATTGGGATGTAATTCCCTCCAGACATCCACTAGATTCAATTTGGCTAACGGGAGTGTATTTGCTTTAATTTTTTAGAGTAACCGTTCCCCCTGCTCTTGCTCGACCTATCTCGGTTTATGTCTATGACTAGATTAAAGTCCCAACCTTTGATCAGTTTGCCATAATCCAGTTGGACCAGATGTTTAAGTAGACCAATCAAGGTTTTGTGTGGGTCAGTCGTTGGGGCATACAGAGAGATAAAGGAAATTCTGGTCTCTTGTATCTTTCCTGTGATAATTATATAATTCCCCAACGGGTCTACCTTCTATTTTTTTAAATATAAATGGCAAGTCTTTATGTATTAGAATTGCAGCCCCTGCCTTTTTCTAAGTATGGCTGGTGGTATAAAATTTCGGATAATTTTTGTTCAAGAATTAGGGGATTATATTTTGTTCAAAATTAGTTTCTTGTAGAAACAAGACATCTAGATAATGGTCCTTATATGTCAGAAAGGCCTTGCTCCTTTTAAAAGGGGAATTAAATCACTTTAGGTTATGTGTAAAAAAAACTAATTCTGTGCTAGTCATTGAATTGTATGTATGTTTTGCTTTGTTGAACACTTACCTCTATAGTGTTACCTACTGCAGAGGAGGCTGCAGTGACCCTAGAGTATAGAGGAGAAGCTTCCCAATGGGTTCTGCATACATAGTAATAGGTGGATGGTAATCAAGTGAAGGTAGAGTGGGGGAGAAGAAAAAGTCTAGAGGAGGAAAAAAGAAAAGAGAAACAAAGAATAAAGGAGGAGAATAAATAAAGAATGACAGTAGGAGGGATAAGTAAGATCATTTCAATATATCCCTAGTATGAGGAAGGTATTCTGTATGTTTTTTTTGTTTTGTTTTTATAGTCACATTTTTTCTCAGCTTTGTAATGGGATCAGGCCTTCTAAACATATTATGAAAACAAATACATTTGCTCTATAATATATACATATCAAGATATCACTCTGCTCAGGTGGAGATATTCCTAAATGTGTGCTTGGTTCTCAGAGTGTTACTACTCATCTCTTAGAAAGAAAGGTGTCCACTGGGGTTCTCAGTCCCTCATGGGTTTCAAGTCCCTTGATCTAATCTGTTGCATAGTCTGTTACACTGGTAAGTCCTTAGAGGATGAAGGAGATTCTTCATTTTCTGGGTAGGGTTGTGTCCCTTGACTTGTGGTTTCTTTTGGCGCTTAAAAGATGGAATTTCAGTCCATTGGCTTGATGGCCTGTTTTTTAGGCTGACATCACTTGTGTCAACCTTGTCCTTTAGGCCTGGCTTTCATGGCTGAAGGGATTCTCCTTCTGAGAGTAGTTTGAACGATATTAGTAGTTTTTGACATTCCTCCAAGGAATTAGTAGTAATAGTTTGTAGTAGTAGTTTGGTCCGTTAAGGTGAAACAATAGACTAAATGTGAAGCCTCATCTATAATTGATTTTGTGCTTCCACAGTATATCCAGAGCTGATCTAATTTATCTGCATTTTTGCTGGGTCGATGGGGCAAGGTCTGCAAATATTTTAATTTTTGAGACATCTGGCCCTAAAATTCTGGACATTTTTTCTGGATGCAGAAAGGATCTGGTCTCTTGTATTTTGGTGCAAGAATCTAGCAATAACATGCTTAGGAAGGTCTGGATTTATAGTTCCTTTTTCAGGTCCTTGTCCAATATCTCAGGGATGATGCTCTGTATGACCTCCATTATGTATGGGATCAAATCCGTGACCTTCCTAGCTATCCCTCAAAACTGGATATTGTTCCTACATAATCTATTTTCCAGATCTTCTAGTTTTAGTTCCAATGAGGTAATCTTTGTTGCATTTTCAGTTATGTCACTTCTGTCCTGTACTTGTGTGTCTAGGATCTTGTCAGTTATGCATTCTATGTGGGTTCTCTGACCCAGGTTCTGTATATCTTTTTTGAGATCATTCACTGCCATGGATAGTTGGGACTTTAGGAGGGCCTCAAACCAAGCTTTAGTCCCTTCTGACAGTTCCATGTATTGGGTGTTGACTCTTGGGTTACTCTCCAAATCTGAAATATCTGAGTTACCCGAGATAGAGTCTTGTTGTGGAAAAAGGTCCGTTGTTACTTTATTAAAATATTCTGAGATACTTCTAGTGGCTGTATTCTTCTATGATTTGCCCATCATTTCTGGCTGTGCAGGTTTAGCCCTTAGTTAGTCTGGTTTTACTGGAATCCTGCTGAGGTGAAGTTAGGAATATTGCATTCAGAACAAGTTTTATCCATCTTATGGCCAAGTAGTCATCCTTTTAAGGGGCCTGGGATTGCATAGTACCCTTCAGACAGCCCAGGCTGGGAGGATCAAGGTAATATGCTCTGGGTTTGTAAAGATGGTTTATCTGGGACTGATAAATGATGGGAAAGCCCTTCAGTTCTTTCCTCGAACTCTGGAGTTGAAAAGTTGATAACTGTATGGAAAAACAGATCTTAAAAAGGTCACCTGTAAGTTTTCATAACTTATACATGATCATTTTGTGAGCACATACTTAATAAAAGCATTTTCAAAAATGATCACTGAAGTGTTATTAAAGGGATATATAAGTTTTCTGGATTATGAAATCATCTGATAGAGGATAATTAATAGTATATGAAAAAAAATGTTTGCATGAAAAAATACCAAAATAGATATTTAAACTCTTACCTTGAAGTTAGTAAAATCGATTATAATTTCTGACAGTTTAAAATTAAGGTTAACACCCCCTCCATAATTTGTTTTGGCCAATCCAGTTAGATGAACGATTTAAGACATAGCACTATGTTATTTGCTATGGCAACACCACACAGTATGGGATGCAGGATGAGTAATATCACTACAGTGCCTGGGAGGCTGGCAACATTGCTCTACTATTGGCTGAACAAGCAAGAGCAGGTAAATAGCGGATTAATATTGCTCCCTGAGTGCTGCATGCTGAGTGGGTGGGGATCAGGAAGTTCTGTATATGGCCACTGGGTGTTTTAACAGTATCATTAGAGCTGCTTTTTTCCTATAGAGTGCAGTAATGTATTAATCTGGCAAACTTAGATATCCCTTTAAGTTTATTTATCACAACATCATTTAGCTAAAAATGGACAAAAATTATAAAATCCCTCCACTGTGCAGAATAGAGTATATAAAGAGTACATTTGTGTTCACTTTTGAATGTCTAAAAATAAGTTTAAAATAAAACATGTATTTAATGCTCAGGATTCCCATAAATAGTTATTGCACTGCACTGTGGGAATCTGGGTGGGGACATGCAGATAAGTCCATAATGCATTTTCACCCTTTAAATAAATACCTTTTTATACATGGTTCCTCTAAGGCTTATTCTCACTGTATTACACAGTTTTAAAGCATAGCATAGGATGGATTATGCACAGGTTAAGAGACCTACCCACAGACAGCTGTTTCAATCTTAAATTGGATCTCATCAGTGTGGGGCTTAACTTGTGCTTTAGATTTTGAGGCACAAAAGTTTATGAAGTTTCAGACAGTTCAGAGGGGGATGATAAGCCACATGAGCATGTCCAGCTATTTTCTAGCTCTATACATAAAAAATCAGGTTATTGAGAAAGTCTTACCATAATATAATCAGCATTAGACTGATCTCCCCGACTGTCACTTGTAAGGTAAAGACAATGAGAGTGGGATGACTATTTCCCAATGTAATTTTTAAAATACAATACATTGTACTACATGTCTGTAGAATTATCTTATTTATATTTTATAATATTTTAATTAAAGTGTGTATTGTACTGTGTGAAAAATACTGTAATATATATATATATATATATATATATATATATATATATATATATACACTGTACTAAATATCTACATAAGATAGTGTTTTATATTTTAATATATATATATATATATATATATATTTATATTATATATATATTGTAGAAGAAAAACACTTCCACAAACCGACATTCTAGTCCAAAACATAATCATGATACCAAAACACAGATACCAAACCTAATCATGATACCAAAACACAGAGGCCTCTGATTTTTTTCACTTTCGCGTGGATCATCAACAGAATAGTGTGAAGATCACTTGGGATGGTCTGTTCTCTGGTCAGGAGAATCTTTGATTGAGTGCCGATTTGTCTAGTTACTGCTGAGCTGGGCACAGTTACACGTGTGCGCAGTAGTGACATCTTGTGGCCATGGCAGTGTACTGATTTTCCTTTGTGGGGGTTGCAAATTGGTTTCCTCCACTGGGAAGTACTTCCCCTAGACCCACCCTGGGGAAGACAAGCCATGCCCGCATATCAATCTGCCCCTAATTGGTTCTAATCTCACAAGTCTGCCCATACCCCCCCCCCCCCCCCCCCCCCCCAGCTTACTGGATGATCCTGATCGGGGAGGGAATTTTTAATAATTTCTCCCAGCCACATGGAAAATGTGAAATATGGACTGATGTAAGAAATAAAGGGTTGTTGTTACATGGGACGCATAAAGGATGGTGTGTTTCATTTAACGGGAAGGCTTTTATTATTTTCCTGAGCTAAAGCACATGTACATGTTCCTGATCCGTTAGCCGGATACCGAGCAGACCAATCCTACAATTTGTTACAGCCTTGAGTGTTAGCCTTGCCTTGACTATTGTTGTGGCATAGACGTGTTATTCTCTCCTAGTAAAAATTGCTGAATTAGAGAAAGGCATAATTCAGAGCTTACATTTAGCCAAATACTAAGGGTACTACAAAGGTAATAAATGCTATATAAATATATATATATATATATATATATATTGTGAGCATAAAGGTGGAATAGTGGTTGATGGGAGATACATCAGACCTGATTTGCTAGACAGCAACCAGAGGATTTCTCAGTTAAATGCCCCAGGGAGAGATGTTACAGTTTGCAATATGCATAGCTGATGCTCTGCAAAACATGGTATGGGTCCCTGGGGCGGAGTATTTGGAGAGCAGGGGGGGCCAATGCTCCAACAGCACTAGTTGCTGTATAACAGACCACAGCTTGGATCTGGTTTTTAAGAGTTAGCTAATTGGCACTCACCTGTAGCTACTCAATTAGCAGACAGGCCTTTAAAAGAAGAGAGCAGCCTGCTCCAAGGGGGAGAGGAAAAGACAGCTAGGAGAGGCTGCGCTTATTGCAAAGACATTGCTTTTGTTTGGGAAATTGGTAAGTGGGAAAGCCACCCAATTGCAGATAGCAAGTACTGTCTAGTAAGAGCTCAAGTAAGAGCAAGGGATTTTGTTTGTTTTGTTATTATTTAAAGTACCTGCTTTCAAACTGAATAAAAAAGGAAAATTGAGCTGAAGGTGTCCTGGACTTTGTATACCCTAGAAGGCTGTGGTTACTGCAAGATCGGTGACAATCCTACCTGTAAAAGAAGTGGTTTGTCACATATGGTGGAGAATGCGGGCACCCACGTAAGCCTGAGGGTAGAAGTCATTTAAAGCTCAACATGGAGGATGTTATCAAGGCTCTGATCCAATCCTCCTCTGTGCAACAGGAGACTAACAGGAGAGCTGCAGAAAACAGTGCAGCCCTGCAGCAACTGGTGCTGGCCCAGGCAGAGTGTGCTAAAGTCCTGGCCAAAACACAAATGGAGGGCACTGAGTCCTTGGTGAAACAGCTTGTTGTGACACAAGCGGAGATGTTTAAAGTAGCCCGTGAGGAGCAGCAAAAAGTCACCCAGGGACTACAACAGGTAATCCAAGCGATCTCTGGAAAACTGAATGGAGACCCTGATGGAAGATACCAGGGGCCAAAGGTGATTCGGGCGAGCCACTATCTTCAGAAAATGACCGCATCAGATGATGTTGAGGCGTACCTTCTGGCATTTGAGCGCACTGCTGAGAGGGACGGATGGCCGGCTGGTGAGTGGGCCAGCAGACTGGCACCGTTCCTAAGTGGAGAGCCGCAGAAGGCATATTATGACCTAGAACCAGCCGATGCAAGTATCTACAGCAAATTGAAAGCTGAAATCTTGGCACGACTGGGTGTAACCTCTGCAGTACGTGCCCAAAGGTTCCACTCGTGGTCATATTCTTCAGACAAAGCCGCACGTTCCCAAATGTTTGACCTCATACACCTTGCACGGAAATGGTTACAACCTGAAATCCATTCAGCTAGCCACATTGTGGAAACCTTAGTAATGGACCGGTTTTTGCGTGGTTTACCAGCTTCCCTGCGTCGCTGGGTCAGCCAAAGTGACCCCCATACAGCTGACCAACTGATTGCCTTGGTGGAAAGATATGCGGCTGCAGGAGAACTGCTATGTCCTACTTCACAGGAAAACCCTCGCAATCCTAAGCCCCAAGATTCTGCAAGACCGGGTAAGACTGTTCAAGGTTTAAGGGGGGCATCCAGGTCTAATAGGCCTGGGAAAGGAACTAATTGGTGGTCAGACTGTACTGT
Organism: Discoglossus pictus; assembly: GCA_027410445.1. Taxonomy (NCBI): domain Eukaryota; kingdom Metazoa; phylum Chordata; class Amphibia; order Anura; family Alytidae; genus Discoglossus; species Discoglossus pictus. The sequence continues at coordinate 40,659,007 of CM050176.1, read as the reverse complement.
CAAATGTTTCAAGTGCAAAGAGGATGGTCATATGGCCAAAGACTGTCCATTTAAGGATGAACCTATGGAATGCAATATGGGCAAAAGTGAGGGAACACGTTCATTTTTGCTCAGTTGTTATGGTATTGTTAACAATGACTATGATAATAACGCTCATAAATGCTGTGTAACTGTGAATGGAAAAATGTCTAAAGCATTACTTGATTCAGGTAGTATGGTTACGTTGGTAGCAGAGTCTATAATACCTTGTGTAAAACCTGATCATGGACAGAAAATAGGCATTATCTGTGTTCATGGTGATAAAAAGGAATACCCCACTGCGGAAGTAAATATTGGAACCCAGTATGGGAATTTAAAGTACCGAGTGGGTGTAGTACCTAGATTAGCCCATGAGGTAGTGATCGGTAGAGACTTTCCTCATTTTCTAAAATTATGGGCAGCTTTACAAAAGACAGACCAAAATTTATCAGAAATGAGTCAGTCTGTCGAGGATAATGTGTTCCCTTTTTCCGATATTGACTTGGGTTTTGACCACTGTGACGGAAAAATAAGGAAAAAGAAAAAATACTGCCCTAAACCAGTATTAATAGGAGATAACCCAGCTCAAACTAGTGAGGAGCCTACTAATAATGCAGACAAGGATAAGGACTTAATTGATATTGGAATTAGTCCAGGTAACTTTAAAAGCGCTCAGTGGGAAGATCCCACTTTAGTGACAGCTAGAAATGATATTAAAGTTGTAAACGGGGTTGTTAATCAGCCAGGAGGAGCACTGCCGTTCCCCTATTTTGAAGTACAAAATGACCTAATTTACCGTGTAGAAAAAAAGGATTCAGACATCATTAGGCAGCTGTTGGTTCCTCAGACTTACCAGAATATAGTGCTAAAGTTGGCTCACAGCCACATATTAGGGGGACACTTGGGAGTCGGAAAAACTAGAGAGAGAGTCCTTAGACGGTTTTACTGGCCTGGAGTGTTTGCTGCTATTACAAACTATTGCTCCTCATGTCCTGAGTGCCAGTACAGGACTCCTTTCAAGACTTTTCGTAGTCCACTTGTACCCTTACCCATAATTGACGTGCCTTTTGAAAGGATCGCTATGGACTTAGTGGGGCCACTGGTAAAGTCCGCTAGGGGACACCAATATATATTAGTCATCTTGGACTATGCAACTCGCTATCCTGAGGCCATTCCCTTGCGTAATACCTCTGCAAAGCTAATAGCTAAGGAACTTATGTTGATGTTCAGTAGGGTGGGTATCCCTAAAGAAATACTGACAGACCAGGGGACCCCGTTCATGTCCAGAGTCACAAAAGAGTTGTGCAGGCTCTTGCAGGTTAAACATCTTAAGACCTCAGTATATCACCCACAGACTGATGGTTTAGTAGAGAGGTTCAACAAAACCCTTAAGAGTATGCTACGCAAGGTAATTGATGCAGATGGAAGAAATTGGGATTTTTTATTGCCATATCTACTGTTTTCCATTAGGGAAGTTCCACAGGCCTCCACGGGCTTCTCTCCTTTTGAATTATTATATGGAAGACATCCCAGGGGAATATTGGATATTGCTAAGGAGACCTGGGAACAGGAGACTACTCCTCACAGGAGTGTAATTGAGCATATAGCTCAAATGCAGGATAGAATGGCCACCATCATGCCTATTGTCAGGGAACACATGCTGGAAGTCCAGCAGGCTCAGAAAAACAGCTATAACCGTAATGCTAGAGTCAGAGTGTTCCAACCTGGAGACAGGGTATTGGTTCTGGTCCCTACTGTGGAGAATAAGTTCCTTGCGACTTGGCATGGATCCTATGAAATAATAGAGAAAGTGAGTGATGTCAATTATAAAGTCAGACAACCAGGAAGAAGAAAGCCTGAACAGTTGTATCATATAAATCTGTTAAAGCCATGGAAGGACAGGGAGGTCCTGGTTGCTTTAAAACCTTCAGAACCTCCTATAGTAGAGCCAGATGTGAACGTATCTAAGACTCTGTCTGTCCATCAAAAGCAAGAGGTCAGAGATTTCATCAGAAGAAATAGGGATGTTTTCTCGATAGTTCCAGGAAAGACTAAAGTGATTAAACATGACATAATAACCGAACCAGGGAAAAGAGTTAACCTCAAACCCTATAGAATTCCTGAGGCCCGGAGGGAGGTTATAAACTTAGAGGTTGAGAGCATGTTAAAACTTGGAGTCATTGAAGAATCCCAGAGTAACTGGAGTAGTCCTATTGTATTGGTGCCAAAACCTGATGGCACATGGAGGTTCTGCAATGACTACCGCAAGTTAAACGCCCTCTCAAAATTTGATGCTTACCCAATGCCAAGAGTTGATGAGTTAATAGAAAGACTGGGCAAAGCTCGTTATCTAACAACCTTGGATTTAACAAAGGGTTACTGGCAGGTCCCGCTCACTGAAAGAGCCAAAGAAAAGACAGCCTTTTCAACACCCAGTGGCCTGTTTCAGTACACTGTATTGCCATTTGGGTTACATGGGGCACCTGCCACATTCCAACGAATGATGGACAGAATTCTTAAACCTCATGTTCGTTATGCTGCAGCATACTTGGATGATGTCGTCATCCACAGTGCAGACTGGGAATCCCACCTCCCTAAAGTTCAAGCGGTACTTGATGCTATCCGCTCAGCAGGCTTAACTGCCAATCCTTCCAAGTGTACGATTGGTTTAGAGGAAGCTAAGTACTTAGGTTATTCTATTGGGAGGGGTTTGGTTAAACCACAGGAAGCCAAAGTAGAAGCCATACAAAAATGGCCACAGCCCCTTACAAAGAAACAAGTAAAGGCATTTTTGGGTTTAATTGGATATTATAGGCGGTTCATTCCAGATTTTGCTACCATTGCTGCACCCCTGACAGACCTTATTAAAGCAAAATCCCCAGTCATAGTTAAATGGTGCCCTGAGGCAGAAAAGGCTTTTAAGAGTCTGAAGGAAGCTATCTGTAGCCATCCTGTCTTAGTGACCCCAGATTTTTCCAGGGATTTTATAGTTCAGACAGATGCTTCTGATGTGGGCTTGGGGGCTGTTCTTTCACAGGAATACCAGGGTGAAGAACACCCTGTTTTCTTTTTGAGCAGAAAGTTAAACCCACATGAGAAGAACTACTCTATTGTTGAAAAAGAGTGTCTTGCTATTAAGTGGGCATTAGACTCTCTTAAATACTACCTACTAGGCAGAAGGTTTCGATTGATAACGGACCATGCTCCTCTGACGTGGATGTATCAGAACAGGGAAAGTAACTCCAGAGTAACCAGATGGTTTTTGAGTTTGCAATCTTTTAATTTCACTGTGGAACACAGGGCTGGTCTGCAACAAGGTAATGCTGATGGGCTTTCGAGGGTACACTCCCTGATTTCCATGGTCGCTCAAACCCTTGGGTATGAGCTGGGGGGGAGGATATGTGAGCATAAAGGTGGAATAGTGGTTGATGGGAGATACATCAGACCTGATTTGCTAGACAGCAACCAGAGGATTTCTCAGTTAAATGCCCCAGGGAGAGATGTTACAGTTTGCAATATGCATAGCTGATGCTCTGCAAAACATGGTATGGGTCCCTGGGGCGGAGTATTTGGAGAGCAGGGGGGGCCAATGCTCCAACAGCACTAGTTGCTGTATAACAGACCACAGCTTGGATCTGGTTTTTAAGAGTTAGCTAATTGGCACTCACCTGTAGCTACTCAATTAGCAGACAGGCCTTTAAAAGAAGAGAGCAGACTGCTCCAAGGGGGAGAGGAAAAGACAGCTAGGAGAGGCTGCGCTTATTGCAAAGACATTGCTTTTGTTTGGGAAATTGGTAAGTGGGAAAGCCACCCAATTGCAGATAGCAAGTACTGTCTAGTAAGAGCTCAAGTAAGAGCAAGGGATTTTGTTTGTTTTGTTATTATTTAAAGTACCTGCTTTCAAACTGAATAAAAAAGGAAAATTGAGCTGAAGGTGTCCTGGACTTTGTATACCCTAGAAGGCTGTGGTTACTGCAAGATCGGTGACAATCCTACCTGTAAAAGAAGTGGTTTGTCACAATATATATATATACATACTAAATAATGTATGGATATTTGTAGTTCTCTACAACACTAACCCTATGACTGATACGTGTCATCCACAGGAATCCAACTCTAGACAAATACAAAAATCTTAACACATGGTGCAATCTTAATGATCGTTTCAAACATGCAACTAAAATAACATTAAAAAAATCTATGAAAAAGGAAGTAGAGGCATGATCTTCAGACTGGCTCCTAAAGAGATTCATAGCCCCTAAAGGATCCAGTACAGATGAGTTACCTACAACATGGAGATATTATATCTCACAGAGACCTTTGCACCTTTTACTTTAATACCTTCCCAACGAGAGCATTGCAAAAGATACATACATAGCATAAACCAAAACACAATACAAATTAAAAAGCAATTATAATAGTCCAATATGATCTTTGGAAAAATGGAAAAGTATCTCAACAATAGAGTCCTTAGCACAAAATTCACAGTCCAGATGTGAAAAGTCTGTTGAATGAAAGCTCCAAAATCAGTGATTATAAATCACAAACATTAAGAAAAATCAAGTCCTGATGAAATAAATCAAGTCCATAGAAAAAAACAAAAAAAACATAAGTCCGGATAAAAATAAGTCCAAAAAATAAATCCAGATAAAAATAAGTTAGCACCTGTTTGACCAAGTCCATATAACAAGGAAAGAGTTCAATGGGGTGGATGAAAAAATCAACATATGCTGTTAAATGCTGCCATGAGATAGTCCAGATTGAGGTGCAATCAATATAAAAGTCAGGTATATAAAAAATGGTTAATGCAGACAAAATAGCCTCACTTAATCCTCACAAAACATTACTCAACCAGTTACCAATAACTAGACTATAGAACCATTTCCCTTTGTACTCATTGTCTTATTAGGGATATAGTTGATATATGAAAAAAATAAAGATATCTCAGTGTATGACATTGGAACTGAGACAGGAGCTTCTTCAAAACACAGAACTTTGGCCAGTATCCAGTATAATGTTGCTTCAATGAAATTAACACAATATACACATTATCTTTTAAACAGTTTTAACTGTAATAAATCCCAAGTAATCTGCAAATTCTCTATTTTATTCTCTTTTCTTTAACAAGGTTATTTATTAATTACTATTACTTGAAAGAAAATGTTCTCAAATAACAACCCTTAAAAAATATTTAACATAAGTAGGAACCAGATTTAAATAAAACCTTTAATAATGATTATCCAGAATGGCTGACAGCATATAAAACACAAATATTAATCTAAAATTTATCAGATTTCAGATTATATTCTCCAGAAGTAACTTTAACATGCTGTCCGTCATAAAAATGGACAATCCATATACAAAAATGAAAATTTTTTATGATCTGGACATTGGTCTCCTATGCGAACCAATATTCAGTATATTATTGCAGGAAAAACAGCAAACTTCCCCTCAGAGCATCACAAACCACATAACAATCAGAACATACATGACATCCCCACACATAGGGCCTCATTCTATTAGCGGCCGCAGCCGTTGCGGGGCCGCAAGGACCGGCCGCAAGCTATTCGGCTATTCTATTCCCTTACGGCCGGAGGCTCCGGCAGGCTTGCGGCCGGTGCCTTGCTATCTCTTGCGGCCGCTTGCGCCAGAGGAAAGCCTTTGATCTAAAACGGCCGCAAGAGTTTCGGCCGTAAGAAATTCCTATTTGCAATTCAATTGCTCCGGGAAACCTCTCTGCAAGGCTAAAAACGAGCCACTGCTTACTTGCAGGAAAGAGGTCCCGCTAGCACCAATTAAGCACATAAAATAGCTCAAATAAAGCCATCCTGCACTTTGAGAAGACTATAAAGGGATTTTAGGTGTTAGAAAAAATAGCACATAATTATCCTATACTCAAATCCTTAAAATATTTTAATTTTAATATCCGTAAAATATCCATGTAAAAAGTCCAGAGTGCTTGGAGCACCTGAGACATGCCCACGCCGCAGCCGGAAAATAAACAGTTAATTTGAACTCAGGTTTGGGCTGATGTGCAAGCTTGAGAGTGGGTTCCTTTTAATCCTCATGTCCCCCAATATGATCCCTAGCATTTACAGAGCTGTACAGTGCAGGCCTGAATTTATTTTGAGTTTTTAAATTTCACAGCTTACGGCCGGTTCCAAGATATGCGGCCGGCCGTAAAAAGAGATCCTTGCGGGGCCGTATAATAGAATCGCGAGTTAACTGAACCCCCGCAAGGAATCGCAGCCTTACGGCCGATTTACGGCCGCTAATAGAATGAGGCCCATAGACAGCTCCCCCCTAAACAGTCAAATAGCAAAGTCAAGCAAAACAAACAGGGAGAAAGAGACAAATAACACAAAAATGGTGTCATCTACAAGGAACATTTCCCCATCAGATCACAACACTCCCATGTCACCGCTCCACTCCATATTCACTAACTCAACCCAAGTACTCAATCCTACAGAAAGAAAACATCCACACACAGGGACACACATGAACATCTCCAACCATAATGCACACCACAATGCTCTAAACAAGACCCCCCTTTCTCCACTGAAAAACATAATCTCAGCATAGAAATTTCATATCGGAATAAAATATGATGATAAACAAAATGAACACAGGATCCAGACAACAAAGACAACAAAGAACATATAGCTAGATAAATGTGAGCTCACAGAATACTTTATATATGCATAGATCTCCTAAAATCACCCTTGTAAGAATCAAGACATAAACAACCAAATTTAGCAAATCATATACATACAGTATATACCTTTAAATACTCCTAAACATAATTGAACCAACTGTATGGCCACCAAACCTAGAAAAAATAGATGACAAGAAATCAATTTCTCAAATTACATACAACACTTTATAGGGATAAATACACAATATTTTCTATAATCAAATGTAATTTCACAGAAATAACTGTTTAACTTACTCATTAAATCCTTTATCTTATTAATTTCTCAATAAAAATCATTATAAATTTTTCAGAACACCTGGGACCACAGCAGTGTAGGACACTCTTATTACTAGCAGTAAATAACAACACAATACTTATTATTAGATGGGCATGGTAGATACGGACATTCTGATTTACAGAAGTAACTTGTTATAATACATTCTTTCATTTTTACAGGGACAGCTTTCACTGCCCGCTCTATACCTTTTAAGGATACAAGGAGGGTTGGAAAACCTTCTGGGGAATGGAGGGGTATAACGGCACTTCGGCAAAGACCTTACACTTACAGAAAAATATCACTGTCATAAAACCTTTTCTAAATTATTTCTGAAACATGACTAAACAACAAAACAAACAATTTCTAACAGCTAGTTCCACAGAATATATAATTAAACAGATTCTATCTTATCAGTATAAACTTTCCACGGGTATCATATAAGGTGGTCTAGGCAGCCTCCCAAACCTTATACAAACTATAAACACAAATATGACATTATTATCAATTGTCTATTAATTACAACTTCATAAAACCAAACACATGGCACATTAAATCAACACAACACAAAATACACAAAACACATATGCACTTGTAAAAAAAAAAAATGTAACACAATAAAATCTTTAACTCTAAAAATTGGAAATCCTCAAAATTTTCCCAATTTTTTTTTTTACCAATTAGATTTAAAATGACGAAGCAGAAAAAAAAACGTACATAGCAGAACACAAAGTTTACAAAACTAATCCTTATATCTTCACCCTAATTAAGTAACTTATACATAAAATACAACCTTCAGATGCTGAAACAAAAATCTATCTACTATAAAACCTATGCTTATCTCTTTGAAGTTTACAGATATGGGCCTACCAAAAACCAAACTTTAACAGTACTGTAAGCTAATTAATGCTCTCTGACAGTTTTTTGCAAGCTACACAGCACACAAAAATAACAAATTACATGGGAATGAACAATAATTGGGGCTGCCTGTTTCTGTTTCCATTAAATACTCTTTGCAATTCATTTCATAACAATCTTTTATGATCTCACATTGGATCAATTTCACATGCCAGAAACCTTCATATAACTTGCTAAATTCTTCTAAGGAACTAACTTTACAAAGGAATTATCCTTTCTTTCCAAGCCCTGTTTCTACTTACAATATTCCAAACTAACACACTCTGCTTTACCCGAGATAATCCTCTCCACAAACATACAATCATGTGCTAACAACATTCCAAAAACAAAAGAGATAACATTTAGTGCTTCTCTTTCCTAACATCTTAAATAAGAAAAAATCTCAGTCATGAGCTAAATTCTGAGCGCTGTTCCAATTTTCAACAGTGGGGGCTAGAATCTGCGTTACATATCACCGTAAGGTTTTCTGTGAAACTGTCAGCTCTGTACAGAGGGCATTTTAATCTCTAAGGGGTAACTAAATCAGAATAAAAAGCATTTTTTTACAAAAAACAGAATACAGACAAAAAATAACAAACACAGAACAGATACATGCAAAAAAAAATAGCAGTTTGAAAAATAAAAAAACCAGAAAACACACCATCTTCAAATTGAAGCCATTTCAATGGAAATAGACATAAAACACTGTATACACTGAAAACCTAGCAAAAACAAAATGTTCTGTTGCAAAATAATGCTCTGCTGCAAAATATTTCAGCAGAACACCAAACAGCATGTTCTTAGCAATACAGCAACAAATAAAACAATGAGCTTAGCAAACACAGCATGTGCTCACACACAGTTCTTATTTCACCTCACACACTTTCAGAAAACCGCAAATACCAGCACACTCTAAATAACGAACAGAACAGAGGGACAAGCCTCCCTTTTCTATCAAGTTCTCACACCTCACTACATAAGGCACTCACAATCAGTTCTCACAACACATACAATGGCCCAAATTAATTTGCAATTCTATCTTTCAGCCACTTTTTTCCCTTCGCCAGTTGAAATTATTTAGCAAATCCAATTTCTATCTTTTCATCAAATCAGGACTGCTAACTCAGAATCCCTCTAGACAATCCGCCATTAAAGGAAGGCAACCCTTCACATGCCATTTATAGGTAGGCATACCTTACATGCCATTAAAGTAAGGCAACTCCTCACACCCCATTAAAGGAAGGAAACTCCTCTGTTAATCTATATCTACAGCGCTTCTTAAAGTAATAACTCTTTAGGTACAATATCTCTTTAATATCTCTTAATCTTAATTTCAGTAATTAGTACCTTTACAAGTAATATATATATATATTCTACATCTCTTAATTTCACTTAATATCACTAACCAGCATGTTTAGGTAATCAACAACAAAAATTGTAATCATACCAGGGTAGAGGTCAGTCTGGGTGGGGTAATTTTGCTGTGACTCTGTCCATGACTCCTACAAGCTCCAGTCTCCCTTGGAAGGGACTCGTGACAAGCAATCCTACACACAGATTTTCAACAAAGTGGCTCTGCTCATCTCTACTTTTGGCCATGATCGGTTGTCAAGCGTCTCCCACACTAATTCCTGGAGCTGTTTTTTAAGTACAGTTAGTGGAAGCCTCACATTGAGCGCCAATATGTAGAAGAAAAACATTTCTACAAACCAACATTCTACTCCAAAACCCAGTCATGATACCAAAACACAAAGGCCTCTGATTTTCTTCACTTTATTTGGACACGCGTGGATCAACAACAGAATAGCATTCCCAATGTCTGCTGCTGACAACAATTACATAAACATTATATATTTTTATGGTAGTCCTACATACAGGAAATGGTATATTGGCTTAATAAGACAATTAATAGTCAGACACGTACTGAACACGCATTAGCATGCATCAAAAGCATGTACTCATTGCGTAGATCACCTTATTATTATAGTTCATGTGCAGTAAAAAATTTGATCTAGCCATGAGTGTTAGCCTTGCCTTTACTATTGTTGTGGCTTAGAAGTGTTATTGTCTCCTAGTAAAAAACGCTGAATAAGAGAAAGATATAATTAACTGATTCAGAGCTTACATTTAGCCAAATACTAAGGGTACTACAAAGGTAATAAATGCTATCAGCCTTATTAAATTGCGATTTGGTAAATTTAAATGGGCTCTATTTAAGCACACAGCATATTTTATTTACAGAAGTTTTTAGTTAGTGAAGACCTTGCTTTTGGATAAAAGTTCACTAATTAAAAACTTCTGTAAGAAAAATATGCTGTGTGCTTAAATAGAGCCCTTTTACATTTACCGAATTGCAATTTAATAAGGCTGTATGTGTGTATATATATATATATATATATATATATATATATATATATATATATATATATACTAAATAATATATTGATATTTGTATTTCTCCACAACACTATACATATATATATATATATATATATATATATATATCACTAATATAGTTGTAGTACAACTGCGAGCCTCGCAAAGCGAGCAGTTGATGCACGCGGGACTTAGGCTGCAAAGAGTGCCGAAGGTGCTCATTGCACTGCGAGCCTCGCAAAGAACACAGGGGTGCAGGCCTCATCGGCAGCGGCGCAGGACTTAAAAACGCGGACCTCAAAAAAATTGCGTACCTCGGAAAAATGATGGCTTTAACCATCAAGCTGACAAGACCACCAAAAAACCTCAAATATGCCTCCAATTAACTCACACACTCACACACAGCACAGGGGGAGAGCCAGGGAGCCTGTGAGTGAGGTTGGAAGTTCATTTGAGCCATATTTGGCATTTTTTTAACAATCAAAACTCGCCTAGTGAAGAAAAAAAAACGTAACACAACGAAAACAAGGCTAAAGGACATAAAACGAGGGCAAAGGACGTAAAAAAGGAGCTCTAAACAGTAACACTTAATCCAAGCCAGTAACATTTAAACCAAGGCAGTAACACTTAACCCAAGGCAGTAACATTTAAACCAAGGCAGTAACACAACCCAAGGCAGTAACACTCATCGCAAGGCCCCTAAAATACACTGATGATCGACAGTGGCGTAGAACTTAAAATCGCTGACCACAGAAAAATTGCGCACCTCTGAAAAGTTACGACTTTAATGTCCGAACCACTAAACTGACAAGACCACCAAAAAAACTCAAATATGCCTCCAATTAACACACTCACAAATAGCACATGGGGAGGGCCAGGGAGCCTTTTGGTGAGGTTGCAAGTTAATTTGAGCCATATTTGGCATTTTTTAATTATCCAAAATAACCTAAGCAAGAAACAAAGTGGCTGCTGAAAAAACGTAACACAACGAAATGGAGGCTGTAGAACATAAAACGAGGCCGAGGGATGTAAAAAGGAGCCCTAAGCAGTAACACTTAACACAAGGCAGTAACGCTTAATCCAAGCCAGAAACATTTAACCCAAGGCAGTAACACTTAAACCAAGGCAGTAACACAACCAAAGGCAGTAACAAACTAAACTACACGGGGGGACAGCCTCGCAATGCGCGCCGAAGGTGCTTAAGCGCAAGGCCTATAAAGTACACCTCATCATGGGACTCGCGATGAGCACCGAAGGTGATCATTGTAAAGCAGGAAAGTTGCGGGGTGCTCAGCGTGGGGCTCACATGAGCACCAAAGGTGCTCAGAGGGGCCATAGCCTTGCATTGTCTGGCAAACAGCATTTCCAGGCTTACAATTGTATTGCCGTCATTTTTGATGGGCAGGTCGCTAGTATATATATATATATATATATATATATATATATATATAAATAAAGAGAGAGAGATAATGTACTATTGTCTTTATTATATAGTACACTATATAATTTAGTTATATAATCACATATTATAATTGTCTAACTATGATTCGTCGTCATACTGTGTTGCGTAGTGTGTAGGACTCAGCGATGAGCGCCGCAGGCGCTCAGCGCCCGGCGAGCCTCGCGCAGCGAGGCGAGCCGTTAAATCGTAGCACTTTGGCAATGAGCGCCACAGGCGCTCATTGCAGGCGAGCCTCGCGCAGCAAGACGATCCGTTAAATCGTAGCACTTTAGTCGTAGCACTTTGGCAATGAGCGACACAGACGCTCATTGCAGGCGAGCTTCGCGTAGCAAGGCGAGCCGTTAAACCGTAGCACTTAGAAAAAAAATATGAGATGCAAAAATTTACGAGATAAGCGGCGGAACAAAAACAATAAAAAAAACACTAAATACACACAAAAAAAAAAAGGTCACTTACAGCATGGGGAACCAGGCAGGACATCTGGAAGTGAGTTGGAACTCCAATTTACATCGATTTAGCCGAGTTACAAAGATTGAAAGTCGGCTAAGCGAGGAAAAAATGGCCGCCGGAAAAAAAGAAAACGAGGCTATACTACTACGAACTGCGTAAAACACAGCCACAGACGTATGTGTTTGAAAAACAACGAGATAAAGGATGCGAATTAACCGCGCAATGAGTAAAAAGACAGTAGCGAGTACATTTTACGAGCGGAATTACAGATTTACGCATTAACACAGATTTAACGCCTTTGTCTCGCGCAACATCGGATATCCCGCATAAACCAACGCATTTGATGAAATATAAGTTAAAAGTTACAAAAATAAAAAGTTCAAAAAAAAATATGTGTATTTATTTTAAGAAAAAAAGGAACAAATGTAGTCTAATCTTTATTGACTGTCATTTGACCGTTTGACCATATTTACTGTTAAACCGTAGTACTTTAGCGGGCTTAGCGATGAGCGCCGCAGGCGATCATCGCCCAGGCTCGCTGTTAAACCGTAGTACTTTGGCAATAAGCGCCGCAGAAAAAATGGCGGACGAACAAAACGAAAACGAGGCTTCAGCACTATAACCACGGAAAACACGTACCCATAATCCGATAAGACGCATACCACACATTACCCACCATTAAACGACGGACGGATCATGCGCTAAGACGCATACCACACATTATCCGCCATTTTAGGATAATGTGGAAGTACACAGCTACGTTAACGGTTTCGGCTTGCGCACGCACACTATTACACTGCACACGTTCATCAGGCTTACACAGCACCTCCACACCACTAATGCTGCAGCAACATCAACACAGATTGCCAGCTCTTCAACACAATGCATAAAAATACGTATATTCATTTATTAATTTGAATTCTATATTTCAGTAGTACAGAGAAAACAACATTAGCTACCTTACAATTCCATATGTATATTAATAACTAAACAACTTTAAAAACATACACATCTCATTGCCGTCATTTTTTGACGGGCAATACGCTAGTATACTATAATACAGGGGTGTAGGAGCCCAACAAAATCTATAACAGTCCCCACCCAGTTTACCCCCCTTGTTCACCTGTTTGACATCAGTGGTTTGCTCTGATCCGCCATCTCCTTTCCAGCTCCCAGGGTCTTCTCCTCTTCTATATTCTCTCCCTGTAGCTTTTCCAGGCCAGACGAACGAAGAGGTACTTCTTCAGATTTCTACAAATTAAGAGAGGAAGATGACAGTGAAGATCTGAGAGTAAATACAGGGAAGAGTGTAGACAAGAGAGGAAGATGAAAAAGTGAAAAAAGGTTGCAACAGAAACAAGGGGAAAGGCAGAGGAAGAAAGAGGTGAAGAGAGAGAAAAAAATGGTCATGGAAAGGGAGAAAAAGCCAGAATCAGATGAAGAAGCACAGAAAAAAGAGAGAACAGGACAAGAGACCAGAAGCAGAAAAAAAGATAATAGGGAAAAGAACATGGAGGGAGAGAAAAGAGAAAGTGAAAAAATAGGAGGAAAGAAAACAAGAGAAAGGGAGAGAAAAAAAAGAAGAAAGAAGAGGCAGAGAAAACTACATTGAGAAAACTGAAAAGGACAAACAGGAAAGGAAAGAAGAGAAAGGAGAGGGAGAAAGGGTATAGGAATGAAGAGGAGAGGGAGAACATTGGAGCAAGAAAAAAACAGAGACCATAGATGGAACATAGATGAACAAAGGTCAAATGGATATAGCAAAACAAAAGAGGACAGATAATGAGAGAAAACGTGAGAGAGGAAGGGAAGGGAGTGAAACAGAAAAAAGAGAAGAGTGGGGAGGAAAAAGAGGACAGAAAGATGAGAAAGTGTGGATAGAAGGGAATGAGAAAAGGAGGTCAAAATGATAGCAAAAGACAAGAATATGAAATAAGAACAAAAAGGACAGAGGGAGGAGGGAGAAAGAGGTAAGGGAGAGGCGAATGGGCGACAGAAAGACGGTGACAAGAAAATAAGAGAGGAGGAGAAAGAGACCAGACTGATATACCAAGAGATAGAGGGGGAAGACAGGAGGAGAGAGAAAATTGTTAAATTAATATAAAATCATGAGATAGACATTGGGCAGGAAAGAAGAGGAGAGAGAAAGAGAGATGGGAAAAAAGAGACAGAGGAAGAAAAGGTGATGGAAAGGGAGAAATAAGGAGAAAGGGGATCAGAGGAGGAGGGGGAGGAGAAGAGAATCAGAGGTGCAAAACAGAGGAGAGATAGATGGGGAGAGGGATGTTGGGAGAAAGAGGGAAAGAGAGAGATACTGGGAAAGAAAGAGATGGGATAGATATAAGCAGAGAGGGCAGAGGAAGACATTGAGTGACAGGGGAAGAGTCATAGTGGGACAGAACAAAATAGATGGGACAGGCGTGTGGGGAACAAAGAGACCTTAGAGAGCCAGAGAGCAGAAGAGAGAGAAAGATGAGGGGTGACAAAGAGATAGATAGTGAGGGGTGGGAAGAAACAGGGGAGAGAGAGACAAGGGAGGAGAGGGGTAGAAACACTAAGGAGATAACAGGCTAAGAGAGGAAAGGAGAAAGAGACAGATGGGAAGGAAGAAGAAGAGCAAATATGCGGGAGTTGTGAGAGATGAGGGAGAGACATAGGGATGGAACTGACAGATGGGGAGAGATACACAGGGGAGGGGAAGCAGACAGAAGAGGAAAATAAAAAAAACATGTGAAGAAAAAGACAGAAAAGGGTACAAAAAAAATCTCTCTCCCTCAACTGGTTCAGGGCAGTAAACTGATGTTCACTGTCACTCTTCCTGTATATACACACACACACTGTATTATCTCCCTGGTCTCTCACCTGATTCCGGCCAGGCAGTAAGCTGACGGTCATGGTCCCTCGTCCTTCTACCGCCTCCTCCTCTCCATCCTTCAGGTCTAGTCTCATCTTTTCCCCCGGGCCCCTTGTTCAGGCCTCAGCTTACCTCCAGGTTGTACATTTTGATCCTTTCATCCACCAGTGTTTGGCCCATGGAACTGCTCCAGACATACAGCCGGTTCCAGGCCTCCTGCAGGAAGAGCCCAGGGGAGCGAGGCATACGCCCAGCCTGAGATTTGCGAGAGAAAAGAGCAGGCCCTGAGCCTGCTCCCCGCCACATGGGCCCTGCACTGCACACAGTGCCTTGGTGCCCCGACCCGCCAGTTCCAGGGTAGGCCAAGCCCTTAGAATGGGTGAGCAGGCCGACCCGGGCAAATACTGTGCAGGGCTCTGAGAGACTGTGGCCTAAGCATACGGGGAGAGTCGGACACTGGGCACCGAAACTCAGACCATAGAGCACCGGAGACTGTGACTGCTCTGGGCCACATGAAGAATATCACTGCGTGATCATGTACAAAGCTATCATAGAGAGCGTCACCACGTGCTCACCATAGATAAAGGAAAGAATGTCACCACGTGCTTACCATAGAGGTTAGAAAGAGCGTCACCACATGCTCACCATAGAGGAGGAAAGGAGCGTCACCACGTACTAACCATAGAAGAGAGAAAGAGCATCACCACATGCTCACCATAGAGGAGGAAAAGGGCGTCACCATGTACTTACCAAAGAGGATAGAAAGAACGTCACCACTTGCTCACCATAGAGGAGGAAAAGGGCGTCACCATGTACTTAACATAGAGGATAGAAAGAACGTCACCACTTGCTCACCAGAGAAGAGGGAAAAAGCGTTACCATGTACTTACAATATAATAGAAAGAGCGTCACTGCATACTTACATAGAGAAGGGAAAGAGCGTCACCTTGTACTTACCATGCCACCGTGTATTTACCATAGAGGAGAGAAAGAGCGTCATATATACAACTGTGCTCAAAAGTTTGCATACCCTTGGTGAATTGGTGATATATGTGCCATTTTTAAAGAAAAGTGAGCAGGCAAAACACATTTCTTGTATTTCTTATGGGATCCATATTCAACTGTAGGTTATAACAGAATGGCACAATCATAAAACAAAATATGGCAACAAAGAAAAAAATGAATTGACCCTGTTCAAAAGTTTGCATATCCCTAGTTCTTAATCCTGTATATTGCCCCCTTTAGCATCAATGACAGCGTGCAGTCTTTTGTAATAGTTGTCCATGAGGCCCCTAATTCTTGCAGGTGGTATAGCTGTCCATTCGTCTTGGCAAAATGGCTCCAGGTCATGCAAAGTCTTTGGTTATCTTGATGAACAGTACGTTTGAGCTCTCCCCAGAGTGGCTTGGTTATATTATGTTCAGGAGACTGTAATGGCCACTCAACAACCTTCACCTTTCTCTGCTGTAACCACTGGTGGGTCAACTTGGTCTTGTGCTTAGGGTCATTGTCATGCTCGAAAGTCCACGAGCGTCCCATGCGCAGACTTCATGCAGAAGAATGCATAGAGTCTGCCAGTATTTTCTGATAACATGCAACATTCATCTTGACATCAATTGTCACAAGATTCCCCGTGCCTTTAGAGCACATACATCCCCAAAACATCAGTGAGCCACCACCATGCTTCACAGTGGGAATGCTATTCTTTTCACTATAGGCCTTGTTAACCCTTCTCCAAACATAGCGCTTATGGTTGTGACCATAAAGTTCTATTTTGGTCTTGTCACTCCAAATTACAATGTGCCAGAAGCTATGAGGAGCGTCAAGGTGTTATCGGGCATATTGTAACCCATTTTTTTTGTGGCATTGGTGCAGTAAAGGCTTTTGTTATGGCAACTCGACCATGTAGCTAATTTTTGTTCAAGTATTGTCGTATTGTGCTCCTTGAAAAAACCACAACGTCTTTTTCCAGAGCAGCCTGTATTTCCCCTGAGGTTACCTCTGGGGTTTTCTTTGTATTTTGAACAATTCATCTGGCAGTTGTGGCTGAAATCTTTCTTGGTCTTCCTGACCTTTGCTTGGTATCAAGAGATCCCCGAATATTTCTCTTCTTATTAAGTGATTAAACAGTACTGACTGGCAATTTCAAGGCTTTGGATATATTTTTATATCCTTTTACATTTTTATGAAGTTCCATTACCTTGTTACGCATCTCTTTTGACAGTTTTTTCTGCTCTCCTTTGCTCAGTATCTAGCCTGCTGAGTGTATCCATGTGAGAGCTAACAAACTCATTGACTAATTATACACATATACTCATTGCAATTTAAAAAGCCACAGGTGTTGGAAATTAACCTTTAATTGCTGTTTTAACCTATGTGTGACACCTTGTGTGTCTGTAACAAGGACAAACATTCAAGGTTATATTAACTGTTGATCAGGGCCATTTGGCTGATTTCTGTTATCATTATGATTTAGAAAGGAGCCAGACAACTGTGTGATGATAAATGGCTTCATATGATCACTATGCTTCAGTAAAAGACATCTATTGCATGACCAGTCATGTTTTCAAAATAAATGCCAACATTTCCCAATTTCTTCCAGGCTATGCAAACTTTTGAGCACAACTGTATATATATGTATTGTTGTGGTGAACTACCTACTCATAATTTCCACAAAGCAGGCTGAGATCCCGTTCCATGCTGATGATAGCCAGTAAGCTTGAAACAGCTGTACATGGATTGGATACTCAGCCTGTGTTTATTCCAACCTTGGCTTTGCATTAAAGCTGTGTAATACAGCATGCATAAGCTTAAAGGAAGCCATGTTTGATAATGGCTACGGAATGAAGAGCGAGGCATTTGTGGGCATATTTGTGTGTCCCAGCTCAACTTCCCAGAATGCAGTGTAATAACTGTTTTTCTCGGAACTCTGAGCTGGAAGCAGGTTTTTTTAACTTGCTTTAGACATTCAAATGTGAACACAGATGTACTTTTTATTTACTATATATATATATATTCCAGTACTACAAAAGAAAACTTTTAACAAGGTTTAATACGTTTATTAAACTCAGTGGAAATCTGGAAAGATTATATACCTCAAGTCTGTCACCTTGTTTATTTTTTTACTGTTGATATCCACAAACTATCAGCGTATGCTTTTGGTTTCCTTGAATACAAATCAGTCGCTTTCTCTGGCAAATTTGCACTTGTTTTTCTTCTGGGCCTAATTGTTTCAATTGCTATATTACGATTTCCAGATCTCAGTTTCTGTAGTGCTGCTTTTTTTTGTTGCTGTTCCATTCTCAAAATCCCATCAATCTCACCATTCCTTTTATTTTGTTAATCAGTAAATTCAGTTCTGTACTAATATTTCTTAAAGTCTTCCTTTAATTTTCTAATATTCTGATTTGCATTTTCCAGTAATTCTTTCACTAATTATCAGTCTCATTAATTCAAGTGAGCATGTTTTCAATATTTTTTCCTATCTGAGAGTCATTTAAATGGTTTCCTGGACTCAGTTTTACACTAGGCTCAATACCCGTTTCTATGTAATTGCTCAGACTAGTTATTTTCCACCATTTCTTCTGCTGCAATTTGTGTTCCTTTATCAGCTGAGTGTGATCACTGTTCCTTTCTGGCGTACACTTTAATTAGAATACCTCTTCTGTCCATTCTGAATAGCTATCTGTATTCATTTTTATATAGGTTCTTGTATAAAATGGTAAAGAGAAAGGATTTTCTCCTCTGAGATAAACTATCAAACAAATGTTAAATCTACTTTTCGAAAATTACAAAGGGTGCAAAATGTGAAGTTCTTAGTTTATTTTGACACTTATTATGTGTCAAGTTATTTATAACATGAATGGATTACTACAGTAGCTGACATTTTCTTTACTTATGTGGTGCTAACTTTCAGTCACCATACATTTTCTTGACACTATGGCCTACATGTACATCATGTGCCATAATTTAGGACACTGCCGTAAATCATCTTCGTGTTTTCTTTTCTTAAATGATACACTAATTTAAATACTTTGATCCACTAGGTTAAGGCACTCCATGAACATCCTTAAGCTACAAACATAGCAACACAAACTGCACCTTTTTTTAAAAATAAAATGTAAAGAAACAGCAAACATTAACTAAACTGTCAACATTAAATGGCAGGTTTGGAAGCTACATGCTCATCCTCCATTCTTGCTCTTTTGGACACAAATGTATCCAAGAACATCAGGCTCTTCTTTCTACTGTTATTCAGCAGATGATGCTAGCAATGCCTTGTTCTGTCAGTTGTTGGAGGTCCTCATTGATAAGGCTCTCAACTGAAGCTTGCACCAACTCCAGATCTACTATCTCTGCAATGTTCTGGTTCCACATTCCAAATCAATTTAGTAATGATCTGCATAATTGTATACTTTTTCTAAAATTCCATCATGGATTATTTCTCCTTGCTGTCTTTTGGTCAATGAGCTGATGGAATGTGTACCAAAGATGATTGGCCTTAAAGTTCACAATGACTCCCCCCCCCCCCCAGTGTTAAACAAGTATCGGCAGCCAAAAAACAGAGCTATAGCATGGTTAAATGCAAAGCAGGGAATTACAGCAAAAAGAGCGCTATAGCGAATCATCACTAAAAAGGGTAGCGTTAATCGGGTTACACTTATATATTTACATGTAATTATATATACTGTGTATATATATATATTTATATATATATATATAATTGTTTAGTCATTCGGCCGTGTTTGCCACTCTGTGACCCTATGGACTGCACCATGTCTGGCACACTTTTACCTGGTTGTGCTCAACCATAGGATTTTCATGTAAAAGATACTGGAGTGGGATGCCAATTCTTCTCCAGTTAACCACAATTTGTCTGACTGCTCTGCTCTGACCTGCCCATCTTGCTGACCCTACATGGCATAGCTCACAGCTTCATTGAGGTATACAAGCCCCTTCATGACAACAGGGTAGCTATATCATCGGCTTGGCTTCGTGAACAAAGATTTAAGAGGGATGATCTCTGTTGGCCGAGGAGATCAATGCAGAATAGGCAGTTTCAACAGCAGTAGTTACAAGGGAAATTTTGCTCTGGGTTCAGTGCTGCAGTCCATTTTTCCTCTGCCTCCTTTTGTCCTCAAGACTAATCTTGCGTGTGCTCTCGAAAGAGGAGACAGCCTGGTAAATGGTACTTCCGAAGTTAAAGCCAACCATTAACGATGGTCAATGTGATAGGCACCTGTGACCTATTTCAGCGAGTCATTGTACCTCTTCATTGGAAATCCTCTGTCGCAATTACCAGTGGTGAGCTCACCATATGGCACAATACTTGGCAGCCGATCATCCGACATTCTAGAGATTTGTCATGCCTAGCGAAATTTCATCTTCAACAGCATGGCCTCAATGCCAATGACTCTAGCCTGTTCAGGACTTCAGTGTTAGTGAAGTGGTCATTCCAGTGGATGTTGATGATGGTGCAGAGGCAGAGTTGATAGGTAACCCACGACTCAGAGCCATACAGTAGGATGGTCAACACAACAGCTCTGTACACACTGACCTTGATGTATTTACTCAGATGATTATTGTTGAAAATCCTTTTAGATAACCTGCCGAATGCATAATTTGCCTTTGTCAGTCTGTTGTCAATTTCCTTTTTGACATTGGAGTCCGAGAAGGTGATGCACCCCAGATAGCTGAACTGGTGGACTGTCTTCAGCTCCGACTCGCCAATGATGATAGAAGGAGGACAGTAATCTTCCTGAGGTGTGGGCTGGTGGAGAACTTCCTTCTTCTTCAAACTGACTTCTAGATCGAAGAGGTCAGAAACCTCTGCGAAGCAAGATATAATTTGCGGCAGAGCTGTCATCGGAGAAGAGTAGCTATTGAACTAGTCATCCCACTATCTTGGTGTGGGCCTTTAGTTTCCTCAGGTTGAACAGACTGCCATCAATGCGGTATCGGATGTAAAAACCATCCTTATCCTCAAGGTCTGTTATGGTCCTTTGAAGCATCATACTGAAGATTAACATAAATAGGGTCAGTGCGAGGACACAGGTCTGCTACACGCTGTTACTTGGTTGGGAAGAGCCCCGACAGGTTGATGCTATGCCTGACTTGACCGCTCTGGTCTTCATGTAGCTGGATGATTATTTTGAGGAACTTGGTTCTTCTGTTGGCTCTAAAGCCATACTGACTCTCGGGGAGGATTGTTTCTCTGATAGTGGACACCAGTCTGTTGAGGAGCTCTCTTGCAGAGTTATCCCCTGGTAATTGGAAAAGTCTGACTTTTTTCCCTTGTTCTTGTACAGGGTGATGATGATTGTGTCACAAAGGTCCTGTGGCAGTTTGCAAACAAAGAGCTCATGGAGTTTAGCGTGTAGTACTGGGACCCAATATTTCCACATCTTTGTTTGCATCCAGTCGACTCTTGTTGCATGACCATACTTCAGCTGCTTAATGGCTTTTACAATCTCTTCCAGGTTAGGGGTTTCGTCCAGTTCTGTTTTCAATGCTGAGATTCAAACAACGTGGTTGGCACAGAAAAGAGTTTGAATGTTGTCAGACCACTGTTTCAGGATCAACGCCTTGTCTGTAAGTAGTGTTTGACCTCCTGCACTGTGCAGTGGGCTTTGGACCAGGTGTGAAGGGCGGTATACAGCCTTCTGGGCTTTACACTAAAAGTCTCTGCAGGTGCCAAACATCTGCTCAACGTTGAGTTATTTCTGAATTTCTCTAAGCTTTTCTTGCAAGTTGCTGAACCAAACTGAACTTTATTCCCAAATAGATAATAACAGAGGGCTTCAGTAGCCCATTTTCTGACCAGGCATTCCTGCTCCTGTGACATCAGTTTACGACTGAGAAACAGGATGGGATGTTCTTTATTTCCCACCACCTGTAATAACACAGCTCCTATGCCTACCCCAGAAGCATTGGTTTGGGGGATGAATTCCTTCATAAAATCGGGAGCTATTAACACCGGCTCTTTACATAGTGCAGACTTTAGATTCAAAAGCTCTCTTATTTAATTTAACCACCTAGGGTGCCTTGTTTTTATTAGATCTATCAGTGGGGCAGCTCTTGTAGATAAATGGGGAATAAACCTTCTGTAATACCACACAATTCCCAGAAAGTCTCTTGCTTCTTCCTCAGGAGTTGCAACCAGTTCTGGATTGCCTCTACTTTGTTGAGCTGCAGTTGACATGATTATCATTAATCTGTCATATTTCAATCTGGATAATTCACATGAATCATTGCTAAGTAAAGGTCTTTCATATGTGCCCACATGCCATTCAAACTTATTTTCTGACATTAAAGATGTCAATTTGTTCGACCGAAAGCTGGCCCAAAAAATATTTTTTGCAGATAACGAAATGAGGCAGATGCACAGCTTGGATTTAGACCAGCAAGATAAAAATGCACTAAATGAGATGATAGCATTGCTAAATGAATCGGATCGAAATGAGACAGATGAACCAAGCAGTAAAAGAAAAACTTGTAGCCTGATTACACCTGATTTTAATCAGTTCGCTAATATTCAGGTGTTTGTAGACCAGGTAAAAAGAGATTAAAAAATATTATCTGAGATGCAACAAACACAATGCCATAATCATAAACACAACTTGTCTATCAATGAAAGAAAAGCTTTAAAAGAACTAAAAGATAGCAAGGTGGCTATTAAGTCAGCGGATAAGGGCGGAAACATAGTCCTGTTGGATGATCAGGACTCTGTTAAGATGTGCCAGAAACTGCTTCTAGATTGGAATACATATTCTTTGTTGAAAAAAAAAAAAAACTTTGAATTATGTCAGAAAAGAGCTGGGTTGGATTCTAAAAGATGCAAAAGAGAAAGGATTGATTGATCAAAAAACATTGGACTTTTTGCTACTGAAAATGCCCACAGCAGCAACGTTTTATGCGTTGCTTAAAATTCACAAAAAAACTCGGCCGATACCTGGACGACCAATTGTCCCAGGGAATAATTGCCTAACTCAGCAAATTAGTAGGTATGTTGATTATTTTCTGTGAGAGCTAGTGGAAACACTGCCAGAATATTTAAAGGACATTCTGGATGTCTTTAAAGAGCTAGATGATATCCAGATTTCTGATTCCTGATGAGGTTTGTTTGGCAAAAATTTACTCCAGCATCCCACATGAGTTGGGTTTGAATGCTGTTGAGTATTTTTTAAATATGAAAAACAGAGATTGCGTGGAATTTAATTAGTTCATCATTACCCTACCGGGGTTTGTTCTAACAAAGAATTATTTCCTGTTTAATAGACAATGGTATCACCAAGTAATAGGTACGCCATGGGCACGGCATGCACTCCCAGTTATGCTAATTTATATCTGGGCTACTGGGAGCGCATGTATGTTTTTTCAGATGAGATGCAAGAACATGCTGAAAAAGTCTTAAAATGGAGACGTTTCATCGACCATGTCCTTGTATTATGGACAGGGACTCAGCAATAATTTTTATCCTTTATGGAAAAATTTAACACCAATACACTAAGATTAAAATTTCCCTTTAACATCAACGTAAAAAACATGGCATTTTTGGATCTCCTAATAACAAAGGATGACAATAATAAGATCCATACTTCAACTCACAGAAAGACTACTGAATCAAATTCCTTTCTACAATGGCCAAGTCAGCATCCCCAGGCTTTAAAATCTGGGATACCAGTAGGTCAGTACTTACTTTTTAAACGGAATTGTGATGACCCTCTACTGTTCAAAAAGCAAGCAGATGATCTGAGGATCCATTTGAAAAAATGAGGGTACCTGAATAGGGTATTAAAAAGTGCATATGAATGGGCTCTTGAATCAGATCGTTTCGACTTACTTTATGGAAAAAAGGAAAGGTCTTTGGATGATCTAGTGAGAAGTGTCATGTCCTATGGGGATAATTGGAAAGAGGTGAAAAATGTCTTGGACAAACATTGACATATCTTGGTTAGTGATCCTACCTTGGAACAATATTTGACAAGAAAGGCGTCCATTACATATCATAGAGGCCTTCATTGGAAGGACATCCTGGTAAAAAGTTTCTATCAAACATCAAAGAAACCAGAAACACGGCTGAAACCTATCAGAGGTTTATTCATATGTGGACATTGCAAGGCCTGTACGTACATACAGCCTGCAAAGGATTTTGTTGATCCACACAGGAATAATATTTGTGTGTAGAGGCTCAAAAAGCATACTTTTTTCTGGACGGAACAAGCTGTGAATTATGTGATTCTCAAAGCAGAGATCCTGTCTAGAGCTGGACTTACCTGAAGCGTTCCACTCATGAAAATTTGTGGCAAATAAGAGCCTTTGCGCACAAATGTTTGAATTGCTTCACTTTGCACAAAGATTCACTTTGCACAAAGATGGCTATGCCTTGAAAGTAATGGTAAGGGATAATTATAAAAACTGCTACTTGAGAAGTCTACCTGGAGACTTAAGGGAATGGGTGGGACAAAAGAAGCCAGAGAACCCAGATTTATTTATTTCTATGGCCATGAATGAACTCTCCCGTTCCTCAAATTAGGAGAACCCCAGCATTCAAAGGCAGCCTAATACTCTGAATCCTCAAACACATGACATGAGAAAGGCTGGAACCAGACACAGACACATGAATCCGGAAGTGGAAAAATACACACTACAAAACAACCCAGAAAGATTGGTTGGTTGGAGCCAAAGCAAAGAGGGAATCCAGTAAGAAAAGTTAAGTGCTTTTATTGGGGAAAACTGGGGCACATAGCAGCCTATTGTCCAAATAAGGAAGAACTCATGCAATGCAGCATGGAAGAACACCCTCAACACTATAACCTAAACAACTTGGTGAGAGTGACAGAAAAGTTTCATCAATTCACCAAAGCAATAAAAGGTAATGGTAAAGAAGCCATCACCTTAATCGACGAAAGGGAGTGCAGAGACTCTCTTTTCAGGCAAATCATAAGTTATGGTGAAATAAAATCCTCAAGTAAAGTAGGCATAAAATGTGTACATAGAACAGTAAATTTCTACCCTACCAGCACAACAACACTGGAGATACAGGGGAGGAAAATGATAATCATTTGGCCTGTAGCTACTAACCTGCCTTATTTTATCATGCTAGGCAGAGATTTTGCACACTTTGAAAACATCCTTCAAACTAACAAATGGGAAAAAAAAAAAAAGCCTTTGGAGAGAACCCAGAATGCTAAAAATTCCATATGGCCTCATCTGTCATGCTTTGATGATGGCTTTGCCTCCAGAACCAAGAAGACCACAAATCAAAGCGTGAAAGGTGGAAAGCTAAAAGTATAGTCACAGAAGTAAGCAGGAAAGCTTTTGAAGAGGCTTTAGTGGAGAGCAAGGCCTAGGATAGGTAAGGGGCAGGCAGAATAGGCTCTATGGCTCATAATAATGAAGAGAGAGCCAATTCAGGAGAATCTAGAGTGGACGAGTTGTCTACACAGCAGTGTTTATCTGCTATTAATTATTTTGCACCTGACTAAGCATCTGACCCAATTATACGGGATGTATGTAATGAGCTAGTGGAAGTGAACAGGGTTCCTGCTTCTGAAAGAGAAAGTAAACAAGGCCCATGTTTCATTCTACAGAATGACCTTTTATACATAATTGTTCCTTCAGAGACACTAGAGTAGCTCCTAGGCCCTGAAGAACAGAGAAGGAAAGTAATTGCTCTGGCTCATTGTGACTTCCTCTGGCTCCACCTTGGAAAAGCTAAATTACTGGGAAGAATTTTGAAACATTGTTTTCGGCCAGGTATACTTGCCGAGGTAGCCCAGTATTGTGCATCCTGTCTAGAATGCCAGATGACAGCCCCTCAACCTGACCTGTGAGCTCCATTGATACCTTTACCTGTAACTTAGAAGCCTTTTGAGAGATAGCAATGGACCTTGTGGGACCTCTAGAAACGTCAGTCAGAGGACACAGTTCATACTCGTGGCACTGGACTATACTGCAAGATACCCAGAATCTATTCCCCTATGCACAGTAACTTCAAAAAATTTCGCTAAAGAACTCTTACAACCTTATTCAATGGTGTAGATACCCAAGGAAATACTGGTAGACTAAGGAACACCCTTTGTATCTACATTTATGAGAGATATGTGCAAGCTCCTCCCACAGGTTAAAACACTAAACCTCTGTTTACCACCCACAGACAGATGGATTGGTGGCGACATTTTTAGAGGACCTTGGAAAGCATGCTTAGAAAAGTTGTAGCTCGAGACGGGATAAACTGGGACTTACTTCAACCATACGTGCCCCAAGCGTCCATTGGGTTTCCCCTTTCCAACTCCTCTATGGCCCCCATCCAAGTGGGACTCTGGACATACTGCTAGAAGAATGGGAAGAGCAAACAGTGCCTGGTGAAAATATTGTGGAGTGTGTAATAAATATGGTACCTACTGGTATGAAACCATATGGGAAAAGCCCAAAGACATCAGCAAACCTATTATAACCGCACAGCAAAAAAGAGAAAGTTTCATCATAGAGACAAAAATACTAGTAATAGTACCCACAGCTGAAAGCAAACTATTGGCCAGATGGCAATGTCCCTAAAAAAATATTAAGGCTGTAGGAAATGTAGATTATAAAGTGGGGCAACCTGAGCAATGAAATAGATTAAATAAACCTGCTAAAAACTTGGACAGAGCAGGCAGCGAGGTGGAGGTAGAGGTACTAGTCTGACTGAAGAGTCAAAAGATATCAGTAAAATCATTTCCTTTATAGAAGCTATGGAAGCAGTGCAAGTGGAACCGTCTGTATCTTGGGACCTATCCCCTGAATGAAAAGAGGAAACTTACAAGATGTTGAACCAAAACATGGATGTTTTCTCTGCAAGCCAAAGTAGCACCTTCACCATTTACCATGCCATTGTCACTAAACCAGGGATAAGAGTAAGGATTAAACCCTATCACATACCTAAGACTAAAAAAGCAGAAATAAGGGCAGGGTTTGAAATTTTAACTTTGGAGTTATAGAAGAAGCCCAAAGTGAGTGGCAAAGTCCCATTGTGATGGTTCCAAAGCCTGATGGAACTGTCAGATTCAGAAGAGACTTGAGTGGATAAAGTGATAGAGCAGCTCGGAAAAGGGAGAAAAAAATGCCTTTTTGACCACAGGTGTGCTTTATCACTACAAAGTGCTACTGTTTGGAGCTCCATCTACCTTCCAGAGACTAATGGACATCTAAATGGAAAAAACATTTTCCCAAAAGTGGAAGCTGTACTGGAATCCCTAAGGTAGGCAAAACTTGCCAAAACCTTGCAAAATGTGCCATCGGACTCAGTGAAGGCAAGTACATGGGGTACACTGTTGGAATAGGGTTGGTCAAACTGCAGCTAAACAAAGTAGAGATAGTCCAGACCTGGCTGCCACCCCTAATGAATAAGCAAGTGAGAGCCTTTCTTAGAATTGTGCAGTATTATAGAAGGTTTATCCACAAGAGCTGCCCCACTGATAGATCTCATAAAAAACAAGGCATCCAAGGGGGTTAGATACATATGGAAGGTGAGGAAGCTTTTGAACATCTAAAGTCTGCACTATGTCAAGATCCGGTTAATAGCCCCAGATTTTGAGAAGGAATTCATTGTCCAGGCCGATGCTTCTGGGTTAGGTCTAAGTGCTGTATTATTACAGGTGGTGGGAAATTAAGAACATCCCATTCTGTTTCTCAGCCATAAACTGATGCCACAGGAACAAAAATATTCTGTAGTGGACAAGGAATGCCTGGCCATTAAATGGGCTACTGAAGCCCTCAGTCATTACCTATCTGGGAAGAAAGTTCAGTTTAGTATTGGACCATTCAGCACTGAAGTGGATGCACAATAACAAAGAGAACAACAGTTGGGTAACAAGATGGTTCCTGTCCCTGAAACCCTTTAATTTCTAAGTCCTCCATAAAGCTGGAAGCCATTACACTGCCTCAAAGCATTGGCCGCTCAACCTCATAGTGTTGAGCTGGACAGGGTCATACATGGATTATATGTGGGTGGTTAATTTAGTGCTTCAAATAAGTTAGATTTTTGTTTTGTTTTGATATTTACCTGTAGATGTTGGCAAAATCCAGTAATGCCTGATAAACCATTAAAACACTTCCTGAATTTCTCCATTATAGTGCTGTAGACTTGGGCCGCGACCCGGAGCATAGCATTTGATTTGTCACAATATATATATATATATATATTATTTTTTTGGGGCGGGTGACCTAGGCCGGATGGCCCACTCACCCAGGGAAAGTTTATGTGCAATACATCGACTCTCCTCTTCCTGTGTAGTGATTGTTGCATGACCACTGGCTGGCTTTCTAGTCAGGAGCCCATTACATATAGACTCTCCTACATTACTGCATCTGTAGCAACTCCTTTTCGTTGGTATCCCTGGTTTTCACTGAGCTTGCTACCCATTTGCGGTTGTTATAACCGGATAGGTAGGCTGGGCCCATTAGCCTTGGTTGGCAGCCAGCCTAGGAGAAGGAAAACTCTCATTCCAAACACGCAGATGCAGCTCATTAGCCCCGACAGGCCCTCCATCTATGACAGGGATGGGTAAGCTTGGTCCTGGAGGGCCACACACAAGCCTGGATTTGAAGATATCCTTTCTGTGCACAGGTGAGTCAATCAGGATGACTAAAGAAGTGATTGACTCACCTGTGAAAAAAATACATATTGACCAACGCAATCTTGCATTGAACGTCCCTGCAGACAACAAGGTCATCATCCTCTGCAACTTTAATGCCAGATTAGGCAAAGATTCAGAAGCTTAGAAAGGGGTTCTTAGCAACCATGGTGTTGGAAGCTACAACGACAATGGGTGCCTGCTGTAAGAGTCTTGTGCAGAGCAGAAACTCACCAACAATGTTTTTCAGGAGAAAATCAGGCTGAAGACAACCTGGATGCATCCTTGGGCCAAGCACTGGCATCTTATAGACTATATTTAGGTGAGACTTTTGAGATGTCCTACTCACCTGAGTGATGCCGAGAGCAGAATATAATATGGACCACCATCTGGTGCACTGCAAACTTCATCTCAACTTCAATCCTAAACCAAAGAGGAGACCCAAGGAAGAAGTTACAGATCGGTAACCTCTAGTCAGCTGAAGTTAAGGCCCACTTCCAGTCAAATCTCCAGTCAAGGCTAAAGGATCTCAGGAGCTTCACAGATACCTCTTCAGATGCTCTATGGGAACATCTCAAAACTGGAATCCTGTAGACATCTGAAAAGGTCCTATGGTTCTCCACAAAGAAAAACAGAAATGGGTTTAACAAAAAGCAGTTAGGATATCCATGAATCACTGTCGAAACAGAGATCATTCGCTCATCAAGCACATTGAGCTCCGCCATCCTGCCCTAAGAAGAAAGAAGCCTTCCATTTTGTGCAGAAACTTCCAACAAATACTAAGAAA
Source organism: Discoglossus pictus (assembly GCA_027410445.1). Taxonomy (NCBI): domain Eukaryota; kingdom Metazoa; phylum Chordata; class Amphibia; order Anura; family Alytidae; genus Discoglossus; species Discoglossus pictus. The sequence continues at coordinate 40,629,579 of CM050176.1, read as the reverse complement.
AATTCAGAACCAGTGTTGGGCCAACCTCATGGAAATAACTTAGCATTGCGCAGATGTTGACAACTACAGAGGCTTTTAATGTTTAGCCCTGAAGGCAGTGTAAGGCCATTTGCATCTGGTCCAAAGCCCACTGCGTGGTGCAGGAGGTCAAACATTCCTTACAGACAAGGGGTTGATCCTGAACCAGTGGTCTGACCACATGATATATAGAGAGGTAACTTACCTGAAAATTGTGGGGAGAGCCCTCTCCCTTCCTGCCAACTCCCTTCCCCCTTAAATAGCCCCAGTTCCACTCACCTCCTGTGTAGCTTTTCTGACCCCCTCCCTCTTTCTTTCATCTTGCTTTGCCCTTGGCCTTCTTAGCAGGCATATCAAGATTTAGCTTCCGGCCACACCTCAGCTACCCAGAGGAGAAGGATTCAACCACAAATATATATATATATATATATATATATATATATATATACATATATATAAATATATATATATATATATATATATATATATATATATATATATATATCTACCTTGTTGTGGTCAAGTGGCTTGTGTACCTCAATGAAGCTGTGTGTCATGTAGGGTCACCCAAGGTGGGCAAGCCATAGCAGAGAGTCAGACAAATGGTGGTCAACTAAATAAGGGGTTGGCAAACCCATTCCAGTATCTTCGCTATGAAAATCTTCTGGATAAGCATAACCAGGTACAAAGACCTGATGTGCCCATAGGGTCACAAGGAGTCAAACACAACTGAATGACTATATATATATATATATATATATATATATATATATATATAGTTACATTTATATATACAGGTATAACCCGCTTAACACTACCCGTTTTAGTGATGATTCTCTACATTGCTCTTTTTACTGTAATTCCCCACTTTGTCCTTAACCCCACTATAGCTCTGTTTTTTAGTCGGAGATCCTTGTTAAACACTGTGCTCCGCTATAATGCTTTTTTTCCTTGCAGAACCCCATATAATGTTCATAACCATGCAACAGCGTTAAAATAGACAGCTGCCAGAAAAATGACGAAAAGAAAAGTGACAGCCTGGACAACCAGAAAGCCCCAGAAGCCCCAGAAAGAGACCCATGCCTACCCCAACCATTCAGAGACAAGTTACAGAATATTTTTCAAGTTGTTTCACATCATGTGGTTGATAATTGTCCAATAAAATATACAGTAAATGTATTGTTTTTGTATTGTTTTACAGAACATGAGTGAGTGCAAAGAAAATCAGGGCAAATTGAAATGCCAATGCATTTCTCTATGATGTGAAGATGCAGATGACTGACAGCTTGGAAAAAAAGGAATGCCTAGAGATTGGAGTGGATTTAGAGTTGTTAACCTCTACAATCCACACCATCCTTAAAAATAAGGAGCAGATCAACTCTTTGGCAACCAGCAACACTACATTTTCTGTCAAGAAGATTGCCTGGTGCTGATGCTACGCCCTGGAGGAAATGGAGAAGCAGCTTTCCATCTGGATTGATGACGAAATAGAGAGCAAAATCCCTCTTGGCCAGGCCATCATCATGGAGAAGACCAGAAGCATCTACGGTCATAGCCAAAGCCAAAGACCAGATGTGACGGAAAGGTCCCACAGCCGATTTACCGCAGTGCCCTAAATTAGAGCACACGGATGTACAGGCCATATTAACAAGAAAAATCTGTGGTGAGTGAAAGTTAGCACCACATACAGTAAGTATAGAAAAAGTCAGCTACTGTAGCAATCCATTCATGTTATAAATAACTTGACATATAAATTAAACGTTTTGCACCCTTAGAAATTTGCAAAAATAGGTCAAATATTTATTTGATAGAATAAAAAGTTTCATATAAAAAAGAATTGAAAAATAAACAGATTTTCTTGAAAAAATACATATTTGTTGTCTTAATTTATTCATCATTTAGTGCTGGCTTTCAGCTAAAGTCTTAATCAATACTAATAAAAATGTTCTTATATCTTGATGAGAAAAAATGTCTGTTTTTGTTGTGATATGTTATTTGAATTGGACGACGGATATAAAACATTTATATTTTCTGTGCACACATCTGAGGAAGCTTTTTCATATGTTATATTATCATCTGTGTGGGAAAATGAAATAATTTTGTTTAAGTTATAGTGAGATATTTTTTCAGTAGCAGATTGATGGAGAAGATTGATGGAGAATTGTCTGTATGTCAGCAACTATATAGTGAATTTTATTGCCTTGAGAATCTTTTTTCGAGGGCCTCCTTGAGGGCTTCATTGAGGGCCTCTTTGACTTTTTCTTGGGCTTGTGTGATGGCTTCTTGAGTTGTTTGACGGCTTGTTTGAGGATTTTGTCCAGGGCTATGTGGTTGTTCTGATGAAGCAGTTGATGAAGATCTACTGTGGTCAGGTGGCATATAATAGGAAACATTGTGCATACTCCCTTTTACTTGATCAACAACATATTTCTCACTATTATCAGAAGGCCTAAACATTGCTTCTTGCTTGACTGCTTTCATTTCTACAGGTCTTAATTAAAAATAAATGTTAAATTATTTGGATTTTACATGTATCAAAACAAAATACACTACAGGATCATTGTTATAAAATATATGTATTGTAGAATAACAGGTTTCCAAGATTGCTAAGAGTTTATCATATTTTTAGACAGCGAACCTGTCCTTATCTATGCTGATGGGAATTTGCGCATACACACATTTCTCTGTTGGTGCATTTGCACATACACATTTAATTATTTTGCTTAACCATTTAAAAACTACTTTGCAGTAATCACCAACAAGCTGTGCAACTTGCACTGTTATAAAACTGTACTGATCCACATAGTAATAAATAAATATATATATATATATATATATATATATATATATATATAGTTTCTCACAAAAGTGAGTACACCCCTCACATTTTTGTAAATATTTTATTATATCTTTTCATGGGACAACACTGAAGAAATGACACCCTGCTACAATGTAAAGTAGTAAGTGTACAGCCTGTATAACAGTGTAAATGTGCTGTCCCCTCAAAATAACTCAACACACAGCCATTAATGTCTAAACCACTCGCAACAAAAGTGAGTACACCCCTAGGTGGGAATGTCCAAATTGGGCCCAATTAGCCATTGTCCTTCCCTGGTGTCATGTGACTCGTTAGTGTTACAAGGTCTCAGGTGTGAATAAGGAGCAGGTGTGTTAAATTTGGTGTTATCACTCTCACACTCTCTCATACTGGTCACTGGAAGTTCAACATGGAACCTCATGGCAAAGAACTCTCTGAGGGTCTAAAATAAAGAATTGTTGCTCTACATAAATATGGCCTAGGATATAAGAAGACTCCCAAGACCCAGAAACTGACATGCAGCATGGTGGGCAAGACCATACAGCCGTTTCACAGGACAGGTTCCACTCAGAACAGGCCTCGCCATGGTCGACCAAAGAAGTTGAGTGCACATGCTCAACGTCATATGTAGAGGTTGAAGGAGTGGGGGGTCAGCCTGTCAGTGCTCAGACCCTGACACTGCATCAAATTGGTCTGCATGGCTGTCATCCCAGAAGGAAGTCTCTTCTAAGGATGATGCACAAAAATGCCCACAAACAGTTTGCGGAAGATGAGCAAACTAAGGACATGGATTATTGGAACCATGTCCTGTAGTGGGATGAGACCAAGATAAACTTATTTGGTTTCGATGGTGTCAAGGGTGTGTGGCGGCAACCAGGTGAGGAATACAAAGACAAGTGCGTCTTGCTTACAGTCAATCATGGTCGTGGGAGTGTTATGGTCTGGGCTTGCATGAGTGCTGCTGGCACTGGGGAGCTACAGTTCATTGATGGAACCATGAATGCATGACTAGGGGACTATGCTGCAGGACGATATTCCAACATGATAACGACTCCAGACACACCTCTAAGAAGACCATTGCCTTGCTAAAGAAGCTGAAGGTACAGGTGATGGACAGGCCAAGCATGTCTCCACACCTAAACCCTATTGAGCATCTGTGGGGCATCCTCAATTGTAAGGTGGAAGAGTGCAAGGTCTCTCTAACATCCACCAGCTCTGTGATGTCATCATGGTGGAGTGGAAGAGGACTCCAATGGCAACCTGTGAAGCTCTGGTGAACTCCATGCCCATGAGGGTTAAGGCAGTGTTGGAAAATAATGGTGGCCACACAAAATATTGGCACTTTGGGCCCAATATGGACATTTCCACTTGGTGTACTCACTTTTGTTGCCAACGGTTTAGAAACTATTAGCTGTGTGTTGACTTATTTTGAGGGGGACAGCAAATTTACACTGTTATACAGGCTGTACACTTACCTCAAAGTAACACTGAATTGCAGAGACATTCAGTGAAGGAAATATAGGTATCTGTAAGCATTTTGTGTCATGACAACCTGGCTCCTGGCATTTGTTGAACCCTCTAATTATTTTTTTTATTTAAAAGTACATTATTCAATTTCTTCTGGTTGCTTGAGAGTTCTGGTTGCTTGAGTTCTGGTTAACTGACAGTTTACTGTATATATATATATATATATATATATATATATATATATATATATATATACACGTAAAGGAAAAACACCTTATTGATCACTGTTTCAGTAAATATTTATGTCTAAAATAGGATGTCAGCTGTGAAAACAACTGGTATGTGTGATTAAAAGACTCTGTCTCCTTTCTCTTGTTAATAATATTTTCCAAGACGTCAACAAAAAGGGTTAGCAAAACCGTACAGACTCTCTCTTCATACTTTATCACGAAAGGTGTTAACCAATATCCTCCATCTCATCACATTTGGGCACATTCCTCCTTATTATCCGATGCTTAGCTTCTCTAGAGCTCTGTAGTATTTAACTGCGTTTAGCTGAATATCAGCTTGTCGTACATACACTGCTACAGAGATCTAATTGCAGTCTAGTTAGGAGCTAACCATTTAGGTGAAAGATCATTCCACACAGTCTACTCCCGACCATTTTGCCCAGGGCACTGATTTATTTTAACTAGGCCTTAAAATGAGCCTGTGTATCACGACAATGTCTGATTCAGATAACTTGGTTGCTGCCCCAGGTCTAGGCCTTACTATCCCTATAGATACATGCATCCACTGCCCAAGGTACTGTGCAGTTTGGAAAGAAGGAAACAACACTCTCCCCCAGCCCAATTAATTTAAGCAATATAGTAAAAGAGACTGATCTAAAAATGATAATATAAGAATATAATAATACATTGTAAAAATAATAATACATATGCTTAATGTGACGTAGAAAGTATTATTATTATCTTATATTTATAATGCGCCAACATATTCCGCAGTGCCATACATAGGACAAACACAAGGTAAAAATGATATCCATACAGATTAAAAGATTAGAGAGCCCAGTTTTTGAGCTTAGAATCTCCCATATAGAGGACTTTTTCAAGTATCCTATACGATTAAAAACTTGCAAACTTACAATCTGATCTGGAAGGTGATAGATACATTGGGAATATTAAGTACTAGCGACTTGCCCATCAAAAAATGACAGTCAATAAAAGAAAGTGTTGAAATGCTGTTTGTCACACAATGTGAGGGTACTGTGTGCCTCAACTATATAGACCCCTATAACACACTAGTGAACGCATTTAATAACACTATAAGTGCCATGAGGGTCATCCAGGAACCTCATGACCCAAAGTGTAAACACTACACCATTTTAACCCGGTCACTTATGGGGGTCTATTCAAACCCTCATAAGTCTCTATTTAACCCCATCAGTCCCATAAGGGTATATTATGACCATTATGGGCCTGTTACAACCCAACATTAACCACATAAGTGCCATGACGGTCCTCAAGGACCATCATGACACTAAGTATAAACACTACACTGCACTATACCCCCCCAATAAAACATTAAATATCAACTAAACACCCTCTACACTAACCTATTAACATCTACACTACCTACCTACACTACCTACCTACCCCCTAATAATCCCCCCACCACTTTAATTACAGAAAACAAAAAAACTAAAGTCACCAAAAATAAAAAATCTACATTACATAAAAGAAAAAAACCTAAATCACAAAAATAAAAAAATGTACATTACAGAAAATAAAAAAAAAACTAAGTCACCAAAAATAAAAAAAGGAACATTACAGAAAATAACAAAACACATTACAACCCCCCCCCCCCTACTACAGAAAAAAATTACACACCTGAAAAGGAAATACATATAATACATACAATACAATACAAATAAAATGAAATACAATACAATACACCTGTGAGGAATTGACTCTGCTGGGATTCGAACCTTGGTTTGCATGTTGCTAAACCTCTTCCCTACCGGTACACCAGCCTGCCTCTTGCAGATTTTTCTTAGATCTGATACCTTGACTCTAAAAGCAATGCAATCAGTGACAACTCTCTTTAGCTGTGTCTGGTCAGCTGTCTGGTTCTTGGCCTATATAAGGCACTTCCTGTCTCTGTATCCTTGACAGATTATTGTGTGGTTCCTGATCACTTCAATAAACCTTGTTCCTGTTTCACCTACAAGTTGCTGAATTGGATCATTACTGACCTAGGCTGCTGGTCTCCACAACCTTGTGATTCCTATATCATTACAGAATAATCTGGCCCTTTCATGGAGACCGCCGGGTCAGATTCTGCATTGGCCCAGCAGGTTGCTTTTACTGCAAGAACTGTGCAGACCCAGGCACAGACCATTCAAGTGCTGCAGGACCAGGTAACTGAACTGCTGGCCCAACAGGTTGCTTTTACTGCAAGAACTGTGCAGACCCAGGCACAAACCATTCAAGTGCTGCAGGACCAGGTAGCTGAACTGCAAAATAAAGTTCAGTCAATGCACAGTGAGTATACAAGCTACAGGGCACGTGATGTTGCGGCTGCTACTGTTACACCTGCACAAGATGCCCGCTTGCCCCTACCAGAAAAGTTTGGAGGAGATCGCAAAAAATGTAGGGGTTTCCTAAATCAATGCCGTTTGCACTTCATGATGTTACCTCACCAATTTCCATCTGAAAGAGATAAGGTGGGATTTATTTTTTCCCTATTCAAAGATTAAGCCCTGGCTTGGGGCTCCCCTCTTCTGGAACAGGACAGTCCAGTCTTGGGTAATCTAAATGACTTTCTTGAGGCCATGTGCCTAGTTTTTGATGACCCAAATCGATGTGCTACAGCAGAAGCCACTCTCCTTCATTTGCATCAAGGGAGGCGCTCGGTGGCTGAATATGCTGCTGAATTCAGACAGTGGGTTGCTGATACTACCTGGAACCAATCAGCCCAGAGGTTCCACTTCAGAAAAGGTCTCTCAGAAGCTATAAAAGATGAGCTAGCTCGTGTTGATCTTCCTGCTGACTTTGATGCATTTGTGCGTTTGGCTATCCGTATTGATCAGAGACTTTCTGAAAGAAGATTGGAAAGACAGGGCTCTTTTAGACCAAGTACTACTCCAATTTCCTATTCAAGAACTTCTACTCCGATCCCACAAACACCTACAGACTCTGAGCCAGAGGCTATGCAGTTAAATCTAATAAGAGGACCATTATCCAACGAAGAAAAACAGTGGCGATGCACTCACAATTTATGCATGTATTGTGGTAGTGCAGGGCACTATGCCATCAATTGCCCTAGCAAATCCAAAAGAACAATAGCTATGGCGGCTGAGGGTGCACAGATTCAACACCAATCCCAGATTTCAGATCAACTGGATTCTGTCACACAACCCTTGTTTTCTCTGGCTCATGGTGAAGAGGGTATGTTGACTCAACATCCTCATTTTGTGGTGCCTATCACATTGCAATGTGGTGATCGTAAAATTTCAACTACAGCTATGATAGATTCTGGAGCAGGCGGAAACTTTATGGACATTACATTTGCAGCAGGAAATAGAATTCAGTCTATCCCTAACTCTTCACCTATGTTAATGGAGACAGTAGACGGTTCTCCACTTACGTCAGGCCCGGTTACACATGACACTGTGCCCTTAAAATTGACTCTGGAAGTGAATCACCATGAGGCTATCTCTTTCCACCTAATTTCCTCAACACAGTTCCCAGTGATTTGGGGGGTACCTTGGCTTGCTCTGCATAACCCACAGATTGATTGGAAGATCAGAACTTTGTCCTTTCCTTCAGAACACTGCTTAATGAATTGTCAACCCTCTAAAGTAACACCTGTTGCCACAACAATTAATGAAATGGTTGCTACAAACTTCACTAAGCTTCCTCTACAATATCGGGATTTTGCAGATGTCTGTGATAAGAAGAATGCTGATCAGCTTCCACCCCACAGGCCTTATGATTGCCCAATAGAGCTGTTGCCTGGGGCTGCTATCCCATTTGGCCGTATATATTCCCTTTCTGAGCCTGAATTGAAAGCTCTTCGTGAATACCTACAAGAAAATCTTGCCAAAGGCTTTATTCGACCATCTACTTCTCCAGCAGGAGCTCCTATTTTCTTTGTAGAAAAGAAAGATGGCAGCCTACGGCCATGCGTTGATTACAGGGACATTAATTACATCACTGTTAAAAACCGCTACCCCTTGCCTCTGATTCCTGAACTTTTGGAGAGACTTCGCTCAGCTAAAATATTTACGAAGCTTGATCTTCGGGGGGCATACAATCTGGTTCGCATAAGACCCAATGATGAATGGAAAACAGCTTTCAGAACCAGGTACGGGCATTACGAATATCTAGTAATGCCATTTGGGCTGTGTAATGCCCCTGCAACTTTCCAGCATCTTATCAATGATGTACTACGAGATCTCCTGGATCAGTTTGTTGTGGCATATTTGGATGATATCCTAATATTCTCTGATAATCTTGAAAACCACAGAAAACAGGTCCGTATAGTTCTGGAGCGCCTTCGTACCCACCACCTATACATTAAACTAGAAAAATGTGAGTTTGAACAAACAGAAATTCAATTCCTGGGGTATGTAATAACTCCCAAAGGTTTAAGTATGGACGCAAGTAAAATTAAAGCTGTGCTGGACTGGCCCATCCCCAAGAATGAAAAAGATGTTCAGAGATTTGTGGGGTTTGCCAATTTTTACAGGCGTTTCATTAAGAATTTCTCTGCCGTTATTACACCGATCACTGAACTTACACTTAAAGGGACTCCATTTCAGTGGTCCGATAAGGCGGATACCGCATTTTCCCGATTAAAGACTCTGTTTACATCTGCCCCTGTCCTGGTACATCCTCAGCCGGAATTACCATTTATTGTGGAAGTTGATGCTTCTGATTCAGCTGTTGGTGCTTTAGTGTCTCAAAGGACTGGACCTAAGATGCTGTTACATCCGTGTGCCTTCTATTCCCGCCAGATGGTGCCAGCAGAGAGAAACTATGACATAGGGAATAAAGAACTATTGGCTATAAAAGCTGCCTTCACCGAATGGAGACATCTCTTGGAGGGAGCTACCCATCCAATTACTGTCCTCACAGATCACAAAAATCTGGAATGTATTCGATCAGCAAAGAGACTGTCAGCCAGACAAGCACGCTGGTCACTATTCTTCTCGAGGTTTAATTTTTTGGTTACATACCGTCCCGGCTCCAAGAATGGTAAGGCAGATGCCTTGTCTAGAATAGCTGACCCTCTCCATACTACCGTAACCAAGACCACCATCTTGCCGGAGGATATATTTATAGGAGCTACAGTCCCTTCTGATCTGATGTCTCGCATTAAAAAGGGCTACGCTGAAGACCCAGTTCTTCGTGATCCTCCTCGTGATCTCCATATGACGATGCTTAATGGGTTTTGGATTTTTCAACAACGTCTGTTTGCTCCGGAGTCAGTGCGACTGGAACTTTTACGTCTTTACCATGACTCAAAACCAGCAGGTCATCCAGGAATCCGAAAGACACAAGAGCTACTTGCCCGATCCTTTTGGTGGCCGAAGTATCATGAGGATGTTAAGAAGTATGTGTCCTCTTGTGATGTATGTGCCAGACATAAGACTCCACGCTCATCCCCTGTTGGCTTGCTTTAGCCTCTTCCGATTCCTTATCGTCCCTGGGGATCTATATCCATGGACTTTATTGTGGAACTACCTCCCTCTAAGGAACAAACTACTATTCTTGTTGTTGTGGACAGGTTAACTAAGATGGGTCATTTCATACCAGCTCGTGGTCTCCCTTCAGCTTAACAGACGGCTGACCTGGTTGTTCGGGAAATATTTCGCTTACATGGAGTGCCTGATGAAGTAGTTTCTGACAGGGGAGTGCAGTTTACATCTCGTTTTTGGAAACATTTTTGTTCTAATCTAGGTATTAATGTAAATCTGTCGTCAGCTTTTCATCCGCAAAGTAATGGACAGACTGAGCGAACCAACCAGACTTTGGAGCAATATTTGCGGTGCTATATTAGTTACCTGCAGGATGACTGGCTGGATTTTCTACCCACGGCGGAGTTTGCCTATAACAATGCCCAACACTGCTCCACTTCTTTGAGCCCATTTTTTGCCAACTATGGTTACCATCCGACCTTTCTAGTCAGTCTCCCAATTACTACTTCCATTCCTGCTGTCACTGACCGGCTAACCGCCTTACGTGATTCCCAAGCACTGTTGAAAGAGACTCTTTTGGAGGCTCAGGAATGTTACAAAAGAGCTTCTGATAGGCATAGAAAGGAGGCCCCAGTCTATCATGTTGGTGTCAACAAAGAATCTTAAGCTTCGGATTCCTTCTCATAAATTGGGTCAAAAGCTCATGGGACCTTTTGAGATCATTGCTCAGATCAATGCTGTCACTTTCCGTTTGCAACTTCCAAATTCCATGAAAATACATCCAGTGTTTCACGTTGCACTGCTTAAACCTTTTCATGAAAATACTTTCCCTGGCCGAGCCCTGCCTGCCCCACCTCCAGTCCTCGTGGATGGTGAGGATGAGTACGAAGTGGAAAAAATTCTTGACTCCAGGATCTTCTGTAACAAGCTTCAATATTTGGTTCAGTGGAAAGGCTATGGTGAGGAGGATAGATCATGGGAACCAGTGGACAATATTCATGCTCCTGATCTTCTTCGGTCTTTCCATGCACAGTACCCTGCTAAACCGGGTAATAGGGCATCCAGAGGCTGCGCCTATAGAGGTGGGGGTATTGTGAGGAATTGACTCTGCTGGGATTCGAACCCTGGTTTGCATGTTGCTAAACCTCTTCCCTACCGGTACACCAGCCTGCCTCTTGCAGATTTGCCTTAGATCTGATACCTTGACTCTAAAAGCAATACAATCAGTGACAACTCTCTTTAGCTGTGTCTGGTCAGCTGTCTGGTTCTTGGCCTATATAAGGCACTTCCTGTCTCTGTATCCTTGCCAGATTATTGTGTGGTTCCTGATCACTTCGATAAACCTTGTTCCTGTTTCACCTACAAGTTGCTGAATTGGATCATTACTGACCTAGGCTGCTGGTCTCCACAACCTTGTGATTCCTATATCATTACAACACCCCTATCTAATATACAATACACCCTATCTATTTAATATACATCACCCAATCTAATATACAATACAACCTATGTATGTAAAATACATCCCCCAATCTATCTAATATACAATAAATACTATCTATGTAATATACAGTACATCCCACAATCTAATATACAATACATGCTATCTATGTAATAAACATCCCACAATCTAATATACAATACATGCTATCTCTATATAGAAACCCTAATTCTAAGCTAAAATAAAATAATTAAGACCCCTTACCTTTGCAGATGTCCCTTCAGATCCGCGACCTAGGGTAAAAAAGATAAAAAAAATGACTACAACATTTTTACATAAAATAAATAAACATAGTACATATTCTAAATATTCTACTCTCCTTTCCAGCATGTCCTGTCCTTCTTCTTTTCCTCTTCTCCTCGGCGGCCCCTGTTAAAAAAAAAAACATAACATTAGTACACATACATAAAAATAAAACAAAGTAAAATAAACATAATATACATTGTACTTACCTCCCCGCAATGTCCCCGGCCTCCTCGTCTTCTGACCCGGATGGGCCCTGGAGCAATCCGCGCTGTAGAAGAAAAAATAGCAAATAAAAATCACAGAGATCCGCACTCGCGGACGTCCCCGACGCTAATGAGCCACCTACAGAGTTTTCTCGAAGAAAATTGGAAATGGCGGCTTCTGATTGGCTGAAAACGCTGTCTATCAAATTCAGCCAATCAGAAGACGCCAATTGTGAGCCAATGAGAAAGGGATACACCCAAAAATCCCACTCTGATTGGATAACGCACCTGACAATCCTTATTTGAACCAATCAGAAGGCTTTATTGCCATCAGCGAATCACAATGGAATACACCCTCACGGGGTGATTGGATGAAGACATCTGCGCCTTCCCATTGGCTGTAATACTGATTGACATTGACAACAGCCAATGGGAAGGCGCAAATGCCTTCAGCCAATCAGTATGTGGGCGTGTATCCCATTGTGATTGGGTATTGTCAGTGCAACCAATCAGAATGTGCAGATGCCACCAGCCAATCACTATGTCGGGTTGTATTCCATTGTGATTGATTGAAGGCATCTGCGCCTTGTGATTGGTTTAAATAAAGATTGACAGGTGCATTATCCAACCAGAGTGGGATTTTAGGGTGTATCCCTTTCTGATTGGCTCACACATTGGCGCCTCCTGATTGGGTGAATTTGATAGACAGTGTTTTCAACCAATCAGAAGGCGCCATTGCCTATTTTCTTCCGGAAGAGGCTCCGGGAGTCTCATTAGCGTCGTGGAGGTCCGCGAGTGCGGATCTCTGTTATTTTTTCTTTAGAGCGTGGTTCCAGGGCGGGACAGAAGAGGAGGAGGAGGCCGGAGACATCGCGGGGAGGTAAGTACAATGTAGATTATGTTTATTTTACTTTGTTTTATGTATATGTACTAATGTTATGTTTTATTTTAACAGGGGTCGCACCGGAGAAGAAGAAAAGAAGAAGGACGGGGACATGCTGGAAAGGTGAGTAGAATATTTAGAATGTTTATAATGTTTATTTATTTACTGTAAATGTGTTGCACTAATTTAAAAAAAATGTTTTCCATAGGTGGCTGATCTGAAGGGACATCTGCAAAGGTAAGTGGTCTTAATTATTTTATTTTAGCGTACAATTAGATTATTTTATATATAGATAGCATTTATTGTATGTTAGATAGGGGTATGTGTTTTATATAGATAGGATGTATTGTATATTAGATTGTGGTATTTATTTAGATAGATTGGGTGATGTATATTAGATAGATAGGATGTATTGTATATTAGATGGGGGTGTATTGTATTATATTTCATTGTATTTGTATTGTATGCACTGTATTGTATTGTATATATTATATGCATTTCCTTTTCAGGTGTGTTATTTTTTTTTTCTGTAGTGGGGGGGGGGGGTTGTAATGTATTTTTTTATTTTATGTAAAGTAGATTTTTTATTTTTTGTGATTTCGTTTTTTTTTATTTTGTGTAATGTAGATTTTTTTTTTTTGGTGACTTTAGTTTTCTGTTTTCTGTAATTAGAGTGTTGAGGGGGTTATTAGGGCGTAGGTAGTGTAGGTAGGTAGTGTATGTGTTAATAGGTTAGTGTAGAGGGTGTTTAGTTGATATTTAATGTTTTATTGGGGGGCATAGTGCAGTGTAGTGTTTATACTTAGGCTCATGATGGTCCTTGAGGACCGTCATGGCCCTTACTGTATGTGGTTAATGTTGGGTTGTAACAGGCCCATAATGGTCATAATTAGAGATGTCGCGAACAGTTCGCCCGCAGACTATTCACGGCGATTTTGGCATGAACACATGCGGTTTTGGGTTCGCCCCCTATTCTTTATCATTGAGGAAACTTTGACCCTGCACCTCACAGTCAGCAGACACATTCCAGCCAATCGGCAGCATACTTCCAGGGCCTTCCATCTGAAGGACAGCATACATTTTAGAATCATTCTGAAGCTGCATACATTGTGAGAGGACAGATAGTGTAGCTGCTGGAGATTTAATAGGGAAATAGATAGCCAGGCTGTGTATTTAGCTTCCACTACAATTAATCTAATTTCAGTTCAGGCTCACAGCTTATATTGTGCTCAGTGAAATTAAACAACACTTTTTTGACTGTAATAGATTGAATAGCAATACCTACAGGCGTGTGTGTGAAGCCTATTGCATCTACTCTGCCAACTTTTGCCAGTGCAAAGTGACACTCATATCTGGTGCAACCGTAGTGTACAGTGACATAAAACAACACTTTTTTTAATGTAATAGATTGAATAGCAATTGCCTGCCTACAGGCGTGTGTGTGAAGCCTATTGCATCTACTCTGCCAACTTTTGCCAGTGCACAGTGACACTCATATCTGGTGGCACCTTAGATTGCACACGCAGTGCCCCAAATTTGAAGTAGGAGGTCCGACCAAGCATCTTTTTCCATCTCACTGTTCCAAAAATGAATGCCATATACACGTCCCCTAATAGTGGATGTAACAGGGATTAAACTGATAGGAATAGTACTACTTAATAGTACACATCTTATAATAAGGCAGACAGAGGCAACGCAGAGAGAGGAGTCTGAAGAAGAGGAGTCAGAGGAGGAAGGTGGCTTTGAGGAGGTGGAAGACCAAACACAGCAGGTGTCCCAGGGGGCTTGTTGTCACCTTTCGGGGACCCTTGGTGGCTGGGTGGAGGAAGAGACCTTCAATGACATCAGTGAGGACAAGGAACGGGACATGGCTAGCTTGGTATCCAACCTTGTGCAAATGGGGAGTTTGCGGTTGTGCAAAGGGACTGTTTGCGGTTGTTTGCGGTGCATTAAACGGGGAGATTGGTCTGTTACTGTGAAGCGGGTGTAACCCTTACCCCACCTGATCGCTACAACATCATACCTGATGTTTTAAAGCATGTTATTCCAAACAATTTAGGAATGTTAGGTGATTTATGCCCTTTATGGCTTAAAACCAGATTCTGTTTCAACTATGTAATTTTCCGTGGGAGTTTTGCCATGGATCCCCCTCCGGCATGCCACAGTACAGGTCCCCTCACTATTGTAACCAGAAAGAGTCCCTGTGGGTTTTGAAATTCGCCTGCCCATTGAAGTCTATGGCGGTTTGCCGGGTTCGCCCGTTCGCGAACATTTGATTGAATTTTGCGTCCAATGTTCGCGAACCGAAAATGTGATGTTCGTGACATCACTAGTCATAATACACCCTTATGGGACTGATGGGGTTAAATAGAGGCTTATGAGTGTCACTATTGACACACATGAGTGACAGGGTTAAAAAGGCATTTATGGGGGTCTGTATTGACCCCCATGAGTAAGGGGGTTAATTAAGTGCTTATGGGGGGCTGTATTGACCCTCATGAGTGATGTGGTTAATTAAGAGTTTATGGGGGTCTGTATTGACCCCCATGAGTGCCATGGTTATTTATGGGCTTATGTGGGTCTTTATTGACCCCCATGAGTGACAGGGTTAATTATGGGTTTATGGGGGTCTGTATTGACCCCCATGAGTGACAGGGTTAATTATGGGTTTATGGGGGTCTGTATTAAGCCCCCATGAGTAACAGTGTTAATTAGGGGTTTATGGGGGTCTGTATTGATCCCCATGAGTGATGGGGTTAATTAAGTGCTTATGTGGGTCTGAATTGATCCCCATGAGTGACAGGGTTAATGAAGGGCTTATGGGGGCTCTGTATTGACCCCCATGAGTGACAGGGTTAAGGAAGGGCTTTTGGGGGTCTATATTGACCCCCATGAGTGACAGGGTTAATGAAGGGCTTATGGGGGTCTGTATTGACCCCCATGAGTGACAGGGTTAATTATATGTATTATGGGGGTCTGTATTGACCCCCATGATTGACAGGGTTAATTAGGGGTTTATGGGGGTCTGTATTGACCCCTTTGAGTGAGGGGGTTAATTAAGTGCTTATGGGGAGTCTGTATTGACCCCCATGAGTGACAGGGTTAATTAAGTGCCTATGGGGGGCTGTATTGACACTCATGAATGACGGGGTTAATTAAGGGTTTATGGGGATCTGTATTGACCCCCATGAGTGCCAGGGTTATTTATGGGTTTATGGGGGTCTGTATTGACCCCATGAGTGACAGGGTTAATTAGGGGTTTATGGGGGTCTGTATTGATCCCCATGAGTGAGGGGGTTAATTAAGTGCTTATGTGGGTCTGAATTGATCCCCATGAGTGACAGGGTTAATGAAGGGCTTATGGGGGGTCTGTATTGACCCCCATGAGTGACAGGGTTAAGGAAGGGCTTTTGGGGGTCTATATTGACCCCCATGAGTGACAGGGTTAATGAAGGGCTTATGGGGGTCTGTATTGACCCCCATGAGTGACAGGGTTAATTATATGTATTATGGGGGTCTGTATTGACCCCCATGATTGACAGGGTTAATTAGGGGTTTATGGGGGTCTGTATTGACCCCTTTGAGTGAGGGGGTTAATTAAGTGCTTATGGGGAGTCTGTATTGACCCCCATGAGTGACAGGGTTAATTAAGTGCCTATGGGGGGCTGTATTGACACTCATGAATGACGGGGTTAATTAAGGGTTTATGGGGATCTGTATTGACCCCCATGAGTGCCAGGGTTATTTATGGGTTTATGGGGGTCTGTATTGACCCCATGAGTGACAGGGTTAATTAGGGGTTTATGGGGGTCTGTATTGATCCCCATGAGTGAGGGGGTTAATTAAGTGCTTATGTGGGTCTGAATTGATCCCCATGAGTGACAGGGTTAATGAAGGGCTTATGGGGGGTCTGTATTGACCCCCATGAGTGACAGGGTTAAGGAAGGGCTTTTGGGGGTCTATATTGACCCCCATGAGTGACAGGGTTAATGAAGGGCTTATGGGGGTCTGTATTGACCCCCATGAGTGACAGGGTTAATTATATGTATTATGGGGGTCTGTATTGACCCCCATGATTGACAGGGTTAATTAGGGGTTTATGGGGGTCTGTATTGACCCCTTTGAGTGAGGGGGTTAATTAAGTGCTTATGGGGAGTCTGTATTGACCCCCATGAGTGACAGGGTTAATTAAGTGCCTATGGGGGGCTGTATTGACACTCATGAATGACGGGGTTAATTAAGGGTTTATGGGGGTCTGTATTGACCCCCGTGAGTGACAGGGTTGATGAAGGGCTTATGGGGGTCTGTATTGACCCCATGAGTGACAGGGTTAATTAAGGGTTGATAGGGCTCTGTATAGAGCCCCATGCTAAGCTAGGGTATTTTTTTTTATTACAGGTCCTTTAAGGACCCGTAATGCAGGAATTTTGAATTTTCATTGCAGCAGGGATCCCCGATTGCGTGGGATCGGGACCCCCACTGCGATGGTTAATGTGGGGTTAATGCGGGTCTCAGAGCTTATCTCGGGTCCCGTGGGGTTAATGTGGGTTTCCAAGCTTATCTCGGATCCCTTCTTGGGTAAGTTGTACGTGGGTAGGCGGTCCGGGGTCGTGGAGCCTCATTTTCGTTATTTTCTGCGGCCATTTTTTCTCTCGCTTAGGGGATTTTCATGTGTCTGAACTGGGAATTTGGACTTAAACTGAGGTGTAACTTCACTTGTAGAGGTCCTGGGTGCCCCCCTTGCTGTGGATAAGCTTTTTATGTATTTTTTTGTGGGTTTTTTTTGTGCTTTGACTGTTTTTAGGTGCGCGCAGTTCGGACGTTAAGGTCGTATTTTTGCGAGGCTCGCCGTCAATGAGCGCCTTCAGCGCTCATTGCCTAAGTGCTACGGGTTTAACGGCTGGCCGGCAAAGAGCACCTACGGCGCTCATCGCTTAGCTCGCAAAGCGTGACGATGATTCGTAGTTTGACAACTATTATATGTGATGAAGGTAATAAGCTTTGTTAAAATTATTTGTTTTTAGTGAGGTTTTGAAGGACTTGAGACGGCAGGAAAGTCTAGTGGATCAAGGTAGGGAGTTCCAAAGATTTGGGGCAACACAGACAAATTCCTGATGGCAGTAATGAGAGGAGGTGATAAGAGAGGATGAAAGATGAAGGTCATTAGCAGAACGGAGAGGGAGGGAATAATTTGAAATGAGAGCAGAGATACTGTATTAGGAGGTGCATTTTGTTGAGGGCTTTATATGTTAAGGTCATGATTTAAAATTTTATTCTCGAGGTTATAGGAAGCCAGTGGAACAACTAACAGAGTGGTGATACTGACATTGAGCGTTGGGCATTGTAGATGAGTTTAGTGGACGCATTCATTATAAATTGGAGTGGTGATAAGCTGATGATGGAGAGGCCAACAAGAGGTGAGCTGCAGTAGTCGAGAAAAGATATGATGAGAAAATTAAAATTTTAATTTTAATTGTGTCTTGTGTCAGATACTGATGTATTTTGGAGATATTTGTAAATGAAATAGACAAGATTTGGTGGGTGAATATATATGAAGAATAAAAGATAGGGAAGGATCAATAAGTACCCTACGACAACGGACTTGGGAGGGGGGAGTTTTAAATGTATTGCCAACAGTGAGAGATATTTGACGAAGGGATGCTGTAGCAGAGGGTGGGAAAATAAGGAGTTCAGTTTTTGACCTGTTAAGTTAGCAATGGTGGGCGGACATCCAGAAGGATATGCTAGAGAGGCAGTTGGAGCCTTGTGCTAGAATAGAAGGGGATAGATCTGGTGTTGAGAGGTACATTTGAGTGTTGTCTCCACAGAGATGATATTGAAAGCCAAAATATTTTATAAAGGTTCCAGTTAAGGAAGTACAGTGGCTGGCAAAAGTATTCACCCCCCTTGGCATTTTTCATGTTTTGTTGCCTCACAACCTGGAATTAACATGGATTGTTTGAGGATTTGCATTATTCAATTTAAAGAACATGCCCACAACTTTGAAGATTTTTTTTTGTATTATTGTGAAGCAAACAACAAATAGGACAAAATAACAGAAAAAGTAAATGTGCATAACTATTCACCTCCTAAAGGCAATACTTTGTAGAGCCACCTTTTGCGGCAATCACAGCTCCAAGTCGCTTTGGATAAGTCTGTATGAGCTTGCTACATCTTACTACTGGCCACTCTGCCATAAAGCCCAGCTCTATGGAGCGTACGGCTTATTGTCGTCCTATGTACAGATACTCCAGTCTCTGCTGTGGAACTCTACAGCTCTTCCAGGGTTACCCTAGGTCTCTGTGCTGCCTCTCTGATTAATGCCTTCCTTGCCCAGTCCGTGAGTTTTGGTGGGCGGTCGTCTCTTGGCAGGTTTGCTGTTGTGCCATGTTCTTTCCATTTGGGTATGATAGATTTGATGGTGCTCCTAGGGGTCATCAAAGATTTGGATATTTTTTTATAACCTAATCCTGACTTGTACTTCTCAACAACATTGTCCCTTACTTGTTTGGAGAGTTCCTTGGTCTTCATGGCAGTGTTTGGTTAGTGGTGCCTCTTGCTTAGGTGTTGCAGCCTCTGGGGCCTTTCAAAAAAGGTGTATATATGTAATGACAGCTCATAAGAAAGGGGTTGAATACATACGCACATGCCAATTTTCTGTTTTCTATTTTTAAAAAAATAGTTTTATGTATATATTTTTCTCATTTCACTTCACCAACTTAGACTATTGTGTTCTGATCCATCACATAAAATTCAGATTAACGAAACATTGAACTTAAGGCTGTAATGTAACAAAATAGATAAAAAGTCAAGGGGGGTGAATCCTTTTGCAAGGCACTGTATAGATGGAGAAGGAGAGGGCCTAGGACTGAACCTTGGGTTACACCAACAGACAGAGAGAGAGGTGAAGAAGTGGTGCCAGGAAAGGAGACACTAAATGTTTGACCTTGTAGGTATGATGTGAGCCATGAAAGAGCAGAGTCACAGATGCCAAGAGAGTACATAATTTGGGTTAGAAGAGGGTGGTCAACTGTGTCAAAGGAAGCAGAGAGATCTAGGAGGATAAGAATAGAGAAGTGACCCTTTGATTTGGCAAAGAAAAAGTAATTAGTAACCTATGTGAGAGCTATCTCTGTGGAGTAATGGGGTCAGAAAGCAGATTGGAACTTGTCAAGTAGAGAATTAGAGGTAATAAATTGTGTAAGGTGATTATAACAAGACGATCAAGCAATTTTGAAGCCAGGGGAAGTAGTAATATAGTTTGTTTGCAACTGGGATTTACATCTTGCAAGTAAAGTGGGATTATTTGCTGTGTGCACTAATTTTGTCCAGGTGGGAAGTCAGAATCTCATTTAAACAGGGGAAGGGACGAACTTGTGAGCTTGCAAAAATTTCCAGCATTAAGTGCAGTTCTAGTATAAGTGTAGTAGTTTAAATAAGAGGGAGTTGAAAGAAAAGAGGGCAAACTTATAGTACAGAAAAAGAAAGGAAAAAAAATTGTTGTGTTTTCATTTTTTTATAAAAAGCTTTACACAAATATTATTTTTTATTCTTGTTTATTTTTCCCACTGAATTTTTGCAGCCAATAATTATGAGTCAAAATGTATGCAAATAAAGTAGAGGTTCTCATCTTAAAACGAAAAATACCTCAGTGGGTTTTTTCTACAGGCCTGGTTACCTACTAAGGGCCTCATTCTATTATCGGCCGCAGCCGTTGCGGGGCCGCAAGGACCGGCCGCAAGCTATTCTGCTATTCTATTCCCTTACGGCCGTAGGCTCCGGCAGGCTTGCGGCCGGTGCCTTGCTATCTCTTGCGGCCGCTCGCGCCGGAGGAAAGCCTTTGATCTAAAACGGCCGCAAGAGATTTGCAATTCAATTGCTCCGGGAAACCTCTCTGCAAGGCTAAAAGCGAGCCGCAGCTTACTTGCAGGAAAGAGGTCTCGCTAGCACCAATTAAGCACATAAAATAGCTCAAATAAAGCCATCCTGCACTTTGAGAATACTATAAAGGGATTTTAGGTGTTAGAAAAAATAGCACATAATTATCCTGTACTTAAATCCGTAAAATATTTTATTTTTAATATCCGTAAAATATCCATGTAAAAAGTCCAGAGTGCTTGGAGCACCTAAGACACACCCACGCCGCAGCCGGAAAATAAACAGTTAATTTGAACTCGGGTTTGGGCAGATGTGCAAGCTTGAGAGTGGGTTCCTTTTAATCCTCATGTCCCCCAATATGATCCCTAGCATTTACAGAGCTGTACAGTGCAGGCTTGAATTTATTTTTGAGTTTTTATATTTCACAGATTACGGCCGGTTCCAAGATATGCGGCCGGCCGTAAAAGGAGATCCTTGCGGGGCCGTATAATAGAATCGCGAGTTAACTGAACCCTCGCAAGGAATCGCAGCCTTACGGACGATTTACGGCCGATAATAGAATGAGGCCCTATGAGAGCAACCTCTTTTAGCTCACTTGTTCCCTTCACAGGGAGAAAAATCCTGTAGTATATCAGTCTGGTCTCACACAAAAAAAATTATAAAATAAAATAAATGATGTTCAAAGTTTCCTCAATGATAAAGTATAGGGGGCGAACCGAAAAGCGCGTGAGTTCACCGTTCGCGGCGAACGCGAACATGAGAAAATCTCCGCGAATAGTTCTCTGGCGAACTGTTCGGGACATCACTAGTCTCCAAGAATGCTTGTACAATAAATGATTATTGGGATGACTTAGGGCCCAATTGAAAAGGCAAAAAGCACTTAGGATGTTCTTTCTTATCATGCAAAACTCGACCAGTGATGTGTTTATTTGTCCTGCAGGTAACCCCTTTTCTGGCAGCTGCTTCTCTTGACAATGCTCACATTGGTGTCTTTACCATATGAAAACACAAAAATGAGGAGGGGAGAAAGGAGAGTGCACAATCTCTGGTCCAGGTTACCCAAGATTATTAAACTTGATAAATATTAGTGTTGAAAAAGTGTAAGTGGAATCTCACCTATATGTACCTCAAATAATGAGGTACTAATAGCGTATTGGCAGACCCTCTTCCGATCAGGTGTGGCAGGCTATGCATATTTGGTTGCTTATGTTTTTTTTGACTGTTGTACTATATCTATTTTGATTGTTTTACAGTGTGGTTATCTGATGATGACTCACCAGGATGAGATTAAAGGCCTGAGCTCATCATATGTACAGGGTTTTCTAGTAAGCAGGGGCAGCCTCTTATTTAGGGATGGGGCTTACTATGATTGGCCAGCCTGTGGGCCAGAACATTTAATAAAAAGTGACAATTAATAAAGATATGGCAGTTTTGTCTGGACTTACATAAAAAAAGGTGTAAGTGTCATTCTGTACATTAATCCTAATTCTAAAGAATAATATGGTGTTCCTGATATCCCAGTGTACTTGATATCATTGAAGCAAGCTCCTGGGCATGATACCGTGTTTGGTCCATCTTCTGCTATCAGAGGTGTAAAAGGTCTGCACGATTCTGCTGCAAAGGTTTGAACCAGGTTCTTACCAAGTCCAATTGAAGTAGCAGATTGTGACAATGACATCCTGAAGCCCTCACTATCACTTCAAGAGAAACACCAACCATAAAGACATTTTAGCACCAAGTGAAATAAAAGAGGAGAAAATTATAGATACCAGAAAGGCTTTATCAGGAAACATTACTGGGACCCACAAATATGGAATGAAAAGATCTATTGCATGTGGATACCTGAAGATGAAAGACAAAGATAAGATGTCCTCCCATGCCACAGAAAAAGGCACAAGAGGTACATAAAGGTGAGATTGATATTTATCAAGTTTAATAATCTTTGGTAACATGCACCAGAGATTATGCACTCTCCTTTCTCCTCTCCCATTTTTTGTGTCCACAAGAATGACACTCCCCTGTGTCTCCTCTCATCCTCTGCCTCCACTGTGTCTCATTCCTCCCTCCCCTGTGTCTCCGTTCCCCCCTCTCCCTCCACTGTGTCTTGCAATTACCGCAACTATTATATGTGATTTTATTGTCATTTTTTATTTTATTGTAAGTTATTTTTTATTTTAATACACTGTATATGTTTTTCTCTATTTTAGTGTTTTTATTATATTTTATATCATTGTTTTTTTTATATAATTGGGGGTTTTTTGTAATTGGGTTTTGTAGTTTTTTGTGTTTATTTTTTTATTTTTAGAAATTGTAGGGTTCATTTTAAATTGACTGAGGAACTCCATGGCACATTACACTTATTTTTAGATGCTGCTGAGGTTCTTAAAGGACCTCTGTGGAAAGGATTACAATATTGATTAGGATCCATGGGGGTCTTTGGATAGTGGGACCTTGGATAGGGGTTCATTTTAAAGGCCCCAGAGGTCCTTCCAGGATCTCCATGGCATATTTAATTAGTTATGGTGCCATGGAGGTCCTTAGTTAAGATATGCCATGGAGGTTCTGCAAGGAAAGTGTTTAGATGCCATGGGGGTCCGTATAGGGGACCTTGATATGGAGATCTCAATAGATCCCAATGGTTATAGTTAATAGTGGTGATTGAGTGTGAGAGGAAGACAGAATCCCTGGTGGTTAATTTCACCATGTGGGAGGAGGGAATTATCCTGGGGATCCCTAGGCACATAGGGGGTAGAAATATTAAAGGGGATTAAAGGGACCCCAAGTTTGTGTGATGTTTAGGGAACTTTTTATCCCCCTCAGTTGTGTCAGATATAAGGAATCAAATCTTATATCAGACTTAATTGAGGGGTTATGGTGTTTTTAGTGTCAGATCTGACACTTATTTCAAGTAGCCCCAGCCCCTAAAATGAACCCCCCTATGCTGGGGTCCCCATCAGGACCACCGCAATGTCCCAATATTACCCCTTGGGACCCCCTCTACATTTAAAAATTCAGAATTCCCTTAAAGGACCTATGCTAAATAAAAAATTATCCCCTGCCTACTATAAGTATCCCCCCATATGCATCTAAAATTAACCCCATCACACATGGGGGTCCATACAGACCCCCATGAGCCTCTAATTAACACCATTAGTCCCTTAAGGGTTTATACAGACCCTTATGGGACACTAATTAACCCTATTAGTACTATAAGGGTCTATACAGACCCTTAAGGAAAAATACTTAACCCCATTAGTCCTATAAGGGTCTGTAGAGACCCTTAGGTTACACTAATTAACCCCATTAGTCCCAGAAGGGGCTATAAAGACCCTTATGGGACCCTAGTTAACCCCATTAGTCCCAGAAGGGTCTATACATACCCTTATGGGACACTAATTAATACCCATTAGTCCCATAAGAGTCTTTACAGACCCTTATTGGACACTAATTGACCCCAATATTAACACCCTTTATCCCATTGTGATTGGCTGATGTAACTGTCAATCAATTATAATCCAATCAGAAGGCGCTATTGCCTTCAGCCAATCAGAATGGGATATAGGGGTGTATTCTATTTTGATTGGCTCACACCTTTGCTCCTTCTGATTGGCTGAAATATGATTGACAGCCATTTCAGCCAATCAGAGGGTGCCATCTCTAAATTCTCTGTAATTTTTTTTTAGCCCTTCTGTTTTTTTTGCAGGGGCCCTGTCGGCGAATACTTCGAGGAGGATGGGGGCATCGCTGGATGGGCAATAAGGAAAGGTAAGTGTACTATTTAGAATGTATTGGATTATATGTTGTGTTTATTTAATTATTAAATGTAATGTTTATTTTTTTCCTAGGGGTGCCGAACCTGTGGACATTTAGGAAGGGGACGAAGCACAGAAGACCATAGTCACTGGAGGGGCACTTGGGCAAGGTAATTGGTCTTATTTACCCTTTTCTAGGTTTAGGAAGGGGGGTTGTTTTAGGTCAAAAAAAAAAATTTTTATTGTATGTATTTAGGTTTTTATGTTGGATGTATTTAGGGTTTTTTATTGGATGTATTTAGGGGGTTTTATTGGATGTAATGTATGTTTTTATTTGTTGTAATATAGTCGTTTTTATTTTATGTAATGTCTTTTTTATTTTCTGTAACTTAGGTTTTTTATTTTGTATAATTTAGGTTTTTTTATTTTCAGTAACTTCGTTTTTTTTATTTTCAGTAATGTCATTTTTTATTTTGTGTAATTAGAGTTTTTTTTTATTTTTGTAGCTAGTGGAGTACTAGGGATTTTATTATGTGGTTAGGTAGGAAGTGTAGGGATTAATAGTATAGGCAGAGGGGGGTTAATTGTATAGGGTAGCATAGGGGTTAATAGGATAGGGTAGAGGCGGGGTTAAAAGGATAGGAGTTTACTGTGTACTGTTAGGGTTAACTAGGTCCAGGTAGGGTTAACTAGGACTAGATAGGGTTAACTAGGTCCAGA
Organism: Discoglossus pictus; assembly: GCA_027410445.1. Lineage (NCBI taxonomy): Eukaryota > Metazoa > Chordata > Amphibia > Anura > Alytidae > Discoglossus > Discoglossus pictus. The sequence continues at coordinate 40,604,389 of CM050176.1, read as the reverse complement.
TAAGGTTAAATAGGTCCAGTTAAGGTTAACTATGTCCAGATAGGGTTAAATAGGACTAGATAGCATTAGTAATAGGGATAATTTGGTATGGTGATGGTTAAATAGGGTTAATTACTTATATGGGGTTAATTAGATCGAGACCCCGCAGCAAGGGTAGATTTTGGGAGCTGGCTGGGGTCCCGACTGGGGTTAGATTTAGGGAGAGGGGCGGAGGTTTAGGAGTCTTTGTGGGTGGTCTGGAGCACACGTTGAGCTTCGGACGAAATTTGCGTGTTAAAGGCTAGCTTGTGTGTGTCTTCTTAGCAATTTAATAGCAAAATTGGATCGTAAGGGCTACGTGCTTGACAGATCAAAGGGTTTGAGGGCTGCAATGTTACACGTTTCTTAACATGCAGCACTCCTGCTTCTTAACTGGGCTAATTTCAAACCTGTAACCCGCAAAATTGGAGATACGTGCTAAGATTTAGATCTTGGCAGCAATTTAATTGGGCTGTTAATTACCTATGACTGTGGGTTCTGTGAGTAAACCCTTTAGCCTTTTATGTTATTAATTCTCCTTCTAATCTCATAATTCTCAAACTCCCTTCATAACCCCAATTGGATGAAAAACAGACCATAGCTAGGGATCCTTCTATTATAAGGGATTTGCCTGCACTTAGTTCATATATAATTATGTATTTTGTTAAAATGTTCTATGATTGTGCTATTTACTTCTAGCCTTTATAATACCTCACATATGTCAAACATATCCATTATAAGAGCCTGAGAAAAGTTCATATACATATAAAAACTGCAGAGGGGATTCATTGGGATTTCAAATGATGTTTTAACCTCTGCCTCTTATTTTAAATGATTGTACACCTGTGTCGGTAATAGTTTTCACCAAACAATTCTACAAAATTAACATTTTCCATGTACCCATTGTGGGGTGCCTTGGAAGCTACAGAGCATTTGAAGAGAGCTTCTTGTGGCCAGGTTCCAATAAGCATATTAAGGAGATTTACGGCTATATTAAATTCCAAGCCCGTAGCGGGACCGGCACACCCGCAATTCGGCAGAGTTATAGAGCTATTACATTAGCCAAGCCCACAACAGTCGTGGCCGACATCGAAACCCATAAACCGTTCCTGTGCACGTTGCATGTACGGCCGTGAACATGATCAATTAGTCAAACCAGTAGTTACTTAACTGAAAGATGGAGGTTAGATTTCAATCCCTTACGGGTTTGAATTACGAGTTACGATCAAACCCGCATTCCAGAAATAATGCAATATGAATAAATCAGTAAATATGATATTCCAGTCCATGCGAGTTCCATTATATGTATTAACACACTGATTGCCGGGATCGATATAACAAGGAAATGAAACATTAAAAAAGTATTTTATATTGCAGAGTCGCAGGCTTGAGAATGTTGTACTATTCATTTTAATACATAACATCACTTTCCCTTTAATTTTAAGTACAGTAGTGTGTTGATATTTGCATTTAGGACTTTAACCCCCTAGTGGGTCCTCTCTAGTACGCATAGGCTTTTGGGCTCCATTTGGGGGTTACAGGTTTGAACACCAGAGGATTTATAACAATTTAATAGCGACTTGTGAAGGAAAATTCACAGGATTGACAGATCAAAGGCATTGCGGCAACGGAGTTCCGATTTCGTCAGCCCGTAGGGTATTTCCACATGTAACCCGCAGATCGTTGGCAGGTAGCTGTACAAGGCCAATTTAATAGCCGTAAGTCTAGCAGGCTAGGTTACGGGCTATGGATTTTCACGTTACAGGAATTTAATAGGGCTGTGGAAATGTCCAGATTTGGCCCAATTAGCCATTTCCCCTTCCCAGTGTCATGTGACTCATTAGTCTTACAAGGTCTCAGGTGTGAATGGAGAGCAGGTGTGTTACATTTGGCTTTATCACACTCACACTCTCTCATACTGGTCACTGGAAGTTCAACATGGCACCTCATGGCAAAGAACTCTGAGGATCTGAAAAAAAGAATTGTTGCTCTACATAAGGATGGCCTAGGCTATAAGAAGACTGCCAAGACCCTGAAACTGAGCTGCAGCACGGTGAGCAAGTGTCACAGGACAGGTTCCACTCAGAACAGGCCTCGCCATGGTCGACCAAAGAAGTTGAGTGCACATGCTCAACGTCATATGCAGAGGTTGTCTTTGGGAAATAGACGTATAAGTGCTGCCAGCAGTGCTGCAGAGGTTGAAGGGGCGGAGGGTCAGCCTGTCAGTGCTCAGACCATACGCTGGACACTGCATCAAATTGGTCTGCATGGCTGTGATCCCAGTAGGAAGCCTCTTCTAAAGATGATGCACAAGAAACCCTGCAAACAGTTTGCTGAAGACAAGCAGACTAAGGACATGAGACCAAGATAAACTTATTTTGTTCAGATGGTGTCAAGCGTGTGTGGTGGCAACCAGGTGAGGAGTACAAAGACAAATGTGTCTTGCCTACAGTCAAGCATGGTGGTGGGAGTGTCATGGTCTGGGCCTGCATGAGTGCTGCCAGCACTGGGGAGCTACAGTTCTTTGAGGGAACCATGAATGCCAACATGTACTGTGATATAATGAAGCATAGAAATGATCCCCTCCCTTCGGAGACTGGGCCGCAGGGCAGTATTCCAACATGATAACGACCCCAAGAAGATCACTGCCTTGCTAAAGAAGCTAAAGGTAAAGGTGATGGACTGGCCAAGTATGTCTCCAGACTACTTTACAATGTGGCAGAGGATAATTTCTTGAGTGTTGTCACATGAAAGGATATAATAAAATATTTACAAAAATGTGAGGGGTGTGCTCACTTTTGTGAGATGCTGTATCTAATTATCTATCTATCTATCTTTCTATCTATCTATCTATTGATCTACTTTATAAAATATCTTGCAACAATATATGTTCTAGATTCCTGTTATACAATCTAAAAATACTATCAGCCACATGGAATCATTCATAGCATGGTGTCCAACAATGTATCAATATATTGTTCTTTTATAATCACTTACTATTAAAATAATTTTGAAACTTACTCTTGATTAGCTCCTAGTTCGGGCTTGACAAAACCGATATACAGTATTAGAAGAGTCCCAATCACCATCAAAATATATATTGTCATGAGGACAATCACGATTACTTCACGCCCCCATTCTGAGTTTAAAATAGAAAATATTAAGTAGTTATCATCATTTCTAATTTTCAACAATATCTTCTAAAAATATTAAATTGTATTTTCTTACCTTATTATTTATCACATTCAGTTTACTCAATATTTTTGTGTATAAATGAACAGCACTAATAGCTGGATTATTACATTCCACAAAATACTTTTTTTTAAGACAGAGTGAGGATGAATGAAGGCAGACAGGATTTAAATACACTACTGATAGGAAGACCCTCGTGTGTTTTCAGGCAGTGAGGCAATTTTTTTTCAGCTAATGAGCTGTTGTAGTGAGGCAGAACTGAAACACAACATCTAAATCTACCAACAGATACACTGCAGATGAATTAAAAAGATACTTGATTGTTAACTATGTACCAAACTGAAAGCCATTGACATAAAACATATTTGGGTGAAATTTGAATTTTTAAAGACTTTTATTTTGCAGTCTTCCTTTGAATAACATTTTCAAGGAAGATGGTAAAATTTCTCAGTGCTATCATAAGGGATCACTGTGCTGACATTTTTTCTATATGGTATTTTAAACAAAACTTGATAACAAGTTTCATGCACAAGAACCATCAAAAACACACTTTGTGATGTACTTCTGATTAAAATTAACTATATTTAGGTACTTTTACTCTTTATATGAAGTATAAAAACTGATCTATTGTAGCCAATACTAGAGCAACACTAAAAACATTGGCTGTTTACTACTATTATTAAGAGGATACTCTAAGGGCCTCAATCAATTGCAAACTTTGCTACAATTACGGAGCGATTTAATTGCACAAGCCCACAACTCACCAGCAAAAATCGTAAACCCTGGTTCCATACATAAGCAGTTCAGGGCTTGAGCATGCAAGCCAGTAGTTACTGCTTAGACAGACTCAATAGTAAATTAGATCATCATCATGACGTCAATCAAACAAGTGGGAACCGGGTCAGGCTCGCTAAATGAAACCTTGATGTGGGGGTCCCCATCAGGATCCCCGTGGCATTTACAAATTGAAATCCCCCGCCATGGGTCCTTAAAAGGCGCGCGGCACACAATTAGTTAACCGCGCAACACCTACCATTAAGTACCCCCGCAGCACCTAACATTAACCCGTCCTATGCCGCCGGGTCCCTACACTAACCCTTGCTGTGGGGGTCTGAACCCCCCCCCCCCCCCAGGATTACAAATTCAAATTTGTCACCTAGCGGCTCTTTAAATGACCTTAAGGATTAACCCTGACATTAACACTGTAAGTGCCATGAGGGTAATCCAGGACCCTCATGACACTCAGGCTAAGCACTACTCTACACTACACTATTATCCCCCCAATAAACTGATAAATCAAAATTCCCCCCCCTCCAACTAATTAACTTCCCTCTAAGTAATTAACCCTATTTAACTCTCACTATACCTAATTAACCCTATAACTAACCACTTAAACCTATCTAGTCCTATTAAACCCTAACTGTACCTAATTACCCCTAACTGTACCCAATTACCCCTAACCGTAGCTATTTAACCCTAACTGTACTCAATTACCCCTAACTGTACCTATAGTGTTAATGGCAGGGTTAATTATTGTCCCAGAAGGGTCAATATAGACCCTTATGGGACTGATAGGGTTAATCAGAGGCTTATGGGGGTCTATATAGAGCCCCATGAGTGATGGGGTTAAGTTTAGGTTTTTGGCAGGGGTATGATTGTAGCTCGATCTTTTAAGGACCCACGAGGCAGCAAATTTGAGTTTGTAATGCTGCAGCAAAGGTTAGTGTAGAGACCCTGCAGGGGTCCCAATGGGGACCCCTGCAGCATAGGAAGTTTATTTTAGGAGTTGGGGTTTTAGGAACAGAGGGGAAGTTTAGGGACAGCATACATAATGGCTTTTAAAGCCCTTGCGAGTTGTTTCTAGTACTCGTAGGATGTTGGGCTACATTTGCCGTTTACAGGTTTGAACGCAAGTGTGGCTTTGGGGAATTGTAGATAGCGATTTGCGATTTTAGCTATTGTAACTCTTGCGGACGTCAACGATCAAAGGATTAGATGGGGCGTAAGTTACGATTCTGAACAACAGCAGGGATTTTCAGCTTTTAACCCACAGATTGTGTCTGGATCTCCAATTGAATAGCAAATTAGTTTACGGGCTACATAACGGGTTAACGTAAGCTACGATCTCTCAATTGAATTAGGCCCTATGTCAGTAAACTCCTTGGACATTAGGTATTGTTTTTAATTTGTTGTATTTTATTATTACATATGTTTTAAAGCCATTCATAATGACTTTAAAATAGATCCTTGGTGCATAACAGCCTATTATACTACATAAATAGTTTAATAAGGATATGTTAAATTTTTTAAAGAAAACGCTGTTTATTGCGTTTTTTTGTCATTTTTAACATTTCCTTATTAAAATATTTATGTACCATATGTCTTAAAGATATGGCAATAAAAGTTAAGTTTCAATTCTTGGTTTCAACATTACTTAGCTTACAAGATTGAATATGTTTTTTATTTGAACAAGTGGGTTTAAGCAAGTTTAAATATTTGCTTTCCTTCTTCTTGATATAATTAATTATACAAAAAATCTGTTAAATTGACCTATTATATGTATCCTTGGGTGCTTAACACCCCTTCAATTTTATATAAGAAATTTAATTTTATTAGGATACTATTGATCCTGTAAAAACACTGAAAAAATAAATAAAACAGTGCTTTCTAACTTTGTTACATAATGCCAGAATTACAGTACTTTAAATAATGTAAATATAGAGATAATATGTTCTATTTTTGATAGTCCAGATCAATATATTCCCATAGTACTGTAATGATAGTTGTAGGCAAATCAACTCTCATATATCAGCCTATACTGATACTGATAATCACAGAGTTGGAAAAAGAATTAAGATAAAAACAGCACTAAATGTACATATTAAAAACAAACAATATCATGGAAACCCAGGCGTTCTATATCTCCCAAAAATAGGGAATCTATTCAGTCAGTAAAACAACTATATATTTATACAAAAAGATATTTCATAGTTGTAATAGGGATATAATTAGATAGACAACGAAAGTGGGAGGGTGATAACATGTAGCAAACAAAAATACAAAAAAGTTCTTAAGACCCTCCAATAAAAGAAGTCAAGAGGAAGTGAGCTCCTCAGACTGTGAACAATCTGATAAGGAGGACCAAGGGGCAGTAGATGGAGGAGATCATGGTATGATACAATTACCAAATCCAAATTCCCAAGGCCCAACAACTAGATCAGCATTTACTTCAAACCAAACTACCTTGGAGCATCATCATTTTTTATCCAAGGGGCACGCCCGAAAGAATTGGCAAGGATCGGGGCAGAGAAATAAAAAATACAACAACAGTTAATAAAAAGAATAAGATCAGAGAGTAATGAATACATGCAGAAAGGATCTAACAGATTGAAAAATGAGCTTAAAACTCAAATAAAAGGAAAGAGTAACATCAAAAAAGATGAGAAAAACAAAAAAACAGAAAAACAAAGCAATATCAATAATTCTACAAGAATATCTGATGAGAAAGATCAAAACAACATTAATCTCTCTGATTTGACCCTAAATAAAACACATATATCCCTTCTAAAGAAAGGATTGTCATTTGTGCCGACAAGTAAATCCAATCTTTTTGACAACATTAAAGATATAATTTTTTTGTGAGAATATTAGCATTAAAGAAATGGTTCTTGAATAAAGAAGAACGTGATATAAATCGATTGGGAGTAGACCTTCTGGATCTTCTTAATGAACAAAGTCCACCTTTGGAAGAAAGAACTAAAAAAAGACAGGTAAAAGGAAAAAGTAAATTTACACCTGATCTAACACTATTCAGTAATATCTAATTCTTTCTAGAGATGATGGAAAAAGATCTTAAAAAATATGAGGAGGAAAGTATCAGATCTACCAACAAAATAAAACAAAATTTAAAAAAAGATGAGAGAAAAGCATTAGATTAACTGAGAAATAGTGATACCATCATTAAACCTGCTGATAAGGGAGGAAATGTGGTGTTTAATTAAAGAAAGATGTGTGAAAATGTCTTACTTGATCAGTACACCTATAAGGTGTTGAAGGAAAATCCGACAAAGAAATTTAGAAAGGAACTACATGAAATTCTTAGCTATGCAAAAGAAAGAAAACGAATAGATCAACCAACTTTTGATTTCCTCCTACCAAAATACATCACTATTCCAACTTTCTATACACTTCCAAAAGTACATAAACAATCAAGTCCAGTACCAGGCCGACCGATAGTGTCGAGTAACAATTGTTTAACAGAAAATATAAGCAAGTACATAGATGACCATATTAAATAGATGGTAAAAGTTTTGCCCACATATCTACAAGACACTCTAGATGTACTTAAACAAATTAATGGCATCCGTGTACCTCAAGAATATTTCCAGAGCATGGAAAATCAAACAGATGAAAAATTCAGTTAATTAATTTTAAGACTGCTCAGATTTACTTTAAGTAAAAATTATTTTCTGTTTAACAATCATTGGTATCAACAGATCAAAAGGACAGCAATGGGGACGGAATGTGCCCCGAGTTATGCAAATTTATCTTTGGGACACTGGGAAGCTGTGGAGGTGTTTACTGAATCCAAACAAGACTATACAGATAAAATCATACTATGGCAAAGGTTTATAGATGACACCTTATTATTTTGGTCTGGCTCCCAAAGAGATATTGAAGACTTCATCAAAGATTTAAATTAGAATAATTGGGGCCTGAAATTTACATATTCTTTGAATAAGAATACAATTGAGTTTCTTCACTTGATCCTAACTAAAGATGAACAAGGTAATATTCATACCTCAGTGTTCCAAAAACCAACAGCTTCCAATTACCTTCTGCACTGGTCAAGTCAACATCCTGTTTCGCTTAAAGCAGGAATACCCATGGGACAATACCTCAGGGTAAAAAGAAATTGTGACAATATTGAGGAATTCAAGAAACAAGCAAAAGATCTAAAAGTTAGGTTTAAAGAAAGAGGATACCCTAATCGGGTCCTAAAAAGGGTCTTTAAGAAAGCATTAATCAGTGAAAGGGAAGACCTCATTTATAAGAAGGAAAACCAAAAAACTGAAGAACAAGATCATAAGATACGTTTAGTGATGTCCTATGGAAGTGACTGAGAACCAATAAAAGAGATCATACAAAAACATTGGAATATTCTTAGAGAAGATGAAACACTGAGAGACTATATCTCCGAAAAGCCAAGTATAACGTATAAGAGGAATAAAAACATCAAGGATACGCTGGTTAAGAGCTTTTATAACCCAAAGAAACCAAAGAGGAATTGGCTAACAGAAACCAAGGTCCTTTTAAAATGTGGTCATTGTAGAGCCTGTCAGTATATCCAGCCTAGTAAGATCTTTGAGGATAGAAATACAGGCAAAAAGTATCCAGTCAAAAATGTCATGAATTGTGAAAGTACTCATGTAATATATGTCATGACATGCCCCTGTCAAAAATTCTATGTAGGCAAAACATTTCACCAACTCAAAAGAAGAATACTAGAACATGTGTATTCTATTAAAAAGGGCCTTTATACTCCAGTTCCAAGTTCTAGAGAGGCTATGGATTAGTCCAAGAGGAGGTGACACAGATAGAAACCTATTACAAATGGAGAGTTAATGGATATTTACATTAGATTGCAAATACCCTAAAGGCCTTAATGAAGGTTATTCCTATTCAGCTTTTTTGTAGCTTGGGTGTTTTACCTTCTAGAGATTCTTTAATAATTTCTCAGCTTTTGTAATGACCTACATTATAATTATTAGTTACTATCTTCTTTGTAGAATAGTAAAAAAAATCACTTTTATTTTTTATAGAAGTGGTCTTAATATATTGAAGACCTATTAAGATATTAATATATAATTATTTTTACACATTTTTCAATTTATCACTTTTAGTGATGAAAGTGTTTAAATTAGTTGAGTGTATACAAGCACTTTCTTTCACTTTTCTTTGTCTAATATGAATATATAAATGTATTTAAAGCATTATTATCTTACTGCAATAATTTATATTTGCACTAAACAATGTTACATTATTATACAGTTCAATATATGTTAAATAGCTTCCCTATAGAAGCTTTGAGAAGTATTTATCCTTTAGTGTCCTTTTTGGACATTTTCACATAAAGAGATTTAGGACACATTAGTATTTTTGAGAAGTATACATTTCTAGTTACTGTTATATGTAGGTAACCAACTGTATATATGCTGAGTAAATAGAATCTAATAAGTAAAATCTCAGCTCTATATAAAAAGATCTATTGAATAGAGTAAAACGAGATTGAATAAAGCTTTTTGTATTTCAAATGGCGTAATAACGCTAAATAAAGTTTATTTAAAAGTAAGGCTAAATAAAGTTCATTGAAATGAACATAATGTTGCGTCGTGACGTCATCGCGTAAATGCGAACGTCATTACGCAAAACCCAGAAGTAACAGGGCTTTATAAGCCAGTGTGAAAGCCAGAGTAGTATAGCCTTAGAAAAAGTCCTGTAAAAGGATGAAACGGACCGTTGGCACCTAGTTTTTTTCAGTGGAACAGGCTCTAATCTCCCTAATATGGCTCTAAGGGTCTCTTGTCAATTTCTGTCTACTTTTTCAAGGAAATAAGAAACGTGGAGAGAGGGAACTGAATTGCAAGTATTTTTGTTTGCTACATGTTATCACCCTCCCACTTTCGTTGTCTATCTAATTATTTCCCTATTACAACTATGAAATATCTTTTTGTATAAATATATAGTGGTTTTATTGACTGAATAGATTCCCTATTTTTGGGAGATATAGAATGCCTGGGTTTCCATGATATAGTTTGTTTTTAATATGTACATTTAGTGCTGTTTTATCTTAATTCTTTTTCCAACTCTGTGATTATAAGTGTATCCTGTGTTTCCAGGACTATCAGTATAGGCTGATATATGAGAGTTGACTTGCCTACAACTATCATTACAGTACTATATAAGTCTGGGAATATATTCATTTGGACTATCAAAAATAGAACATATTATCTCTATATTTACATTATTTAAAGTACTGTAATTCTGGCTTTATGTAACAAAGTTAGAAAGCACTGTTTTATTCATTTTTCAGTGTTTTTCCAGGATCAATACTATAATTAATTATATATTACTAGGCATATCCAACTAATAAGGTTGTGTACCCATCTAATTGAGGATTTGCCCACCTTTTGCAGTTAGAGTGTATGTGCCAATCTTCGTTTCCTAAAGTGTCTTTTCATTTCATGGCTGCAGTCACCATCTGCAGAGGTCTTGGAGCCCAGGAAAGTAAAATTTGTCACCGCCTCCTCTTCTTCACCATCAATTAGCAATGCACTAAAATTGCTGTTTGCCATAATCTTCATAATTTTAACATTGAGCAGCAGGCCAGCTTTTGACCTCTTTTCTTTCACCCTCATGAATAGGCCCTATAATTCCTTCTGATTTTTAGCCCACAGTGTAGTATCTGAGGTTGCTGATATTTTTCCCATTAATATGAACTCAAGCTTTGGATTTGTCGAGCTCGGCCATATTCATGATGTATTCAGCGTATAATTTGAATAAAGGAGACAAACTTGTTGCATTCCTTTCCTGATATTGAATAATTTGGTTGTTTCATGTTCAGTTCTGACCGTGGCTTCTTGGTCCACACAGATTTCTCAGAAGGCAGATGAGATGATCTGGTGCCCCCAAAATCATCACATGTTGTTGAGATCCACAGTCAAAGGCTTTAGAATAGTCTATAAACCAGAGGACAATGTTTTTCTGGAACATTTCTCTATTATCCAGGCCGGGCATACAGCTCCTGGTATTCCTAGGTGGTCTCCCATCCAAGTACTGACCAGGTCCAACCCTGCTTGGCTTCAGGGTGATGTGACATTTTGGTTTCTTGTCTTGGAATCGAACCCATGTTGCAGTGGTGTAAGCACTGAATCCTAACCACTGGGCCACTAGGGAACCACATAGAGTATGTATATATATATATGTAAATAGAAACAAAATATACAGTACACTATTCTAAGCTGAAACAGCGATTGTCAATTCAAGGGGATAATTACTTTTGCCTTAGGGATCTCATTCTATATTGGATGTATACACGAGAATAAAAACAAAATGATCATATTACAACTACATATCTTAGTAAATGTGTTAAGCTATAGATAATGTCACATTCTTAGCTGCCCAATTTTATGGTGTCACCAAAACACTGTAATGAGCCGCTTAACCCTTAATGTTCACAAGTCAAATCACTTTTCCTGATATATAAGGAATGTCTATACAAATGTCACTCTAAATTTACCTTGAATTAATTATTATTAAAATCACAAATCTAGTATTTCTAATTTACTATTAATTCATTATTAACATAAGCCTGGCATTATTCCATTATAATGCAAAGGTACATATTTTTAAATGTAACTTTATATGGAACTCTGTATCATTATATAACGAAATAATGTCACAAGTTACTTGTAAGGTGATGGAGGGGATCTGGGGACTCCTTATTTATCAATATTATAATGATTGCTGTTAGTGGATTTGGAGCAAAACTTTGTTGTTGTTTATTGTTCAGTCATGTCCAACTCTGTGACCCTATGGACTGCAGCATGCCAGGTACATTTCTCAGTCACTGCCCCTCTGAACTCCATCAAATTCATGTTCATTGCTTCAGTGTCCTTATCTATCCATCTCTGCCATCCCCTTCTTCTTGTGAATTCAATCTTTCCCAGCATCAGAGTCCTTTCTAGGTAATCCTGCCGTCTCATGATATGGCCAACATACTTGAGTTTCAGCCTCATGATTATACCTTCCAGTGAACAGCTAGTCTTGGATTCCAAAATTACTGATTTATTGGATCTTCTTGCAATCCAAGGGACTCTAAGCAGTTTTTGCCAACATCACAACTTAAAAGCGTCAATTCTAAAGTATTCAGTCTTATTTATGGTCCAGCTATCACATCCGTATGTTACTCCTGTATATACCAATATGGTACCAGCACCCTGATATCTGGCTTCTGTATCAGTCAGGATCTCTCCATCAGGAATCAGCACTTCCAGGAGTTTCAGTAACTTTACTGCAGTAGTGATCACAGGACAAGTTACTTTCAGGGTGGAGATAGTATCAGTATCGCAGCCACCAGGAGCAAAATAAGAGACCATACAATTTCTATAAGTCTCAGAAGTCAACAATTTTTTATTTGTTTCTTTGCATAGAAAAATATATATTACAAAATAACACCATCCCCCTCTATAGCTAAAACCCCACCTTGTAACTAAGGCTACCAACCTCCCACACCAGTTCCCGCCCAAGACATCTGATCTGCTATCTTTTACAACCCCCCTCTTCTCCTGAAGCCAGAGAGAATGCACGCCTGGCTGCTCCAGTAGTTTTAAATCTGCATAAATTCCTGTAGAACTTAACCCTTTGCCCCATATGTGACTGCATTAACTTTATATTATATAAGCAAGATGCATGACAATAACTATATGCACACATTCTATCCATGATATACTATACTCTCACATTATACTCATGACCATACAATATGTATACATTACTTCTTTAAACATGACACATAAATGAAAAGATAAATTGTTACAGGCCTTAAAACACATCTCATGCCCGTCCATGTTTGATAGTCTCAGGTATTAGTAACCCAGCGTTCCAATGTCCCAAATAACAAGGTTACTTGTGGGATTTAGTGGAGCCCAAAGTCAGTCATGACAGTCACGATAAGTGGAGCAGTCTGACCTTTATGGTGGCTCAATGGACCAACATCCAGGCTGTGAAAAAGGGGTCTGTGACATCAGACATTTATTTATTTATTGTATTCTGTACGGTGGAGGCTTCCTTTCACTCTTTTTTACCCACCATAAGCTAAATGATGTTGTGGTTAATAGCCATCCCACAAAATCTAAGCTAGGAATCTGACCCGCAGTTGCTGCCATGGAGCGCCGAAGCCAGCAACTGCGGACCTCGCAAAATTTACTGACTTACGAGAAACCAATATGAGACGCGGGCAAAAACATTACGATGTCGCAAAAACACGACCTTACCGCCCGAAACCCGAGCACATGAAAACATTAAAAACACAAGAAATACACACAATAAATACATAAAAAGCTTACCCACAGCAAGGGCGGGGCATCCAGGACCTTGGAAACTGAACACCTCAATTTAAGACAAAATACAAGAGTTTAGGCACCCTAAAATACCCTATGGAGAGAAAAAATGGCCGCCCAAAAAAACGAAAACGAGGCTACAGGACCCGAAAGACGCAAAACACCACCAAACACATATTGATTTTCCGAAAAAGACAGACGAGATCCAAGAACAAGGACGCCAAATCAGCCACAGCTGCGTACCACACATTAGGCGCCATTTTACAACACTAACTTACACAATCCGGAAGTACCCAGCTACCCTAACGGATTTTCATCGCGCACGCACACTATTTACACTACACACTGCAAACATTGCTGACACACAGCAGCTCCACCGCACTGAAAACACACATTGTATGCTGCAGCATCAAAACAGATTGCCAGCTCTTCTGCACAATGCTTCCTGCATATATTACTTCAAAATAGGTCGAGTATATTCATTTATTATTTTATTAATGATTTCATTAGCATACAAAAAAAACCAATGCTTATAGCACACAAACAACAAACAGCCCCGCAATGAGCGCTGAAGCATCTCGGAACAACAACAAAATTAATGTCTGAACCAAACACCATTACCTGCCTTACAATCTTATTGCAGTCATTTTTTGACGGGCAAGTCGCTAGTTGTAAATACCTCTCACAGCTTTGATCTGCCCCAGATAAGTAATGTCATGACTGATTTTGGGGCCATAATGGGACCCCCTGCACAACACATGTAGCACTGTTATCTGGGACTCTTAAATATCTGATTGATAACATAAAGGCTATCAAATAGACATGGAAAGTGTTATAATAATTTTAACAATGTGTCTTTCATTTATGTGTCATGTTTAAAGAATTAATGTGTGAATATAGTTACTGCCATGTATGCAATGTGTGCGAATAGTTATGTCATTTATGTAATGAGTGCATTTATTGGCTATAGTTGTGTGAAATTTGTTGGAGGTCTTCTTCCCCCAATAGTACATATAAACATTATATATTGTAAAACCACAGAGTAATTTGCCAAGTATCTGGCCTCTAACCTGGAGGTTGGAATACCCTTTGCCCTCGTTGCATGCCTGGGATATTAGTGACCAAAACAGATAACCCCTACGCTCTGGTGTATCTGGAGATGGAGGGTGGTTATGGCCTAAGGATTCAGCCCCCCTCATACAGGAAGGGGGGTGGGTGTGGATGAGATCTTTTTTGTTTTTGAAAATAGCTCTGTAAGAATAAAAAAAGTGGCCAGTCTCAGTCTCTCTGAACTAAGAAAAGGTGTCCTGTGATTTGTCTGCTGCTCCAATGGCCAGGTGCTGAGATGTAAAAAGTCACAACCTGCAGATTTGTCCTATAAGCTACAGTAGGAGATTAGGGGTGTAGTGAGCCCCTTGTCTGTGGATCCTGACATATTGGATGGCAGTGGTGGCATCTCAGTGTGGTAACCAGCAAGAGGATGTCTACCTACAAAGGCAGGATGGAGGAGCTAAGGCCAGAGGATTGGATGAACTGGAGGAAAGAGATTGCCTTGGAGAAGTAATATGATGCCTGGGTAGGGTCCCCTTAAAGAGGATCGCTTTTTTCTATTGGAGCTAATGGATGGGCTCTGGTAGATCGTGTTTGGATGATCCTTAGTGTGGCATGGGAACAATAAAGAGGCAGAATAACTTGTTTCTTAAATGCTGTCAAGGTCTGCGACTGGAACCATGGTCCCAGGAGGATAATTTGCTGGAACCCCTGATTCATCAAGAGCTGAAGCTGGAGGCTGAGCATTTTAAATTGCTGGATGAGGCATCCATGGATGGATTTTGGCCATCCAATTGGGAGGAGCCCCTTCAGGGACAGGGATGAAGAGGACTGGTCACAGGACCCCTACCAACTAGGAGGTAGGTATAAGAGTAATTATGCTCCAGGTGTCTGAGGAGAGAATGTTTTGGATTCCCACCAGAAAAGGATGTACAAATGGGCCAGGCCAAGCTACTTTTTACTATGCCTGGCCTAGATGAGGACTGTACTATGCAGTGTGGATACATACAGGAAGAAATGGAATATGGTGTTCACACTGTGATATCAGGCCCGGTGGAGGACCTGGAAGGGAACACAATGCTCCTGGGTTCTTGAAAGAACCTAGTATGGACTGTGTACCTAGCATGGGGCTCTAGCTGATAACAAATGTTCAAGGAACAGACTCAGCAAGCAGCCCTGGGACCGTGGCAGAACAGTGAGCGCAGCCCTATCCAGGGTGGGGACACCAATACTAAGGAAAAAGCAGTGGGGGAGAAGGAGAAAGTCTGTCAAATCGATGGTCCATGGGGAAGTCTGGATGAGATCAGTGAGGTCCTGCCAGTGAACACTGTGACAAGGATTTAAGTGCTATGCCTAGGCGGTGGTTCCAGAGAAGGGGGGTGTGATATGCTAATCCAGGTACAACCTAGAGGATTTGGAGACTTCAGACCACACCACAATATTGGGTGCTGGCTTCCAGAACTGTCCGGTATATTACTCCTTTTAATTATTATTTTTCTGGGCTCCCCAGGGGAGTGATTTACCATTGCAGTGGGGAAGAAAAGGGCATCGGCGGTGGTTATTGGGGGGTGAGATGGTGATGGCACCATTGGACTGTAGTGATAATCCTGGCACAGAGGGCTATTTGCAGAACCCAGGCCAAGTGGAAAGTTTGGATAACTGTGCTCACCGGCCATTGGGAAATATTATAATGGACTGTAAACCATTGATGGAGCTAGCCACAAGCCGGAGGTGAGGAGAAGGAATGAGCTCTGATGTCCTGACAAAAAGAGACCAGGTTATCATACCAAATTGGGACCACACTCCATATTGTGTGCCCAAGCAAGGAAAGCTGGAGTTTGTACAAGAAAATAATGGCAAAAATCTGCCCTGTGCACTCAGAATCAGAGCCTGTGCAGCGGGATGCCAGGGGAAATTGTCTTTCACCATTGCCCAATGCAGTTGGGTGACAACCCTGTTTAAGCAGGGTAAATTAAGTTACTGCTCAGGATTGTTGGGCTTATATAGTTGTTTCTTTCTTCAAGACACCTGCTAGCCTTAATGTATCAAATTCCTTGGTTTTCAAATAGGGGTCCTCAGGATGCCACTGCTTGTTCTCCCTGCGGCTGCAGGAAACTGGGCGGCCCTAGTGAGACTCTGTGTTCCCCTGGGACTGTATCTCTAAGCCACAGTATGTCGGCATCCATCTGATTAAAAGATGGACACCGGGATTCTGCATTTAAAAAGGGGGGCCAGCTGTCATAACTGATTTTGGGGTCACAATGCCCCCCCTGCACACCACATGTATCACTGTTATCTGGGAATCCTACACATCTCATTGACAACATAGAGTCTATCTAATTGACATGGGATGTGTTTTTATAATTATAACAATTTGTCTTTCATTTAATTGTCATGTTCTAAAGAATTAATGTGTGCATATAGTTCTGTCATGAATGTAATGTGTGCATATAGTTATGTCATTTATGTAATGTGTGCATATATTTGCTATAGTTGCATGAAATATGTTGGAGGTCTTCTTCACCCAATCACATATTACAATTGTCTAACTACGAGACGTTGTCACGCATTGCGTGGTGCGTACGACTTAGCGATGAACGCCGCAGGCGCTCATCGCCGGCGAACCTCGAGCAGCGTGGCGATCCATTACATTTGGAGCACTTAGGCGATGAGTGCCAAAGGCGCTCATCTGTGGCGAGGCGAACCGTAAAAACTCAGAGCACTTAGCCGTTAAACTCAGAGAACTTAGGCGATGAGCACCAAAGGCGCTCATTGACTGCGAGGTGAGCAGTGGAGGGAATAAAACACGCAGGACTTAGCCTACAAACAAATTAGCCTACATACAAACAGCCTTAGGCTGAAAGTAGTTGACGAATGAGGGCCTTAAAAAAAAAAAATACGACCTACGAAAAATACGAAGTTAACGGCCGAACCGCGCAAACCAAAATACAACAAAAACACAAAAAATAAAACACAGAATAAAAAAAAAGGTCATTGATAGCACGCGAGAACAGCCCGGACGTCTGGAAGTAAGGTGAAACGGGAATTTAGGTTGAATTTAAGTAGTTTCGCCCCTTGAAAATCGCCTAAGCAAGAAAAAAATGGAGGCTGAAAAAAATGAAAACGAGGCTACACGACCCCAAACAGCGCAAAACACAGCCAGCGACGTACGGGGTAGAAATATACTAATACGAAGGACGTAAAATGAGCCTGCAATGCGGAAAACATAGACTAACGTCGCCATTTTACAATACTAACTTACACATTACCATTGTGAAATTGCGAATTTCCGGCCTAAATCAATGGTTCTGGCTCACGCACGCAGCCTATATATAGGGCACACTTGCCACAGAACTGACACTTTCTCCTCAGGTGATGACAGTCTGACTGGACATTTTCTGCTGCAGGAAAATCCAAAGAGATTGTTAGCTATTCAGGATACTGATTGCTGAATATTAAATACAAAAAGGTACAATATATTAATTATCATTAATAATAATTAATTAATTAATTATTAATAAAAAAAGGATTAGTTAAACAAATTGAGCAAACAAGAATTTACGCTTGATTTAGTTTAGCAATACTTTCATGCTTAGCTGTTTGTAATATATTAATTCATTGAATAATTAATTAATAATGTACTTTAATTTTTAAATTATTAATTAGTAATCATTAAGAAAAAAACATTAAAGTTTATTAATACATTAATGCAAAAACATTTTCAAAGACATTTACACATTGATTCATTAATTATTAATGTACATTATTTTATTAATGAATTATTAGTAATCATTAGGGAAAAAAATAGTGGAGATTTTACAATGCCTTTAGTTTAGGAATATAATAATGCTTAGATATTTAGAATACATTTAGTCAGTGATTAATTGATTATTAATGTACATTCATTTATTAATTTGTAATCAGAAATATAAAAAAAAAAAGAAAGGACCACAAACAAGATGTATATTTTAAGATGCACTGACATATACGTGATGATGCTGATTGCCTAATAGAGATTAATCCAAATATTACAAATGCTTTCCCTTTTAATTGACAGTTTGGTGGCCGAAAAAAAATAAAAACGAGACCCCAAAACGTGCAAAACACAACCAGTGACGAAAAAATAAAATATTATTAGTTAAAAAAAGTTAGTAACAAAGTTATAATTTACGCTTGCTTTAGTTTAGCAATACTTTCACGCTTAGCTGTTTGTAATATATTAATTCATTGAATAATTAATTAATAATGTACTTTAATGTATTACTTAGTAATCATTAAGAAAAAAAATGTATAAAATTTTAAACTGCGTATAGTTTATTAATACATTAATGCTTAACTATTTCTAATATATGTAGACATTGATTCATTCATTATTAATGTACATTATTTTATTAAATACTTATTTGTAATCAATATGAACAACAAATATTCTATATTTTACAATGTGTTTACTTTATTAATATATTAATGCTTAGCTCTTTAGAATATATTTAGTAATTAATGAATTGATTATTAAGGTACATTAATTTATGAAATGTTAATTAGTAATATTATGAAGGGAAAAAAAGGACCACAAGCAATATGAATATTTTACTACGCACTGATATATCTGTGTTGCTGCTGATTGCCTGATAGGGATGAATCCAAATATTACAAATGCTTTCCATCTTGACAGTTTCATTGTCTCTGCAGCTGACTCAACACAGAGAGTGACGTTTGCAGCCGTTGAACAGCAAAAAGATCATCTTGACAGGTATATAATTTAATTATGTAGTTTTAAAACAAAAAAGGCCTCATTTTTTGTTGGTACCATGGATAACAGTTATTGATTAATTAACAATAATAATATTTTAAATAATTAGTCATCACTAAAAAAAAGACTGCAATAAAAGTAATAATTTTTAACATGCTTTTATATATCTGCCTTACTGCTCATTTATGTACATTGTTTTTGGAACTATTAATTCATAATAATATAAAACAAAAAGATGGGATTAGAAGACTTTAAAAAAATGTACATTCTACTAAGCACTTAAATATATGGACTTCATTCAATCAAGAATGATTGGAATACAATGATTAAAATGTATTTTCATGTTATTTCAGGGATTTCCCATCTCTGCATCTGACTAATGACAGCGAGTGAATTTGCAAGGATTTTTACACAAAGAACAGCAAGTTCACAGGTATATGATTTCAGCATGACCTTTTGGTCTGGGATTGATGACACATAATGATTAATTCATGAAACTATATTTATTTAGGGACTCATTCATTTGCAATTTGAAAAATGTAATAGGGCTCGATATAACTAAACTAAGGTTTTAAAAAAAAAAAAAAAGGCTATGTGCTTATATAGTGCCCAATTGCTTTGAACAACTTGCAAATGAATGAGGTTTTTAGTATTTAATTTGTCATTACAATAACAACAAAAAATATAGCAAGATATATATATGCTTAACTAATTACCTTTGAAAGAACCTAAATTAGACATCATAACTAAATAATTGCATTGTTAAGAACATTGAGCATTAATTTAGGCATCATCTATACTTTGATAATAGCTGTTTCTGTTTGATCTTCTTTATGACAATATAATACGTTTTTTAGGTTTACCATTGATCTCAGTTTTGGATTAATTCAGTAATGTATATTTATTTAGTAATGACGAAATAATTAATTAGTCCCAAAAAAGTGCAGTGCTTTGCTTTTTAATGTATGCCAATAAAACAACAAAAAAATGGTTTCATTGATTGCAGAGAAAAAATAAAAAAAGCTTTTCACATCTTTGCATTCTTTCATTAATGCTATTTACCTTTGGATTGAGAGCAGCTACAAACAACATGTACAGAACAAAAAAACATTACATCTTACACCTGTATTTACAATTACAGCTTTCATTGGCGGATAAACGAGAAGACAACATTGAACGCAAAAAAAGATTGGCAAGGGAAAGGAAGCAAAGGTGGAGAGATGCACAGTCACCGGAGACGTCATTAGTTGTTGTCAGAAAGGAAAGGTTAGACTTCCACAAAGACACACATTTCCATATTACTTACAAAGTATCATGAGTGATCCAACATTTCCAAATTATACCAATTTGAATAAAAACATAAGGTCTTATTATAATTTTCTTCAATGGGTGCTACATCAGCAGAAAATGTCCCAGGACATGGTTCTTACTGTTTTAGAGTTCAAGGACAAATATACCACCAAACTTCACATTTACAACGACAAGAAGGAGAGCAAAGGACATTTGCACAGTTATATGTCTTAGATACATTGAATGAGGCAAAATAAAAGCTGTTGCACAAAGAATGACGCTTCCAGAAAATAAACAGTGTTTCTGCATAGTCTTTGAACAGCTGGATAAAATTATGGCCAACAACCCACACAGTCAAGCATACAAACAATTAGCACAGGTTGAAAAAGAACAACAGCAACATATCAAAGACATAAATTGACAATGCCAAGACTATATATGGTGTTAAAAAGAGATTGCAACACTGATCAAAGACGGTATAATTTCCCAACAGTAAATGAGGTTGCCATGGTCTTTAAAAATGAAGATGGTGAACCACCTTTTCAGCAGGATATTAGAATATATCCACGCAATGAAGAAGAACCTTTTATAAGCATAAATATATTAAGTTGTAATTTAGATACAATGACATATGCCATTTTCTTTCCAAATGGTGAACCTGGATGGGAACCAAAATTACAATTGCAAAGTTATCCCAATAGTAAAGATCGTGTTAGATGCAATATTTCTGTTCTGGAATATAAAGTGGCACAAGCTGTTATTCTGGATTCTTTTAATCCAATTTTATGTGGCGGCAGACTCACACAACAATGGATCATTGATTCCTGTCTACAAGTTGAAGCAAATAATCTAAATTTTATAACATTTCAACAAAATAAGCTTTGAGTAGAACAATATTGTGGATTAATGGATTATGTCACTGAATTGGCTACCAACAGCGACATTCCAGCT
This sequence comes from Discoglossus pictus, assembly GCA_027410445.1. Classification (NCBI taxonomy): domain Eukaryota; kingdom Metazoa; phylum Chordata; class Amphibia; order Anura; family Alytidae; genus Discoglossus; species Discoglossus pictus. Next base: position 40,583,014 of record CM050176.1, on the reverse strand, counting down.
GGAAGAGCAATCATTTTGCCATCCACTTTCAAGGATCTCCTCGCAATATGCGAGAAAGATATAATGTTGCCATGGCTATTGTCAATAAATTTGGAAAACCAGATTTATTCATTACATTCACATGTAATCCACATTGGCCAGAGATCAAGGAAAATTTGAATCTGGGACAAACTTCTTCTGACCGACCAGATTTAGTGGCAAGAGTATTCAAACTCAAACTCAATTCATTAATACATGATATAACTAAAGCACAGTTATTTGGAAAATGTGTGGCTTTTGTTTATACCATTGAATTTAGAAAAAGAGCACTGCCACGTACATACTTTTAATCCTGCAGGAAAAAGATAAGTTGAATACTGCAGAGAGAGTGGATTTAGTCATTACTGCTGAATTGCCAGATTCAGAAAAATATTTTAAACTATTTGAGATTGCGACACACAGAATGATTCATGGGCCATGTGGAGATATAAATCCAGATTCACCATGTATGGAAAATAAAAAATGTACAAAAGTATTTTCAAAACAATTTCAAATGCAAACTTATGCTAATTGTGATGGATACCCTTTGTATAAAAGAAGACAAGGACAAACAGCTATTATCCGTGGACAAAAGGTTGATAATAGATATGTCGTTCCATACAAGCCACATTTGCTCATGAAGTACAATGAACACATAAATGTTGAAGCTTGCACTTCTATTAAATCCATTAAATATGTGTATAAATATATATACAAAGGTTATGATGCAGCAACTGTTGTTGTGCAAGGTGCAGCAAACAAAAAGGAAAATACAATTTTACATGACAAACTTTCTAATTATTTAGATGCTAGCTATGTCAGTGCTCCGGAAGCAATGTGGTGGCTTCTGAAATTTGAGATGCATGATCGGTCACATGCTGTGTATCGAATAGCTGTACATTTGCCACAAAGTCAGTTTGTTTGCTTTACTGCAGGCAATGAAAGAACTGCCTTAGCTCAAAGTGAAAACAGAGATACAACACTTACTGCATGGTTTAAATTAAACTGCCAGACCAGACAATTTTTATACATTGAGATTCCATATCACTATGTATTTGTAAATGGTCTATGGCGACAACGAAAAAGAGATACACATAAAATTATACCACAAATTAATACCGTCAGTCCAAGAGACATTGAACTTTTCAGTTTAAGATTACTTCTTCTACATTTTCACGGTTCACAACGTTTTGAACATTTACGCACAGTGAATGACATAGTTCATGAACCTTTCCTAATAGCTGCAAGACATCAAAACTTCATAGCAGATAATACAGAATGGTTGCCTGAAAGAAGCAGCACTATGTCAGATGCCAAAGCAAATGAGAGAACAAATGGCATTCATTTGCATCTTTTGCAATGTACCTGATGCATTTACTTTGTGGCAAACATTTAAATTAAATATGTCGAAAGACTTCTTGAAACGTTACAATGAGCCAATAGCACTGTTAAAAACTTTAATGGAAATTCAAGAAATATTTCTTGCTAATGGATTAAATTGTGCAAGTTTTAATTTGCCTGATCAAGGGCTTATAGATGACATCAACTTTGATGATTACGACACTGAGCTAAAAAAACAAAAAACACAAGAAAAACTGGCAACTTTAAATACTTTACAATTACAAGAATTTAATGCCATCAGAAATGCAACAGATGATGAAATGGTCAAATACCGTTATTTCTATCTAGATGGCCCTGGTGGAACAGTAAAAATGTATCTGTACAATTGTTTGATGAGTTACATTCAAGCACAGGGTCAGATAGCAATGCCATTTGCAACAACTGGAATTGCGGCACTTTTGTTAGAAGGTGGTGGAACTGTGCATAGTGGATTTAAACTTCCAGTTCCCATTTTAGAAACATCAGTGTCAGATATTCGACTGAATTCTTTACAAGCAAAAAAATAAAAAATAAAGTAAATTAATTATCATAGACGAGGCACCAATGATGTCATGTCATGCTTTGCAATGTATTGATATAGTCTTAAAAGTAGTGATGGATAATAATTTGCCATTTGGTGTAAAGGAGATGTTGTTAGGAGGAGATTTTAGGCAAACATTACCTGTTGTACCACATGGAAATAGAACTGATATCATTGAAACATGTATCAAGTCAAGTAAACTGTAAAACATATTTACACACCTCAAATTAGAATTAAATATGAGATCTGAAGGCCAGAACTAATTCAATAATTGGCTCATTCAAATTGGGGAAGGAAAACATCCACAAATACATGATTTACCAAATTATACCATTGAAATTCCTTCAACAATGGTTTGCAAGGAATCACTCATATCAGCAATCTTACTAAACACTCTTAACAACGATGATTACTCAGACATCGCAAGCAAAGTGATTTTAACATCAAAAAATATAGCCTTGAAAAAAATATGCCTTGAATCTAAATAACAACATTTTAAAATTCATCAACGCACCACAAAATAATTATTAGAATGCAGATTCAGTTCTAGCTGACGATATAGACAGTGAATCGAATTTTAGTATAGAATTTAATAATTCTTTAACCCCATCTGGAATGCCACCACATGTTTTGCAATTGAAAAAAGGGGCAATTGTCATGCTATTGAGAAATCATTGTATGCTAAAAAGTTTAAAAAGTTAATTTATTGAATGTTACTAAAGATTTATGTCATTTACAGCAGAAACATTTGTTAACAAAATTCAATGTATAATTAAATAGAAAGGATTCATCCAGGGAGTAATCGGATCTCCATTTAATGGGGTCAGGAAGGAATTCATTTTTTCCCCTTTTGAGACAATTGGCTAATTCTCTTTTTTTTTTTTTTAAGGGCAAGTCGCTAGTGGTACATATAAACATTATATATAGTAAAACCACAGAGTAATTTGCCAGGCATTTGGCCTCTGGACCTGGAGGTTGGAATGTCCTCTGCCCCCCTTGCAGGCCTTGGATATTACTGACCCAAATGCTCTGGTGTATCTGGCGATGGACGCTACGCTCTGGTGTATCTGGCGATGGAGTTGGGTTGATGGCCTAAGGATTCAGACCTCCTCATACAGGAAGGGGGGTGGGGGTGGGCAGTGCCAGGTCTGCCTTTTTGGAACCCCTGGGCAGTGAAATTGAGGAGCCCCTGCAAGTGATGCACAATGTTGTACACACACTTATTTTTCAGTTTTCTGTGAGTGTATATATCACTATCTTGCTGTGTGAGCAAATCACAGACATTTCCCCATAACAGTTATTTTCACAACATAGCTACTCATACCCACCCCAAGCTATTACTTGTTTATTAAATGCATTTGATGGTGGGCCATATTATTTATATTTTTATATGGGAGGGCATCGAGCATATGGTACAGAAACACATATCATGATCACTTGTATTACACATAACAATTAATTATATGACTTAAAGGGCCACTGCACAATGATAGAAATAGTTTGGAACAATTGACTAACTAAGAGGATAAATAATGCAGCTAGTTTTTAATTAGATGAAATACATTTTGATGCCTCTGTTTGGTTCTGTGAAAACCATGACACATATGTATAATGCTAAAGTCTACCTCCCTCCCAATATAACATGTCACCATCCGCCACTATGTTCCCTACATATAAATGTAATTATATTCCATCAGGATCTCTTTTACTCATACAATCTAAACACACTGGGTCAGGACCTCTAAATATAACATGAGCATTCACTAGGGGCCCACTATAATTATAATGCAAGCATATACATAACCAGCTAGGGTGCCCTACATTAAAATAAGTATATATGCATATTTAGGTCCCCTCTAATACTATATATGTACACATATTTAGGCAGGGTTTCCTATAATCATATTACTGAATAAATATTCAGAGAGGGTCTCCTGTAATCATCATAGTAATACAGTATATAAATATTTAGTTTGTGTCACATACAAACAAACACACATTCAGCCAAGGTCTACTATAGACATATAAGGGCAAATGTCGGGGAACAATATAATATAAATATTCAACAGCAATTGTCAATTATAATTACAACACATACATATCTAACCAGGGTCATCTATAATCAGGGGTGTAAGAACCAAAATAATTCTGGGGGGTGATACAGCTTACCTGATACACAGAACACTTAACAGCTTCTATACGCATGCATACACACAATGAGAAATCTGAGGGGGATTTGTCTCCCCCACCCAGTTCCTACACCCATGTCTATAATCATAATTTCTCCAGGGTAACCTATTATTATTTTCTAAATATATATTCCGCCAGAACCCTATAATCATATACATTTACATATATTCACTCAGGGTCAACCATAGTTATACAAATACATAAATATTTATCCAGGATAAAGTATAAATAACTATAATTAAGCAAATGTACACATATTCAGCAGGGTCACCTATAATTTGCATAACAGTATATAAATGTACATATAAAAACATAAATACCTATTATCATACAGTATTAATAACCATATACACAGAATACCTATAATTAGAGATGTCGCGAACAGTTCACCCGCGGACTATTCGCAGTGATTTTGGCATGTTCGCGTTCGCAGCGGACGGCGAACATATGCGCTTTTCGGTTCCCCCCCTATACTTTATCATTGAGGAAACTTTGACCCTGCACCTCACAGTTAGCAGACACATTCCAGCCAATCAGCAGCATACACTCCCTTTCAGAGCCTTCCATCTGAAGGACAGGCTAATATTCTGCTCTGTTTCACCAGTCATAGTTGGTGACTAATTTCAGTTGCCTGCCTGTGTCAGGCTCACAGCTTATATTGTGCTCAGTGAAATAGAACAACCCTTTTTTGACTGTAATATATTGAAAAGCAATTGCCTGCCTACAGGCGTGTGTGTGAAGCCTATTGCATTTACTCTGCCAACTTTTGCCAGTGCACAGTGATACGTCATATCTGGTGCAACTGTAGTGTACAGTGACATAAAACAACACTTTTTTGACTGTAATCGATTGAATATCAGTTGCCTGCGTGTGTGTGAGGCCTACAGCGCCTACTCTGCCAACTTTTGCCAGTGCACAGTGACACTCATATCTGGTGGCACCTTAGATTGCACGCGCAGTGCCCCACATTTGAAGTAGGAGGTCCGACCAAGCATCTTTTTCCATCTCCCTGTTCCAAAAATCAATGCCATATACACGTCCCCTAATAGTGGACGTAACAGGGATTAAACCGATAGGAATAGTACTACTTAACAGTACACACCTTATAATAACGCAGACAGAGGCAACGCAGAGAGAGGAGTCTGAAGAAGAGGAGTCAGAGGAGGAAGGTGGCTTTGAGGAGGTGGAAGACCAAACACAGCAGGCGTCCCAGGGGGCTTGTTGTCACCTTTCGGGGACCCTTGGTGGCTGGGTGGAGAAAGAGACCTTCAATGACATCAGTGAGGACAAGGAACGGGACATGGCTAGCTTGGTATCCAACCTTGTGCAAATGGGGAGTTTGCGGTTGTGCAAAGGGACTGTTTGCGGTTGTTTGCGGTGCATTAAATGGGGAGATTGGTCTGTTACTGTGAAGCGGGTGTAACCCTTACACTACCTGATCGATACAACATCATACCTGATGTTTTAAAGCATGTTATTCCAAACAATTTAGGAATGTTAGGTGATTTATGCCCTTTATGGCTTAAAACCAGACTCTGCATCAACTATGTAATTTTCCGTGGGAGTTTTGCCATAGATCCCCCTCCTGCATGCCACAGTCCAGGTGTTAGTCCCCTTGAAACAACTTTCCCATCACTATTGTGGACAGAAAGAGTCCCTGTGGGTTTTGAAATTTGCCTGCACATTGAAGTCTATGGCGGTTCGCCGGGTTCGCCCGTTCGCGAACATTTGATGGAAGTTCGGGTCCGAAACCGAAAATTTCATGTTCACAACATCACTACCTATAATCAATAAATTACTTACTACCAATTTTTTTGTAGAACATTTTTTTTTTAGTAAGAAATCATTATACTGCATAAACTCACTAGTGCTCTGTGGTGCAGGAACCGCATGGGATCATAGAGAGCTGTACTCTATACTCTTGTTTTAGGTGGTTTGTGAACTGCAGCTTTTTTGTTTTTAAACCCAAAAAAATATTTTTAGGATTCAAAAAGACACCAAAAACGAATGCCCCTCACAGGGAGGTGCATTACGATTCCAAAGGGTCCAGGGTGGTTCTTTTTGTAAATCCAACTCTATAATAAATACAATTCAAGGGCTGTCTCCAGTAAGAAAATATTTTTGTAGTTTGACAATGTAAATGATAGAAAATGAATAAATCATTGCATGCACCAAAAAAATCCATACGTTTATATCCATCAGCTGCCACATATCATCTGCTTTGTCCTTCTCCTGCACCCTCAGCAATGCGTGTTCCCTTTATAATAAACTCACCTCATTCATAACCTATTTATTTGTAACTCCCTCTCATATTGTAGCTCTCACTTCAGTCACACCCTTATGCCTACACTGTAACTTTGCTTGTCCCTAGGCCTATTACTTTCTTCTTTCTGCACATTTCGCTGCATACCCCAGTTCTTTCCCTCCAATACCTCACACTATGCTTTTCTTCTCACACATCTCTCTGTGATTTGCTGTGTTCTACAGTTGTGCTCAATAGTTTGCATACCCTATCAGAAATGACATTTGGGTATTTATTTTGAAAAAATGACTAATTATGCAAAAAAATGTGTTTTATTGAAGGATAGCGACCATATACACACAGCTTAAAATGACAATTAAAGGTTAATTTCCCACACCTGTGGCTTTTTAATTAGCAATTAGTGGCTGTATATATATAGTCAATGAGTTTGTTAGATCTCACATGGATGCACTGAGAAGGCTAGATACCGAGCCATGGGGATCAGAAAATAACTGTCAAAAGACCTGCGTAACACAGCACACACAGCACTTTATTTTTAAGTCTTGCAGCCCTATTAAATTCGCCCAACGAGAAAACCCATAGACCGTAACGGAGCCCTCTAGACTTACGGCTATTAATTTGGCCTTGTGCAGCTCTCGTAAACGATCTGCGGGTTACATGTGGAAAAATCCTATTGGCTTTAGAAATCGGAACTCCGTTGCAACAAAGCCTTTGATCTGTCAAGCACGTAAAAGTTATGTTCGCATATCGCTATTAAATTGCTATGAATCCACTGGCGTAACCCGCAAATGGAGCCAAAAATCCTATGAGTACTAGAGAGGACCCACAATGGGGTTAAAGTCCTATCCGTAGCACTGTGAAGGCAAATATCAACATACTACTATATCTTAAATTAAAGGTAAAGTGATGCAAGGTATTAAAATTAATAGCACAACATTCTCAAGTCGCAAATCTGCATTATAAAATTATTTTTTAAATGTTTAATTTCCATGTTATATTGATCCCGGCAATTAATGTGTTAATACATATAATGGAACTCGCATGGACTGGAATATCATATTTACTCATTTATTACTATTGCATTATTTCTGGAATGTGGGTCCGATCGTAACTCGTAATCCAAACCCGTAAGGGATTCAACTCTAACCTCAATTTTTCAGTGACGTAATGATGACGATCTCTTTTTCTATTGGCTCCATCTAAACCCATAACTACAGATTTGACTAATCGATCATGTTCACGGCTGCACATGCAATGTGCCCAAGAATGGTTTACAGGTTTGGATGTCGGCCACGTCTGTTGCGGGCTTGGCTAATTTAAAAGCTGTGTAACTCCAACAAATTTCAAGCTCACAGGCTTTGTGGGTGTAGAAGAAGCCAATATAATTATTATATTATTTTATTACATTATATATATAACACTAACCCCAACCAACTATGGGGGTCTTCATGGACCCCTCATGGCACCTAACATAAAACCCTCTGCCATGGGGTTCCTCAAATACCGCCCATAGCACCCTAACCAACAAAAAACACTTGTCCATAATCCATTTCTGAGTAATAAACCTAGTTATTCATTAGAAAACTTTGTCTCCAAGCCATCAAGTATAAAGTGGTTTCAATTTTACCCAATATGGGTTGAACCTATTATCATCAGAATTCATGTAAGTGTAGTTCTGGTTCAAATACCCACTAACTATAAAAAATTGCACGTCAAAAATGACAGGAATAAAATTATAAGCCTGGCAATGCAAGCATCTCTCCCTATCTACTTTAAAGGCCCCACAATGAGAGGCTTCACCGCTCAATGCCGTTTACAGAACTTTTTTACTTTGCAATGATCACCTTCGGTGTTCATCGCAAGCCCCACGATGACGGCATATTGGATTTTTTCACTGCGCGAGGGCCACAAGTGTGTGACCAACATCGCAAATGTCCCCAACATTCGTAAAACCAACAACTATATATACGATTAGACAAAGACATTGGACATTAAACATTAAAAATGTACTTTTATTTTCTCCAATAAAACTGTTTCAGTACATATTTATTTATTATTATTATTTTTTTTATATTAATGGTTTAATTGCTACAAAATTTACAACCAAGCTGATGCAGAATATCGGATGCAATTATTGCCGTCACATATATTCAGGGAGACTCCAAACATCCACTATATTCAATAAAGCAAATTCTAACAATTGCTATGTTATATCCCTATTACAATGTGACAGTATACTCTCAATATGCAGATAACTTCCATAAGTGGCTTTTTGTGGGACAGCATAACCTAAAGGGATGGAGTTAGCTGATTATAATGTGATCTGTTTGCTAATACAGGTATAGTATACATACCACCTGCCTATTCTTGGACCATATAGAATAAAGAATACCTGCCTATACATGGACCTTATACAGTTAACCCTATACCAGTAATAGTGGTATATATTGTCCAATTTCTCTATGGGTTAACTTAGTTGTTCAAAGCAATCATTATCAGATAACTATTTTGGTTCTCTGTTGTAAGATAATCCCCCTTCATTTAAGGATAGACCTAGAGGAACGTCACACAGTGCTCCTGTGACCTCCAAAACACTGGGCAAAGTGTTCTGCCGAGATTTGGCTCATGCATAGATACATCTTCTTGTTTCCCAGCCTACATCTAACAAATCTACATAAACCAGTGTCTAATTATAACAGTAAGATATATTTCCTAAGGGCATTCTCATAAGAGCAAATGTCCACAATAACATATCATTTATCAAATGCACTATTATATCACATATCTAGGTTGCTAACATTGTCACCTTTTATTCAGTGATTATCAGAACATTACTCATTGTACTGGTAGTGAAAAGACTGGATAACAAAACATAATAAAAAGGTAATACCTGTTGGAGCTGTTTTTGGAGTAGTTTCAGGCTGCTCCATTTTCTTGCTTTCCAGCACTGATAAAAAAAACAAACACAAATCAGTAAATGTAGAGACAAAATATACACAATGAGCTATAGATCATGTCCAGTTTAGTGTCAGAGCTTAAACTGCATTACAATTCCAAAGGGTCCAGGGTGGATCTTTTTGTAAATCCAACTCTATAATGGATACAATTCAAGGTCTGTCTCCAGTAAGAAAATAATGTTTGTAGTTTGACAATGTAAATGATAGAAAATGAATAAATAATTGCATGCAGCCAAAAAATCCATACTCTTATATCCATCATCTGCCACTTACCTTCTGCTTTGTCCTTCTTCTGAACCCTCAGCAATGCGTGTTCCATTTATAATAAACTCACCTCCATTCATAACCTATTTATTTGTAACTCCCTCTCATATTGTAGCTCTCACTTCAGTCACACCCTTATGCCTACACCATAACTTTGCTTGTTCCTAGGCCTATTACTTTCTTCTTGCTGCACTTTTCTCTGCATGCCCCAGTTCCTTCCCTCCAATTCTCATCTTTCATAGCTCACATTATGCTTTTCTTCTCACACATCTCTCTGTGATTTGCTGTGATCTACAGTTGTGCTCAATACTTTGCATGCCCTTTCAGAAATTGTGAAACTTGGGCATTTATTTTGAAAATATGACTGATCATGGCCCAAATAAAAAGTTTACACGCACAGTTTAAAAAAGCAATTTAGGGTTAATTTCTAAACCTGTGGCTTTTTGATTTGCAATAAGTGTCTTTGTGTAAATAGTCAATGGGTTTGTTAGCACTCACATTGATCCACTGAGAAGGCTAGATACTGAGCCATGGTGAGCAGAAAATAACTGTCAAAAGACCTGCATAACACAGCACACACAGCACTTTATTTTTAAGTCTTGCAGCCCTAATAAATTCTCCCAACATGAAAACCTATAGCGCAAAAAGGAGACCGATAGACTTACGGCTATTAAATTGGCCTTGTACAGGTACCCGCAAACGATCTGCGGGTTACATGTGGAAAAATCCTATGGGCTGTCGAAAACGGAACTTCGTTGGCACAAAGCCTTTCATCTGTCAAGCTTGTAAATGTTACGTTCGCAAATCGATATTAAATTGCTACAAATCCACTGGCGTTCATACCTGTAACCCGCAAATGGAGTCAAAAATCCTACTGGTACTAGAAAGGACCCGCATTGGAGTTAAAGTAATATCCGAAGCACTGTAAATGCAAATATCTATACACTACTGTATCTTAAATTAAAATTAAAGTGACTTTACAGTGTAATGGAGGTACTATTCCAACTTGGGAAATCTAATAGAATGGTAGCCTGGGAAAAATATTTAAGACTAAATTGGAAAGCCGATGTTTGGTATAGGTTGATTCTCCTAGTAAAAAAATCAGTTAGTTATGTCTCATATTGGGAACTGTTTTTTAAAAGTGAAAAGGTGGTATTTGTTTCCGGAGAGGTTGAATATTTTCAATACTGATAAAGAAAATTAAATGTTGGAAAGGATGTGGGAAAAAGGGCACATTGCTACATCAGTGGTGGGAATGCGAGAAGGTTGGACCTCTATGGAGACAATGTACAGAGCAGATATCACAAATCTTAGAAAAAGAAATTGAGTTGGACCCATAATTAGCGGTATTACAACTTAATATAAAAACTAAATTTCCGTATAATACATTCTTAATAATTCATATTATTTTGGCATTAAAATGGATTTTGATAAAATACTGGAATTTGGAAACAGTCCCGTCCTGGAGTAGTGTTCAATATAAAATCTCAAGAGATAGAGAACTAGAGAGAAATTGGAATGCTACAAAAATTAGAAATAAATCCCTTATGAATAAATGGGTCCCCTGGGATGAATATGTAAAGAAGTATGGTGATGTGTAATGGGAATAGTATTAACTAAAAGGTCATTGAAACTTTCTTCTTTTTAAAATAGAAAGGAACCGTTTAGATTTTAATACGGAAAATGTGATGTAAATGTGGATTAAAATTATGTATGTATCTTGTTTGTATCCTTTTGATTTGTTTTGTGAAAAATAAAAAAATAAAAAAAGTCTTGCAGCCCTATTAAATTCCCCCAACGTGAAAACCCATAGGCCCTCATTCAATTGCGATTTTGCCAATTGAATAGCGCTCTAAATAAGCACATAGCATATTTTTTTTAAAGAAGTTTTTAGTTAGTGAAGACCTTGCTTTTGCATAGATGTTTACTAACAAAAAACATCTTTAAAAAAAATATGTTATGTGCTTATTTAGAGCCTTATTCAATTGGCAAAATTGCAATTGAATGAGGGCCATAGCCTGTAACGGAGCCCGCTAGACTTGCAGGTATTAAATTGGCCTTGTACAGCTACCCGCAAGTGATCTGCGGATTACATGCACGAAATTCCTATTTGCTTTCAAAATCTGAACTCCGTTGCCGCAAAGCCTTTGATCTGTCAAAACCGTAAATGTTAAGTTTGCAAATCGATATTAAATTGCTACAAATCCACTGGTGTTCAAACTTGTAACCCGCAAATGGAGCCAAAAATGCTATGGGTACTAGAGAGGACCCACAATGGGGTTATAGTCCTATCCATGTTATATCGATCTTAGCAATCAATGTGTTAATACATATAATGGAACTCGCATGGGCTGGAATATCATATTAACTGATTTATTATTATAGCATTATTTCTTGAATGCGGATCGTAACTCGTGATCAAAACTCGTAAGGGATTGAAATCTAAACTCCATTTTCCAGTGCCAATCTCTTTTTCTATTGGCTCTGTCTAAACCCGTAACTACAGATTTGACTAATCGATCATGTTCACGGCTGCACATGCAATGTGCTCAAGAACGGTTTACGGGTTTGGATGTCAGCCACGTCTGTTGCGCGCTTGGCTAATTTAATAGCTATGTAACTTCAACGAAATTTCAGGCCCATAAGCTTTGTGGGTGCACCGGTGCCGATACGAGCTTGGAATTTAATATAACCCTAGGTTTCGCACTCTTATTTTCTTATTTGAAAAAACCTAAAGAAAAAAAATGTAGACATATGTGTTCCTCAATAGCTTTTACTTACTGTATAAAATACATAATTCAGTCTGCTACAATGGGTATTTTTGGAACAACGTATAATGGGTCTTGTGGGGGGGCAAATATTTTTTTTGCACCGGGGCTCCCATGCACTAGCTGCGCCACTGTGTGTACATACAGCAAGTGTCCCAATTATAGTGCAAATAAAAAGTACAGTTTAAAAAATATATAATTACAACTGATAGTTATTAAGCATTTTGTCTGATAGTTATTAAGCATTTTGTTTGGAAGTGTTTGATAAATGAGCTTGGTCATTTTAAGCATCTATGAGACAATGAGCAACGGTGGAGCTACTGCTGGTGTAGTAGGTGCAAAGCATTGGTGCCCACAATAGGGGTAATCTGACCATCTCATTTTTTTTGTATTGTATAGAGAAGTTGCACGGGAAGGCTTCAAATTATTTTTCACTGAGTCCCTCTGTCAAGAAGCCAATACATTATTATAAGTTTTTATTACATTATATATAACATTAACGCCAACTATGAGGGGTCTTCATGGGCCCCTCATGGCACCTAACATAAACCCCTCTGCCATGGGGGTTCCTCAAATACCACCTATAGCACCCTAACCAACAACAACAAAAATTGTCCATAATCCATTTCTGAATAATAAACCTAGTTATGCATAGGAGAACTTTGTCTCCAAACCATCAAGTATAAAGTGGTTCCCATTTTTACTCAATATGGGTTAAACCTATTATTATCAGAATTCATGTAAGTGTAGTTCTGGTTCAGATACCCACAATTATAATTATAACTATGAAATTGCCCGTCTAAAATGACGGGACTAAAATTGTAAGCCTTCGCCGCTCATCTTCTGGCTCGCAATGAGAGCCTTCGCCGCTCATTGCGAGACTCTCCCCCATCTACTTTACAGGCCCTGCGACAAGTGCCTCCAGCGCTCATTGTGAGCCCTCAATGAGCGTCTTTGCCGCTCATTGCCATATTTGGAACTTTTCTGCTTTGAAATGATCACCTTCAGCCTCATCATGAGCCCCATGATGAGGGCATGATGAATTTTCTTCCCATAAATGTCTCCCCTTCGGTGTGTCTCTTTCCCCTCCTCTCCCTCCCCTGTCTCTCTTTGAACCCCTCTCTCCCTCCCATGTCTCTCATCCCCCCTCTCTCCCTCCCCTATCTCTCTTTCCACCTCTATCCCTCCCCTGTCTCTCCTTCCCTCCTCTCCCTCCCCTGTGTCTCGTCCCCCTCTTACCTCCCCTATGTCTCTTCCCCCACTCCCTCCCCTGCATCTCTTCCCCCTCTCCCTCCTCTTTGTCTTTTCCCCCTCCTCTCCCCCTGTGTCTCTTCCCCCTCCACTGTGTGTCTTGCTGCTCCTCTCACCCCTCTCCATTCCCTGTGTCTCCCCCTCTCCTGTGTTTTTTTCCTTACTTCTCTCTCCCCTGTGCCTTACCCTTCCTTCCTCTCCTGTGTCTTCCCCCTCCTATCCCTCTTGCTCCGCACTGCCCTGCCCCCAGTAGTCCTCGCACTGGCTTAAATGTGTAAGTCATCAGTGGGGCAGGGAGAACACAACTCCCATACCTTCTTTCCCCCTCTCCCTCCTCTGTGTTTCTCTTTGCCCCCTCTCTTCCTCCCCTGTCTCACTTTCCCCTATCTCCCTTCCCTTTCTCTCTTTCCCCTATCTCCCTCCGCTGTCTCTCTTTCCCACTCTCTCCCTCCCCTTTCTAACTTTTCTCCCGCCCCCGTGTCTCCTTCCCCCTCTCCTTCCCTTTTGTCTCTGTTGCCCCTACTCTTCCTCCTTTGTCTCCTTTCCCCCCTCCTCTCCATCCCTTGTCTCAAAACATCCACTATATTCAATAAAGCAATTTATAGCAATTGCTATGTTATATCCGTAATAGAAATGTGACGGTATCCTCTCACTATGCAGATAGCTTCCATAAGTGGCTCATAGTGGGACAGCATAACCTAAAGGGATGGTCATTATCAGTGATTATCAGAACATTACTCATTGTACTGGTAGTGAAAAGACTGGATAACAAAACATAATAAAAAGGTAATACCTGTTGAAGCTGTTTTTGGAGTAGTTTCAGTTTGCTCCATTTTCTTGCTTTCCAGCACTGATAAAAAAACACAAATCAGTAATTGTAGAGACATAATATACACAATGAGCTATAGATCATGTCCAGTTTAGTGTCAGAGCTTAAACTGCATTACAATTCCAAAGGGTCCAGGGTGGATCTTTTTGTAAATCCAACTCTATAATGGATACAATTCAAAGGCTGTCTCCAGTAAGAAAATATTTTTTGTAGCTTGACAATGTAAATGATAAAAAAAATGAATAAATAATTGCATGCACCAAAACATCCATACTCTTATATCCATCATCTGCCGCTTTGTCCTTCTCCTGCACCCTCAGCAATGCGTGTTCCTTTTATAATAAACTCACCTCCATTCATAACCCCCAGCCAATGCCACAAAAAGCCTGGTTAAAATATGCCTGACAACACCTTGACACTCCTCACAGCTTCTGGCACACTGTAATTTGGAGTGATGAGACGAAAATAGAGCTTTATGGTCACAACCATAAGCGCTATGTTTGGAGAGGGGTCAACAAGGCCTATAGTGAAACAAATAACATCCCCAATGTGAAGCATGATGATGTTTTGGGGGTGTGAGCTCTAAAGGCACGGGGAATCTTGTGACAATTGATGACAAGATGAATGCAGCATGTTATCAGAAAATACTGGCAGACAATTTGCATTCTTCTGCACGAAGGCTGCGCATGGGACGCTCTTGGACTTTCCAGCATGACAATGACCATAAGCAGAAAGCCATGTTGATCCTCCAGTTTTTTACAGCAGAAAAAGGTGAAGGTTGTGGAGTGGCCATCACAGTCTCCTGACCTTTAGATCATCAAAGGAGATCCTTAAACACGCAAGCCGACCAAAGACTTTGCATGACCTGGAGGCATTTTGCCTCAAGAATGGGTAGCTATACCACCTGCAAGAATTAGGGGCCTCATAGACAACTATTACAGAAGACTGCACTCTGTCATTGATGCTAAATGGGGCAATACACAGTATTAAGAACTAAGGGTGTGCAAACTTTTGATCAGAGCCATTTGGGTGATTTCTGTGATCATTATGATTTCAAAAGGAGGCAAACAACTATGTGATAATAAATTGCTTGATATGATCACTATCCTTTAATAAAAAGATATATTTTCAAAATAAATGCTAACATTTCACAATTTCTGCCAGGGTATCCAAACTTTTGAGCACAACTGTATAGCCCCCTGGATCACCCTCTCATGTTCTTGGTCATTTTGCTGCCTGTCTCCCTTATTTTCTCCCCTCTAAAGTACCTTCACTAAATCTTGTTGATTTTTAAATTGCCACTGACACACCAACTACCCTTATTGTTGCAAAATTACTTTTACTTGATGAACACTCTCTTGACCTTATCTTTACCAATCTATGTACAATCCCCAACCTAGTCACCTCCCCACTCTGACAATCAACTGCTCACCTGGACCCTCACCACACCTTCTACTCACTGCCCTTCTTCAATCTCTTTCACCATAACCCACAGAAACTTTCAATCACTTGACCAACAAACATTTTCCAATCTATTACAACCTCTTCTCATCCCCGTCAAACCTCACAAAACAACTACATGTAGCTACATAATTACATAGTAATTAAAGATGAAAAAAGAGTTTTGTCTCTCAAGTTCAATCTTTTTAGATCTCTTCTGATCTGCAATATGTGGACTACTTGTTAGAGAAAGCAAACAGAAATAAACCCATTGAAACTTTGACAATTGTCCCAAAGGGGAGGGGGGGATGGGGAAATACAATTCCTTCCTGACCACAGATACTGGTTATATGATTACTCCCTGGATCAATGCTCCCTCTCTAATTATCCATGTTAACCTTGAATATATCCAATCCTTTTTTTTTTTAAGTTATCCATCAAATCCACTATCACTACCTCCTTTGGAAGAGAATTGTAAGAATCTAACTTCCATGTTTTACTGAAGTCAGGATGACGGTTACATTTACTATTTGATGTGTTTAAGAAGTAAATTATGAATTTGCTTATATATTGTCAGATCAGATGATCACACCCCCTGAAATCAGACTTAAAAGGGCAGGATTTAAGAGTTTGGGCTTAAGGAGGTAAATTTCGAGCTAGAGTCAATAGAATACATCTAGACATTTAGAGAAAAAACACCCACAGCCAAAATTACGGGTTAGAGGCATTTGCGAGCTATTAATATAATTGTGTACTGTCAGAAACACTGCTGCAAATAGAGAAGAGAACGGTAGTTTGCCACAATATACAGACACACATACAAACAAATACAATTATAGACTAACCATATATGTGATATATATACAAAATAGTTTAACTTAAAAGAGTACAGTTATAATTACCTCTGTATATGGGTCTAGCATGGCACATAGATATTAGTGCCACCAGAAGACCTATTGAAAAATTCATATTGATTGGTATATCTCAATCTGAAATGACAAACATTAAAATATTGATGTTATATATATTTAATACATATCTCACAAAATGTGTATTGAAATATTGTTGCACAGATGAAAAACAAACTTACGAAGATTTAAATTACCAAGACAAAAGACAAACCCGTAAAACGCAAATGGAGCCAAAAAGCCTACGGGTACTAGAGAGGCCCCTCAAGGGGGTTAAAGTCCTTTTCGTAGCACTGTAAATGCAAATATTAACACACTACTGTACTTATAATAAAAGGGAAAGTGATGTTAGGTATTAAAATTAATAGCACAACATTCCCAAGCTCGCAAATCTGCAAGATAAAATTATTTTTTTAAATGTTTAATTTCCGTGTTATATCGTTCCCGACAATCAATGTGTTAATACATATAATGGAACTCGCATGGACTAGAATATCATATTTACTGACTTATTAATATTGCATTATTTCTGGAATGCGGGTCCGATTGTAACTCGTAATCCAAACCCGTAAGAGTTTGAAATCTAACTTGCATTTTTCAGTGACGTAATGATGACAATCTCTTTTACTATTGTCTCCTTCTAAACCCGTAACTACGGGTTTGACTAACTGATCATGTTCACAGGGTTTGACTAATTGATCATGTTCATGGGCGCACAAGCAACGTGCACAAGAACGGTTTACGGGTTTCGATGCCGGCCACGTCTGTTGCTGGCTTGACTAATTTAATAACTCTGTAACTCCGCCGAAAATTCAAGCCCACAGGTTTTGCGGGTGTACAGGTGCCGCTACGGGCTTGAAATTTAATATGGCCCTAGGAGTCATACCTTGAACTGACCTGAGCAGGAAGATATATATGTATAATGAATCTGATCTTGTGTACATTGTTATAGACTAGTAGATGCTGGACCTTCTAGTTTTCTAAGGTCTTATGGCAGTGGAATTCTGTAAGTGCAGAAAAGCAAGTGATGGTAAATAATCACATGTATATCTTTACATACTCTATATTATTTTAGTCTTTTTTTATAATTATCATCAAGGGGGCATGGGTGTAGGAATCGAAAAAAAATTAGCGTGGGTAGGGTTTTAAAAAGAACATCCTTCGTCATGCTTTGCAAGCTCGTGAAGCCAGCTCGCAAGAACAGCATTGGGGCCGCATTTGCGGAGGTGGAGGCTCCAACGTCTGCTGCAATGAGCCGTAGGCTCATTGCAGGCCGCAAATGTGGACACTTACGAAGCAGGGAGCCGCATTTGCGGAGGGGGACATTTATAAACTGCAATGAGTTGAAGGCTCGTTGCAGGCTGCAAATGCAGACCTCGCAAAGCAAGCACCTCACTCTCCGTTAAAAAACCCCACACAAAAGTGGGACTTTGAAAACAAAATACGACCCATGGGAAAAAAAAAAACTGTGGCATGAGGAAATCGGGATATGAAGTTAACGACTGAAACGCGTACATCCAAAAACAAAGAAAAAAAAACACACCAAAATAACAAAAAAACATAAAAAATAACTCACACAGAACAGTGAGAGTGAGATTGCATGTGAATTTAAGTTGAATTAAAGCATTTTCGGCACTTGAAATTCAGGTAAGGGTGAAAAAAAATGGCGGCCGAAAAAAAATAAAACGAGGCTACACGAATGCTAACCACGCAAAACACCACATAGGACTTTTACACAGGAACGTACGAGGTATAAAATACACTAATAGGAAGGACGGAAAAAATGGTGCTCATTGAGAGACACGCTATGAGTGCCAAAGGCGCTCAGCGCGGGGCTTACAATGAGCCCTAAGGTACTCAGAGGACCAAATGCTTTACATTGGGTAGCAACCAGCATTACCTGACTTACAATTTTATTGTCGTCATTTTTGACGGGCAAGTCGTTAATATATATCTATTTGTGACGATCCGAGTGGTAGGTGAACTACCAACAAGGACCGTTTGGGTTCTTGGCAATCTCTGCACCAGCACCCTGATATCTGGCTTCTCCACTAGTCAGGATCTCTCCATCAAGAATCAGCACTTCTAGGAGACCCAATAACTTCCCTGTGGTAGAGACCAGTGCAAGTTACTTGCAGGGTAAAGATAGGATCAGTATTGTAGCCACCAGTAGCAAAATAAGATACACACGATTTCTATATGCCTTCAAAAATGAACTGTGTTTAATCACCAACTGCCCATTTTAGACAAACACAAAAACAACAATGTTACAGGCTCCAGTTTTACAGGTTGAGGGAATTTAATAGGGCTGATAGAGCCCCAGGTCAGGAAGTACACTCTATATATGATGTCACAGGTCTCCTGAGCAGGCATTTACTGTCAGTCAGAAGACTTCCTGTCAACTTGACTGTGGCAAACACCTCTACAACCTGATTGATTGTATTGAAGCAGAAGCAAGCCCCCCACACTTAGAAGGGGCTGTGGACACAGATTTGATTCCTCAGTAAAAATGCACATATTTTAAGAATTAAAAAAGTATTTCAACATGCGTTTAGATCTTTACAGTGATATGGTACCAACTGTGCTGAATTAGCCCTTTAAGGAGCTGGATGCTGCCCCCCCATAGCTAACTTTATCAACAACTTCTTCTCTTCCCTTCAGAAAGACTGTGCAGCCCCTGCCCACCCGATCCCTCCCCCCAATGTGTAAGTGCAGCCCCTAATAAGCACCGGCTGGTTGTGCATTTATGAGAGAAATCAAATTAAGGTAACAATATTTGTTTTTAAGCTTTGTTGTGGAATATAAGGCATTTGAGTTAACTTTAAGTATTTCTTTATTTTCCAGCCTTTACCCCTATTTGTCCTTAAATATCTGTTTACTATGTACATTTAGAGCTCTTTATCCAATATCTGTATGTTATGTTGCCCTCAGCATTCTATACATTTTATGTCCGCATATGAGATATAAATATTATTATATAGTCTAAATATCCTTACCGCACTGTATAAAAAAACACCAACTTCCATAACAAACACAGCAATAAATTTCAGATTTAAATCTCACTGACTTCAAACCTGGTAACCATGGCAACAAAGTGCTGTGTTAGGCAATAATAGCAAGTTGGTGCAGATAGCTGGTCTCATATACATTATTATTATTATTATTATTATTATTATTATTATTATCTTTTATTAATAAAAAACAACATATTCTGTAATGCTATTCAGGGGTTAAGTACAACACAAAATATTAAACACATGGCAAAAAATGGAGGGCCCTCTCTCTGAGTTTAAAATCTTACATACATAATGCTTCTCCCAAAGTACATTACAAGACTTAAAACTCGCAGACTTACAATTTAAAGTGAGTGGGAGAGGAATAAACCTCTGCAAGAAACACAGATCAGAATTTAGAAGGACGAGGAAGATAAAGTTGTAGAGAATGAAAGAGAAGACAGTTCTGTTGGTGTTAGACAGGCATGTGTTCCCTTGGCCCAGTGGTTAAGATGCAGGTACTTTCACCACAGCATCATGGGATCAAATCGAGCCAAGGAACCAAGAGGGATAGAGAGATCAGGAAGGGAAAGAGAGAGAGAAATGAAGATATGGTGAAGTGATACAGGTCATAAAATGGGGGCAGGGTTGACTGAAGCCAGATACAGCAGGGAGCGTAGACAGATGTTACAACATATTGTAAGGGACTGAAATTATTTATATTTCGCAAAAAAATAATAACCGGCATACATTAGTATTAATAATAATAACAACATTGGCAATGAGATCCTGTTCATACCTCAGGTTATCTCAGAGCAGAGAGGCCAAGATGATGATTACAAAGATGCTTAAAGAAGAATGGGAAATAGTGTGAGGGGTGGAGATGGAGGGAGATAACACTCTTTCAATTGTGAGCCAGAAAACATAAGTACAGGCCCATCTATCTGATCGATTACACAGCCCAGGTGCCATGTTCTTATGTATTGCAGGGCACGTATCTATATATAATACATAGTCATTGCATTGGCTGAAATAATGGTGCCAAAGTGGATGGTTACTATTCCAGTGATATTTGGCTGTAAATTGCATGTCAAATAGTAATACATCAGATTTGTTTAAAATTCACTTAATCGCTATTTATATGGCGCAGGAAGCATTAAAATATATTCTAATATATTCTAATAATGTGCAGTTGATAATAATATAAAAAAAACACTCAATTTATTATTTTATTCTGTACAAACTAAACACAGTACATACAGATATATGTTTACAAATGCACATCCCTTGCTGTTACTGGTGCAGTCTGTGAATATGGGGAGCATATAGGGGGAGGGTGACACCCCTATACAGCAATGGCAATACAATACGGGGGGTGCAGATGTTATACCACGTGATCTGTGTCACAGTGCAAGAAGATCACGTTGTTTACCTGACAATCAGCAGGGCCACTGAAGAAGATCTGATTGCAACCTAAATAAATAAACATTAAATGAAACAAATGAACACAGTGGACATTCCAGTTATTGTATAATTGATAACTATAGGTAATAACAAACATTTTTGTTAGTTGAATGTTATTTAAAAAATGCATTTTCCTACAGTAGTCTTACATTTATTTATTTTTTGCTGCTGGAGTACCTTCATGGAGTAGACAGTAATTTATTGGCAATAATGTCCCCATTATATAGACAGTGTAACCATTCCATAGTGAGTCAATCAGAAGTGCTGATTGAGAACCAAAAAATGCAAATTTCAATGTAAGATTTCTGTAAAAAAAGTATTTTTTTAAAATAACATTTAGTTGAAAAAGCATTAATTATTACCTATAGTCTTCAGGTATACCACATTTTTGAATCTCTGCTGTGTGAGTTTATGGAGGTTTACACTTTAAATGAGCCACCTGCCTAATAGTGCTACCTAGGCATGTGCCTCTTGGGCCTAGGAATAAATACACCACTAAAATTATATTAATATGTTAAAAGCTTATTTTTTACTTAAGTAAGCTAAATATTTTGACCATTCCCTGGCAGAAAAAGCACTATAGATTTAAGTTTACCATGCTATATGTTCCAGGGTGCATTGCAATCCAGTGCATGAATATGTTACTTGGGTAGACGCACAATATCACTTTGAAAATCATGTATTAATAGGCGATAACCAAAAATTAGTGACATTTTTGTTTTTTGTTTTCATGTGTTCTATTTTCACAGTGACTTCATTGTTTGCTTGAGCTTATTACAACATTGAAGCTCCTCCACAAACAAATCAGAGCTTCATACATGAAAAAAGACTAAAGATAATATTCTTACTAAGACATTCCCAAGAGTTATCAAATCCCACGTTTCATATAGCATCGACTGACTGAGTGTTGGTTATATGATGCCCGACACTTCTTAACACAATGGACTGCATCAGACTAGACACATCTTGTGTCTGTTGTGCTCATCTTTAAGGTTTTCATGGCAAATATACTGGAGTGGGTTGCTAGTTTCTCCTCCGGTGGAACTCAGTTTGTCTGACCTCTCTGCTATGGCTTGCCTATTTTGGGAGAACCTAACTGGCATAGCACACAGCTTCAATGAGGTAAACAAGACCCTTCCCTATGACAAGGTAGCGATTCAGAATAGGATATATAGATTTGTATGTTTATATAAAAGCCCAACGCACTCTTTGTTGGTCTTGAGAAGACCAATCTTACCCACATATTGTCTAGGTTTCTTAAACCCACACAAAGGACAGCTTAACTGAAGCTAAGATAAGTTGCTGATTCTCCAGACCAAGTTGTGGCTGCAGGGGCAAATTGCAGAGTCTAAAGACCAGTTCCAATTACCGGGACAATTTGCAGAAATCAATTTCCAATAAAAAAAATAATAAACACCTTCCCTCAAAATGAAACAAACCATGCATAAGTGTCCCAACCAAAGCATAAACTTATTTCTCCAGACTGTCTCCTTCTCCACATAGTTGCTGAGAGTCTACAGCCTTAGTTATCACCTATCTCCAGCAGGATCAGAGAACAGCAGGGGTTGATTAGGTATTGACTGCTGAAGACAGAGTGTCTGAGTCTCAGGGTGCGCTGTAAGCAGGGATGCTATATATCTAGGGCCTGTGTGCTTACAGAAAGTAATGGTTGGGTGTAACAATGCCTAGCCGACCTCCCCTTATGTAGAAAAACATTAACTGAGTTTGAGATGAGTCAGCTAGAGTAATTGGAGTGGCTTCTGGGTGTATTCACTTTTAGCGGCCGGGCAGGACTACCAGAACACTTCTAACAATTTGGGCTCCTTCTTAGATTAAATGGGAGTCAGGAACATTGACTAAGGTAAAGTATTTCTTAATTTGCGGTTAACCACAAGACAAATTATCAAAAGGGTATCACTTCCAAAGCTTTTAACACCACTTGACCTTTGTCTATTAAAACTAAGTTCAGTAGATTCTAAGTTAACCGGCACCCATGAGGATTGGTAGATGACAGATACATGTAGTTTCTGGTTGCTTGAGAGTTACTATTAAATGAGGCCTAGATTAGCTGCACATCGGATGCTGTGCTAACTTTATTTGTCAGTGAGGGCTGTTCTAGCAGAAGCAGCTTTCACTCCTCACTTACACACAGGTACATTGGCACTGGAGGTGCGTTGCTGAACCGGGGGAATGTACCCCCAACACTGCACTGGCTCAGTCACTCATGGCCGGGGAATGTACCCCCAACACTGCACTGGCTCAGTCACTCATGGCCGGGGAATGTACCCCCAACACTGCACTGGCTCAGTCACTCATGCCTGTCTGCTTCCAGGTAACATTGAATTGCAGAGACATACAGTGGATAAAACCTAGGTGCCTGTAAGCATTTTGTGGCATGACAACTTGTTGAGCCATGTAAATGTTTATTTTTATTTAAAGTACAGTATTTAATTTTTCTTTAGTTGCTTGGGAGTTCTGGCTACTGAATATTTTTCATCCCTGTTTATGTTATTTTGGGACACAAATTCCTGACCAAACTCTGCTTCCTATATGAGTTTGGTGCCTAAGGCTCAGGGATGTGTGAGCCGCCTGAGGTTGCATGAATCCACCATGGGAATAAAACAAAGCATGTTTGCTTCAGTGTTAGTGTTTTGTCCATTGCATCTCTAACTCTGACACTCCCTTTGTATACCGATAATAAACAGGTTACATATAATTATTCTCCAGGCTGGAAAAGTCCATTGTGTTAGAACAAGGTAAAAATAATGTGAATGCATTCAAATTTATATTGGTTTGAATGTGTAACACAGGGTAAAATAGTGAGTTCTGCTTGGGGAACCTCAATGGTGGTTTCATCTCTGACAGTTACATCAAACTTTTAATTTCTTAACAGAGAAAATAATATCAGCCTATCTACCCTTCTCCATCCAGCCTTGGAGTAGGTTTGTCTTGGCCCTTGTCCTATAGATTAGGAAAGCATGTTTATCTATTCAATATTTTTCTGCTGTAACTTTTGCCGGGAAAATATGCCATAAACCTGGCACTACATAACAACCAATTGATTTTGTTCTGATCTCTCCAAAATATGCTTATTTGTTGAATTCCTTGTGTAGTTTTAGTTAATTTGAAACAGTCTAAATTGTGTTAAAATATAGGTAAATATAAGTATTGTATTAACTCTTTCCGCAGGCCCTCCATTGCTTCAATGTGTTCTGCATTATTTATTGCTCTAAGTCCCTTGAGGACAGCACATGCTCAGATCCTCCATAGCATACTGGCTTTCTTGTTGATTATTCTGTCCAGATACTAATGTGCAGTCCGAAGTTGGTATGCACTGGGGGTCTGAACATGAATGACAAAGTGACACAGAACTTACCACGTGTGCTCTACACCTTCATATATTAATATTTATTTGATGAAACAATAAGTTTAATGTACAAATAAATGGATTTTATAAAAGAAAAATCTTGATGGGACCATTTATTCCTCATTTAGTGCTGCCTTTCAGCTAAAGTCTTAATCAATACTAATGGAAATGTCATCACATCTTGACAAGAAAAAAATGTGTAACAGCTCTGGATTTCCATTCAAATAATACAATGGACAACATTTTGTAAATGTCTGTTTTTGTTGTGAGATGGTATTTGAATTAACGACAAATATGAAACATTTATATTTTTTGTGCTCACATCTGAGGAAGCTTTCTCATGTGTTATATTATCATAGTTACAACAACAAAAAAGTGAAACTTTGCCAAATGTCTCAAAAGGGAAAAAAATAAATTCCTTCCTGACTCCAGATTCTGGCAATCGGATTCTCTCCCCTGGATCTATACTCCCTCTCGAATTAATCAGGATACATGGCCTTTGCTCCAATATTTGCTCCAATAAGATTATAAATTGCATGGCTATTTTTCCTTCCCATATGCATAACTTTACACTTATCCGTATTAAATCTTATCTGCCATTTAGTTGGCCATTTCACTAATTTATGCAAATCCCTTTGGAGGGAAAGTACATCATTATCTGATTTAATTTAAAATGTTGAAATTGATAAAGTCAATTTATAAAAAAAAGAACACCTTTTTGTGGTTTCAATTTTTTTATATCACAAACTGAATGTTAAAATTTAACTTTTATTGATACTTATAATAATTAGTAATAAAATATGGACGATTAAAAACAGAGATAATTGTCTCAGTATTTATAATGACGTCAAAATATTTCCAAGTGTTTTGTATTTCTATTATATTTATTGTATTAATAGCAGTGGCTTTATGCTTTTATTTCACTTCTTTTTAAGCACTGGAAGACAAGTTTTATTTAAATGGATTGAAAAAAATGCCCTGTGTTTTTTTTACTTTTAACAGCAAAAACGTGTGGTGTGCAATAAACTTATAAATAAATAAAGTGCTTGTGCTTGTAACATTAATATTTTTTTTTAAATTCGTTGAAACTATTTGAATACCACACTTGTGGGCCAAAAGTTTGTATTGTCTCCTTATATAAATTTTAAAGTGCTTCTGTAAAATTAAGGGAGCATGTAGCTAAGGATGATAGTTATGCGTATTAGATTTGAGATTGTTTTTGTTGTAAAATATATGGCAACTCTATATTCTTATTAAAAGATATACTATATGTGTTATATACAGTGGAAAAAAAGTGGTGTTAATAATAGGGTAAAAGTATATTAAAATATTCTAGATTATCTGATTTTTTTAGTGAAGAAAACTGATTTATGCCCCTAGGAAATAATGATACTTTGTGTCCCTGTAAGAGAGAAGCACAGAAGCCTTATCATAGAGATAATAATTGTAGTGGATGAGAAAGTCTAACATAGGGGTAATGTGAAAAGAGCCGCCATAGAGCACTGGACAATATACAGAATTCACCAATTTTAATAAATGTATAAGTAATAAATTAAAGGGCTACAGTAGTTTTACAAAATGGACCCTTGTTTGTCAACTATGTACCCAACCAACAATATTAGTGGCTGTATATTACATGGACAAAAAATATATTATGGAAAAATCTGAATTTTTGATACAGGAATTAATATTGTGTTTGTTACATCACTTCCGGAGAGCTAGATAACAAGGGTGTTTTCCTGTATCTAACAGTAGAGGGTGGGGTGGGCGAGGAGTGCACAAACATCCAGAGCCTTATCTTTTTTTATAAATGAATAAGATTCAAATTTGACACCGACCACCTTCTAGGTAGTTGCAGGCCAGGAAGCAGGAAGTTGCATTAATAAAACAGCTTTACAGAAATATTAACTTTCTGCACACACTAAACTACCACAAAGTATCCTGGATTCCTCCAGGGTCTAGTAGAGACTTCAGAAGTAATTAAAAAAAAAACAGATGTATGACTTTGCATTTTATGTTCATCTATAAATGATGAAGCAGTATATCATTTTTTGCAGAACGTTATGAATGCATCTTGAATCTTAATCGGACTGATAGTAATTTGTCCTGTTTTTATTTGGTGGATTTTTTATTGTGTTATTTTAGCTTTTAAGCCAATAAAGAATCTGGTTTGCTAGCTTTACTAAAACAATTCTGTTGGGTCCACCTAAAGACCTTCTCTGTATGCTCTGATATAATTGAATCCAGTTCCACTATAATTTTATCAATTTCTTGTCTATTCTCATTTGTAGGGTTAGCTTGATTTATTAGTTCTAATTTTTGTAATTCTTCAGACAAGTCTGTTTCCCTTTGCTTTTGCATTTTTTTATAATTAGCTGCTATCTTGATGAAAGTACCTCTTATATAAGCTTTGTGAGCGACCCTTGTCCATCCTATCCCTGTGTCTTGACTAAGATTTGTCTGGAAAAAAAAATTCTAGGTCTTGAGATATTTGGTCTTGTAAAATCGGGTTGGACAACAGCCTTTCATTAATTCTCCAAGTATAAGGGGGACACATTTCTGTTCCTAAATCTATTTTAGCTTTGACCATGGAATGCTCCGACTAGGTGCATGGAACTAATTCAACTGCATTTGTCTGATCTATCAGAGAGGCATCAATTAGTAAAAACTCTATCCTAAAGTATGTGCCATGTCTATTGGAGTAAAATGAATACTCCCTATTAGTGGGATGTAATTCTCTCCAGACATCCACAGTCATTGGGGCATACAGAGAGATAAAGGAAATTTTGGTCTCTTGTATCTTTCCTGTGATAATTATATAATTCCCCAACGGGTCTACCTTTTTTTATATATATACTAGCGAATTGCCCGTCAAAAAATGACGGCAATGAAATTGTAAGGTAGCTAATGCTGTTCAGTGTGTAATAATGAAATATATAATACATGAATAAATGAATATACTTTACCTATTTTAAAGCATTGTGTGGAAGAGCTGTGAATGTGTTTTGATGTTGCTGCAGCATTAGTGGTGTGGATCTGCTGTGTAAGCGTGCTGAATGTGTGCAGTATAACACTGTGCGTGCGCGAGCCCAAACCGTTGTCGTGTACTTCCGCATTGGCGTAAAATGGCGAGTAATGTGTGGTATACGTTTGTATCGGAATATCCGTAGGTGTTCTGTGGTGTTTTGCGAGTTTCTTGTGGTGTTTTGCGAGTTTAGAGTGCTGTAGCCTCGTTTTCGTTTTGTTCGGCGGCCATTTTTTCTCTCGCTTCAAATTTTTTTTAGTCTCTAAACTGTTTTATTTGGAGTAAAATCGAGGTGTAAGTTGTATTTTTGAGGTGCTGGGTGCTCCCTCTTGGTGTAGGTAAGTTTTTTATGTATGTGGTGTGTGTATGTATTGTGTTTTAAATTTTGTAATGTTCGCGAGTTGCGTCCGAGTGTTGCGAGTCCGTAATGTGTGTGAACGTGTGTCGTATGTTGTTTGCGAGTGTCGTAATGTGTGTGTCGTACTGTTTGGGTTGCGACGTGAAGTTTGCGAGGGTCGCAGTTGCTGGCATGGAGCGCCTTCGGCGCTCCATGCCAGCAACTGTGGCCCTCGCTTTGCGAGGTCCTCAGGTGCTGGCATGGAGCGCCTTCGGCGCTCCATGCCAGCAACTGAGTCCCTCGCTTTGCGAGGGTCCTCAGTTGCTGGCAAGGAGCGCCGAAGGCGCTCCATGCCAGCAACTGAGACCCTCGGGCAGTGCCCTCGCTTCGCGAGGGCCGCGACTCGCGTAGCGAGCCCGCAGCGTTAGCAACAACTCGTACGCTCACAACTATATATGTGATATAAATGGCAAGTCTTTATGTAACAGAATTGCAATCCCTGCCTTTTTGGAAATATGGCTGGTGGTATTATTATTATTATTATTATCGTTTATTTGTAACGCGACAACATATTCCGTAGCACTATACATAAGTTAAGTTACAGGCAATGATAAGTTAAAGATTCATACATTGCAAAGAGTGGATGGCCCTGTCTTTGAGCTTGGAATCCGGTGTCCATAGCGCTTTCTCTAAAGCACCGAGCAGGATTGAAACTCGCAGACTTACAATCTAAAATATAAAATATTGGATCATTTTTGTTTAAGAATTTGGGATTTTTATTTGTTCTAAATGAGTTTCTTGTAGGAACAAGACATATGGATGATGATCCTTATATGTCAGAAAGGCTTGCTCCTTTTATAAAGGGAATTAAATCCCTTTATGTTATGTGTCAAAAAACAAATTCTGTGCTAGTCATTGGATTGTATGTATTTTTGCTTTTTTGGCCATTTAAACCTGTAGTGTTACCTACTGCGGAGGAGGCTGCAGTGACCATAGAGTCCAGAGGAGAAGCTTCCCAATGGGTTCTGCATAGATTTGGAATGTGGAGGTTACTATTAAACTGAATAATACATAGATAGACTGATGACCATGGTATATGACTTAAATTAATAAAAATAGGAACAGCAATAACAACATTGTAACATATCCTTATTTTACCAAACACGTGCATCACGGCACCTAGGTCAGAAGGGAGAGATATAATAGGCCGTAGAGGGGTGGATAGTAATCAAGAGAAGATAGAGTAAGAGAGAATAAGAAAAGTAGCGGAGAAAAAAAAAAGAGAGAAACAACGAATAAAGGAGGAGAAGAAATAGAGAATGACAGTAGGAAGGAGAAGTAAGGTCCTCTCAATATATCCCTAGTATGAGGAAAGTATTCTGTATGTTTTTTTTTTTTCAATAGTCAAATTTCGTGATTCCTCAGCCTTTTAATGGGCTCAGACCTTCTAAACATGTTATGAAAACAAATAAACTTGCTCTATATTGTATACATATTAAGATATCACTCCACTGCTCAGGTGGAGATATTCCTAAATTCGGCCTTGGTTCTCTGAGTGTTGCTACTCGTCTCTTTAGAAAGATGGGTGTCCACTGGAAGCATCCTGTGGCTCTCAGCCCCTCACGGGATTCAAGTCCCTTGATCTAATCTGTTGCATAGTCTGTTATACTGGTAAGTCCTTAGAGGATGAAGGAGATTCTTAATTTTCTCGTTAGGGATGTGTCCCTAGGCTTGTGGTTTCTTTTTGGTGCTTAGGAGATGGAATTTCAGTCCATTGTCTTGATGGCCTGTTTTTTGGCTGGCATCGCTTGTGTCAACTCTGTCCTTTAGGCCTGGTTTTCGTGGCTGAAGGGATTCTCCTTCTCAGAGTAGTTTTAACGATATTAGTCGTTTTTGGCATTCTTCCAAGGAATTGGTAGAATAGTTTGTTCCGTTAAGGTGAAACAATAGACAAAATGGGAAGCCCCATCTATAAGTGATTTTGTGCTTCAGCAGGATATCCAGAGCTGGCCTCATTTCTTTGCGTTTTTGCAGGGTCGATTGGACAAGGTCTGCAAATATTTGAATTTTTTAGCCATCTAGGCCTAGAATTCTGGGCATTTTTCGGAAAGGATCTGGTCTCTTGTACTCTGGCGCAAGAATCAAGCAATCACATCCTTAGGAAGGTTTGGATTTATAGTTGCTCTAAGCGCTCTATGCGCTTTTTTAGTTTCCAGGTCCTTTGACCGATATCTCAGGGATGATGCTCTGTACGACCTCCATTATGTATGGATCAAATCCCTGACCTTCCTAGCTATCCCTCGAAACCGGATATTTTTCCTACGGGATTTGATTTCCAGATATTCTAGTTTTAATTCCAATGAGGTAATCTTTGTTGCCTTTATCAGTTATGTCACATCTGTCCTGTGCTTGTGTGTCTGGGATCTTGTCGGTTATGCATTCTAAAGTGTAAGTTCTCTGACCCAGGTCCTGTATCTCTTTTTTGAAATCATTCACTGCCATGGATAGTTGGGACTTTAGGAGGGCCTTTAGGAGGGCCTCAAACCAAGCTTTAGTCCCTTCTGACAGTTCCATGTCTTAAGTATTGACTCTTGGGTTACTCTCCAACTCTGAAATATCTGAGTTACCTGAGATAGAGTCTTGTTGTGGGGAACGGTTCGAAGTTACTTTATTAAAATATTCTGAGATACTTCTAGTGGCTGTATTCTTCCTTGATTTGCCCATAATTTCTGGCTGTGCAGGTTTAGCCCTTAGTTAGTCTTGTTTTACTGGAACCCTGCTGAGGTGAAGTTATTAATATTGCATTCAGAGCAAGTTTTATAATTTATCCATCTTACGGCCAAGTAGTCATCCTTTTAAGGCGCCTGGTGTTGCATAGTACACTTCAGACAGCCCAGGCTGGGAGAATCAAGGTAATATGCTCTGGGTTTGTAAAGATGGTTCATCTGTGACTGGTAAATGATGGGAAAGCCCTTCAGTTCTTTTCTCTTGAACTCTGGAGGAGAAAAGTTAATAACTGTATGGAAAAAAAAATTAGATCTTAAAAAGGTCCCCTTTAAGTAGCATAGGATGGATTATGCACAGGTTAAGATACCTACCCACAGACAGCTGTTTCAATCTTAAAATTGGATCTCATCAGTGTGGGGCTTAGCTTGTGGTTTAGATTTTAAAGCACAAAAGTTTATGAAGTTTCAGCTGAATACAGCTTTTAATTTATTATATTCAATATTCTGTCAATGGCAGCAGACTTTACTTGTCTAATAACCAGAGGAATAGTGGGAGCTCTATTTATTTCTGGAGTTGCCATTTGACAATTGAACTAAACACTATAATTTAAAAAGTTTAATCTTTTGTTAGAAAGCTTTCACGGAAATTGCCAATTTACCATGATCTTTAAGCTGTAGCTCATTCCACTTTGTTTAAACTGTGGTTTAGAGTGCCATACATTTGCCCAGACTGCCAATAAAGCTGTGCCATAATGTAGCAGCTGCAGAGTTGTCAATTTGGGCGAGAGCTCCTCTCATATCTTTTACGGGAGAAAAATAACTATTTTCAGCGCAAGTTCTTACAAAATAAACTTTATGGCAGTCAATTGAAAAGTTATTTTACTGCTTACTGGTCATTAAAGCTGGATTACCACAGTAAACACTTTAAAAATCCTTGTAATATCAACAAAAACAGTTTTGGGACATTAAAACAGAAAGGTGTGAAGAAAAAAAAAACATAAAACTTAAAAAAAACAGTAAAACCAGCATCAGTATGTAAAATACATATTACACTTCATTTTACAAGTAAAAACGTAAAGTCCATTTAAAGAGGAAGAAGGGAAAAGGGAAAAAATCAAAAGTAATCACCAAGAGAACAAAAACACTGCATAATTTGTTATTGTAAAAAATGTACATAAAATAATTAAAATAAAATAAAACAACTCTATATAATGGATAAAATAATACTTCTAATTGTCTCCACAAACACACACTGCAGTGACCAGCTAAACATTGTCCATAATCCACTGGGTTGGGTACTTCAAGCATACGTCTTCCCTATCCTATTGACTTTCTCATGTGGCTCTCTCAGAGGGGGATGATAAGCTACGTGAGCATGCCCAGCTATTTGCTAAATCTATACATAAAAGATCAGGTTATTGAGAAAGTCTTACAATAATATAATTAGCATTAGAGTGATCTCCCCCACTGTCACTTGTAAGGTAAAGTCAATGTGAGTGGGAGGACTATCTCCCAATGTAATTTTTAAATTACAATACATTGTACTACATGTCTGTAGAATTATCTAATTTATATTTTATAATATTCTGTATTAAAGTGTGTAATATACTGTGTGAAAGATACTGTCATATATATATATATATATATATATATATATATATATATATATACTGTACTAAATATCAACATAATATAGTGGTATATATATATATATATATATATATATATTATATATATATATATATATATATATATATATATATTGTAGAAGAAAAACATTTCCTCAAACCGACATTCTAGTCCAAAACCTAATCATGATACCAAAACACAGAGGCTTCTGATTTTCTTCACTTTATTTTGACACAATAGTGTGAAGATCACTTGGGACGGTCTGTTCTCTCGTCTCGCCAGGAGAATCTCTAATTGCGCGCCGATTTGCATAATTACTGTTGAGCTGGGGACAGTTACACGTGTGCCCAGTAGTGACATATTATGGCCATTGCAGGGTACTGATTTTCCTCTGTGGGGGTTGCAAATTGGTTCCCTCCACTGGGAAGTACCTCCCCTAGACCCAAGCCAAGCCCTCATATGCATCGGCCCATGATTGGCTCTGATCACCCAAATCTGCCCATACCCCCCAGCTGCCATTCTCTTACTGGATGATCCTGATCAAGGAGGGGATTTTGAATAGGTCCTCCCAGCCACATGGAAAATGTGGTATATAGACTGCTGTAAGAAATAAAGGCGTTGTTGTTACTTGGAATGCATAGAGCATGGTGTGTTCCATTTAACAGGAAGGCTTTTATTATTTTCCGGAGCTAAAGCAACTGTCCATGATCCTGATCTGTTAGCCAGATACTGATCAGCCCATTCCCTCAACGAAGATCACCTATTTAGAGGGGAATTCCGGTGGCCAAAAGCAGGGATTGTATGTAGCTAAATAGACCCCCTTTTATGGGATGTTTACAAATAGCATTCCCAATGTCTGCTGCTGACAACAATTACATAAACATATCTTTTTATATTAGTGCTACATACAGGAAATAGTAAATTCCATTACTACCCCTTATAAAATGATACAGTCCACCTACACCTAAGCCAATAAATGATTATTTATATTAATACACCAATTAATAATTAGACACGTACCAAACACGCATTAGCATGCATCAAAAGCATGTTCTCATTGTGCAGATCACCTTATTATTATAGTTTGTGTGCAGTAAACAATTTGTTCAAGCCTTGAGTGTTATCCTTGTCTTGCAATGGAAATAGACATAAAATACTGTATACACTAAAAACCTAGCAAAAATAAAATGCTCTACTGCAAAATATGCACACCTCTTTCTTTCAACTAAAAATGTATACCGCACACAGAAATTAAAACAGAATCGAAACTGCCAAGATACAAGAAGCAGGGAGAAGGGAGGGTAAACTGTACTGCATAACTGTCAGTAATTCTTAAAGCAACATGCAACAAGACAGTATTGATCCAGGGAGAAATCCGATCGCCAGTATCTGGGGTCAGGAAGGAATTATTTGTTTTTCCTTTGAAACGACTGGCTAAGTCTTACTTGTTTTTTTTTTCTATTTGCCTTCCTCTGGATTATTATTCTTTTTTTTTTTTCAAATATGAAATCATTATTTAATAATTAATTAACAACGAATTAATTAATATTTAATCTGCATATTGGAGATGAGAGGAGATCTTAAAAGGTTGAGCTTGATGGACTGAAAGTCTTTTTTCAACCTTAATTATTTCGTAAATTACTATGTAACAATTTCAACAGAACACAAAAACAGCATGTTCGTACCAATACAACTACAAATAAAACAATCAGCTTAGCAAACACAGCATGGTCTCACACACAGTTCTTATTTCACCTCACATACTTCCAAAATACCGCAACTACAAGCACACTCTAAATAACGAACAGAACAGAGGGACAAGCCCCCCTTTTCTCTCAAGTTGTCACACCTCAGTACAAACGGCACTCACACTCAGTTCTCACAACACATACATGGGCACAAATTCATTTGCAATTCTATCTTTCAGCCACTTTTTTCATTTCAGTGCCAGACTAAATTGTTTAGCAAATCCAATTTCTATCTTTTTATCAAATCAGCAGCGCTAACTCAGAATCCATCTAGACAGTCCACTAGTGATGTCCCGTACAGTTCGCCGGAGAACTATTTGCCTCGATTTTCGCATGTTCGCGTCCGCCACGAATGGCGAACACATGCGTTTTTCGGTTTGCCCCCTTTACTTTATCATTGAAGAAATTTTGAACATCATTTATTTGATTTTATTTTTTTTGGTGTGTAATCTATGCCTGCCTGCCAGCGTGTGTGTGTGACAGGCTGACACCTAACAGCTTATATTGTGCTTATTTTCACTACTCATACCTGGTGGTGTAACATACATTGAAAACAACAATTTTTTTCCTGTAATCTAATTTCAGTTGCCTGCCTGTGTCAGGCTCACAGCTTATATTGTGCTCAGTGACATAAAACAACACTTTTTTGACTGTAATAGATTGAATATCAGTTGCCTGCCTACAGGCGTGTGTGTGAAGCCTATTGCATCTACTCTGCCAACTTTTGCCAGTGCACAGTGACACTCATATCTGGTGGCACCTTAGATTGCACGCGCAGTGCCCCAAATTTGAAGTAGGAAGTCTGACCAAGCATCTTTTTCCATCTCCCTTTTCCAAAAATCAATGCCATATACACGTCCCCTAATAGTGGACATAACAGGGATTAAACTGATAGGAATTGTGCTACTTAACAGTACACACCTTATAATAACGCAGACAGAGGCAACGCAGAGAGAGGAGTCTGAAGAAGAGGAGTCAGAGGAGGAAGGTGGCTTTGAGGAGGTGGAAGACCAAACACAGCAGGCGTCCCAGGGGGCTTGTTGTCACCTTTCGGGGACCCTTGGTGGCTGGGTGGAGGAAGAGACCTTCAATGACATCAGTGAGGATAAGGAACGGGACACGGCTAGCTTGGTATCCAACCTTGTGCAAATGGGGAGTTTGCGGTTGTGCAGAGGGACTGTTTGCGGTTGTTTGCGGTGCATTAAACGGGGAGATTGGTCTGTTACTGTGAAGCGGGTGTAATCCTTACACTACCTGATCGATACAACATCATACCTGATGTTTTAAAGCATGTTATTCCAAACAATTTAGGAATGTTAGGTGATTTATGCCCTTTATGGCTTAAAACCAGACTCTGCATCAACTATGTAATTTTCCGGGGGGAGTTTTGCCATGGATCCCCCTCCGGCATGCCACAGTCCAAGTGTTAGTCCCCTTGAAACAACTTTCCCATCACTATTGTGGCCAGAAAGAGTCCCTGTGGGTTTTGAAATTCGCCTGCCCATTGAAGTCTTTGGCGGTTCGCCGGGTTTGCCCGTTCGCGAACATTTGATTGAAGTTCGTGTCCGATGTTCGCGAACCGAAAATTTGATGTTAGCGATATCACTACAGTCCACCATTAAAGGAAGGCAACTTTTCACATGCCATTTATGGTTAGGCACACCTTACATGCCATTAAAGGAAGGCATCTCCTCACACGCCATTAAAGGAAGGCAACTCCTCTGTTAATCTATATCTACAGAGCTTCTTAAAGTAATAACTCTTTAGGTACCATATCTATTAATCTTAGTTTCAGTAATTAGCACCTTTACAGGTAAAATATATATCAAAATATTCTACATCTCTTAATTTTATTTAATATCACTAATCAGCATTTTTAGGTAATCATCAACAAAAAATGCAATCATACCAGGTTCCGGGTAGAGGTCAGTCTGGGAGGGGTAATTTTGCTGTGACTCGAGAGGTCAGTTTGGGTGGGGTAATTTTCCTGTGACTCGGTCCATCACTCCTACAAGCTCCAGTCTCCCTTGGAAGGGACGCATGACAAGCAATCCTACACACAAATTTTCACCAAGGCGACTCTTCTAATTTTGGCCATGATCGGTTGTCAAGCGTCTCCCCCGCTAATTCCTGGAGCTCAGGGTGTAATTTAACTACAGTTAGGCTTCTGATTTTCTTCACTTTATTTGGACACGCGTGGATCAACAACAGAATAGCATTCCCAATGTCTACTGCTGAAAACAATTACATGAACATCATATATTTTTATAGTAGTCCTACATACAGGAAATTGTATATTCCATTACTACCCCCTAGAAAATTATACAATCCACCAACACCCATTTCTAAGCCAATAAACAATTATTTATATTAATAAGCCAATAATTAATCAGACACGTACTGAACACGCATTGGCATGCATCAAAAGCATGTACTCATTGCACAGATCACCCTATCATTATAGTTCATGTGCAGTAAGCAATTTGTTCTAGCCTTGCGTGTTAGCCTTGCCTTGACTATTGTTGTGGCTTAGAGGTGTTATTGTCTCCTAGTAAAAACTGCCGAATTAGAGAACGAAAGGCATAATTAACTGATTCAGAGCTTATATTTAGCCAAAAAATAAGTGTACTACAAAGGTAATAAATGCTATTATATATATATATATTTATATATATATATATATATATATATATTTATATATATATATATACTAAATAATGTATGGATATTTGTATTTTTCCACAACAGTAAATATATATATATATATATATATATATATATATAAAGAGAGAGAGATAATGTACTATAGTCTTTATTATATAGTACACTATATAATTTAGTTATATAATATACTATAAGTGTACTACAAAGGTAATAAATGCTATATAAATATATATATAAACATATATATATATATATATATATATATATATATATATATATAAAGAGAGAGAGATAATGTACTATAGTCTTTATTATATAGTACACTATATAATTTAGTTATATAATATACTATAATACAGGGGTGTAGGAGCCCAACAAAATCTATAAAAGTCCCCATCCAGTTTACCCCCCCTTGTTCACCTGTTTGACATCAGTGGTTTGCTCTGCCGTCTCCTTTCAAGCTCCCAGGGTCTTCGCCTCTTCTATATTCTCTCCCTGTAGCTTTTCCAGGCCAGATGAAGGAAGAGGTACTTCTTCAGATTTCTATAAATTGAGAGAGGGAGATGACAGTAAAGAGCTGAAATTAAATACAGGGAAGACTAGGAGCAATGAAAAGACAAGGAAGTGGAGAGAGAGAGAGAGAGATAGAAGGAGAGTAAAGAGAGGGTAGGCAGGAGAGAAATAGAGAGTATACAGAGTGTAGACAAGAGAGGAAGAGGAGAAAGTTAAAAAAATGTCA
Source organism: Discoglossus pictus (assembly GCA_027410445.1). NCBI lineage: Eukaryota > Metazoa > Chordata > Amphibia > Anura > Alytidae > Discoglossus > Discoglossus pictus. Next base: position 40,545,513 of record CM050176.1, on the reverse strand, counting down.
CAACAGAAACAGGGGGGAAGGCAGAGGAAGAAAGAGGTGTAGAGAGAGAAAAAAATTGAGAAAAAAGGAAGAAACAGGCATGGAAAGGGAGAAACAACAAGAATCAAATGAAGAAGCACAGAAAAAAGAGAGAACAGGACAAGACCAGAAGCAGAAAAAAAGATAATAGGGAAAAGAACATTGAGGGAGAGAAAAGAGAAAGTGAAATATAGGAGGAAAGAAAGCAAGAGAAAGGGAGAGAAAAAAGAGACAAAAGAGAGGAGAGAGGGAGAAGAAAGAACAGTAAATTGAGAAAACTGAAAAGGACAAACAGGAAAAGAAAGGAGAGAAAGGGGAAGAAGAAGAAGGGTATAGGAAAGAAGAGGAGAGGGAGAAAATTGGAGCAAGGAAAAAAAGGGAGTGAGAGACCATAGATGGACTCTAGATGAAGAAAGGTCAAAAAGATACAGCAAAACAAAAAAGAGGACAGATAATGAGAGAAAATGGGAGAGAGGAAGGAGTGAAACAGTAAAAACAGTAGATTGGGAGGAAAAAGAGAACAGAAAGATGAGAAAGTGTGAATATAAGGGAATGAGAAAAGGAGGTCAAAGGGATAGCAAAAAACGAGAATATGAAATAAGAACAAAAAGGACAGAGGGAGGAGGGAGAAAGAGGTAAGGGAGAGGCGAATGGGCGACAGAAAGACGGTGAGAAGAAAATAAGAGAGGACAGGAGGAGAGAGAAAATTGATAAAGGAATATCAAATTATGAGATAGAAATAGGGTAGGAAAGAAGAGGAGAGAGAAAGACAGATGGAAAAAAGAGGCAGAGGAAGAAAAAGTGATAGAAAAGGAGAAATAAAGAGAAAGGTGATCAAAGGAGGAGAGGGTGGATAAGAGAGTCAGAGGTGCAAAATGGAGGAGAGATAGGTGGAGAGAGGGATGTTGGGAGAAAGAGGGAGAGAGAGAGAGATACTGGGAGAGAAAGTGATGGGATAGATGGGGAGAGGAAGACATTGAGTGACAGGGGAAGAGTCATAGTGGGACAGAACAAAATAGATGGGACAGGCGGGTGGGGGAGAAAGAGACCTAAGAGAGCCAGAGAGCAGAAGAGAGAGAAAGATGAGGGGTGACAAAGAGACAGATAGTGAGGGTGGGCAGAAACAGGAGAGAGAGAGACAGGGGAGGGAATGAAGATTGAAGAGAGAAAGTGGAGGGTGAAACAGGGAGGAGAAAGGTTTAGGGGGGGAGAATGAGGTGGTTAGGGACAGAGGAGGAAAAAAGAAAGTGACTGTTAGGAGAGAGATGGGATGCGATAGACAAAGGCAGGAGAGGGTTAGAAACAGTAAGGAGATAACAGGCTAAGAGAGGAAAGGAGAAAGAGACAGAAGGGAAGGAAGAAGAGGAACAAAGCAGTGGGAGTTGTGAGAGATGAGGGAGAGACATAGGGATGGAACTGACAGAGGGGGAGAGGGAGAGATACACAGGAGAGGGTAAGCAGACAGAACAGGAAAGAAAAAAACGTGAAGAAAAAGACAGAAGATGGTACAACAAAAATATCTCTCTCAACTGGTTCAGGGCAGGCAGTAAGTTGATGGTCATGGACGCTCATCCTTCTGCAGCCTCCTTCTCTCCATCCTCCAGGTCCAGTCTCATCTTTTCCCCGGGGCCCCTGGCTCAGGCCACAGCTTACCTTCAGGTTGTACATTTCGATCCTTGCATCCGCCAGAGCTCGGCCCGTGGGCACTGCTCTAGACACACAGCCGGCTCCAGACCTTTCTGCCAGAAGAGCGCTGAGGAGCGAGGAATAGGCCCAGCCCAAGAGCAGCGAGAGAATAGAGCAGGCCCTGCACCACACACACGGTGCCTTGGTGCCCTGACCCCCCAACTTCAGGGTAGGCCAAGGTCTTAGAATGGCTGAGCAGGCCGGCCCGGGCAAACACTGTGCTGGGCTCTGAGAGACTGTGGCCTAAGCATGCAGGGAGAGTCAGACACTGAGCACCGAAACCCAGACCATAAAGCACCAGAGACTGTGACTGCTCTGGGACACACACATTGAGAGTATCACTGCGTGAGCATGTACAGAGTTATCATAGAGAGCGTCACCACATGCTCACCATAAATAAAGGAAAGAATGTCACCACATGCTTACCATAGAGGATAGAAAGAGTGATACCACATGCTCACCATAGAGCAGGAAAAGAGAGTTACCACGAACTAACCATAGAAGAGAGAAAGAGCATCACCAGATGCACACCATAGCGGAGGGAAAGAGTGTCACCATGACGGCAATTAAATGTGTATGGTTTGAATTCTGTTTTGTACTTAATATGAGTGTTTGACACTTTTAACCTTTTTATTATCTATTAATAAGTATAACAATTATATAAATTATGTTAATTTTTTAACATAGAACTTGCAGGTGACCAAGTGGTAAACTTTTTTTTTTTTTTAATATTAACATTTTACTGTAAGAATAGGTCAACGTTGTATGAATGAGTATTGTAAACAGTACATAATGGTTTGTAACATGCAACTTATAGATCAACAACTGGTAAACTATATAAGTATTGAATCCAGAGGAAGGCAAACAGTAAAAACCCCTATTGAAACTTAGCCAATTGTATCAAAGAGGGAAGACAATTAATTCCTTCCTGACCCCATTAACTGGCATTCGGATTACTCCCTGGATTAATATTCTCCATTTCATTAAACATTTAAATTGTACAACAAAAGCTCCTCCTCCTGTTAACATGAAACCTTAGATATATACAATGAAACAACCAAGGACATTTAAAAAAAAAAAAATAGTAACATTACAAACATTATCCTAATGTATTAACATTTAAACTTGAATTGTTTAAAAATGCAATGAAAGTGTTTTGTGGGGCTAATCATGCTAAAAGGCCACTTCCAAGAAATTTCAATATGTTACTTTGTCTTTTGTTTATTTTGTTTTTTTGTTGACGTTGTTGTTATTGTTGTAATTGTTGAAAATGGCACATAGAGTTCTCTAATAGTGGTGAAATAGTGGTCCTCTAAAAAGAGTCCAACTGACATAAAATGTTGTCATCGGAATATAACCACTGTTCTCTATATTTGTTTGTTTTTTTGTTGTAAATTAGTTCTTGCGATGAAAGTATTTTTTGAAAATGGCACACAGAGTTTCCTATGTGAAATAGTGGTTCTCTGAAAAGAGTCCCAGAGACATCTAATTTCGTCCTGGAAGTAAAACCACTGTTCTCTATGTTTTTTGCCATTTTCTAGAGTTTCTTAGTGAAATAGTGGTCCTCTAAAAAGAGTCCAAGTGACATAAAAGTTTGTCCTTGAAATAAAACCACTGTTCTCTATATTTTTTATTTTTTTCTTGTAAATTTGTCCTTGAGGGGAAGGCATTTTTCTTTTTTTCTTTTTTTTGACATGTCTTGTATTGTTATCTTTTTATGAATTTAAGTTATAGTACCTCAAAGCAGACAATGTTTTTTTTAAAAATGCGGCCATCATTTAATAAATCACCCGACTTTGGTTGTTTTCAATGTAAACTTTAATAGCCTCTGGATTCTTGCATCTTGAAAATCCAACATACAGTTGTTCATGTGCAAATACTGGTTCTTCTAAAAAGATACCCACAGATTTGAAAGTTCGTCTTTGTGATTTATTAATGGCCATGGCAAATGCCATGATGATCAGAAATTGTCTCCTTTGAAGTACAAAAGGGAGGCTACTTTCACTTGGTGCCAAATCTATTCTTGGTATGAAAACTATCTCTCCTTTATGAGTACCAGTTAGAATTTCAGCATCTATGAAATGGTCCTTTAATTCTTGAACAATTAATCTTGTCCCATTACATAGTCCTTTTTTTGGGTTCATACTTTGCAGTAACATGACAATTGCACCTTTCTTTAGCTGCAAAATATGCAGTGGCATTCCAGAGGGAGTTAATGAATTAATGAATTCAGTTGAAAAGTTTGTCTGACTTTCTTTGTCATCACCAATTACAGAATCAGCACTGTGATAATTTTTTTGTATTGCCTTTATTTTTTTAAATAATTAATTATTGAGAAGCAATGCATCCTTATTTTTGCATGTTAGTATGACTTTGTGTGCAAGCTCTGCATAATCCTTGTTATTTTTTGTATTTTGGAATATAGCAGATATTTGCAAATCATATAAGATGGAATTTCAATAGTATCATCTGGTAAATTTTGAATATGCTCTGTTTTTTCTTCTCCAATTTTAATGAGCCAATCATTGAATGCATTTTCTTCTTCTGATCTCATATTTTGTTCTAATTTGAGGTGAGTAAACAGTTTCCATAGTGTAGTTGACTTTATACATGTTTTGACAATGTCGGTTCGATTTCCATGTACAACGACATGTAATGTTTGTCTAAAATCTCCACCTAACAACATTACCTTTGCACCAAATGGCAAATCGTTGCCCATAACTTCACGCAACAAACGCTCAATACATTGTAGGGCATGGCATGACATCATTGTAGCTTCATCAGTTATAATTAATTTACTTTTTTTAATTTTTTTGCTTGTAAAGATGTCATTCGATTATCCGACACTGATGTGGGAACTGGCAATTTAAATCCACCATGCACAGTTCTTCCACCTTCTAACAAAAGTGTGGCAATTCCAATTGTTGCAAATGGCAATGCTATTTGACCTTGTGCTCGAACAAAACTCATCAATAAATTATACAGGTAAGTTTTTCCTGATCCGCCAGGTCCATCTAGATAGAAATAACGCTCTTTGAGCATGTCATTATCTAGGGCATTTTTTATGGCATTAAATGCTTGCAATTGTAATGTATTTAAAGTTGCAAGTTTTTCTTCTGTTCTTTGTTTTTGAAGCTGAGTGTCATAGTCTTCAAAGTTTATGTCGTCTATGAGTCCTGGATCTGGGAGATAAAAACTTGCATAACTTAATCCATGAGAAAGAAAGACCTCTTGAATGTCAATTAACGCTTTTAATAGGCTCATTGTATTGTTGCAAAAGCCTTCAGACATATTTAAATTTGTCTCACATAGCTAATGCATTTGGAGCATTTGAGAAGATGCAAATGAATTGTTTTCTCATCTGCCGTGGCATTTGACATAGTGCTGCTTCTTCTAGACATCTTTCCGATTCTGTATCATGAGCCAGGAAGTTTCTGTGTCGCGCAGCTAAATTAAATGTTTCATAAACTATGTCATTAACAGTTCTCAAGTGTTCAAAACTTTATGCACCAGGAACATTTAGAAGGAGAAATGTAAGCAGAAACGTTCAAGGTTTCTTAGACTAACAGTATAAATTATTGGTATTATTTTCTTTCCATGGCTTTTTTCTTTTTCACCATAATCCATTAACAAAAACATAATGGTAGGGAATGTCAAAATATAACAATTTCCTTGCCTCCAAGTCGTTACAATTTAATTGAAACCATGCAGTTAGTGTAGTTTGTCGATGCTCACTTTGTGCCAAAGCATTTCTTTCATTTCCAACATTGAAATAAGCTAAGTGTGTTTTGGGTCATGAGCCTAACATATAAAGCCCTCAACAACAATGCACCCCCTTATATCTCTGCTCTTGTTTCAAAATACTCTCTCAACCGCCCCCTTCGTTCTGCTAACGACCTTCTTCTTTCCTCCTCTCTCATCACCTCCTCTCACTCCCGTCTTCAAGACTTTCCTCGTGCTGCCCCTACTATTTGGAACTCCTTGCCTCGCTCCATTAGATTATCTTCCTGCCTCAAAACCTTTAAAAGATTACTAAAAACACAGCTGTTTAAAAAATCTCATCACCTTCAGCCTTTATAATTACAACTGCACACACCACAGCTTAATAACACTTACACCCACAATCTACAGTACAACACACAGACCCCTCCAATTGACTAAACAAATTGCATTCAAGTTGCCATTTTGCATTTGTCACCCTCTTGTATCCCACCTAAACCCTTAGATTGTAAGTTTGTGAGTTTTCAATTGTGTGTCTGTGCCTTGGAAACAAGCACTATGTACATTTGATTATAAGCTCAAAAACAGGGCCCTCATTCATTTTATAAGGTGTTAAGTTTGTTTGTTTTTTGCCATGTACTAAACCCCTGTACAGCACTACGGAATATGTTGGTGCGATATAAATAAAGATAATAATAATAATAATAATAAGTGTTTTTGGGACAAATGTACAGCTAATCAATATACTGCATGTGAGCGATCATGCATTTCAAATTTGAGAAGACGCCACATTGCTTCTGGCGCACTTACATAGTGATCGTCTACATGAGATGCAAGTTCACCATGTAATAACTCACTTTGTTCAGGATTTTCTGCACTTTTGACCACTACAGTAGCTGCATCATAGCCTTTGTAAATATATTTGTAGACATATTTAATGGATTTGATAGAAGTGCAAGCTTCCACATTAATGTGGGCATTATACTTCATGAGTAAATGTGGATTGTATGGTACCACATATCTTTTATCTACCTTTTTACCACGAATAATGGCATTTTGGCCTTCTCTTCTTCTATTTAATGGATAGCCATCACAATTAGCTTACGTTTTGTCTCTATAATCTTTTGGAAATTCTCTAGTACATTTCTTATTTTCCATACATGGTGACTGTGGATTAATATCTCCACACGGTCCATGTATCATACGATGAGTTACAATCTTATATAGTCTACCATGTGTTTCTGGATATGGTAGTTCAGCAATAATCACTGAACCCACTTTGTCACCAGTATCCAATTTATCTTTCTCTTGAAGGACTATAAGAATATGTGCATGTGGAAGGCTTCTTTTTTATATATACTATGGTATATGGTTATGTCACATATTAATTCAGTCAATTTGATTTTAAAGACTCTTGCCACTAAATCTGGTCTATCGGAAGCAGTTTGTCCAATTAGCAGATTCTTTACAATCTCTGGCCATTGTGGATTACATATAAATGTAATAAATAAATCTGGTTTTCCAAATTTAGTTACAATAGCAATGGCATCATTGTATCTTTCTCGCATATTGCGAGGAGCTCCTTGGAAAGAAGGTAAAATGATGGCTTTGCCACAATACTGTTCTACACGTAGTTTATCTTGTTGATATTTGATGAAGTTTTAAATTATTTGCCTCAACTTGCAAATATGAATCAATGATCCATTGCTGTGTCAGTTTTCCGCCACATAAAATGGGATTGACTCCATCTCGAATGGCAGTTTGAGCTACTTTAAATTCAAGCATGGAAATATTATTTCCGACACGTACTTTTGGGTAACTGTCAAGGGTTAATTTGGGTTGCCAACCTGTTTCCCCATGTGGAAAAAATATGGGATATGTAATTGGATTCAAATTAGCACTTAAGATACTTATGTTAATGAAAGGTTGCTCATCATTTCTGGGATATTTTCTATTATCTCTCTGAAATGGTGGTTCTCCCTCGTCATTTTGAAAGACCATTGTAATCTAATTTGATGTTGGCAAGTTATAACGGCTTTTATCAGTATGGCAATCTCTTTTAAGCACCATATTGACTTTTGAGGTTGGCAATTGATGTATTTCTGCATGAATTTGTTGTTCCTTTTCTACTTCTGAGAATTTTTATAGGCTTGAGTGTATGGATTTTGGGCTATAATTTTATCAAGCTCTATAAAAACAATGGGTAAGCATTTTTTTTTCTGGAAGCTGCATACGTTGTTCAACAGCTTCCATTGTGTCTAGGACATATAGTTGAGCAAATTTTCTTTGCTCCCCTTCCTCTGGATGTAAGAAGTATGATGGTAAATTTGTCCTTGTACTTTAAAGCAGTAAGGGCCATGTCCTGGCACATTACCAGCTAATGTTGCCCCCATAGATGCAAAGGATATGGCACTATTGTATGATCTTATGTTTGTTTTGAAATTTTGGTAGTTGGGCAAAGTAGGCTGAGTGTGAGGAATTGACTCTGCTGGGTTTTGAACCCTGGTCCCCAGGCTGCTGATCCTCTTCCCTACCAATGCGCCAGCCTGCCTTTGTGAAATTCCTGGAGATCTGATAACCTTGACTCTGCTAGCAATAGCATCAGTGACTAAGTCTCTTCAGCTGTGTCTGGTCAGATGTCTGGCCTATATAAGGCACTTCCTGTCAATGTACCTTGCCAGATTATTGTGGTTCCTGATCCGTTCAATAAAGCTTGTTCCTGTTTCACCTACAAAGTTGCTGAATTGGATTATTGCTGACCTAGGCTGCTGGTCTCCAAAACCTTGTGATACCTATATCATTACACTCAGTCATAATGCTTTGTAAATATGTTGGGAATTGTTGTCTTCGTGGAAGTCTTACCTTTTTGACAGCAACTAACAAACTCGCCATCCCTGGGTCTTTCCTGTTTGAAATGATAAGCCCCACAAGATTGACAGACAATTTTCAAATTACCACAATTATGAACCTCTATTGCCAAAGATTTAAGCAAAGGACAATTGTGAGAAGATATATCAATGTGACTCTCTAAATCCTCAGTAGAATTCTTATCTGATTGGTCAGGAACATTTTCTAAATGCTTTTGTTTTTTAGTTGCCTTCTTGGGCTTGGATGTTAGTTTGTCAGCCGCTATTTTTTTTGCTTGCGAGTCTCTCACATTCTTTTTGTCTTTGAATTTCCTTCGGCTCAGGCATCTGATGATCTGCCCATGATTTTTGACATAGTCTAGTTTGACGTCTTTTCTTTTTCTGTTTCTTGTCAGTATTTGCCATATTAATCTATAAATAAAATTAGTATATTAGTACTTTTGCTCCTTAGTTTATTTACTTGTTTTAACTGCAGTTTTTGTTATTAATTTTGTTCTGCTATCCTGTTTTGTGTGCAGCACTGTTTGCATTATGAGGGTAGCTTTATGAGTTTCTACTTAGCAGATTAGTTAGGTATTTTGTGAAAGTCGCACAGCAAACATGATAGATCCTTCTATTTTGTATGTGTTTTAGACCATTTTTTGTGCGCTACTGTTGTCATTAGGTGTTTAGGGTATGAAGTTGGGCTTAAATGTTTACGCACCAAAAATAGTATATATCCTTCAATTTTGTATAGGTTAACATCATTGTCGTTTTCTGTTTTGTGTGCAGAACTGTTGGCATTAGGGGTTAGGGTAGCCCTTTTTTGTTGTTGTTGCTATCCTGTTTTGCATGTGGCAAGGTTGTCATTAGGGGTTTCCAGTTATAGGGTTACGCTTAGACTGTTAGTTAGGTTGCAGTACGTTTCCCGAAAGGCAGACAAAAAACAGGATAGGTCCTTCTATTTTATATGTGTAAACAGCAGTACTTGATTGCAGGATTTATTCTTCCATTTTGTATGTGTTAACAATATTTGTTGTACTACCCTGTTTTGTGCTGGCGTGATATGTTTAGGTTATGGTGTTAGGCTTATAGGTTGGGGTACATAAAACAGGGTATATTGTACCATTTTGTATGTGTTAACAATATTTGTTGTACTACCCTGTTTTGTGCTGGCGTGATATGTTTAGGTGATGGTGTTAGTCTTATAGGTTGGGGCACATTAAATAGTGTATATTCTTCCATGTTATATATCTTAATAACTTTTGTTGTAGTATCCTGTTTTGTGTGCTCCACTGTTGGCATTAGAGGTTTAGGTTATGGGTTAAGCTTAGAGTTTGGTGCAGACAAAACAGGATTCATTCTTCCATTTTATGTGTTAACAACATTTGTTGTAGTATCCTGTTTTGTGTGCACCACTATTGGCATTAGGTGCTTATGATTTATTTTTCATTTTGACATTGGTGCACACCAAACAGTATAGGTGTTTATTTTTTTTTTTACTTGTTATACTATACCTTTTGTGTTGAATTATTAGTCCCCTGCTGCCAATCTTCCTGCGACACTCTTCAGTCAGTGTCTGTTGCAAAAGAGAGAGAGAAATGCAAATGCTGATTTATTTTTTATTTTTTTACTAAGACCATAGTATTTTTTATGAAGCAAATGTATTTTTGTACATTACATGTTAGTTTTTCTTTGTGCGTAAATTGCTGCAGATTTGACAGTCCGTGTTAAACCGTGCAGTGCTGCAAATTACTCAGTGACACTGTTGAGGCAGAGGATGTTTAAAATGAAAAAAAAAAATTGAAATGTTGAAATGCAGCATAAATATATAGGTGTATATTTTTTTTTGCTAAAAGCATAAATTATGTTGTAAAATATATATGAATAAAAGCTATGTTCTTGTGGAAATTTCTCTTTTTGTTCTTTTGAAATTGAGATCATTTTAGGGCAAGTACACATTTATATCTTACTGTTTGAAATCTTACTATATATGAATAATGCCTTCAAATTGCTTCTGTACATTAATATATATTTTTTGACAATATTTCAAAAGGATTTTATTTTTTTAGAAATGATTCATTTATGAATGAATGTTCCAACTTTATATATGTTTTAAATGTTATTGTACATGAATACGGTTGTTGTTGGCAATATTTGAAAGCATATATTTTTTAATATATATATATTTTTTATGAATTTATGTATTTATTATAGCTTACCCATTTGCTGTAATTTGCAGATTTGAAACTTCTAAAGTGATAATGAAGTTGCTTCAGAAGTAAAGCCACCAGTGAAATGTCCATTCACACTGTTCATCACCTCAGGAGAAATGTAGATATTTCTGGAAAGTGTGCAGTATTTATAGACTCTGAGTTGAAGTTGAAACCGTTAGAACGCAATATGCATGCGCTATTTGCGTTCCAGACGTCAATTGGTGTTCCAGATGCCATTTTGCGCAAAGTAGTTACTTTTTGCATATAAAATGGGCGCGGTACGTGCCGCAGAATTTGTGTTACGTACTGCATAAAGTGGTATTGAGTTTGGGTACGTTTTTCCGACTACGTGTTGTAATTTTACGCTCTTAGCCTCGTTTTAGTTTTTTTCGGGCGACAATTTTCTCTCGCTTGGACGTCCTGGTTGTCCCCCCGTGGTGTGATGGTTTTTTTTTTGTGTGTGTGTTTTTTGTGTTTTTTGTTGTGCCCGGTTCGGCCGTTAAGTTCGTATTTTTCCGACCTCGCGCTTTCTCGCAGCTTTCCTTTGTAAAGTGTTAGGGTCTTAATTTTTTACTTTTTTTTCAAAGTGCCACGGGTCTTGCAGTGTGATTTGGATAATAAAGGTTTGTGTTGAACTGTAGTCCCGCGCCTTATAGATTTATGTTGAACTGTACTCCCGCGGGTCTACGGCACTCATCTTCAGAGCAGTGATCGCCTTTGGCACTCCCTGCCTAAGTCGTACGTGGTCGCAGGGAAGAGCGCCTATGGCGCTCATCTCCACAAGCGCAGTAAGCACCTTTGACGCTCCCTATGGCGCACATCTCCACCAGCGCAAGCAACGCCTTTGCAGCTACACAAGCCCACAAGCTTAAGCAAAAACCCGTATTGCTGACAAGAATATATGTGATGGCACACTCATAAAACAAAACATGACAACAAAGAAAAAAAAGGAAATTACCCTGTTCAAAAGTTTGCATGCCTTAGTTCTTACTCCTGTGAATTGCCCCCTTTAGCATCAATGCCAGGGTGCAGTATTTTATAGTAGTTGTCCATGAGGCCCCCAATTCTTGAAGGTGGTATAGCCGCCCATTCGTCTTGGCAAAATGCTTCCAGGTCATGCAAAGTCTTTGGTTGTCTTGCATGAACTACACGTTTGAGATCTCCTCAGAGTGGCTCGATGATATTAAGTTCAGGAGACCGCAATGGCCACTCCACAACCTTCACCTTTCTCTGCTGTAACCACATAAAGTTCCATTACCTTGTTATGCAGTTCTTTTGACAGATCTTTTCTGCTTTTCATGGCTCAGTATCTAGCCTGCTCACTGCATCCACGTTAGAGCTAACAAACGCATTGACTATTTATACACATACACTCATTTAGACTTAAAAAAACACAGGTGTGGAAAATTAACCTTTAATTGCCATTTTAACCTGTGTGTGTCACAACAATGCCAAGCATTCATGTGTATATAAACTTTTGATCAGGGCCATTTGGATGATTTATGTTATCATTATGGTTTAAAAAAGAAGGGAAACACCTATGTGATTATAAATGGCTTCATATGATCACTATCCTTCAATAAAAAAAATTTTTTTGCATGATCAGTCATATTTTCAAAATATATGTCACGATTTCTGCCAGGATATGCAAACTTTTGAGCACAATTCTTTATATGTATGTTTGATAATGGCTACGGAATGAAGAGCGAGGCATTTGTGGGCATATTTGTGTGTCCCAGCTCAACTTCCCAGAATGCAGTGTAATAACTGTTTTTCTCGGAACTCTGACCTGGAAGCAGGTTTTTTTAACTTGCTTTAGACATTCAAATGTGAACACAGATGTACTTTTTATTTACTATATATATATATATATATATATATATATATATATATATATATATATAAATTGTTATAATTCCAGTATTACAAAAGACAACTTTTAACAAGGTTTAATACGTTTATTTGTTTTTCACTTAGTGGAAATCTGGAAAGATTATATACCTCAAATCTATCACCTTTATTTTTTACTGTTGATATTCACAAACTATCAGCGTTTGCTTTTGGTTCCCTTGAATAAAAAATCAGTCGCTTTCTCTGGCAAATTTCCACTTGTTTTTCTTCTAGGCTTAATTGTTTCAATTGCTATATTACGATTTCCAGATCTCAGTTTCTGTAGTGCTGCTTTTTTTTCTTGCTGTTCCATTCTCAAAATTCCATCAATCTCACCATTCCTTTTATTTTGTTAATCAGTAAATTCAGTTCTGTACTTATATTTTTAAAGTCTTCCTTTCATTTTCTAATATTTTGATTTGCATTTTCCAGTAATTCTTTCTCTCCATTAATTCAAGTGAGCATGTTTTCAATATTTTTTTCCCATCTGAGAGTAAATTCTGAGTCATTTAAATGGTTTTCTGGACTCAGTTTTTTCACTAGGCTCAATACCCGTTTCTATGTAATTGCTCAGACTAGTTATTTTCCACCATTTCTTCTGCTGCAATTTGTGTTCCTTTATCAGCTGAGTGTGATCACTGTTCCTTTCTGGCGTACACTTTAATTGGAATACCTCTTCTGTCCATTCTGAATAGCTATCTGTATTCATTTTTATATAGGCTCTTGTATAAAATGGCAAAAAGAAAGGATTTTCTTCTCTGAGATAAACTATCAAATACATTTTGAAACCTATTTTACAAAAATTACGAAAGGTGCAAAACATGAAGTTATTTTAGTTTATTTTGATACAACACTTATTATGTGTCAAGTTATTTATAACATGAATGGATTACTACAATAGCTGACATTTTCTATACTTATGTGGTGCTTACTTTCTGTCACCATACATTGTCTTGACACTATGGCCTACATGTACATCATGTGCCATAATTTAGGGCACTAGCTGTAAATCAGCTGCAGGAGTTTTTTTCTTAAATTATACACTAATTTAAATACTTTGATCCACTAGATTTGATCCACCATGAACCAAGAAACAGCAAACATTAACTAAACTGTCAAGGCTCATCCTCCATTCTTGCTCTTTTGGACACAAACGTATCCAAGAACATCAGGCTCTTCTTTCTACTGTTATTCAGCAGATGATGCTAGCAATGCCTTGTTCTGTCAGTTGTTGGAGGTCCTCATTGATAAGGCTCTCAACTGAAGCTTGCACCAAATCCAGATCTACTATCTCCGCAATGTTCTGGTTCCACATTCCAAATCAATTTAGTAATGGTCTGCATAATTGTATACTTTTTCTAAAATTCCATCATGGATTATTGTTCCTTGCTGTCTTAATGGAATGTGCACCAAAGATGATTGGCCTCAAAGTTCACAATGACCCCCCCCCCCCCCCCAGTGTTAAATGAGTATCAGCAGCCAAAAAACAGAGCTATAGCAGGGTTAAATGAAAAGCAGGGATTTACAGCAAAAAGAGCGCTATAGCAAATCATCACTAAAAAGGGAAGCGTTAATCGGGTTACACTTATATATATATAAATGTAATTTTATATATATATATTATTGTTTAGTCATTCAGCCGTGTTCGACTCTCTGTGACCATATGGACTGCAGCATGACTGGCACACCTTGTGCCTGGTTGTGCTCATCCATAAGATTTTCATGTAAAAGATACTGGAGTGGGATGCCAGTTCCTTCTCCAGTTGACCACGATTTGTCTGACTGCTCTGCTATGACCTGCCCATCTTGGGTGTCCCTACATGGTATGGCTCACAGCTTCATTGAGGTATACAAGCCTCTTCATCACAACAAGGCAGCTATATCATCAGCTTGGCTTTGCGAACGAAGATTTAAGAGGGATGATCTCTGATGGCCGAGGAGGTCAATGCAGGACAGGCGTATCCAACAGCAGGAGTTATAATTGATATTTTGGTATTATAATGGAGAAACACGGGAGGTTTTACTGGATCAACGTATACAGGTAAATAACAAAACAGATAACAAAGTGTAGCTTCTTTGAAGCACCAAATAAACTATAACAGCAGTTGCAGGAGTGCACTCTTGTTGTAGGACTGTCTTCAGGCTGCAGAGGAGCGGTCTCTCACCACCCAGTTCAGACTGAACTCCCGCGTGCTGGGTGCTTAGCAGCCATAAAGGAAGATCTCAGCTGTGCTTGATTAATCTTTTATAGGAATATTAACCCTGCTGTTTCCTTGTGGATTGAGGGCTCTGCTGAGACACCCACATTCACTCCATGTATGACCATGTCACATATACCCCCTTCCAAGCTTGACACTATGGGGTTGAGCAGCTAAATCCGTGAGGCAGTGCACGTGGGATAAAGCATCTGCATTGCGATGTTGGCCTTTTTTTTCCTATTCTCTAAACAGTATGGTGGAGAGATTTTCTTACTCTATTGCTAACTATAAACTAAATTATATATATATATATATATATAAATACATACAAAATTCAAAAAGAAAAATGGGAACTTTTATTAATGGCAAATACCAAAAAGTCAATTAATTAATATAAAATGATGGATAGAGCAGAATGGTTGTGGATGGGGGGTAAGGTTGAGGAGGGGGGTGAGGTTGAAGAGGGGGGTTGAGGAGGGAGGTTGAGGAGGGAGGTTGAGGAGGGAGGAGGGCGTTGAGGATGAGGAGGGAGGTTAAGGGTGAGGAGGGTGGTTGAGGAGGGAGGTTGAGGATGAGGAGGGGGGTTGAGGATGAGGAGGGGGGTTGAGGAGGGAGGTTGAGGATGAGGAGGGGGGTAGAAGAGGGGGGTTGAAGTGGGAGGATGAGGAGGGAGTTAAAGAGGTGGGTTGAGGAGGGAGGTTGAGGATGAGGAGGGGGTTGAGGAGGGAGGTTGAGGATGAGGAGGGGGGTTGAGGATGAGGAGTGGGGTTGAGGAGGGAGGTTGAGGAGGGGGATTGAGGAGGAGGGTTGATGGAGGTTGAGGATAGGAGTTGAGGATGAGGAGGGGGGTTGAGGATGAGGAGGGGAGTTGAGGATGAGAAGTATGGGTTGAGGAGGGAGGTTGAGTATGAGGAGGGGGGTTGAGGAGGGAGGATGAGGTGGGGGTTGAGGAGGGGGGTTGAGGAGGGGGGAGGTTGAGGATGAGGGGGTTGAGGATGAGGATGGGGGGGTTGAGGAGGGGGGTGAGGTTGAGGAGGGGGGTGAGGTTGAGGAGGGGGGTTGAGGAGGGAGGTTGAGAAGGGAGGTTGAGGATGGAGGTTGAGGAGGGAGTTGAGGATGAGGAGGGAGGTTGAGGATGAGGAGGGTGGTTGAGGAGGGAGGTTGAGGATGAGGAGGGGGGTTGAGGATGAGGAGGGGGGTTGAGGAGGGAGGTTGAGGATGAGGAGGGTAAATAACAAAACAGATAACAAAGTGTAGCTTCTTTGAAGCACCAAATAAACTATAACAGCAGTTGCAGGAGTGCACTCTTGTTGTAGGACTGTCTTCAGGCTGCAGAGGAGCGGTCTCTCACCACCCAGTTCAGACTGAACTCCCGCGTGCTGGGTGCTTAGCAGCCATAAAGGAAGATCTCAGCTGTGCTTGATTAATCTTTTATAGGAATATTAACCCTGCTGTTTCCTTGTGGATTGAGGGCTCTGCTGAGACACCCACATTCACTCCATGTATGACCATGTCACATATACCCCCTTCCAAGCTTGACACTATGGGGTTGAGCAGCTAAATCCGTGAGGCAGTGCACGTGGGATAAAGCAGCTGCATTGCGATGTTGGCCTTTTTTTTTCTATTCTCTAAACAGTATGGTGGAGAGATTTTCTTACTCTATTGCTAACTATAAACTAAATTATATATATATATATATAAATACATACAAAATTCAAAAAGAAAAATGGGAACTTTTATTAATGGCAAATACCAAAAAGTCAATTAATTAATATAAAATGATGGATAGCGCAGAATGGTTGTGGATGGGGGGTAAGGTTGAGGAGGGGGGTGAGGTTGAAGAGGGGGGTTGAGGAGGGAGGTTGAGGAGGGAGGTTGAGGAGGGAGGTTGAGGAGGGAGGAGGGCGTTGAGGATGAGGAGGGAGGTTAAGGGTGGTTGAGGAGGGAGGTTGAGGATGAGGAGGGGGGTTGAGGATGAGGAGGGGGGGTTGAGGAGGGAGGTTGAGGATGAGGAGGGGGGTAGAGGAGGGGGGTTGAAGTGGGAGGATGAGGAGGGAGTTAAAGAGGTGGGTTGAGGAGGGAGGTTGAGGATGAGGAGGGGGTTGAGGAGGGAAGTTGAGGATGAGGTGGGGGGTTGAGGATGAGGAGTGGGGTTGAGGAGGGAGGTTGAGGAGGGGGATTGAGGAGGAGGGTTGATGGAGGTTGAGGATAGGAGTTGAGGATGAGGAGGGGGGTTGAGGATGAGGAGGGGAGTTGAGGATGAGAAGTATGGGTTGAGGAGGGAGGTTGAGTATGAGGAGGGGGGTTGAGGAGGGAGGATGAGGTGGGGGTTGAGGAGGGGGGTTGAGGAGGGGGGAGGTTGAGGATGAGGGGGTTGAGGATGAGGATGGGGGGGTTGAGGAGGGGGGTGAGGTTGAGGAGGGGGGTGAGGTTGAGGAGGGGGGTTGAGGAGGGAGGTTGAGAAGGGAGGTTGAGGATGGAGGTTGAGGAGGGGGTTGAGGATGAGGAGGGAGGTTGAGGATGAGGAGGGTGGTTGAGGAGGGAGGTTGAGGATGAGGAGGGGGGTTGAGGATGAGAAGGGGGGTTGAGGAGGGAGGTTGAGGATGAGGAGGGGTGTAGAGGAGGGGGGTTGAGGAGGTAGGATGAGGAGGGGGGTTGAAGAGGGGGGTTGAGGAGGGAGGTTGAGGATGAGGAGGGGGGTTGAGGATGAGGAGTGGGGTTGAGGAGGGAGGTTGAGGATGAGGAGGGGGTTGAGGAGGGGGGTTGAGGAGGGAGGATGAGGTGGGGGGTTGAGGAGGGGGAGGTTGAGGATGAGGGAGTTGAGGTTGAGGATGGGGGGTTGAGGTTGAGGAGGGGGGTTGAGGAGGGAGGTTGGGGATGGAGGTTGAGGAGGGGGGTTGAGAATGGGGGGTTGAGGTTGATAAGGGGGGTTGAGGAGGGAGGTTGAGGATGAGGAGGGGGTTGAGGAGGGAGGTTGAGGATGAGGAGGGGGGTTGAGGATGAGGAGTGGGGTTGAGGAGGGAGGTTGAGGATGAGGAGGGGGTTGAGGAGGGGGGTTGAGGAGGGAGGATGAGGTGGGGGGTTGAGGAGGGGGAGGTTGAGGATGAGGGAGTTGAGGTTGAGGATGAGGGGGTTGAGGTTGAGGAGGGGGGTTGAGGAGGGAGGTTGGGGATGGAGGTTGAGGAGGGGGGTTGAGAATGGGGGGTTGAGGTTGATAAGGGGGGTTAAGGAGGGAGGTTGAGGAGGGAGGTTGAGGAGGGAGGAGGGGGTTGAGGATGAGGAGGGAGGTTAAGGGTGAGGAGGGTGGTTGAGGAGGGAGGTTGAGGATGAGGAGGGGGGTTGAGGATGAGGAGGGGGGTTGAGGAGGGAGGTTGAGGATGAGAAGGGGGGTAGAGGAGGGGGGTTGAGGAGGGAGGATGAGGAGGGGGTTGAAGAGGGGGGTTGAGGAGTGAGGTTGAGGATGAGGAGGGGGTAGAGGAGGGAGGTTGAAGATGAGGAGTGGGGTTGAGGAGGGAGGTTGAGGAGGGGGATTGAGGAGGAGGGTTGATGGAGGTTGAGGATAGGAGTTGAGTTAAGGGTGAGGAGGGTGGTTGAGGAGGGAGGTTGAGGATGAGGAGGGGGGTTGAGGAGGGAGGTTGAGGATGAGGAGGGGGTTGAGGATGAGGAGTGGAGTTGAGGAGGGAGGTTGAGTATGAGGAGGGGGGTTGAGGGAGGATGAGGTGGGGGTTGAGGAGGGGGGTTGAGGAAGGGGGAGGTTGAGGATGAGGGGGTTGAGGATGAGGATGGGGGGTTGAGGAGGGGGGAGGTTGAGGATGAGGGGGTTGAGGATGAGGATGGGGGGTTGAGGAGGGGGGTGAGGTTGAGGAGGGGGGTTAAGGAGGGGTTTGAGGATGAGGAGGGAGGTTGAGGATGAGGAGGGTGGTTGAGGATGAGGAGGGGGGTTGAGGATGAGGATGGGGTTGAGGAGGGAGGTTGAGGATGAGGAGGGGGGTAGAGGAGGGGGGTTGAGGAAGGAGGATGAGGAGGGGGGTTGAAGAGGGGGGTTGAGGAGGGAGGTTAAGGATGAGGAGGGGGGTTGAGGAGGGAGGTTGAGGATGAGGAGGGGGGTTGAGGATGAGGAGTGGGGTTGAGGAGGGAGGTTGAGGATGAGGAGGGGGTTGAGGAGGGGGGTTGAGGAGGGAGGATGAGGTGGGGGGTTGAAGAGGGGGAGGTTGAGGATGAGGGAGTTGAGGTTGAGGATGGGGGTTGAGGTTGAGGAGGGGGGTTGAGGAGGGAGGTTGAGGAAGGAGGTTGGGGATGGAGGTTGAGGAGGGGGGTTGAGAATGGGGGGGTTGAGGTTGATAAGGGGGTTGAGGAGGGGGGTTGAGAAGGAGGGTTGAGAATGGAGGTTGAGGAGGAGAGTTGAGGATGAGGAGGGGGGTTGAGGAGGGAGGTTGATGATGATGAGGAGGGTTGAGGATGAGGAGTGGGGTTGAGGAGGGAGGTTGAGTATGAGGAGAGGGTTGAGGAGGGGGGTTGAGTAGGGGGGAGGTTGAGGATGAGGAGGTTGAAGACGAGGATGGGGGGTAGAGGATAGGGGGTGAGGTTGAGGAGGGGGGTTGAGAAGGGAGGTTGAGGAGGGGGGTTGAGGATGAGGGGGGGTTGAGGAGTGAGGTTGAGAATGAGAAGGGGAGTAGAGGAGGGGGGTTGAGGATGAGGAGGGGGTTGAGGATGAGGAGGGGGGTTGAGGAGGAAGGTTGAGAAGGGGGGAGGTTGAGGATGAGGGGGTTGAGGATGAGGATGGGGGGGTTGAGGATGGGGGGTGAGATTGAGGCGGGGGGTTGAGGAGGGAGGATGAGGAGGGAGGTTGAGGATGGAGGTTGAGGAGGGGGTTGAGGATGAGGAGGGAGGTTAAGGATGAGGAGGGTGGTTGAGGAGGGAGGTTGAGGATGAGGAGGGGGGTTGAGGATGTGGAGGGGAGTTGAGGAGGGAGGTTGAGGATGAGGAGGGGGGTTGAGGAGGGGGGTTGAGGAGGTAGGATGAGGAGGGGGGTTGAAGAGGGGGGTTGA
Source organism: Discoglossus pictus (assembly GCA_027410445.1). Lineage (NCBI taxonomy): Eukaryota > Metazoa > Chordata > Amphibia > Anura > Alytidae > Discoglossus > Discoglossus pictus. Next base: position 40,525,891 of record CM050176.1, on the reverse strand, counting down.
GGAGGGAGGTTGAGGATGAGGAGGGGGGTTGAGGAGGGAGGTTGAGGATAAGGAGGGGGGTTGAGGATGAGGAGTGGGGTTTGGGAGGGAGGTTGAGGATGAGGAGGGGGTTGAGGAGGGGGGTTGAGGAGGGAGGATGAGGTGGGGGGTTGAGGAGGGGGAGGTTGAGGATGAGGGAGTTGAGGTTGAGGATGGGGGGGTTGAGGTTGAGGAGGGGTTTGAGGAGGGAGGTTGGGGATGGAGGTTGAGGAGGGGGGTTGAGGATGGGGGGGTTGAGGTTGATAAGGGGGGTTGAGGAGGGAGGTTGAGGAGGGGGATTGAGGAGGAGGGTTGAGAATGGAGGTTGAGGAGGAGAGTTGAGGATGAGGAGGGGGGTTGAGGAGGGAGGTTGATGATGAGGAGGAGGGTTGAGGATGAGGAGTGGGGTTGAGGAGGGAGGTTGAGTATAAGGAGGGGGTTGAGGAGGGGGGTTGAGGAGGGGGGAGATTGAGGATGAGGAGGCTGAAGGCGAGGATGGGGGGGTTGAGGATGGGGGGGTGAGGTTGAGGAGGGGGGTTGAGGAGGGAGGTTGAGGAGGGGGGTTGAGGATGAGGGGGGTTGAGGATGAGGGGGGGTTGAGGAGGGAGGTTGAGGATGAGAAGGGGGGTTGAGGATAAGGAGTGGGGAGGAGGGAGGTTGAAGATGGAGGTTGAGGAGGGGGTTGAGGATGAGGAGGGAGGTTGAGGATGAGGAGGGTGGTTGAGGAGGGAGGTTGAGGAGGGAGGATGAGGAGGGGGGTTGAAGAGGGGGGTTGAGGAGGGAGGTTGAGGATGAGGAGGGGGGTTGAGGAGGGAGGTTGAGGATGAGGGGGGTTGAGGATGAGGAGTGGGGTTGAGGAGGGAGGTTGAGGAGGGGGATTGAGGAGGAGGGTTGAGGATGGAGGTTGAGGATAGGAGTTGAGGATGAGGAAGGGGGTTGAGGAGGGAGGTTTAGGATGAGGAGGGGAGTTGAGGATGAGGAGTGGGGTTGAGGAGGGAGGTTGAGTATGAGGAGGGGGGTTGAGGAGGGAGGATGAGGTGGGGGTTGAGGAGGGGGGTTGAGGAGGGGGGAGGTTGAGGATGAGGGGGTTGAGGATGAGGATGGGGGGGTTGAAGATGGGGGTTGAGTTTGAGGAGGGGGGTGAAGTTGAGGAGGGGGGTTGAGGAGGGAGGTTGAGGATGGAGGTTGAGGAGGGGGTTGAGGATGAGGAGGGAGGTTGAGGATGAGGAGGGTGGTTGAGGAGGGAGGTTGAGGATGAGGAGGGGGGTTGAGGATGAGGAGGGGGGTTGAGGAGGGAGGTTGAGGATGAGGAGGGGGGTAGAGGAGGGGGGTTGAGGAGGGAGGATGAGGAGGGGGGTTGAAGAGGGGGGTTGAGGAGGGAGGTTGAGGATGAGGAGGGGGGTTGAGGAGGGAGGTTGAGGATGAGGAGGGGGGTTGAGGATGAGGAGGGGGGTTGAGGATGAGGAGTGGGGTTGAGGAGGGAAGTTGAGGATGAGGAGGGGGTTGAGGAGGGGGGTTGAGGAGGGAGGATGAGGGAGTTGAGGATGGGGGGGTTGAGGTTGAGGAGGGGGTTTGAGGAGGGAGGTTGAGGAGGTAGGTTGGGGATGGAGTTTGAGGAGGGGGGTTGAGGAGGAGGGTTGAGAATGGAGGTTGAGGAGGAGAGTTGAGGATGAGGAGGGGGGTTGAGGAGGTAGGTTGATGATGAGGAGGAGGGTTGAGGATGAAGAGTGGGGTTAAGGAGGGAGGTTGAGTATGAGGAGGGGGTTGAGGAGGGGGGAGGTTGAGGATGAGGAGGTTGAAGACGAGGATGGGGGGGTTGAGGATGGGGGGGTGAGGTTGAGGAGGGGGGTTGAGGAGGGAGGTTAAGGAGGGGGGTTGAGGATGAGGGGGGGTTGAGGAGGGAGGTTGAGGATGAGAAGGGGGTAGAGGAGGGGGGTTGAGGAGGGAGGATGAGGAGGGGGGTTGAGTAGGGGGGTTGAGGAGGGAGGTTGAGGATGAGGGGGTTGAGGATGAGGATGGGGGGGTTGAGGATTAGGATGTGGGTTGAGGTTGAAGAGGGGGGTTGAGGAGGGAGGTTGAGGAGGGGGGTTGAGGAGGGAGGTTGAGGATGAGGGGGTTGAGGAGGGAGGTTGAGGATGAGGGGGTTGAGGATGAGGATGGGGATTTGAGGATGGGGGGTTGAGGTTTATGAGGGGGGTTGAGGAGGGGGGTTGAGGAGGGAGGTTGAGGAGGGGTTAAGGAGGGGGGTTGAGGATGAGGAGGTGGTTGAGGAGAGGTGTTGAGGAGGGAGGTTGAGGAGGGGGGTTGAGGATGAGGGGGGGTTGAGGATGAGGGGGGGTTGAGGAGGGAGGTTGAGGATGAGAAGGGGGGTTGAGGAGGGGGGTTGAGGAGGGAGGATGAGGAGGGGGGTTGAGGAGGGGAGTTGAGGAGGGAGGTTGAGGATGAGGGGGTTGAGGATGAGGATGGGGGGTTGAGGATGAGGATGTGGGTTTAGGTTGAGGAGGGGGGTTGAGGAGGGAGGTTGAGGAGGGGGGTTGAGGAGGGAGGTTGAGGATGAGGGGGTTGAGGATGAGGATGGGGGTTTGAGGATGGGGGTTGAGGTTGATGAGGGGGGTTGAGGAGGGAGGTTGAGGAGGGAGGTTGAGGAGGGGTTGAGGAGGGACGTTGAGGATGAGGAGGTGGTTGAGGAGGGGGGTTGAGGAGGGAGGTTGAGGATGAGGAGGGGGTTGAGGAGGGGGGTTGAGGAGGGAGGATGAGGTGGGGGGTTGAGGAGGGGGGAGGTTGAGGATGAGGGGGTTGAGGATGAGGATGGGGGGGTTTAGGATGGGGGGTTGAGGTTGAGGAGGGGGGTTGAGGAGGGGGGTTGAGGATGAGGAGGGTGGTTGAGGAGGGAGGTTGAATATGAGGAGGGTGGTTGAGGAGGGGGGTTGTGAATGGAGGATGAGGAGGGGGTTTTGGAGGGTGATAAGGGAGGGGGAGGGAAAGGGACTCACGGAAGGGAGGGGAGGGAAAGAGTCACAGGGAAGGGAGAGCGGAAGTGACACAGGGGAGGGAGAAGGGGGAAGAGACACAGGGAAGAGAGAGGGGGAAGAGACACAGCGGAGGGAGAGGGGGGAGAGACACAGGGGAGGGAGAGGGGGAAGAGAAACATGGGAAGAGAGAGGGGGGGACACAAGAAAGGGGCACAGAAGGCACACAAGAGGGTGACACAGAGGGCACAAGAGGGACGCAGGAGGCAGCACTTTTCCCACCCTCGGCTTATACTTGAGTCAGTAAGCTTTACCAGTATTTTGTGGTTAAATAGGTGCCTCGGCTTATACTCTGGTTGGCTTATACTCAAATATATACGGTAAATGTGCAGAATATATATATAATAAACTCTCGATTGTTGTGGTCAATTGGCTTGTGTACCTCAATGAAGCTGTGAGCTATATCATGTAGGGTCAACCAAAGCCATAGCAGAGAGTCAGACAAATCGTGGTCAACTAAAAAAGGGGCTGGCAAACCCACTCCAGTATATTCACCATCAAAATCTTCTGGATGAGCATGACCAGGTACAAAATAGACCTGATGTGCCAATAGGGTCACGGAGAGTCGAACACAACTGAACGACTATATATATAGTCTGCGGTCGCTGACACCAAGGCTGCTGCTGTCTTTCCAGCCACTTTGAAGAACATCGTTGAAAGAGGTTATTATCCTCCAGACCTGGTATTTTGCTGCACATTCTGCCAGCTCATTGGCCAAAAGTCAGCAAGGAGAAAAAATCCATAATGTAGTTTTGGAAAATTTATACAATCATGCAGACCATTACTAAAATCTGTCCTTGAAGGAAGTGACACAGCAATATCTGAAAGCAGTGTGGAGGAAGATAAGGCCAGAACTGTATACAGATGTGGAACCAGAACGGCCCATCATTGCGGAGCCTTACTAATAAGGACCTCCAACAACTGGCAGAACAGGGCATGCTGGAAGCCCAGGAAAGCAGCGAATCTGACACAGAGGAAGCAAAACAACATTTCACTGAGTTCCTCACCAAGACTTTGTGGTCCAGTCATGACATTCTGGATGATTTTTTGACCAATCATCTGGACAGTATGAAGAGCAGACGCAGCGTATTTCAGGCAGTGTATTGCTGTCAGAATCTTCTGGATGGCCATAGAAAGTAGAAATAGATGTGCTTGTGTCCCAAAAAGCCGGAATGGAGGATGAGCCTGAAGCTTCCACATAGTGTATATAAAGTGTACTGTTTAGTTCATGTTTGCTTTTTCTTTACATTTTATTTTAAAAAAAATTTTAGTTTGTGTTGTTATGTTTGCAGTTTATGGATGTGCACACAGAGTGCCCTAACCTAGGGGAGCAAAATATTTAATTTAGTGTATAACTTGAGAAAAAATAACTTGACACATAAATTAAACTTTTTGCACCCTTAGTAATTTTCAAAAATAGGTTAAATATTTATTTGATAGAATAAGTTTCATGTAAAAAAAGAATTGAAAAATAAATGGATTTTCTTGAAAAAAATACATATTTGTTGCCTTACTTTTTTCCTCATTTAGTGCTGCCTTTCAGCTAAAGTCTTAATCAATACTAATGAAAATGTCTTCATATCTTGATGAGAAAAAAATTCTGTTTTTGTTGTGATATGGTATTTGAATTGGACGACGGATATAAAACATTTATATTTTCTGTGCACACATCTGAGGAAGCTTTTTCATATGTTATATTATCATCTGTGTGGGAAAATGAAATAATTTTGTTTAAGTTATAGTGAGATATTTTTTCAGTAGCAGATTGATGGAGAAGATTGATGGAGAATTGTCTGTATGGCAGCAACTATAGTGATTTTTATTGCCTTCTTGAGAATCTTTTTTTGAGGGCCTCCTTGAGGGCTTCATTGAGGGCCTCTTTGACTTTTTCTTGGGCTTGTGTGATGGCTTCTTGATTTGTTTGAGTACTTTTTTGAGGATTTTGTCCAGGGCTATGGGGTTGCACTGATGGATCAGTTGATGAAGATCTGCTGTGGTCAGGTGGCATATAATAGGAAACATTGTGCATACTCCCTTTTACTTGATCAACAACGTATTTCTCACTATTATCAGAAGGCCTAAACAGTGCTTCTTGCTTGACTGTTTTCACTTCTACAGGTCTTAATTAAAAAGAAAAGTTAAATTATTTGGATTTTACATGTATCAAACCAAAATACACTACAGGATCATTGTTATAAAATATATGTATTGTAGAATAACAGGTTTCCAAGATTGCTAAGAGTTTATCATATTTTTAGACAGCGATCCTGTCCTTATCTATGCTGATGGGAATTTGCTCATACACACATTTCTCTTTTGGTGCATTTGCACATACACATTTAATTATTTTGCTTAACCATTTAAAAACTACTTTGCAGTAATAATCACCAACAAGCTATGCAACTTGCACTGTTATAGAACTGTAGTGATCCACATAGTAATATATATATATATATATATATATATATATATATATATATATATATATATATATATATATATATATATATATATACAGTATCTCACAAAAGTGAGTACACCCCTCACATTTTTGTAAATATTTTATTATATCTTTTCATGTGACAACACTGAAGAAATGACACTCTGCTACAATGTAAATGCTGTCCCCTCAAAATAACTCAACATACAGCCATTAATGTCTAAACTATTGGTAATTAAAGTGAGTACACCCCTACGTGGAAATGTCCAAATTGGGCCCAATTAGCCCTTGTCCCTCCCTTTTGTCATGTGACTCGTTAGTGTTACAAGGTCTCAGGTGTGAATGGAGAGAAGGTATGTTAAATTTGGTGTTATCACTCTCACACTCTCTCATACTGATCACTGGAAGTTCAACATGGCAACTCATGGCAAAGAACTCTGAGGATCTTAAAAAATGAATTGTTGCTCTACATAAAGATGGCCTAGGCTATAGGAAGACTGCCAAGACCCTGAAACTGAGCTGCAGCACAATGGGCAAGACCATACAGCGGTTTCACAGGACAGGTTCCACTCAAGACAGGCCTCGCCATGGTCGACCAAAGAAGTTGAGTGCACATGCTCAGCGTCATATCCAGAGGGTGTCTTTGGGAAATAGACGTATGAGTGCTGCCAGCATTGCTGCAGAGGTTGAAGTGGTGGGGGTCAGCCTATCAGTTCTCAGACCGACACTGCATCAACTGTCATCCCAGAAGGAAGTCTCTTCTAAGGCTGATACACAAGAAATCCTGCAAACAGTTTGCTGAAGACAAGCAGACTAAGCACATGGATTATTGGAACCATGCCCTGTAGTCCGATGAGACCAAGATAAACTTATTTGGTTTAGATGGTGTCAAGCGTGTGTGGAGGCAACCAGGTGAGGAATACAAAGACAAGTGTGTCTTGCTTACAGTCAAGCATGGTGGTGGGAGTGTCATGGACTGGGCCTACACAAGTGCTGCTGGCACTGGGGAGCTACAGTTCATTGAGGGAACCATGAATGCCAATATGTAGTGCTACATACTGAAGCAGAGCATGATCCCCTACCTTCGGAGACCGGGCCGCAGGGCTGTATTCCAACATGATAACGACTCAAACACACATCCAAGAAGACCACTGCCTTGCTAAAGAAGCTAAAGGTAAAAGTGATGGACTGGCCAAGTATGTCTCCAGACCTAAAGGGGTTGAGGAGGAGCAGCGATTTCTGAGTAAACTTTTGTAAAAAAATATAATATCCAAGTTTCTTTGTTAAAACAGTTGCTTTTACTGTAATTTTATGTTATTTACCTTATAAGTTTTAATATTAATAAAAGAAAGTTCTGAGCTACCCTTATTTTGCTTCAAAGTTCTTTATTTGAAATTTAAGTTTTTTTTCCTGAAATTTCCTTCTTAAAATGAGGTGCGTGTTATAGGCCGGTGCGTGTTATACGCCGATAAATATTAGAAAATAATTAGGAATTGTTTGCATGAGTTGCTTATTGATCAAGAGAATGTAATTTGTAAGAGTCAATAAATTAACAGTAAACAGGGGAATTTTTTTCTTTTTGTATTTAAGAGATGGTATGTAAAAAGTATTTACCAAAGTGTTTTCTTTTATTAAAAATAAGTTCTCATTGGTGAATATAGGGTAGTGTCTCTGATAGCGCTTAGAGGAATTTGCAAAATCAGGCAGAATTTCAGCAAATGAGATAACATATGGCTGTATAACTGATGCATTGTCTGCAAGCCTAATCATGTACTTTTGTAATGTTTGAAATGCATGACAAACAACTTTACCTTTCCAAGTCCTTTTAAGGATTTTTAAAGTGTTTGCAGAATTTCCATGGCTCCAAAAAATTAACCCCCTCAGGACCTCTGTGGCATCTAAAAATAACCCTCTAGGCTCAGGTACATCAATCTGAGAATTCTGATTGGTTCAATTAAAATTCCCACACTAAAAGAGCAGGGTGACATCTGAAAAACAATTCTGATTAATTGAAATATGCCGGTCACATAGTTCAGCCAATATGAATGGTCATAAATTAAATTTTAAGCCACAAAAGCACGGCAAAAGCCATTATCAGTTGGGGAGCTCCTTAAATGAGCAGGATTTTTTAGGTTTGGAGGGTCATTTCCAGGCCCAGAAGATGAGGACAATGGCTTCAATTAAGAAAGAAAAGGATGGGAATGGCTACAATCAACATGGATAGCCTGATTGGTCAGGGCAGAAGAATGAGGACCAGGGCTTTGCTGATCATCGCTGGAGGGTCCTGTAGCCCATTCCAGCCTTGTATAGGTCTACAATCTTGTCCCTGACATGATTGGACTGCTCTTTGGTCTTGGCCATGGTGGAGAGCTTGGAATCTGATGGTTTGATTGCTTCTGTGGACAGGTGTCTTTTATACAGGCAATGAGCTGGGATTAGAAGCACTCCCTTTAAGAGAGTGCTCCTAATCTCAACTTGTTACCTGTATAAAAGACACCTGGGAGCCAGAAAACTTGCTGATTGAAAATGTTTTTTGTTTTTTTGTTATTCTGTCTCTCACTGTTAAAATACACCTACCATTAAAATTATAGACTGATTATTTCTTTGTCAGTGGACAAATGTTCAAAATCAGCAGCGGATCAAATACTGTTTTCCCTCACTGTATATAAGGAAGGGCAATATATATTCCTCTTCTTTATTAGTTAGCCTGGCTTTATATAGTCAAAACCAATCACTCTGATGTGAAGCATACTATATCTTGATTCCCAATGAGACTAAGAAATTTTGAAGAAGATATTGGGGTCTGTTATACTGATACTATTTCCACTTTGTTTGGAATATATATACACACTCGAATTTCCCCACTTGAGCTAACTATTTCTAGGATCTCGTCCAAATCATTATAAGATTTTAATCAGCGTTGTTATTTGTAAGAAATATTAATAAAGTTGATTTTAATTATGGAAAATGTCTTCTCAATATATAATATTGATTTGTAAATACTGGTTTTGGTACCACTCCCTAATAATCTATTTTTTTTTTAAAGTTATTGAGTTGTCCTTTTTGTCTTTTCTTTTTCTGGTTTGATTATACTAGCAAGTTTCAGTGTACTCTCTACTTTTGCTACATGTTACTTGTATCCAATTTGATTACTAGCCAACATAAAATGTTTATTGTGGTCTGCCGCCTCTACTTATATGAATATTATTAATTATTTTATTTTTACACGTTTAATTTAGAAATGTTATTATCTAGTTCTTATTTTATTGTACTATTATTTTATACTAGCCACTTGCCCGTCACAAATTACAGGATAATATTTTAATTTTTTTGCTCCCCCTCTCTGTCTTTTTCCCCCCTCTCCCCTGTCTCCCCTCCTCCTTTGTCTCTTCCCCCCTTTGTCTCTCCCCCGCTTCCTCCTCTCCCTCCCCTGTGTCTCTTTCCCCCTATTCCTCCCCTGTATTCCTCCCCTCTCCCTCCACTGTGTCTCATTCCCCCTCTCCCTCACCTATGTCTTCTTCCCCCCTCTCTCCCTCCCCTGTGTCTCTTTCCCCCTTTCCCCTCCCCTGTGTCTCTTCCCCCTCCCTCCCCTGTATCTCCTTCTCCCATGTCCCTCCCCTGTGTCTCTTTCCCCCTCCCTCACCTGTGTCTCATTCCCCCCATTATCCTCCCCTGTGTCTCTTCCCCCTCCTCCCCTGTATTCCTTCCCTCTCCCTCCACTGTGTCTCATTCCACACAAAATATGGCCACACAAAATATTGACACTTTGGGACCAATTTGGACATTTCCACTTAGGTGTGTACTTACTTTTGCTGCCAACGGTTTAGACATTAATGGCGGTTGTCACAACCTACAATGATGATGGAGTATAGAGGACCCTAGTCCTCTTATCTCCTGTAGGTTTTAGACCTAAGATTTGGGTGACTCAGACCAATGGACCTTCCTTGCGGATGCAAGAGCATAAGTCCCAGCTTTTGGTAGTGTGCCTGGGAAAACCTTGGTAGGGAGTCAGAAACGATCTCCTCTGCCAGCATATGCCCCTGGGTCAATAATACACCTGCACACAAAGTCTTGATGAAAATTATCAACCACTTCTTTATTTTTACACAAGTATTTAAACAACTCACAAAACCAGTACAGGGAGTGGCTACCCCTTTGTCCAACCCTTATCTTCCTCTTGGCCAATGGGGTAATCTCCAGAGTAACTTGATTACCTCTAGCCAATGGACTAGAGGTAAGCTCTGGGAACTTCCAGACCCCTCCCCTGGGCCGCCCACTAGGTGTGGCTAACAGAGTCATTTGGGCGCTGGCAGTCAAGAGAGACACATCTCTTTGCTATGGCCCAGGCCCCTGGATCTGGGCTAGGGAGACCCCAGAGGCCCCCTGGATAGATGGTGCCCCTATGTCTGTTGGGACCCTATTGTTCCTGACTTAAGTATGTGTACTTAAAGGATTAACCTTGGTGGCCAGCTGGGGTCCTGCTCCTGTTGCAAGATGTATGTGGCAATGTATCCAGCATGACTACCCCATACTATCATATACATATGTGTACATATTCCACACACTGTCAGTCTATTTAAGTACAAGCGTAAAAGCGCACCCCACATAAAACCACCTAATGTCCTCATAGTATATGGGATTGGGGCAGGGTTTCCACATCAATCCATCTCATGCATTATGATGACTTTTATTGATGGTGATGGGAACCCTGCTCATTTCCTTAGACCATAATCATAATAATATAACAGTATAACCGTATAACAGTATAACAGGGTGTCTGGGAGCCCCAAACCTTTTGTTCCTCCCCATGGCAACAGCATGTGGAAGACCACCCAGCCCAAAATGGCCACTGCTGCCAGTCACAAAATGGCCCCAGCATAGTTCACACCAAATCCAATATGGCCACTGGCTGATTCATGACAATCCTTCCCCAAGCGGGCGGAGAACATCCAAGATTTTCTCAGCTACGCTGATAGTCATGAATCTGCTGGTTTGGCCAGGCCCGCTGCATGCTAGGCAAGTTCATGTCGGTGCGCACACAGTCCCAAGGTGCAGAGTAAAGACCTCCCCCAGCCCTTGGCCTTGCTCCCACTGTATAGAGCAAATTGCTCTTGCCCTGCACCCCCACCCAAAACAGTCCAGGATCCCATCTCTCTGTTTTTGGCAGCAGCATGGAAGTCTCTGGGGACACAGTGGGTTGCACCCATACATTCTTCTGAGGTAAAACCGTATTTTTGGGAGCCCCATAAAACAACCTTTGTCCCATAGCAACCCCTTTCCCTCCAGCCAGTCCCCACAGCTGGGCTGGGGTCTCTAAAAAAGTCTCTGGGCCTATGGGATTGCAAGGGGGCAGTCCAGTACTTCCCTCAGCAAAATTATTATTGTTGAGAGCCCAGTAACACAATAACTGCAGTAAAGTACATACCGGTCTGCGCTTGACTCCAGCGTCCCTGATGGAGTCCGGACTTGGATGCTCCCTTTGCTCTGGCTCCTGGAGATCTGTATCTTTGGACAGACCCTCCTGGTTTTCTTCCCCTTGGTCTGTCTGTGTTGCAGCCTGGAGAACTACGCTGTTCCCACCCAGGCTGTGCTTTGGGGCCCTCAGCTGACCCTCTTCTTTTGCCTTTGGTTGAATGACTGTGCTTTGGCTCTCTGATGTAGGCTGGGGAGTCTCGCAATTCCCACCCAGCTGGTTCTTTGGGGCCCTCAGCTGACCCTCTTCTTCTATGGCCTTTTGCTTTGTACCCTTATCCCAGTCCTCCAGGTTTAACTGGCCCTTAGGAGCGGTGTCTGTTCCAGTGGGCCTCTGGACATTGGTTATCCAGGGTATCTCCCCACTTGGTTCACCCTCTACTATGGTGCCACACTGCACCCACGGCTCCTTTGCCAAGGCTGGCAAGCTTGCTGCCCCTGTCGGGCTCTTGGTGCCCCTGGCACTCTCTTGGTGCCCCTTGCACTCTTGCTGTGTGAGGCCTGGTTCCCTGTAGCTAAGAACCAGTTCCTTTCCCTCCCCACAGTCCATTACATAGCCCTCCTGGGCTCTGTGCTTCACTAGCACCTTTTTTAGCAACTCTCCTGGGGTGTCAGAGTACAGATTTTGGTTATCTGTTGTAGGCTGGGGAATCTTATCCTTCCCACCCAACCTGACCTCTACGGCCTTCTCCCCAGAGTGCATTACATAGCCCTCCCCACAGTCTCTTGGGTGGCTATCCTGAGCCCCTGGCTCCATTAGCAGTTCTGGCCCATACACATTGCCTAGAACTTCTGAGGGCAGACTTAGTTCATCTGGCCCTACCTGTTGAGCAGTTACTGGGGTTTCTGCCAGGATTTGTGCTGGAAGGTAGTCCTCAGGTGAGACCTGTTTGGAGAAACTGTGCTCTGCTAGCATTTCCTCTGGGATTAAGTCTCTTGGGGTATCAGGGGACAAACATGGGTTATCTGACCCCACCCAGGGAACATTCCCCTGGGTCTCTGGCTCTTGGAGCTGGTGATTAGGTCCCAAGCTGACTTTACCATCCCTTCTAGGCTCTGACACAGTCTCTATATTTTTTAACGGAACGCATTCTCCATCACTATGTTCTCCCCAGACCCCTTGCACACAATCACTTCGGTACATACCATCTGTGTTGTAAAGATCTGGCGACCAGTCCTCTTGACTGGGTTGTTCCCCTCTTAATGGGCAAAATGTCTCCCCATAGATCTCGTCCCACAACTCAAAATACTCCTCCTCCAGCTGCAGTTCCTGCTCAATCAGGTGTACCATTAAATTAACCTCCATGGACCACGGTTCCAGTCCCAGACCACGACAGCGTTCCACAAACAAGTTGTTGTGCCTTTTAAAGGTTCCTATGCCCCCTACCGGGTCACCATACACAATGTCTTGGAAGCCAGAATCTATCTCCAAGTGGAAATCAAACTCCTCTCCAAGGCCACCAACTATTCTGGCGTGAAAAACGTGATATTGGTTCTCCAAGGCAACCTCTTTTCTTACTAGTACTTCCAGCCAGCCCATTAGCTCATCGTCCTGCCACAGATTCAGAATCGCCATCCATTTCTCTAGACGCAATGTCTCTCTGTAGCCAAGTCTTTGCTGAGCTGGAGTTCTCGCTCCATTGCGCTCCTGCCAGATCCTCTGGCAATGCTGGTCTAGTACGTTGGACACCTCTTGTGCGGTCATCTTACTGGGGTATAAGTGCCTGGCTGCTTTAAACCGTCTTGTTGCTTCTTTGGTGATATCCGTCTGTTCCATTCTTGGTCTTTCTGTAGAGTCGTCCCACCTCTGCCAGCCAATTGTCACAACCTACAATGATGATGGAGTATAGAGGACCCTAGTCCTCTTATCTCCTGTAGGTTTTAGACCTAAGATTTGGGTGACTCAGACCAATGGACCTTCCTTGCGGATGCAAGAGCATAAGTCCCAGCTTTTGGTAGTGTGCCTGGGAAAACCTTGGTAGGGAGTCAGAAACGATCTCCTCTGCCAGCATATGCCCCTGGGTCAATAATACACCTGCACACAAAGTCTTGATGAAAATTATCAACCACTTCTTTATTTTTACACAAGTATTTAAACAACTCACAAAACCAGTACAGGGAGTGGCTACCCCTTTGTCCAACCCTTATCTTCCTCTTGGCCAATGGGGTAATCTCCAGAGTAACTTGATTACCTCTAGCCAATGGACTAGAGGTAAGCTCTGGGAACTTCCAGACCCCTCCCCTGGGCCGCCCACTAGGTGTGGCTAACAGAGTCATTTGGGCGCTGGCAGTCAAGAGAGACACATCTCTTTGCTATGGCCCAGGCCCCTGGATCTGGGCTAGGGAGACCCCAGAGGCCCCCTGGATAGATGGTGCCCCTATGTCTGTTGGGACCCTATTGTTCCTGACTTAAGTATGTGTACTTAAAGGATTAACCTTGGTGGCCAGCTGGGGTCCTGCTCCTGTTGCAAGATGTATGTGGCAATGTATCCAGCATGACTACCCCATACTATCATATACATATGTGTACATATTCCACACACTGTCAGTCTATTTAAGTACAAGCGTAAAAGCGCACCCCACATAAAACCACCTAATGTCCTCATAGTATATGGGATTGGGGCAGGGTTTCCACATCAATCCATCTCATGCATTATGATGACTTTTATTGATGGTGATGGGAACCCTGCTCATTTCCTTAGACCATAATCATAATAATATAACAGTATAACCGTATAACAGTATAACAGGGTGTCTGGGAGCCCCAAACCTTTTGTTCCTCCCCATGGCAACAGCATGTGGAAGACCACCCAGCCCAAAATGGCCACTGCTGCCAGTCACAAAATGGCCCCAGCATAGTTCACACCAAATCCAATATGGCCACTGGCTGATTCATGACAGCGGTGTGTTGAGTTATTTTGAGGGGACAGCACATTTACACTGTTATACAGGCTGTACACTTACTACTTTACATTGTAGCAGAGGGGCATTTTTGAGTGTTGTCACATGAAAAGATAGAATAAAATATTTACAAAAATTAGGGGTGTGCTCACTTTTTTGAGATATGTGTCTATCTATCTATCTATCTATCATCTATCTATCTATTTATCGATCTATCTATCTACCTATTATATAAAATATCTCACAACAATATATTTTCTAGATTCCTGTTATACAATCTAAAAATACTATCAGTCACATGGAATAATTCATAGCATGGTGTCCAACAATGTAACATACAATCTATTGATCTTTTATAATTACTTACTATTAAAATAATATTGAAACTTACTCTTGATTAGCTCCTGGTACAGGGTAGACATAAGCGACGCACACCAGAAGAAAAGTTACAATAATCAAGAACATCGATATTGAAATGAGCACTATACACTTCCAAAGTTCTTCCTCCATCACTTTGTGCTCCCATTCTGAGTTTAAAATAGAAAATAATATAAGTTATCATCATTTCTAATTTTCAACAATATCTTCTAAAAACATAGGATTTTGTTTCTTACCTTATTATTTATCACAGTAAGTTAACTCAATACTTTTGTGTATAAATGAACAGCACTAATAGCCATATTATTACATTCCACAAAATACAATATCTAAATCTACCAACAGATACACTGCAGTTGAATGAAAAATATACTTGATTGTTAAGTATGTACCAAACTGAAAGCCATTGACATAAATCATATTTGGATGAAATTTGACTTTTTTAAGACTTTGTTTCTGAGTACATTCTGTTTTGTGTATGTTACCTCACATTGTGAAAGACAGGTAACTTTTAAGGGGTGGGGGTGTGTGAAATGGAGAGAGGGATGAACAGGACACATTAAGGAGTCCAGTCCAGAGCCTTTGTTTGAAAATGGTAAAAGATTGAAACTAACAACACACCCCATTGCCCTCACTGGCCCAGAAACAGGACCATGACAAATTAGATGAATTAGCTGAATAATTATGCTCTTAGTCAGACTCAATTTTTTCAAACATGTATTTTGTTTTTATTTTGCAGTCTTCTTTTAAATAACATTTTTAAGGAAGATGGTAAAACTATCAGTGCTATCATAAGAGATCACTGTGCTGACATTTTTTCTATTTGGTATTTTAAACAAAACTTGATTACAAGTTTCATGCACAAGAACCATTAAAAGCACACTCTGTTATGTACCTCTGATTAAAATGATACTCTTTATTTGAAGTATAAACACTGATCCATTGTAGCCAATACTAGAGCAATACTAAAATCATTGCCTGCTTATTACTATTATTAAGAGGATACTCTAAGGGCCTCAATCAAGTGCAAGGCCGTAACTTATAGTATACAGGCTGTATGTCTGCCGGCTTCCTGGGGGTTTGAACTTTGCAACAATTATAGAGTGATTCAATTGCACAAGCCGACAACTCACCAGCCAAAATCCAACATCGTAAACCCTAGTTCCATGCGTAAGCAGTTCAGGGCTTGAGCATGCAAGCCCGTAGTTACTACTTAGACAGGCTCGCCTGCAGGCTTGCTAAATGAAACCTTGCTGTGGGGGTCTCCATCGGGACAACCCCTGCGGCATTTACACATGTAATTCCCCCGCCGCGGGTCCTTAAAAGATTTGTAAACCGTGCAACAATTTGTAAACCGCGCAACACCTAACATTAAGATCTGGATCTTTATGGGACAATACTAAACCCTGACATTAACACTATAAGTGCCATGAGGCTCCTCCAGGACCCTCATGACACTACGTCTAAGCACTACCCTACACTACACTATTATCTCCCCAATAAACTGATAAATCTAAATTAGCCCCCCTCTAATTAACTTCCCTCTAAGTAATTACCATATTTAACTCTCACTATACCTAATTAATCCTATCACTAACCACTTAACCCTATCTTGACCCAGTAATCCCTATCTAGTCCTATTAAACCCTAACTGTACCTAATTACCCCTAACTGTACCCAATTACCCCTAACATAGCAATTTAACCCTAACTGTACCCAATTACCCCAAACTGTACCTATAGTGTTGTCAGGGTTTATTATTATCCCATAAGGGTCTATATAGACCCTTATGGAATTGATGGGGTTAATCAGAGGCTCATGGGGGTCTATATAGAGCCCCATGAGTGATGGGGTTAATTTTTGGTTTTAGGCAGGGGTATGATTGTAGAATGATCCTTTAATGACCAGCAAGAAGGCAAATTTGAGTTTGTAATGCTGCAGCAAAGGTTAATTTAGGGACCCTGCGGGGGTCCTGGCGGGGAGCCCCGCAGCATAGGGGGTATATTTTAGGAGCTGGGGGGTTTGGAGCAAAGGGGAAGTTTAGGTGCAGCATACATAAGTGCTTTTAAAGCACTTGCGAGTCCTCTCTAGTATGCATGGGATTTTGGGCTACATTTGCCATTTACAGGTTTGAACGCAAGAGTGGCTTTGGGAAATTGCGATTAGCGATTTTAGCGATCATAACTCTTGCGGACGTCAAAGATCAATGGCTTAGAGGCGGCGTAAGTTACAGTTGGAACAACCGCAGGGATTTTCAGCCCTTAACCCGTTGATTGTGTGCGGATTGGCAATTGAATAGCAAATTAGTTTAAGGGCTCTATTACGGGCTCCCGTAAGCTACAATTTCTTAACTGAATGAAGCTCTATATCAGTTACCTACATGGACATTATACTAACAAGTATATCCCCTAGGTATTGTTTTTATTTTGTTGTATTTTATTATTACATATGTTTTAAAGCCATTAATAGTGACCTTAAAATAGATCCTTGGTGTATAACACCCTATTATAGTACATAAATATTTTAATAAGGATATGTAAATTATTGGTCTCAACATTACTTAGCTTACAAGTGGGTTTAAGCGAGTTTAAATATTTGCATTTCTTCTTTTTGATATATTTAATTATATATTACTAGGCATATCCAATAATAAGGTTGTGTACCCATTTTCCCACCTTTCGTAGTTAGAGTGTATGTGCCTATCTTCGTTTCCTTAAGTGTCTTTTAATTTCATGGCTGCAGTCACTATCTGCAGAGATCTTCCTTGGCCCAGGAAAGTAAAATTTGTCACCGCCTCCTCTTCTTCACCATCTATTAGCAATGAACTAAAATTCCGGTTTGCCATAATCTTCATCATTTTAACATTGAGCAGCAGGACAGCTTTTGCACTCTCTTCTTTCAAACTCATGAATAGGCCCTATAGTTCCTTCTGATTTTCAGCCCACAGTGAAGTATCTGAGGTTGCTGATATTTTTCCCATTAATATGAACTCAAGCTTTAGATTCGTCCAGCTCAGCCATATTCATGATGTATTCAGCGTATAATTTGAATAAAGAAGGAGACAATAAACAAACTTGTTGCATTCCTTTCCTGATCTTGAATAATTTGGTTGCTTCATGTTCAGTTCTGACAGTGGCTTCTTGGTCCACACAGATTTCTCAGAAGGCAGATGACATGATCTGGTGCCCCCAAAATCATCACATGTTGTTGAGATCCACAGTCAAAGGCTTTAGAATAGTCTATAAACCAGAGGAAAATGTTTTTCTGGAACTCTCTTCCTTTCTCTATTATCCAGTGGACATTGGAAATTTGATCTCTTCTGCCTCTTTATCTGCAAAACCTGTCTTGCACATCTAGTTCCTGGTCCATGTATTGTAGGAGTTGAGTTTGTAAGTTGGGTTTGTAAGCTATTAAGCATTACCTTGCGGGCATGTGGAATGCATGCAATTGTTACACTATTTGGCACTGCCTTTTTGGGGGATTGGGATGTAGACTGATCTTTTCCGGTTCAGTGGAGCAAAATAATATTTTATTATGTCCACTACCTTTTGCTTTTGTGGTTTCCTGGGCTACTTTCAAAGTTTTGTCAGATAGACAGTTTTTCCCTTCTTAGTTTACTTTTTACTAGTCCTAGTTTTTAACTTCACTGCATATTCACAAGAGATATTATTTACTTTTAGATCTGCTTGGTCTGATGATTTTCCCTATTTTCCTATTTCTTAGCTTTGCAATAAGTAACTCATGATCTGAGCCACAGTCTGTTCCAGATCATGTTTTTTTGCTCACTGTATAGAGCTCTTCCATTTTTAGCTACAAATTATTCAGTCCATCTGATTGCTATATTGTCCATCTGTTGATGTCCATGTGTAGTGTTGTCTCTGAGGCTGTTGGAAATGGGTGTTTACTATGACCAGAGAATTATTTTGACAGAATTCTGCTAATCTCTGACCTGCTTCATTTTGTACTCCAAGGAAATCTTTTCCCCTTATTTTGCATATCCTTTGGTTCCATACTTTAGCATTCTAATCACATATATAGTTGTGAGCGTACGGGTCATTGCTCACGCTTGCGGGCTCGCGAAGCGAGCCGCGGGCCTCGCGTAGCGAGGTCACTGGGCAAGGGCCTCAGTTGCTGGCATGGAGCGCCAAAGGCGCTCCATGCCAGCAACTGAGGCCCCTCGCGAAGCGAGGGCCTCAGTTGCTGGCGAGGTCACTGGGCACGGGCCTCAGTTGCTGGCATGGAGCGCCGAAGGCGCTCCATGTCAGCAACTGAGGCCCCTCGCGAAGCGAGGGCCTCAGTTGCTGGCGAGGTCACTGGGCAAGGGCCTCAGTTGCTGGCATGGATCGCCGAAGGCGCTCCATGCCAGCAACTGAGGCCCCTCGCGAAGCGAGGGACTCAGTTGCTGGCGAGGTCACTGGGCAACGGCCTCAAACCCTCGCAAACTTCACGTCGCTACTCAAAAAACACGACACACAAATTACGACACTCGCTAAATTTTACGAGGAACGCAAACAACGTACGAAACACGTTACCACACATTACGACCTCGCAAACATCGGACGCAACACGCCGACATACAAACATTTAAAACACAATACATATACACAGCACATACATAAAAACCTTACCTACACCAAGAGGGAGCACCCAGGACCTCAAAAATGCAACTTACACCTCGATTTTACTCGAAATAAAACAGTTTAGAGACTAAAAAAAAATCTAAGCGAGAGAAAAAATGGCCGCCGAACAAAACGAAAACGAGGCTACAGCACTCTAAACTCGCAAAACACCACAAAACACCTACGGATATTCCGATACAGACCTATACCACACATTACTCGCCATTTTACGCCAATGCGGAAGTACACGACTACGCTAACGGTTTGGTCTCGCGCACGCACAGTGTTACACTGCACACATTCAGCATGCTTACACAGCAGCTCCACACCACTAATGCTGCAGCAACATCAACACAGATTGCCAGCTCTTCATCACAATGCTTCAAAATAGGTACACTATATTCATTTACTAATTTAGCTACCTTACAATTTCATTGCCGTCATTTTTTGACGGGCAATTCGCTAGTCTACTATGATGATAGTAACATATGTTTTGGTGCTATATCTAGGAGGTGTGGAATATCCAAATAAAATTAGATAAATTCAACCACTTCAGCATCCATGGTTGGAGAATAGATCTGGATCATTTTGAGGTTAAATGGCTTACCTTGAAAACAAGCTGAAATCATAATAGCACTGCTTAGGGCCACCATTTTATTGATTATGAGGGCTACTCTATTTCTTCTGCAAGATTCTTGACCACAGTAGAAGATCTGGGTGTTAACTGTTATGAAATTCTATATACTTTATCATCCTACTATTGCGGGTGAACCTTTGAGAACTTTTGTGGCTAATTGTTATCCATGACTGATTCATACCTCAGTTTATGAGGTTATTACTTGACCTGTTGTATATAGTGTATAGTGTATAGTGTTTTTATGTGGGAATAAACCTTAGTACACAATGATTGGGCAGTGTGATGTTTCCCTTTCCCTTTCTTCATACAATCATAATACTGTAACTTTGGTTAACATCATAAACACTAGCATGGCTAAAAGATTTCAAATAAGATACATTTGATTCAATAGTTTAAGCAGGAAAATGAGCTGTATTCAGTAAGATGAGAGAATACTCAATACATGGATGAGACCTCTCCAATTTCTATTTTACTAGCGAATTGCCCGTCAAAAAATGACGGCAATGAAATTGTAAGGTAGCTAAATTAGTAAATGAATATAGTGTACCTATTTTGAAGCATTGTGATGAAGAGCTGGCAATCTGTGTTGATGTTGCTGCAGCATTAGTGGTGTGGAGCTGCTGTATAAGCATGCTGAATGTGTGCAGTGTAACACTGTGCGTGCGCGAGACCAAACCGTTAGCGTAGTCGTGTACTTCCGCATTAGTGTAAAATGGCGAGTAATGTGTGGTATAGGTCTGTATCGGAATATCCGTAGGTGTTTTGTGGTGTTTTGCGAGTTTAGAGTGCTGTAGCCTCGTTTTCGTTTTGTTCTGCGGCCATTTTTTCTCTCGCTTAGATTTTTTTTTAGTCTCTAAACTGTTTTATTTCGAGTAAAATCGAGGTGTAAGTTGCATTTTTGAGGTCCTGGGTGCTCCCTCTTGGTGTAGGTAAGTTTTTTATGTATGTGCTGTGTGTATGTATTGTGTTTTAAATGTTTGTATGTCGGCGTGTTGCGTCCGATGTTTGCGAGGTCGTAATGTGTGGTAACGTGTTTCGTACGTTGTTTGCGTTCCTCGTAAAATTTAGCGAGTGTCGTAATTTGTGTGTCGTGTTTTTTGAGTAGCGACGTGAATTTTGCGAGGGTTTGAGGCCCTTGCCCAGTGACCTCGCCAGCAACTGAGTCCCTCGCTTCGCAAGGGGCCTCAGTTGCTGGCATGGAGCGCCTTCGGCGCTCCATGCCAGCAACTGAGGCCCTTGCCCAGTGACCTCGCCAGCAACTGAGGCCCTCGCTTCGCGAGGGGCCTCAGTTGCTGACATGGAGCGCCGAGCGCCAGCAACTGAGGCCCGTGCCCAGTGACCTCGCCAGCAACTGAGGCCCTCGCTTCGCGAGGGGCCTCAGTTGCTGGCATGGAGCGCCTTCGGCGCTCCATGCCAGCAACTGAGGCCCTTGCCCAGTGACCTCGCTACGCGAGGGCCGCAAGCGTGAGCAACGACTCGTACGCTCACAACTATATATGTGATTCTGAAGCACCAATTAATTAAATTGTGATGCCAAAACTAATAAGCACTCTTCAAAGGATAACACAAGATTTAAAATGGGTCACACATCAACACTGAGAAACATAGTTGCCCTAAGTTGTCATTTATGCATTAAAAGAGCAGACTTGTCCAGACGCACGAGGCAGGAGCTCTGCATCTTTTGGCTCTAAATCTCCTAAAAGTGGAGGAAATCTGCCCTCTAATTATTTATCATTGCATCCAGATAGACTCCTGAGAACCCCCTAAACATTTCTCTACCAACATATCAAATTGGGGAAACTGGAGCCTGAGGCCTAAGGCAGAGGCCTACGCAGCTTAGGAGATCCGGCCTGCCTTTCTCCCTGCCAACACTACCCAGAGCCTCCCACGCAATCTATTAATTCCTGGGGCAGAGAATAACATTATTATTATTATTATTCATTTTCTCTGTCACGCTGAAAAATATTAATTTCTCAGTTTATATTGGTACTCATATCAGGAAAGGTAGTATCTAGATCAATAGATCCTCACATACAGGGGATACAGCTCATTGTATAGACAGGCTGTAAAACGTATTTATACATACACAAAAAATCTGGGGGGGATTTACCCCCCCCACACACACAGTTCCTACACCCATGCTTACATATCCCTACCAACCCCATGTAACCACAAGGCCGAATTGACCAGCCTGAAGGTACCATTCCCCAATTTTTAATGAGTAACCTATTTGCAGACCTCCCTCTAGGGCTAATATTATCACATGCTCCTCCTAACTGGAATAGCATATTTTATTGATCTTCATAAGGGATAGCTTATAGTGGAGATAATAAGGGAACCAATATACTTTTTTTCTAACACAGGTAAACTCCCCTTAGGTCTAGCTTTTAAAGATTCCCGCCAAGGGTAGAGCCAAGGAAACTGCACCTGACTTTACCAATGCTAAGGCATGGTCTAGGGCAGTGGTGGCGAACCTATGGCACGCGTGCCACAGGTGGCACGCCGTGCCCCTTCTGTGGGCACGCGGCCATAGGTTGCCGGGACATGCTGTGTCTGCTCTTCGTGCGCGAGCACGGCGCGTGAGCGCTCTCCCGTCAATAAAAAAAGGAAGGGCTGTGCGCGCGCGGCACAGGCGAGCAGACTCTCCTCGAGATCCGCAGGGGGAGAGGCAAGGGGAAGGTAACAGTTATGAGGTAGGGGAGAGACAAGGGAGAGGGGGAGAGCGAAGAGGGTTGAGACAAGGGGGAGGGAGAAGGGGAGAGACAATGGAGAAGGGGGAGACAAGGGGAAGTGGAGAGACAAGAGGGGAAAGAGAAGGGTGGGGGAGACAAGGGGAAGTGGAGAGACAAGAGGGGAAAGAGAAGGGTGGGGGAGACAAGGGAGAAGGGGAGAGAGAAGGGGGAAGACAGCGGAGAATGGGAAAGAGAAGTGTGGGGGAGAGATACAAGGGTGTGGGAGACAAGGGAGAATGGGAGAGACAAGGTTTGGTGAAACAAGGGGGTAGAGAGAGCAGGGTGGGAGAGACCAGGGGGAGAGACAAGGGTAATGGGAGACACAAGGGGAAGGGGAGAGACAAGGGGGGAGACAATGGGGAGGGGAGACACAAGGGGGAGAGAGAGTGAATGGTGGGAGAGACAATAGTGAAGTAGAAGGAGAGACAAGGGTGGGGGTAGAGACAAGAGTGAAGGAGATACAAGGGTGGGGGAGAGATAAGCAGAGAAAGAGGGAGGGAGGGAGGAAGAAAGGAGAGCAGAGAGAAGGGAGGATGGAGAGAAAGAAAATAGGGAGAGGCAGAAGGGAAAGGGAGAAGTAAGAGAGTGAGATGGGAGAGAAGGTAGAGGCACATGAGAGGAAGGGAGAGGAGAGAGAAAGGAAGAGGGAGATGCAAAAGGGAGAGGTAGAGAAGGGAGAGTGAGAGAAGGGAGGAGTGAGAGAGAGGGGAGAGGCAAAAGGGAGAGGTAGAGAATGGAAAGAAAGGAGGAGGGAGAGACACAGGGAAGGAAAGAGACAAGGGGGGGTAGAGGCAAGGGAGAAAACAGAGACAATTGTGAGCGGTACAAGAGGAGAAATAAGGGTGGGAGAGAGAGAAGGATAGAGGGAAGAGACAAGGGAGAAGGGGAGATACAGGGGTGGTGGGAGACAAGGAGGAAGGGGAGAGACAAGGGGAGGGGAGAGAGAAGGGTGTATGATCCAAGGGGGGAGAGATGCTTAGAGTTTGCGGCTTAGTTTTCTTTGTATGCAAATCTGGCTCAGTGCTGGTCTTTTTCATATTAAAAAATAAAGTTGTTTAACTTGACGTCATTTCCATAATTCACAGAATATTTCTGTATTCCCGCCAGTGGCAAAGAGCTGTATCTGCAAAACAATGTGTTTGTACCTCAGAGATGGGAATAAAGTTTTAAAGAGTTTTGTAATCCGGGCACGCTCCCCACAGCATTGCGCGGGAGGACTGAGGAAAGGCGAGGCGAACCGAGGCATAGCTAGAGCTACTAACCACCACCGACTGTGTCCCCCCCTCCTTCACCAAAGGTAAGAAGAAGGGAGGGGGGGATAAATAAAAATAATTTGATTTTATGATAGGAATAAAAAAAAATTCTTCCTTTACACACATCACCCCCCCACTCTCTCATACAGCACCCCCCCACTCTCTCATACAGCACCCCCCACTCTCTCACACAGCACCCCCCACTCTCTCATACAGTACCCCCCCACTCTCATACAGCACCCCCTACCCACTCACAAACACATACACTGCACTCCTCAATGCAGTGTGTGTATTTATCAGTCTATATGTGTGTACTCAGCTGCGTGTGTGTGTGTACTCAGCTGCGTCAGTATTCAGGTTTAATTGCCATGTTGGCACTTAGAGGGAAAAAAAGTTGGCATGTATTGCGGTTTGGGCACTCGGGCTCAAAAAGGTTCGCCATCACTGGTCTAGGGGGTTGTGTTATGTTGAATTCAAGGTAGGTTTTATATGATGTACTGTTAATCCTTCTTTTTTGTATTATTATTCCCGTTTTATGGCGAAATTCAGATTCCTGATTCCATCCGCTTGGAGACATTGCTCTAGCATTGACAGGTACCAGATCCGTCTTCTCTCCCTACCAACCCTGAGTGGAGGTAAGAGATTAGCCTACATTATCCCATCACTCCAAAACACACAATGACAAACCCATGTTTTACATTTATAACCCATAACATTGAAGGATTGCATTCTCAGTTCAAGTAGAGGAAAGCATTAATTTATTATAAAACTTTCAAACCTTCAGTATTGTTCCTCCAAGAAACACACTTCTCCCATGGCAATATTCCCACATTTATGCACAAAGAGTATCACTTTTTTTTCTACAAGCCACCCCTCTAAGAAAGTGCAATCCTCTTACACAAAAACTTTCCTTTTAAGCTTGAGTCTAAAAAAATAAATAAAGAAGGAAGTTATATTATACTGTCAGGGACAATTTTTGGATCTAAAATCTCATTAATTTCAATTTACTCTCCCACCACTTCTCTTCACAGTTCCTTAATTAAGACACTAAGATTTTTAGAAAACCAGGACTTAGGGACATTAGCAATTGGAGGAGACTTCAATCTAACATTTAACCTGACAAATAACCACTTTTAAAATAAACTAAATCAGATCAATAGATTTTTACATAGCTTGAACCTGGTTGACGCTTGGATGGGTCACCACCGCGGGAGCAAGGAGTTTATGTATTATTCCCCGACCCATGGCTCATATTCTCGCATAGATACAATTATTATAAGCTCCCCATTTCTTGACAACTCTTCAGAGGCCAAAAGTATCCCTTTTTCATGGTCTGATCAAATGGCTGTACAAGTAAAATTAAATTTGGGTCCTAATCGGGCTTTGCCATACTCTTGGAAAATTAATGATCTTCTGCTATTCCCTCCTAGGTAGCCAAAATTACTGACGATCTAAAAACATATTTTTCCATGAATTCCTCACAAGACATAGAAGTGTCTCTCTGGGTGGCTCATAAAGCCTCCATCAGAGGCACCAGTATTAAATTTGCATCAAACCACAGGAGACTTTGCCAAGCAACTCAAATCGATTGAAAATCAAAAACAAAAGCAAGCCTCAAATAATCTGCAACACAAAATTGCCAAATAAGGCTTGAATGAGATCGCATTTTATCTGAAAGGACAGAAAAAACTCCCTCTAGCCTCATTACAGTAAGCCAGAATGAGATCATGAAGATCTTTTATAACTTCTATCAAAAGGTATATTCATCACAAATGAAAACCCTCTGAACCTGCACTTTAGGCATACTTAAACATGGTAGATCTTACCTCTATTTCCCCCACAAGTTTACAGAATCTCAATAAAGACGTCACTCATGGGGAAATAGAGGAAACGATCTCTGGGCTTAAAACAGATAAATCTCCCGGCCCAGATGGGTTCACAAACTCGTATTACAAGAAATGTCTTAAAATCTTTACACTGTACATTTGTGCACTCTTTAATGCAATTTTAAGAATTGACCCCATGCCTCCGGAGATTAACCAGGCAGATCTAGTTTTATTTCAAAAGGAGGCTAAAAATTATTGTCCAATTTCATTAAGGAACGGCGAAAATTCTGACAATAGGATCTCTAGGTTTCTCCCTGATCTGATCCATAAAGATCAAACAGACTTCATACCCTACAGACAAACAGGGGACAATATCAGGAGGATCCTGAACGACCTGCACCTAGCCAGAAACTCCAAAACACAAATGTGCATCCTTGCACTTGACATTAAAAAGGCATTCTATTCAATTAAATGGCATGATCTCTACGCAGTTCTGGCTAGGTTTGGATTTAAGGGTTGCTTAATACATTTATTAAGAACTTACTACAACTTACCACTAGCCAATTTGAAATTACCTGGCTTACAAAAATTAACTATCCCCATTCAAAGAGGCACTAGACAGGGGTGTCCTCTGTACCCTCTGTTATTTGCACTAGCTATAGAGCCCCTAGCTCAGGCCATTCGCTCCAACCTGGAGATTAAGGGACATAAGCTGAGTCATTACCACTTTAAATGTTCCTTATTCGCAGACCATCTTCTATGCTAATTAACAGATCCAGAATCTTCCATAGATGCTCTAATGTCCACCATCAAACAGTATAGCGATCTTTTGCGTCTTAAACTTAACCTAGAAAAAACGGAGGAGCTAGAAATTGGTTAAACCCAAGAAACTGTGGGAAATTGAAATCCACTTTTATCTTTATTTGGCCTAAAACATGTATAAAAAAACCCTAGGTGTTAATTTTACCAGAACTGTCACAAAGCTCTATAAGGTAAACTTCCCCCCCTTATTCAAAACTTGAACTGCAGAAATGGATGCCTGGTCTAAGCTGAATATCTCATGGACTGGCATATTGTATTGGTCAAAATTAACATCCTCCCTCGTATTTTATACCTATTCAGAACCTTAGCAATCCCAGTTGATAATAAGGAACTTAACAAATTTCAAAAGTGGATATTCCGGTTCATCTGGAGGAATAGGCCACCTAGAATTGCTAGGAAAGTTATGTACAGCCATAGAACCAAGGGGAAGCCTATCATGTCCCAACTTGATGTTTTACTATAGAGCAGCTCAATTAGCATTCTTACCTTTGGCCCATTCCGTAAAACATTAGCCAATCTGGACATTTATGGAAAACTCACAAATGGGCCCTAATAACTGGGATACGATAATTTGGTCCACATATATAAATCTAACAAACGTAACTTTTCTAATCCAATGACTAACCTAACACTGAAAACATGGGTGGGGGCTAACTCAAGGGGTCAACTGGTCCATCCCACCTCACCTCTCACTTCAATATTTTCTTCTGCCAGCTTCCAAAGATGCATCACTCCACTGGTGGATCTCATCCAATTCAGATAGACTTAGAACCTGGTTTAGGAATAATCAGCTTCTACCTATATCACAGATACAGAGAGAATGTAATATCTACGCTTTAGAGGATGCCACTCAAAGGGCAGTTTCTTGTATACATGGTGGACATGCCCAATTGCCCAGGAGGTGTGGATAAAAACAATTCAACTTACATCTAGACTATTCAATACCACGTTACACCTCTCAATCGAATCCTGCCTTCTAGGCATTCACAACATTAGTTTAAGCATCCCTCAAAACAAAAACTGTTCCAGCTGATCATGTTAGCAACTTAAAATATTATAGCCAGGATTTGGAAATCTCTCTTACTCCATTTTCGGGATGTCATTAATAAGATTAACCATATATTTATCAATGAAAGATTGACACACATTTTAAAGGACTCTGCCCCCCTCTTTTTATAAATTGGGGAGCCCTTGTTGGCTACCCCAGATAGTATATCCTTCACATAGAATTGTCATGGGATGCCTCAATACCTCGGTTGGTGGGGAGCGGGAGACTGGAACAGCCTGAACCTTGGCATTTATCTGAGCTAGGGAATTTGAGGTAAAACCAGTTAAATATCTCCTTACCATGATTATTACAGCTTAACGCTTATTAGAGGATGCCAAATCACCAATTTTTCTTTAAATCTCTAGCATTTGTTTTTCTTTTTTATTGTTTTTTGTTCTTTGTTTTTGTTTCACTTTGACATGTGAGTTTTTTGTAACAGGGAGAAAGAAGGAAAGAGAATTCAAGGCTGTTGTAGTGAGAATCAGCAGCTATATAATTGTTACCAAAAATCTTTATAAAATTAAGAAAGATAAAACAAAACAAATACTAGGATGATTTGTATTCATGGTTCTCTATGTTTGTATTGTGTGTCTCTGAATACATTTGTCAGGAACTGTAAATGTTTAAGTTATAGGTTACAGTGAAAATTTGTATCCACATTGTATTATGAAACAAAATGCTGTTAACACATTTGCAAATGTCTTTAATAAAAACTATTGAAAAAAAAGTATAAGGGCTTTCTGACTGTGCCCCCACTTTATATACTATTTTTATGGATTCTGATTGGCTAAAATATGTGTCAATCATATTTAATTGAATCAGAATCTAATATTTGCATCTACAAACTATGATGGGTTACTCAAGCCCCTTTTCTAATTTGTTAAGATTTCAACCAATCAGAATACATGGATTGAAATCTGTGCGTTTTGATTGGTTGGCTTTAATCAATCACAGGACTCTCTTTTCCCCTACTTTGTTAGGTTGAGATGTCAACCAATCAGTATAGGGTTTCATTCCAGTGTTATGCTTTATTGAATATCTAAAAAAAGCTAAAAAACAGTTTTCAGCTCAGAATTTCAAGAAATACAGTTTCTGCACTGCATGCTGGGAAGCTGAGCAGGGACATGTAAATGTGCCCACAAATGCCTGCTCTTCAATCCATAAACCATTTCAAACATGGCTTCCTTTAAGCTTGTGACCGCTATATTACAAAGCTTTTATACAAAGCGAAGATTGGATAATACACAAGCTGATAAATATCTCAGCCAAGCTGATTTTTAGCAGGCTGGGAGGAAGTTCTTCAAAGAGATGTTTACACTTAGGAGCAAAATAAGAGAACATACCATTCCTATATGTCTAAGCAGTCAACTGATTTACAGTATTTTTGGAAAGTCAAACAATATTTATAGGGGATATATACAGAGGGGTTGTATACACCACAATAATGTCAGGGAGTGATAGACAAACACAGGAGATTGATTCCACATGGGTTCTAATAGTCTGGCATCCTGTCTGGCACCTGTGAACAATAGGCTAACCTCCAATACACTGATGTTGTCTCTATGTGTTTAGCACATCCGAGATGTAATTAGATTATCTGTCAAACAATGGGACAAGACAAATTACAATGCAATCCCTGGTTGCTGTCTGTCTACAATGTCTCATTGTAGACCTATCTTGGGTAACTGTTTCATGACCATTTATTACATGTAAAACATAACACAGAACACAGTAATAGAATATGGGGAATTACATATGGTATACAGGATAAGGTAGAGACATATGCCATAAGACCATATGAAGTATGGTGGTACACTATTG
Organism: Discoglossus pictus; assembly: GCA_027410445.1. Lineage (NCBI taxonomy): Eukaryota > Metazoa > Chordata > Amphibia > Anura > Alytidae > Discoglossus > Discoglossus pictus. The sequence continues at coordinate 40,496,895 of CM050176.1, read as the reverse complement.
CCCTATGTTTTGGGGCTATTCACCCCACTACCCACCTGCCCACATTTCCTGTGTTGAAATATATTTCCCCTAACCATTTTCCAATGGGGCGGTATGTCGTCTATGGTTGTTCAATGTACCAAGATTCAGGCCCTGGAAACAGGGCCGTGACATGACTCTCCCCTTCAACACAGCAGTTCCCATCCAAATAAGAACAAATATTGACAAAAATGGCACTGCATGAGTCCCAGTGCATGTCATCCTCCATGAGGGGGTAGTAGGTTGGCCCTGTCTGTGGGTGGTTGCCCACCTTTCAGGAAAATATCCACAGTCTCTGATCACCATTTCTGTAGGGTCTTGGGAACATAATCCAGCTGCACAGTCCTTCCAGGGGGTATCTGGGCTAGCAGCCACTTGCTAGCCACCCTCCCCAACTTTTCCTTCACAACATCTGGGATTCCAATCCTCAGGCTCCCAGGTAGCAACGCAGCCCAACCTCATCTCTATTCCTTTCAATAACCCACCCAAATTGCAGGCATCAACCTTGGAGACATATCCAAGTGCTCAGGAACTAAGATCTCATACAGGCGCATACTGCTGCCCCCTTGACCACAGGTAGTGGCTCTGGGGTATTCCATCTATGGAGCAGCTCATATGGGAGTAAAAAGCACTTCAACAATCTCCTTAGGGTCAGTTGTCAAGGCAGGGTTGGAGAAAAACAAAACCGGACTCAGGGTTACAGGCTCTGGATGGAGATCCTTTCCTGGCTGAGGCTCAACCAGGGTAGCAGGCTTCACTGGGGTAGCTCCTTAGGGTGGGTAGCTCCTTACGGTTAGTATCCTCAAGGGCTGCTAAGGTGAAGACCACCTCTGCATCTAGGGTACACTGTGTCAGGTCCTCTGGTACCGTGGGTTGCTTGCCCATATCCTTTAATTCTGTGGCTGCCCGGACTGAAGCGATTCCCATCAGCCCTGCTGCCAAATCTGCAGGGCTTGGGAGTGGAGCCTCAACTTGCTCCTTCCTCAGGGTCTCAGGGTGAGTGCCCTCACCTGAACTCCAACAGTTATCTGGATTCACCTGATGCATGCAGCGGAAGAGCTCCAGGATCTCAGGGGATGCTCGCTCTCCTGATAGCCTCATGCCTCGATCTGGCATCCCACTCTCCATGACTGTCAGCCTTAGCATCTCCACCTGTTTCCTGATCACCTGGACATCAGCGGTCTGTGGTTCAGGACAGATAGCAATCCATGGGTAGTTGGGGAGAATCTAAGGGCTTGCACCCTCCTATGCCAACTTTTCAGTCTCCAGCTCAAAACCCTTAATTAGTAGCGGGAACTTATCTGGTTGTTGGCCACATTCCAGCGGCTGTTGCTTCTTAACTGTGCTTTCCAGTCTTGTATATACCAGGGTCTTGACTGTTCTCCGGGCCTCCCTATCCAACAGTTCCTCTAATCTCGGCTGTTCTCTAGCGGTCAGATCTCCAGGTAACTTCTGGTTTCCTTCTTCTTCCTGATAGGGGTATAGCCAAAAGTCCATTTACTCTGGCAGTGTATCCTCTGCTAGCTCAGCTGGGGAAGCATGGGGTTACTCCAAGTACTTGAGCCAGGTCCCACTGCGGCCCACCTGCTCAAGCAATTCCTCATACTCTTTTTCCAAATACATTTCTTTATGGACCAACGGTGTGAGCAACCTTTCTTCTTCTGTCCCTGGGTCTATTCCCACATCCTTGGGGCTCTGTGCCAGTAGGATTTCCTAGTACCCTGCAGTTTCAAGGCCACACTTTGGATCTCCCTGTAGCACATCCAGGAGCCGTTACACCAGTCCAAGCCTATAGTAGGAGGGCCATTGTGATACAGTAGTCGGAAGCATCAGGTCATCATACAAACCATCCAAGTCAAGCTCCATCCACAACAGGCCCTCAAGCCTCCCTGCTAGCTCCTCACCCTGGTGAAGCACCAGGGAAACTATCTGCTGAATCAGAAGAGCTTTCTGGTGATCAGGCTCCTTTTCTCCTGGATCACCTCCAACCTACAGATATCCATGTGGCCAAGCATGTCATCAAACCAGTAACGGTCTCCCTTGGGCTTGTAGGTCTGGATAAATTGATGTTAGGTGTCTTCATCCCTGCCAATTCCCCGAAAAAACTGAACTTCAATCTTGCATAGGTCACTGTATGCCATCCTTCAGCTTCTGGTTACAGCAACAAGATGCCACCACTGCCAACCAGTTGTGATGATCCAGGGGTAGGGGCTATTGCTGCCAAGGGCCACCTGCTATATAGACTACAGGTTTACTACCCACAAGGACTTTTGGGTTCTTGGAAATCTTGGCACCAGCACCCTGATATCTGACTTCTGTTTCAGTCAGGGTCTCTCCACCAGGGAGCAGCACTCCCAGGAGTCTCAGTAACCTTCCTGTGGTAGTGACCAGGACAAGTTACTTGCAGGGTGGAAATGTGTTCAGTATTGCAGCCACCAGGAGCAAAATCAGAGAACATACCATTCCTATATGTCTAAGCAGTCAACAGATTTACAGTATTTTTGGAAAGTCAAACAATATTTATAGGGGATAGATACAGAGGGGGTTGTATACAACACAAAAATGACAGGGAGTGTTAGACAAACACAGGAGATTGACTCCACATGGAATCTAATAGTCTAGCTTCCTGGCCTCCTGTCTGGCACCTGTGAACAGTAGGCAAATCTCCAATACACACATGTTGTCTCTAGCTATTTAGCGCATCAGTTATGTAATTGGCTTATCTGGCAAACAATGGGACAAAACAAATTACAATACAATCACTGGTTCCTGTCTGTCTACAATGTCTCATTGTAGACCTATTTTGTTTCCTGACCATTTAGTTACAGATTAAACATAACACAGAACACAGGAACACTGGGATTACATATGGTATACAGGATAAGGCAGAGACATATGCCATAAGACCATATGAAGTATGGTGGTACACTATGGCCCTATGTTTTGGGGCTATTCACCCCACTACCCACTTGCCCACATTTCCCATGTTGAAATATAATTCCCCTACCCATTTTTCGATTGGGCGTTATGCACCAGGATCAAGGCACTGGAAAGGGGTCTGTCTTACCATTGAAAAGTTCTATAACCAAATTCAGAAGCATTTAATAGTGAAATGTTCCCGGGACAATAAAATACATGCTTAACTTGCAAAATCATTTTACCTCTTTAAGCTTTATCCCCCCCTCCCCAGAATATGTTTTGCTCCTACACCCCTGGTTATTATGCAGGCTACTGAGATTCAGACCCAGAGTCTCCTATGGTTATACTTTAGGCAAGCTGTGATCCCACATTAGCGCTAGAGAGCTACAACTAAAAAAAAAAAAACTCATATGAGTCTATAAGATTTTCAGGATAAATGTTTTTGTGGGAGTCATGGATTAGCTCCACACATTTGCTTATAAAAACTCTTACAGCTATGAGACAGCCCTACGGGACTTCTTACGGAAGCCACTGGATAGAGGCTATAATGATCTAAAACATTTTACTACTGCAAGATTATGTGGAGAAAAACTACACACGTGATCCTTAAGACAATATTTGGGATCATTTGAGTTGTCTGAAATGTAATATTGTTCTTTCACAACCCAGTCTTTTGAGAATGTTTAAAAACCAGCCTGTTAGTAAAAGGTTAGGGGGGATAATACTGAAATGAATTTCTTCACTATACACAATATATATAAAATATCTATATTTTCCCTACTGCTGTTTCTAATCACATAGAGCTTTGACATTACAAAATACAGAATATTTTTGATAATGATGCCTGGCTTCCAGATTCTATGCTGGTTTCATGCACTCCCATGACCATTGCAGAATGTTCTCAAGGGGGTGTTATTTATCACTTTATAGCAATCTATTGGTTATCAACTGTAGCCATCCAGAGACCAAAGCATAAAACAGAAAGTGAGATATATTTAGTTTGAATACTGAATTACAGCAACAAAACATTTAGCAAAATAAATAAAGAGGAGACATTAAAAAAGTCAGCTCAATAAAAAATAAAAAAATGCATTCAAATGTCATAACATCTTCCTTTTAAGTTAAAATGTACTAAATATTTTAATACATTCTCATACACACAAACACACACACATATATATATATATATATATATATATATATATCACATCAAAACCATCTCCAAGATATACAGCCCTATTATATTGAAAGCCAGTAATTCCAACGTGTAGATCTTAAGGCCTACGTGCTTTAAATTATCCAGAGTTATGTTGCTATTAAATTATAAAGGCCTGCAAGAAACGTGCGAGAGCAGCAAAATCTTAACCCATGTCTCTCACACGTTGCATATGCGGCCGTGCAAAGATCAATTAGTCAAACCCGTAGCAATGGGTTTGACTTAGCCAATGGCAAAACAGATTGTCATCATGGCTAATTAAAGCCTACCAGATCACCTGCAGGCTCCCGACATTGGGACCTCTGCGGCAGTTAAAAACCGAAGCCCTGTCGTGGGGAGTACTTCAAGTACCCCCCTGGCCCCTAAAATTAACTCCCCATTGCTGGGGATCTCCATCGGGACCCCCGCAGTGTCCCCATGTTACCACTTGCAGCCTCATGGTCCTTAAAAGACCGTAAAGGTCTTTAAAGGACCCGCGCTAAAAAAAATAAAAAAATAAAAATAAATAAGTACCCCCTGCCACCTAAAATTAACCGCATCACTCATGGAGGTCTATACAGACCCCATGAGACTCTATTTAACCCCCTCAGTCCCGAAAAAGTCTATAAGACCCTTATGGGAAACTAATAAACCCCATTAGTCCCATAAGGGTCTATACAGACCCTTATGGAACAATGCTTAACCCCATTAGTCCAATAAGGGTCTATATAGACCCCTATAGGATGCTATTAACCCCTATAATAACAAACTTTACTATTAACCTCTACACTACCTACAACCTAATAAAACCCCTATTACCCCACTAATTACACAAAATAAAAAAAAATAAACTACTGAAAATAAAAAACTACATTACAAAAATAATAAACTATACATTACACAAAATAAAAAAAATAACATTACATGAAATAAATCCCCTAAATTACATTAAATAAAAAAGCCTAAAGTACTGAAAAAAAAAAAAAAAAAAACCTACATTACACTTAAATAATAAAGTCTAAATTAGTGAAACACATTCTAAATAGTACACTTACCTTTCCGTGATGCAGTCTTCGGAGGCAGGGGCAGTCCAAAAAAAACAGATAGGCGAAAAAAAATTAAAAATCTAACGGAGCTCCCTGGAGGAGCTCCCCGGCTCAAATGAGGGTTCTTTTGCATGTTTCTGGTAAAATTTCGAACTAGCGCCTTCTGATTGGCTAAAAATACTGTCAATCATATTTCAGCCAATCAGAAGGTGCAAAGGTGTGAGCCAATCAGAATGGGATACACCCCTATATCCCATTCTAATCAAATCAGAAGGTACTATTGCCTTTAGCCAATCAGGGCTGTATATGCGTCTTCTGATTGGCGGTTTTCACTGTCAATCAGATTGCAGCCAATCAGAAGACGCAGATGCTTTGAGCCAGTCACAATGGGATACACCCTGTGGGGTGTATCCCATTCTGATTGGTTAAAGGCAAAAGGACCTTCTGATTGGCTGAAATATGATTGACAGTGTTTTCAGCCAATCAGGAGATGTAATTTCGAAATTTTACAGGAAGCTTGCAAAAGAACGCTCATTTTTTTAGCCCGTCTGTTTTCTTTGGAGGGGCCTTGCAGCCGAAGACTACATTTTGGAAAGGTAAGAGTACTATTTAGAATGTGTTTGACAATTCTATGTTGTGTTTATTTATTTATTCATTTGAATGTTTATTTTTTTCCTAGAAGTGCCGGATTTGTTGGCATTTGGAAAGGGCCCTTGGCTAGGTACAAAGCACAGACGACCGTTGTCACTGGAGGGGCATTTGGGCAAGGTAAGTGGTCTTACCCTATTCTAGGTTTATGAAGGGGGGTTGCTTTGGTGACATTTAGGGTTTTTAATTGTATGTGTTTAGGGGTTGTAATTAGGTGTTATTAGGGGTTTTAATTGTATGTTAAAAGGGGTTGTAATTGGAGCCTGGGGTTGGCACTTGCAGTGGTGTAGGAGTGCCCAGTGGTGGTGGCCAGGCCAGTGCACTGCTGTGAGGGGAAGGAGGTGGTGGCTGGCTGCTGGGCTGGAACCCATAAGTCCAGTTGGAGGGCCCTGGTGAAATTCTTAGTCTTTGGAGGAGGGGGATAGTGGGGTCAAATTCCAGTGGGGTTTCCGGAAGTCTGGACTCCACCACCCAAATTATACCCTCCCCCTCTGAGCCAGGGCCCTCAGATCCTCTTGCTCCTCCACACCCTGCTCTTATGGAGCTGACGTCCCCACCTCTGGCTCACCACTGGATCCAGACCTCCTCCTGGATGCTAAAAGAGAGAAAAGAAAGGAGCATGTCATTAGTAATACATTGTTATGTGTTCATTCCAAACTATCTGACATCTAGGCTTGAACCTGGGTGATTCTCCTAATTGCAACTCAGATTAGCTATCATATGCTAGATATGATCTATTCTTTGGTTTATGGTCTTGATCGTTCTTGGCTCCTAACGCTATCTTGATTCTGGCTGCAGTGGGCACACCAATAGACTCTCTGTTGCTTGATTACTGTTGTTGTGCCCAGGAATGACAGTGATTTGCCAGCTTAATGGATTTCATGATGCATCCATCTATTCCTTGTTAATTCCATTGAGCTGAAATGTCAGTGTCCTTGTTGGTCATCATGGACATGTGTAGAGTGTGTGATGCACATGTGGTGGCATGTTTGTGTATATGATATTCACCTGACATGGAGGCTGGGTCCTGCTGGGCAACCGGGCCTGAAGCTCCAGCGGTGGGCAACAGTCTCAGAAGGTCCCTGGCGACCCTCTCCAACTCATTATAGGTCACGCTCTGGTCCTTGTCTTCCTTAGCCATCCTTCCTTCTTACCTTGGCCCTGATGTTGTTGAACCTGTGCTTTACAGACCTCACATCCTTTGGCACTGTACCTACTGCAGTAACCTCTGCCTCTACCTGGCTTAACTTCCCTCCCCCTGCAAGAATGATGGGGGGGGGGGGGCGCGGATAGCACCGATGTTGACCACATTCACTTGGTGCGTATAATTGTGGGCCCTGTGCTTGCCCTTAGCCTCTTGCCCTCTTGACTGTGGACGGGGACCCTTGCCTCCCTGACCTGCCACTGGGGCCTGTCCCTTCCCCAAACTACCTTGGATCAGGCCTCTTCCCCTCTGTCCCTCTGTTATGTGTGCCTAATGCTCGGGCTCACTTTTCACCACCGACCTCTGCACTCTCCCTCCTCCTTTCCGTCCTCCACTTCTCTCTCCTCCTCCTCCTCCTCTCACTCCTCTCCTCCCTCCTCCGCCTAATCCACCTCCTCTCCCTCATCTACCTCCTCCACCTAACTCCTCACCTCTTACTCCCCAACTCTCCTCTCCCCTCCTCTCTCCTCCCTCGATAATATCCCAAAATTAAAATAAGGATAAAGAAAAAAAAGTAATACTGTACATGTATTATCTGCTGAAAAAAAGAATGTGTTATTAATAACTGTAGGGGGATGGGGTGTGGGGGATGGGATGTCTCTATATGTCTTTATGTGTGTTCTTTAAATTATATGAATTGCAAATATGTGGAATCTGTAAATATGGGTAAGCAAGTATTAAGTGTAAATCCAAATCGCTCAAAACTCTTCTACTCTCTCTTCAATAGAACCTAACCTCCAACTCCGGGACCTGCGTGCTACTTCAAAAGGAAATACAACACAGTAAACGCATGGGCGCGTAGAACGCAAATTTCATAATAATCTCCCACTGTCAATCATATTCGTCTAGACCGTTTTTTTATTGGCTGAGAGGCCTGTGTCACACGTTGTTATTGGATAGTTACGGCTGATCATGGCTCATCCATCCCCTTAACAGTTTGCATGCTCAGAAAGGATTTACAGGCTTGTGTCACAAGCCCGCAACTCGGCCCTGGTCTAATTTAATAGCTCTGTAACTGCCAAATTTCAAGCCTGCAGCCATTGTGGGTCTCACTTTGCCGATACAGGCTTGGAATTTAATGGGGCTGGCAGAAAAGCAAAATATACAGAGTCTAAGAACATTACTTCCAAAACCATATCCATATCACTAGAAATAGCTTGCATTTGTTATGGGTAATGTCAGAAACTGGATTATCAACATTTTCTTTACAGTGACATTATCCCATATGACTAAATCATGTTTTATATTTCTAGGATTTGCTGGATAATGCTATCATTTTTATTAATATTATTATTATTATTATTATTATTATTATTATTATTATTATTATTATTATTATTATTATTATGGTCCAATATCAAATTTTTTGTTGTAAAGAGTGAACTACGAGTTATCCAACAATTTTTAGCTCATCTCCATCATATAGGAATTTTTTTTTTAAACAAAACACAATAATTATACCAATTTGCCAGGATAATAAATTATTTTTTAAAGCACAGACTGATTTATATTTGCATAAAGTCTTACAATGTCATTTGTCAGTGCCACTTAAATTCATACTGGGTACACTAGTTGCAATCTGTGCAAAACAAAATATATGTTGAGCTACAGGTGCAGGCCGTGTGAAGCATACTGACTTACATGTTGAGGAAACATGTAATGGAAGCCTATGTGTAAAAATCCCATGTAAGCCCTAACATAACTGTTAGATGCTACTTTTACATGTAACCCTTTATGATTGCTGGTTCCCTGCTATATGTGCTATAACATTCCCACTGCAAGAAAATTTGAGCTGGCTCCCAAAGATTTGCAATAGCCAAAAATCCTAGATGCATATTAAACACCTGCTACAAACGCCTTTGGGAGAGGACATCTTCTACAGTGCTAGTCTGCTATTGTGTTTGTCTGCCATATACAGTAGAATATCAGTTAACCAGAACTCAAGTAACCAGAAAAAAAAGTAATACTGTACTTTAAATAAAAATTAAGACTTACAGGGCTCAACACATGCCAGGAGCCAGGTTGTGATGCCACAAAATGCTTACAGGCATCTAGATTACATCCACTGTACATCTCTGCAATTCAGTTTTACCTGGAAGCAGACAGGCATGAGTGACTGAGCCTGGGCAGTGTTGGCGTTATATTCCCTGGGTTCAGCACCGCACCCTCCAACTGAACGTACCTGTTTGTGAGGAGTGAAAGCTGCTGCTGCTAGAACAGCCCTCAATGACAAATATACTTAGCAGAGCATCATATGTGCAGATAATCTAGGCCTCTTTTATTAGTAACTCTCAAGCAACCAGAAACTACATTTATCCGGCATCTACCAATCCCCAATGGGTGCTGGATAACTGAGAGTCTACTGTAGTCAGGCACTGTAGTAGACAGCGGTTAGATGTCCAGTTCCATATCTCGGCTTCACCTAACTTGTTCAACTACCTACTCCTGCATGAGCTCTTGTTGCAGCATCTAATACTGTGTGAACTCTTGTTCCAGTACCTAATCCTGCATGATCTCTTGTTGCAGCATCTAATACTGTATGAGCTCTTATTCCAGTACCTAACCCTGCATGAGTTCTTGTTCTAGTTTCTAAACCTGCAAGAGTTATTGTTCCAGTAACTGGACATGTAGAAACTTTGGTATGAATATGTCCCCTGGTATGTGTAATAATATGTGGCACGTGGTGGTTTATGGTCTTCTATTCCTCCGACTTTATCGACCAAAGCTTTTCCTTTTTTGGTAACTGCCTGTGTTCTAATTTTGTTAATAAATCATTAAAACAACCAGGGCTATGAAGGGTCCAAATTATGTATCCAATTCCTGACACGTAAAGGTATATGCAAGTGAGCTGGATTATGAATGCAACTAATAGAGGAGAATTAGTAGTGTATGAAAAAACTTGCATGAAAAAATACCAAAATAAACATTTAAAAAGTTACTCTAAAGTTTGCTGAATTTCTTGCATTTGCAAACTGTTTTTAATCAATGTTGACACCCCCTGAAAATCCCAGGGAAAATTAGCATTACTAACACATTGTATCTTTTTGGTCTGTGAATTGAGCTGCAGCTTTCCTTTAGATTTCTGTAATACCCAGAATAAGGTCTGTGTCCCTTCATTCACTGATTGTTTTATCTACATCCCAGGTGAAACTTCCCCCAGCCCCAGTGATTTGCCCCTGTAACCTCCCAGCCCCAGTAATTTACCCCATTACATCCTCCACCCCTAGTGAATTGCCTCTGTGATCTCTCCCAGCCTCAGTGATTTGCCCTTGTAACCCCCCAGCCCCAGTGATTTACCCCATCACCCCCCCCCCCAGCCCCAGTGAATTGCCTGTGTGATTTCTCCCAGCCCCAGTTTATTGTCTCATCACCTCTCCAAGGCCCAGTGAATTGTCCCATCACCTCCCCCAGCCCCAGTGAACTGCCCCTGAGATCTCTCCCAGCCCCAGTGAATTGCATGCACGTACTCACACAGAGACACATGAACAGAAAACGTTGCAGGTCATTGCAGGACCATAAATCAAGCATAACTGCTCATTCACCTAAAAAAAATAAGAACTGGAAGGAGAAGCTAAGATGTTTGGTTTCAGTACAATTATAATTTGTCAGAATTTATCAAGGAGAGGGTGTATGTCTAAAGAACAACCGTGTAACCGCTCAAGCATTTTTACTTGAATGTTGATTTATGGTCCTTTAAGGATCCAGTGTAGAAGACACATCTAGCTGGCTGCATACAGCATTGCTGATTGGCTGCAAAATCTGGGCATGCTCACATGAACAGGGTACGCTTTTACAAAAATAAAACCTCTCAGGAGCCTAGCTCAATCCTGGGGGTGTAAATACCAGCTGCAACAGTTTTTTTTTAATGCAAAGATAAAAAACATAGTGCATGCAAATAAATGTAATCATACACTACAAATTCTCCTCTATCAGATGCATTCATAACCCAGCTCATTGCATATTCCTTTAACAGGAGATTTGACAATTTACAAAAAGCCTTGGGAAAGGGCCTCCTAGTGCAGGTGGGAATACAATACACAAATGTTACCTTTATATTTATTGAATTCCTTTTGTTTCATCTGTTCCATTTTTCCTGTAAATAATAAAAGCATCTTGTAATTACTTTGCAAAACATATTTGCATCTTTTTAATTATATTAGAAATATAATACACACAAATCACTAATGTAGTTCAGAGCTTTGATTGAAAAAAAGGATTTAACACTGGATTGATAGACATATCTTAAATTACGAATACAGTCACTAAAAGATTATAGAGTATGTTATTTTTTATGTTTATCATTTACGACTCTCTGTGACCTCATGGACTGTAACACATCAGGACATCTTTATGCCACATGTCATGCTGAGTGAGATAGTGGAGTGGGTTGACTGTTCCTTCTCCAGCAGCCCACGGCATACAGCTCCTGGTATTCCTAGGTGGTCTCCCATCCAAGTACTGACCAGGTCCAACCCTGCTTGGCTTTAGGGTGGTGTGACCTTTTGGTTTCCTATCTTGGAATCAAACCCATGTTGCAGTGGTGTAAACACTGAATCCTAACCACTGGACCACCAGGGAACCCCATAAAGTATGTATATATGTGTAAATAGAAAAAAAATATACAGTACACTATTCTAAGCTGGATTAGATATTGTCAAATTAAGCATATAATTAATTACTTTTGCCTTAGGGATCTCATTCTATATCGGATGTATACACGAGAATAAAAACAAAATGATCATATTACAACTACAAATCTTAGTAAATGTGTTAAGCTATAGATAATGTCACATTCTTGGCTGCCCAATTTTATGGTGTCACCAAAACACTGTAATGAGCCGCTTAACCCTTAATGTTCCCACGTCAAATCACTTTTCCTGATAATGGATATTAACGGAAATATTATAACATATTTATGAATATTTGCAGCATAAAATGTCTCCTGTCAGCTTTCCGTTAATTTAGAATAATGTTATAAAAATTGCAAATTTAGCTAAATATAAGATTCCATTATAAGCTGCTTCTTAGCTCTGTTAAATATAAGGAATGTTGTCTATAAATGTCACTCTAAATTTACCTTGAATTCATTATTATTAAAATCACAAATCTAGTATTTCTAATTTACTATTAATTAATTTTTAATATAAGCCTGGCATAATTCCATTATAATGCAAAGGTACATATTTTTAAATGTAACTTTGTATGGAACTCTGTATCATTATATAATGGAAATAATGTCACAAGTTACTTGTAAGGTGATGGAGGGGATCTGGGGACTCCTTATTTATCAACATTATAATGAGTGCTGTTAGTGGATTCGGAGAGAAGCTTTGTTGTTGTTTATTGTTCAGTCATGTCCAACTCTCTGTGACCCTATGGACTGCAGCACGCCAGGTACATCTCTCAGTCACTGCCCCTCAGCTCCATCTAGTTCATGTTCATTGCTTGAGTGTCCTCCTCTATCCATCTGTGCCATCCCCTTCTTCTTGTGAATTCAATCTTTCCCAGCATCAGAGTCTTTTCTAGGGAATCCTGCATTCTCATGATATGGCCAACATACTTAAGCCTCAGCCTCATGATCATACCTTCCAGTGAACAGCTAGTCTTGGTTTCCTAAAGTATTGATTTATTGGATCTTCTTGCATCCAAGGGACTCTAAACAGTTTTTGCCAACATCACAACTTAATTCTAAAGCATTCAGTCTTCCTTATGGTCTAGCTCTCACATCCATGAAAATACCATAGTTCTAACTATGTGGACCTTTGTTAATAGTATAATATGTTTGTCCAAGCTTGCCATAGCCTTCCGTCCCAGAAGCAAATGTCTTAATTTCAGTCATCATCTGAGGAGATATTGGATCCCTGAATAATCCAATCTGCCACTGCCTCCACTTCTTCCCCATCTATTTGCCTGGAAATATTAATGTGAATATAAAACAATATTATAACCATAATGGCTATGTCCAGCAATCAACTCTACAGAGAAAATAGTGGAGATACTGGTACTAGATCACTTCTGGAGAGGATAACCTCCAGGTATGGCAGGGCAAGATCTCAGTCCCTTGAATAACTAGTAGCCCTTAAATGTCATCAAGCCATAAAAAGCAGCTCTGCTGAATCATCTGTAAAGAGATCTAAATCCTGGAAGAGTGTTTTGTCCACAAAAAGTCAACCTCCCGAAGAGGCCACAGGGATTTATAAAAGAGAAACTCAGGATTATTATGGAGCGGACAAAAAAAGAGTCTGAGAAGAAAAGGAATAATTACTTGCACATGGTCAAGTGCTTCCAGTGTGGAGAAATGGGACATATGGCAGCTCAATCCCCAAATCGGAAAGTGCCAATGCAGTGCAATCTAGGAGAGACTACAGTTCACAGTGATGTGGTTAATCTAGTTGGCATGGAGTTAAAGCATCCATTTATCAGAGAAGTAACAATAAACAGCCAGAAAGTTAAGGGGCTGGTAGATTCAGGAAGTGCAGTTACCTTGTTTTAGAAGTGAGCGGTAGACCCAGATAAAGGGAACCCAGGAGAAATTGTGGGCATTACCAGTGTTCATGGAACAGCCATGAACACCGCAACAAAAACCACAAGGATTAAAATTAAGGGCATAAAATTACCGCCCCAGTAGTAGCAGCTGTCTAGTTTGTCTAAGGATATTTCTCCCTGTGAACGGCACAAGTGAGCTAAATCATTACATTATATTTAGGATGATGGTATGGAGATGAGTGCAATCTATAGGTCTATGTTCAACTACTTTCATGTTAAAAGGGACTCTGTCAGCGCAACAAGATGTTGATTTAATTTTAAAGAGCATTAAAAACTAGCTATACATTGTACTAAAAGTTTTTCTCTACATTGTAAATCATTTCTGAAATATTTAGAATTGTTTTTGCTGCTCAGTATGCTAATGTGCATCTCAGAGTGCTTGATAAGGGTGGGAGAGGGGCCTATATGGCAAATAATATTGCAGGATTTTATTTTGGCCACTACAGAGATAGACAAGCAAAATGTAATCTTAATTAGCACATCAAAACAGCTACTTAATAAACATGAGCAGCTTATTTGCATATACATAGAGTAACTACAATATACAATATTATATAAAAAAATGAATAACACAACAAACAGCCAACTTGACTTTTGGGTGACAGAGTTCCTTTAAGGAGCCCGTCATTTCTAGCTATTAAACTCATGACCCTGTAAACTCCAGATGACAATGTGTCCAGAAGATGAGGAAAGGCTGGATCTAGAAACAAAGGGCTCCATTCAATTTGAGACTCGCAACTTGATCACAGACAGCCCAATGTCTGCGAGTGAATTGCGGGCTCCCGCTCGTCTCCGATTGGGATGCTATTCAATTGCTCAGGGCCGCAAGTTATGGGCCCCAAGCCCGTAACCTCCCATTTCAAATCAGCCAATAGAAAATGAGACTGTCATTATTACGGCAGTAAAACATGGAGGTTAGATGTCATTCAATTAGGTTCGGGGGTCCCATCAGCGATCTGACTCGCAAATCTTCAAAATAAAGAATTATGAAAATTAATGCCAATACTGTTCTAGTCCATATGGGTGGCCGGATATGTATTAACCCATTGATACCCAAGATCAATTTAACTCTAAAATGAAACATAAAAAATAACATTAATTTCTTGCCGATTTGCGGGCTTGAGACTGTTGTGCAATTAATTCTAATGTCTATCATGGCTTTCCCCGTTATTTACAGTGCAGTATTGACTTTTTTATTTGCATTTACTGTGCTACGAATAGGTGTTTAACCCCTTTATGGGTCCTCTCTAGCAAATGTAAGTTTTTCTCCTTTGTTTGCCGTTTACAAGTGTGAATACATTTACGGGCTTGGGGAAATTAAGCAATTGAATAGCGATTTGCGATTTTAGCCTTGCGAAAGGGAAAGATCAAAGGCTTCTGGTGGCAGTAAGTTGAGTGGTTAAAATTCATCATCTTTTCAAGCCAGTAACTCAGAAGCCATTCTGAGCCCGCAAAAAAGATACCAGTTGAATAGCAAAGTAGCTTGCGACCTCACTTATGGGCTACCGGATCTTAAAATCTCTCAATTGAATCCTATTTAAATTTAGCCTCATCTAAGAAAGTTTACCTTCTATGGACGTCACATCTTCATTGGCAGCACTGTATGGTCTCCATCATCCAAAGTTTAGTTATTATGAGAAAAATCTCTTTCCTAAGGACATTCTCATAAGAGCAGATGTCCATACTTACCAAATATAGATAATATATAATGTAAAAAATACACTATTAAATCATATATCTAGATTGCTACATGGTGAACATTACTCACATTATTGCTAGTAAAAAGAAATGGATAATAAAACACATTAAAACTGTAATACCTTTTGAAATTGTTGTTTCCTGTTGCTCCATTTTGCGTAAAGTGCTTTCCAGTACTGATAAAAACACAAAACAGTAAGTGTTAGAAATAAAGATGCGCTTTGGGCTGTAGTTCATGAGCAGTTTGGTGTCAGAGCTTAAACTTTATCAAAATGTCAAAGGGTCCAGTGTGCTGTTTATGTAAATACTACTATATTAGGGTGGTCCAGTGGTTAGTATTTGGTGCTTTCACCGCTGTGACATGGGGTTGATTCCAGTCAGGAAACCAAGAAGTCACACCACCCTGAAGCAGTGCAGGGTTAAGCTTTGACAATACATGGATGGGAGACCACCTAGGAATACCAGGAGCTGTATGCTATGGCCCACTGGAGATGGTGTGTTGCTTTCCATGAGGCCACGGAGAGTTGGACACAACTGAGCAAAGCAAACAAACACACACTCTATAATGGTCACAAACAAAGGTTTGTCTCCAATAAGAAACACGTTTTGTAGATTTTGGAGGAAAAGCCATGTTCAGATCTGCTAGTTTCATCTGAGATTTTAAGTACATGTGTTTTATTTTCATCTTGCATTTTAAAATATATTGTTTTTTGCTACGAAGTCCCACTTGAGCTAGTCCGTAACACGCAAATGGAGCCCAAAACCCAACGTGTGCACGAGAGAACCTGCAAAGGTTTTAAAAGCCCTTATGTTTGCTGCGGCCCCCAAACCTCGCTCCGGCCTCAAAAGCTCCCCCCCTGCTCCCTAAATAAATCCCCATGCTGCAGGGGTCCCGATGGGGACCCCAGCAGGCTCCCAATATTAACCCTTCCTGTGGGGGTCCTGATCAGGACCACCGCTGCATTTAAAATTTAAATTTGCCACCTTGCGGTTCCTTAAAGGACTTTAAAGGTTCTTAAAGGACAGACGCTAAATAATAAATGAACACCTGCTGCGGGGTACTATAAGTACCGTCGGGCACCTAAAATTAACCCCCCTATGCTGGTGGTCCCCATCGGGACCCCCGCAGTGACATGGTCCTCGCAGTCCTGACATGGCCCTCGCTGAATTTACCAATTTAAATTTCCCGCGCAGGTCTTTAAATGGCCCACGGCACACAAATAGTGAACCCCTGTCACTGGGTACTTTCATTACCCCCTTGGCACCTAACAATAACACCCCTCTATGCTGTAGTGGTCCCAATCGTGACCCCCACATTGTCCCAACATTAACCCTTGCAGCGGGGGTCCTGATCGGGACCCCCACTACACTTAAAATTCAAATTTGCCGTCTTGCAAGTCTTGAAAGACCTTAAAGGCTGAACAGACCTGAAAGACCATCATATAGACCATCGTGACCTTCTAATTAACCCCCTCAGTCCAATGGGGGTCTATATAGACCCCTATATGGCACTATTAACCCATAAAATAACACTGTAAGTGCCATTAGGGTCCTCCAGTGCCCAGTGACACAAAGTCTAAGGCACTACACTATTAATCTTAAATATAACCCATTAACCCTAACTATACCTCATTAACCCATTAACCCAAACTATACCCAATTAACTATAACTATAACCCTAATTTATCATCTTAATGGAGCAAATATAGGGGTATCAGATATTGAAAGGGATTTGGGAGTGCTTGTGGACAACCACCTAGGTAACAGTGCTCAATGCCAAGCAGCAGCTGCAAAGGCAAATAAAATATTAGCATGTATTAAGAAGGGTATAGAAGCCAGGAAAGCAAATATAATTCTGCCACTATACAAATCCCTAGTACGCCCCCATTTGGAATATGAAGGACGATTTTTGGGCCCCACTACATAAAAAGGACATTTTAAAGCTGGAAAAATACAGAGAGGGGCTACAAAAATAAGAAGGGGAATGGAAGGGCTTTTATGAAGAAAGACTAACCAGCTGAAATGTATTTTCTCTTGAAAAAAGGCATCTAAGAGGGGATATGATTGCCCTATATAAATACATCCAGGGTCAATACAAGGCTTTGTCAGAGAAACTTTTTGTGCTAAGATGTTTTCAACTGATAAGAGGACAGCCGTTGAAGTTAGAAGTAAAAAGATTCCACCATAAAAGTAACAAAAGGGTTCTCCACAGTAAGGGTGGTTAATCTGTGGAATTCTCTACCAAAGAAGGTGGTCATTTGATAGATAACTTTAAAAAGGGATTGGATATATTCTTAAATAAAAAGGGCATTTAAGGTTATCCTGCATAATTAGAAAGGAATTTGCTACAAATATTATTATTTTTTGCTTTTATATTAATGGATTAATTGCTCCAAAATTTACAACCAAGCTGATGCAGAATATCGGATGCAATTATTGCCGTCACATATATTCAGGGAGAATCAAAACATCCACTATATTCAATAAAGCAACTTATAACAATTGATATGTTTTTTCCCTATTAGCAATGTGACAGTATACTCTTACTATGCAGATAGCTTCCATAAGTGGCTTCTTGTGGGACAGCATAACCTAACGGGACGGAGTTAGCTGATTAGAATGTGATTTATTTTCTAATACAATTACAGTATACAGAGCACCTGCCTATATATGGACCTTATACAGTTAACCATATACCAGTAATAGTGGTATATATTGTCCAATTTCTCTAAGGGTTAACTTAGTAGTTCAAAGCAATCATTATCAGATAACTATTTTGGTGCTCTGTTGTAAGATAATCCCCCTTCATTTAAGGAAAGACCTAGAGGAACGTCACACAGTGCTCCTGTGACCTCCAAAACACTGGGCAAAGTGTTCTGCCGAGATTTGGCTCATGCATAAATACATCTTCTTGTTTCCCAGCCTAAACTAACAAATCTACATAAACCAGTGTCTAGTTATAAGAGTAAGATATATTTCCTAAGGGCATTCTCATACGAGCAAATGACCACAATAACATATCATTTATTAAATGCACTATTATATCACATATCTAGGTTGCTAACATTGTCACCTTTTATACAGTGATTATCAGAACATTACTCATTGTACTGGTAGTGAAAAGACTGGATAACAAAACATAATAAAAAGGTAATACCTGTTAAATCTGTTTTTGGAGTAGTTTCAGGTTGGTCCATTTTCTTGCTTTCCAGCACTGATAAAACAACAAACACAAATCAGTAATTGTAGAGACAAAATATACACAATGAGCTATAGATCATGTCCAGTTTAGTGTCAGAGTTTAAACTGCATTACAATTCCAAAGGGTCCAGGGTGGATCTTTTTGTAAATCCAACTCTGTAATGGATCCAATTCAAGGGCTGTCTCCAGGAAGAAAATATTTTTTGTAGTTTGACAATGTAAATGATAAAAAAAAATGAATAAATCATTGAATACACCCAAAAAATCCATACTCTTATATCCATCATCTGCCACATACCATCTGCTTTGTCCTTCTCCTGCACCCTCAGCAATGCGTGTTCCTTTTATAATAAACTCACCTCCATTCATAACCTATTTATTTGTAACTCCCTCTCATATTGTAGCTCTCACTTCAGTCACACCCTTATGCCTACACCGTAACTTGGCTTGTTCCTAGGCCTATTACTTTCTTCTTGCTGCACTTTTCGCTGCATTCTCCAGTTCCTTCCCTCCAATTCTCATCTTTCATAGCTCACACTATGCTTTTCTTCTCACACATCTCTCTGTGACTTGCTGTGACATACACTTGTGCTCAAAAGTATGCATACCCTATCAGAAATTGTGACATTTGGGCATTTATTTTGAAAATATGACTGATCATGAAATAAATGTATTTTGTTGAAGGATAGTGATCATATGAAGACATTTATTATCACATCGTTATTTGGCTCCTTCTTGAGACGTAATGATAAGAGAAATTATCCATGGCCCTGATCAAAAGTTTACACACACAGATTAAAATGGCAAATAAAGGTTAATTCCCCACACCTGTGGATGTTTAATTTGCAATTAGTGTCTGTGGATAAATAGTCAATGAGTTTGTTAGCTCTCACATGGATGCACTGAGCAGACTAGATACTGAGCCATGGGCAAAAGAAAAGAACTGTCAAAAGACCTGCATAACACAGCACACACAGCACTTTATTTTTAAGTCTTGCAGCCCTATTAAATTCCCCCAACGTGAAAAACCCATGTTACGGCTATTAAATTGGCCTTGTACAGCTACCCGTAAACGGGTTACATCTGGAAAAATCCTATCGGCTGTTGAAATCAGAACTCTGTTGCCGCAAAGCCTTTGATCTGTCAAGCCCGTAAATGTTACGTTCAAAAATCGGTATTAAATTGCTACAAATCCACTGGCATTCAAAGCCGTAACCCACAAATCGAGACAAAAATCCTATGGGTACTAGAGAGGACCCACAATGGTGTTAAAGTCCTATCCGTAGCACTGTAAATGCAAATCGCAACACAATACTGTATCTTAAATTGTAGCCTGGGAAAAAGATTTAAGACAAAATTGAAAAGCTGATGTTTGGTATAAGTTGTTTCTCCTAGTAAAAAAAAGTTAGTTATGTCTCATATTGGGATCTGTTTTTTAAAACATTGCAATGGTGGTATTTGTTTCCGGAGAGGTTGAATACTTTCAATACCGATAAAGAAATTAAATGTTGGAAAGGATGCGGGGAAAAGGGCACATTGCTACATCAGTGGTGGGAATGCGAGAAGGTTGGACCTTTATGGAGATAATGTACAGAACAGATATCAAAAATCCTAGAAAAAGAAATTCAATTGGACCCATAATTAGTGATATTACACCTTAATATAGCAACAACATTTCCGTATAATACATACTTAATAATTCATAATCTTTTGGCAGTAAAATGGATTTTGATAAAATGCTGGAATTTGGAAACAGTCCCGTCATGGGGTAGTGTTCAATATAAAATCTCAAGAGATAGAGAACTAGAGAGAAATTGGAATTGGAAAATTAGAAATAAATCCCTTATGAATAAATGTGTCTCCTGGGACGAATATGTAAAGAAGTATGGTGATGTGTAATGGGAATAGTATTAACTAAAAGGTAATTGAAACTTTCTTCTTTTTAAAATAGAAAGGAACCATTTGGATTTTAATATGGAAACTGTGATGTAAATGTGGATTGAAATTATGTATGTATCTTGTATGTACCTTTTGATTTGTTTTGTGAAAAATTAATAAAAAGATGTAAAAAACAAAAAAATCTTGTAGCCCTATTAAATTCCCCCAACGTGAAAACCCATGGCCCGCAACGGAGCCCGTCAGACTTATGGCTATTAAATTGACCTTATCCAGCTATCCGCAAACGATCTGCGGGTTACATGTGGGAAAATCTTATTGGCTGTCGAAATTGGAACTCTGTTGCTGCAAAGCCTTTGATCTGTAAAGCCCGTAAATGTTACTTTCGCAAATCACTATTAAATTACTACGAATCCACTGGCGTTCAAACCCGTAACCCCCAAATGGAGCCAAAAATTCTACAGGTACTAGAGAGGACGCACAATGGGGTTAAAGTCCTATCCGTAGCACTGTATATGCAAATATCAACACACTACTGTATCTTAAATTAAAGGTAAAGTGTTGTTAGGTATTAAAATTAATAGCACAACATTCTCAAGTCACAAATCTGCAATATAAAATACGTTTTTTAAATGTTTCATTTACGTGTTATATCAGTCCCGGCAATCAATGTGTTAATACATATAATGAAACTCACATGGACTGGAATATCATATTTACTGATTTATGAACATTGCATTATTTCTGGATCCGATCGTAACTCGTAATCCAAACCCATAAGAGATTGAAACCTAACCTCCATTTTTCAGTGACGTATTGATGACAATTTCTTTTTCTATTGGCTCCGTCTAAACCCGTAACTACAGATTTGACTAATCAATCATGTTAATGGCCGCACATGCAATGTTCCCATGAACAGAATATTGGATGACGGCCACATTTGTTGCGGGCTTGGCTAATTTAATAGCTCTGTAACTCCGCCGAATTACAAGGCCACAGGCTTTATTGGTGTACAGGTGGAATTTAATATGGCCCTAGGTTTTGCACTTGTATTTGAAAAAAAACTAAAAAAAAAAACTGTAGACATATGTGTTCCTAATACCTCCACTTACTGTATAAAATACATAATTCAGTCTGCTTCAATGGGTATTTTTGTTACACATAGAATGGTCTGCTAGGGGGGCAAATATTTTTTTTGCATGGGGGCTCCCATACACTAGCTTCGCCACTGTGTGTATATACAGCAAATGTCCCAATTATAGCGCAAAAAAAAAGTACAGTTTTAAAACAGTGTAATTACATTTTAAGTATCTATGAAACAATGAGCAGCGGTGGAGTTACTGCTGGTGTAGTAGGTGCAAAGCATTGGGGCCCACAATAGGGGTAATCTGACCATCTTATTTTTTGTATTGTATAGAGAAGTTGCACGGGAAGGCTTCAAATTATTTTTCACTGAGTCCCTCTGTCAAGAAGCCAATATAATTATTATATTATTTTATTACATTATATATAACATTAACCATCAAGTATAAAGTGTTTCCCAATTTTATCCAATTTTACTCAATATGGGTTGAACCTATTATCATCAGAATTCATGTAAATATAGTTCTGGTTCACATACCCACAATTATAATTATAACTAGGAAATTGCCTGTCAAAAATGGCAGGAATAAAATTGTAAGCCTGGCAATGCTGTTTGCCACACAATGCAAGGCTATGGGGCCTCTGGGCACCTTCGGCACCCATCGCGAGACCCGCTCTAAGCGCCTTCGACGCTCATCTTGTGGCTCGCAATGAGCGCCTTCGTTGCTCATTGCGAGCCTCTTCCTCATCTACTATACAGGCCGTGCGATGAGTTGCCAGTTTTGGTACTTTTCTGCTTTGCAATGATCACCATCGGCACTCATTGCGAGCTCCATGAGCCCCATGATGGCGGCATAATGGATTTTTTCCCAAAAAATATCTCCCCCTCCCGTGTGTCTCTTTCCGCTCCTCTCCCTCCCCTGTCTCTCTTTGCCCCCTCTCTCACTTCACTGTTTCTCATTCCCCCTATCTCACTCCCTGTCTCTCTTTCATCCTCTATCCCTTCACTCTCTCTCTTCTCCCCCCTCCCTCCCATGTGTCTCTTCCACCACTTCCTCCCCTGTATCTATTCCCCCTCTCCCTCTTCTTTGTCTCTTCACCCTCCTCTCCCCCGTATCTCTTCCCTTCTCCTGTGTCTCTTCCTGCTCCTCTCCTCCTCTCCCTACCCTGAGTCTCACCCCTCTGTTGTGTTTGTTTGCTTTCTTCTCTCTCCCCTGTGTCTTCCCCCTCCTCCCTCTCCTGTGTCCTCCCCACCCTCTCCTGTGTCTTTCCCCCTTTCCCTCCCCTATGTCTCTCCCCTCCAACCCATTGTATCTTTCCCAACTCTCTCACTCCCCTGTCTCTCTTTGCCCCCTCTATCCCTCCCCTTTCTCTCTTCCCCGTCTCGCTCCCATGTGTCTTTTCCCCCCTCTACCTCCCATGTGTGTCTTCCCCCACTCCCACCCCTGTAATTTTTCCCCTCTCCCTCCTTGTTGTCTTTTTCCCCTCCTCTCCCTCCTGTGTTACTTCCCCCCTCCCTTGTGTCTCTTCCCGCTCCTCTCCCCCTCTCCCTCCCCTGTGTCTCCCCCCTCTCCTGTGTTTCTCTCCTTTCTTCTCTCTCCCCTGTGTCTGTCTTCCCCATCCTCCCGCTCCTGTGTCTTCCCCCTTTCTCCCCTGTGTCTGTTTTCCCCCCTCCCTCCCCTGTGTTTCTCCCCCTCTGTCCCTCCCCAGTGTCTCTGCCCCCTCCATTGTGCATCTTCCCCCTCCTCTGTGTCTCTTCCCCCTCCTCACCCTGCACTGCTCTCGGTAGTCCTCACAGTGGCTTAAAGGTGAAAATCATCAGTGGGGCAGGTAGAGCACCTCCAAAACACTGGGAAAAGTGTTCTGCCAAGATTTAGCTCATGCATAGATACATATTCTTGTTTCCCAGCCTAATCTAACAAATCTACATAAACCAGTGTCTAGTTATAAGAGTAAGATATATGTCCTAAGGGCATTCTCATAAGAGCAAATGTCTACAATAACACATAATTTATCAAATGCACTATTATATCACAAATCTAGGTTGCTAACATTGTCACCTTTTATACAGTGATTATCAGAACATTACTCATTGTACTGGTAGTGAAAACACTGGATAACAAAACATAATAAAAAGGTAATACCTGTTGAAGCTGTTTTTAAAGTAGTTTCAGGTTGCTCCATGTTCTTGCTTTCCAGCACTGATAAAAAAACAAACACAAATTAGTAATTGTAGAGACAAAATATACACAATGAGCTATAGATCATGTCCAGTTTAGTGTCAGAGCTTAAACTGCATTACAATTCCAAAGGGTCCAGGGTGGATTTTTTTGTAAATCCAACTCTATAATGGATACAATTCAAGGTCTGTCTCCAGTAAGAAAATAATTTTTGTAGTTTGACAATTTAAATGATAAAAAATGAATAAATAATTGCATGCACACAAAAAATACATACTCTTATATCCATCATCTGCCACATACCATCTGCTTTGTCCTTCTCCTTCACCCTCAGCAATGCGTGTTCCTTTTATAATAAACTCACCTCCATTCATAACCTATTTATTTGTAACTCCCTCTCATATTGTAGCTCTCACTTCAGTCACACCCTTATGCCTACACCGTAACTTTGCTTGTTCCTAGGCCTATTACTTTCTTTTTGCTGCACTTTTCGCTGCATACCCCAGTTCCTTCCCTCCAATTCTCATCTTTCATAGCTCACACTATGCTTTTCTTCTCACACATCTCTCTGTGATTTGCTGTGATCTACAGTTGTGCTCAATAGTTTACATACCCTATCAGAAATTGTGACATTTGGGCATTTAATTTGAAAATATAACTGATTATGCAAAAAAATGTTTTTTAATAAAGGATAGCGATCATATGAAGACATCAATTATCACATAGTTGTTTGGCTCCTTTTTGAATCATTGTGACATTTGGGCATTTATTTTGAAAATATGACTGATCATGATTTTGTTGAAGGATAGCGATCATATGAAGACATTTATTATCACATCATTGTTTGGCTCCTTGAATCACAATGATAACAGAAATAAACCATGGCCCGATCAAAAGGTTACACACAAGCTTAAAATGGCAATTAAAGGTTAATTTCCCACACCTATTTTTCACTGTGGCTCCCATGCACTAGCTGCGCCACTGTGTGTATTTACAGCAAATGTCCCAATTATAGCGCATATAATATGTACAGTTTAATAAATATATAATTACAATTGATTGTTATTAAGCATTTTGTTTGGAAGCGTTTGATAAATGAGCTTGGTCATTTAAAGCATCTATGAGATAATGAGCAGCGGTGGAGCTACTGCTGGTGTAGTAGGTGCAAAGCATTGGAGCCCACAATAGGGGTAATCTGACCATCTCATTTTTTTGTATTGTGTAGAGAAGTTGTCTGGTAAGGCTTCAAATTATTTTTCACTGAGTCCCTCGGTCAAGAAGCCAATATAATTATTATATTATTTTATTACATTATATACCTAACATTAACCCCAACTATGAGGGTCTTCATGGACCCTTCATGGCACCTTACATAAACTCCTCTGCCATGGGGTTCCTCAAATACCGCCTATAGCACCCTAACCAACAACAACAAAAATTGTCCATAATCCAATTCTGAATAATAAACCTGGTTATTCATAGGAGAACTTTGTCTCCAAACCATCAAGTATAAAGTGGTTCCCAATATTACACAATATGGGTTGAACCTATTATTATCAGAATTCATTTAAGTGTAGTTCTGGTTTAAATACCCACAATTATAATTATAACTATGATATTGCGCTCATCGTGAGCCCCGCGATGAGCCGCTGTAATGCTCATTGCCATTTTTGGAACTTTTCTGCTTTGCAATGATGACCTTCTGTGCTCATCGCGAGCCCCATGATGACAGCATGATGGATTTTTTTCCCAAAAGTCACCCCCCCTCCCGTGTGTCTGTTTACACTCCTCTCCCTCCCCTGTCTCTCTTTGCCCCCTCTCTCCCTCCCCTGTCTCTCATTCCCCCTCTCTCCCTCCCCTGTATCTCTTCCCCCCTCTGTGCCTCCCCTGTCTCTCTTTTCCCCCTCTCCCTCCTGTTTCTCTTCCCCCACTCTACCACCCCTGTCTCTTCCCCCACACCCTCCCCTGTAACTCTTCCCCCTCCTCTTTGTCTCTTCCCCTCTTCTGCCCCCGTGTCTCTTTCCCCTCCACGGTGTCTCCCCTCTGTGTCTCTTCCAGCTCCTCTCCCCCTTTCTACCTCTCCTGTGTCTCTCTGACCCTCCTCTTTGTATCTTTCCCCGTTCTCCCTCCCCTGTGTCTATTTCCCCTCCTCTGTGTCTCTTCCCCCTCCATTCCCTCTGGCCCCACACTTCAACGGATAGTCCTCAGAGTGACTTAAATGTGTTAGTCATCAGTGGGGCAGGGAGAGCATCTCTCCCATACCTCCTTTCTTCCCTCTCCCTCCCCTGGGCCTCTCTTTGCCCCCTCCCTCCTCTCCTGTCTCTCTTTCCACCTTTCTCCCTCCCCTGTCTCTCTTTCGCCCTCTCTCCCTCCCGTCTCTCTTCCCCCCTCTCCTCTGTATCTCCTTCCCCCTCTCCCTCCTTTGTGTCTCCATTCCCCCTACTCTCCCTCCCTTGTCTCCTGTCCCCCCTCCTATCCCTCCCTTGTCTCAAAACATCCTCTATAGTCAATAAAGCAACTTATAACAATTGCTATGTTGTATCCCTATTACAATGTGACAGTATACTCTCACTATGCAGATAGCTTCCATAAGTGGCTTCTAGTGGGACAGCATAACCTAAAGGGACGGAGTTAGCTGATTAGAATGTGATCTGTTTGCTAATACAATTACAGTATACAGAGCACCTGTCTATACATGGACCTTTTAGAATACAGAATACCTGCCTATACATGGCCCTTATACAGTTAACCATATACCAGTAATAGTGGTATATATTGTCCAATTTTCCTATGGGTTAACTTAGTAGTTCAAAGCAATCATTATCAGTTAACTATTTTGGTTCTCTGTTGTAAGATAACCCCCCTTCATTTAAGGATAGACCTAGAGGAACGTCACACAATGCTCCTGTGACCTCCAAAACACTGGACAAAGTGTTCTGCCGAGATTTAGCTCATGCATAGATACATCTTCTTGTTTCCCAGCCTACATCTAACAAATCTACATAAACCAGTGTCTAGTTATAAGAGTAAGATATATTTCCTAAGGGCATTCTTATAAAAGCAAATGTCCTCAATAGCATATCATTTATCAAATGCACTATTATATCACATATCTAGGTTGCTAACATTGTCACTTTGTATACAGTGATTATCAGAACATTACTCATTGTACTGGTAGTGAAAAGACTGGATAACAAAACATAATAAAAAGGTAATACCTGTTGAAGCTGTTTTTGGAGTAGTTTCAGGTTGCTCCATTTTCTTGCTTTCCAGCACTGATAAAAATCACAAATCAGTAAATGTAGAGACAAAATATACACAATGAGCTATAGATCATGTCCAGTTTAGTGTCAGAGCTTAAACTGCATTACAATTCCAAAGGGTCCAGGGTGGATCTTTTTGTAAATCCAACTCTATAATGGATACAATTCAAGGGCTGTATCCAGTAAGAAAAATAATGTTTGTAGTTTGACAATGTAAATGATAGAAAATGAGTAAATAATTGCATACACCCAAAAAATCCATACTCTTATATCCATCATCTGCCACATACCTTCTGCTTTGTCCTTCTCCTGCACCCTCAGCAATGCGTGTTCCTTTTATAATAAACTCACCTCCATTCATAACCTATTTATTTGTAACACCCTCTCATATTGTGGCTCTCACTTCAGTCACACCCTTATGCCTACACCGTAACTTTGCTTGTCCCTAGGCCTATTACTTTCTTCTTGCTGCACTTTTCGCTGCATACCCCAGTTCCTTCCCTCCAATTCTCATCTTTCATAGCTCACACTATGCTTTTCTTCTCACACATCTCTCTGTGATTTGCTGTGATCTACAGTTGTGCTCAATAGTTTGCATACCCTATCAGAAATTGTGAAATTTGGGGATTTATTTTGAAAATATGACTGATCATGCAAAAAAATGTATTTTATTGAAGGATAGCGATCATATGAAGACATAATTATCACATCGTTGTTTTGCTCCTTTTTGAATCACAATGATAACAGAAATCACCCATGGCCCTGATCAAAAGTTTACAAACACAACTTAAAATGGCAATGAAAGGTTAATTTCCCACACCTGTGGCTTTTCGATTTGCAATTAGTGTCTGTGTATAAATAGTCAAGGAGTTCGTTAGCTCTCACATTTATGCACTGAGAAGGCTAGATACAGAGCCATTGGGAGCAGAAAAGAACTGTCAAAAAACCTGCATAACACAGCACACACAGCACTTTATTTGTAATCTTGCAGCCCTATTAAATTTCCCCAACTTGAAAACCCATAGCCCGTAACGGATCCCAATAGACTTACGGCTATTAAATTGGCCTTGTACAGCTACCCGCAAACGATCTGCGGGTTACATGTGGAAAAATTATATGGGCGTTCGAAAACATGGTATTTTGTTTCCGGAGAGGTTGAATACTTTCAATACTGATAAAGAAATTACATGTTGGAAAGGATGTGGGAAAAAGGGCACATTGCTACATCAGTGGTTGGAATGCCAGAAGGTTGGACCTCTATGGAGACAATGTACAGAACAGATATCAAAAATCTTAGAAAAAGAACTTGAATTGGATCCATAATTAGCGGTATTACACATCAATATAGAAACAACATTTCCAAATAATACATACTTAATAATTCATATTTTTTTGGCAGTAAAATGGATTTTTATAAAATACTGGAATTTGGAAACAGTCCCGTCATGGGGTAGTGTTCAATATAAAATCTCAAGAGATAGAGAACTAGAGAGAAATTGGAATTGGAATATTAGAAATAAATCCCTTATGAATAAATGTGTCACCTGGGACGAATATGTAAAGAAGTATGGTGATGTGTAATGGGAATAGTATTAACTAAAAGGTAATTGAAACTTTCTTCTTTTTAAAATAGAAAGGAACCATTTGGATTTAAATATGGAAACTGTCATGTAAATGTGGATTAAAAATGATGTACATTTCTTGTATGTATCTTTTGATTTGTTTTGTGAAAAATTAATAAAAACATATAAAAAATGTTTTAAAAAGTATTGCAGCGCTATTAAATTCCACCAATGTGAAAACCCATAGCCTGTAATGGAGCCCGCTAGGCTTACGGCTATTAATTTGGCCTTGTACAGTTACGCGCAAACGATCTGAGGGATACATGTGGGAAAATCCTATCGGCTGTCGAAATCGGAACTCTATTGCCGCAAAGTCGTTGATCTGTCAAGCCCGTAAATGTTACGTTCACAAATCGCTATTAAATTGCTATGAATCCACTGGCGTTCAAACCCATAACCTGCAAATGGAGCCAAAAATCCTACGGGTTCTAGAGAGGACCCGCAATGCGGTTAAATCCTATACGTAGCACGGTAAATGCAAATATGAACGCACTACTGTATTTTAAATTAAAGGTAAAGTGTTGTTAGATATTAATATTAATAGCACAACATTCTCAAGCTTGCAAATTTGCATTATAAAATTACTTTTTTAAATGTTTCATTTTTCTGTGTTATATCGATCCCGGCAATCAATGTGTTAATACATATAATGGAACTCGCATGGACTGGAATATCATATTTACTGATTTATTAATATTGCATTATTTCTAAAATGCGGGTCTGATCGTAACTCGTAATCCAAACCCACAAGGGATTGAAATCTAACCTCCGTTTTTCGTGACGTAATGATGACGATCTCTTTTTCTATTGGCTCCATCTAAACCCATAACTACAGATTTAACTAATCGATCATGTTCACGGCCACACATGCAATGTGCCGAAGAATGGTTTATGGGTTTGGATGTCAGCAACGTCTGTTGTGGGCTTGGCTAATTTACTAACTGTGTAACTCCAAACAAATATCTTTTTTTTTTTTCTCTCTCTTTTTTCCAACGAATTTCGAGCCCACAGACGTTGTGGGTGTAGAAGAAGCCAATATAATTATTACATTATTTTATTACATTATATATATAACATTAACCGCAACTATAGGGGACTTCAAGGACCCCTCATGGCACCTAACATAAACCCCTCTGACATGGGGTTCCTCAAATACCACCCATTGCACCCTAACTAGCAACAAAAACGTATCCATAATACAATTCTGAGTAATAAACCTAGGTATTCATAGAACTTTGTCTCCAAACCATCAAGTATTAAGTGGTTCCCAATTTTGCCATATATGGGTTGAACCTATTATCATCAGAATTCATGTAAGTGTAGTTTTGGTTCATATACCCACAATTATAATTGTAACTATGAAATTGCCTGTCAAAAAAGACGGGAATAATATTCTAAGCCTGGCAATGCTGAGAGGTTGTGGGCCCTC
Organism: Discoglossus pictus; assembly: GCA_027410445.1. NCBI lineage: Eukaryota > Metazoa > Chordata > Amphibia > Anura > Alytidae > Discoglossus > Discoglossus pictus. Next base: position 40,466,947 of record CM050176.1, on the reverse strand, counting down.
TGAGCACCTTTGGTGCTCATCACGAGACTCTGCCCCCATTGACTTTACAGGCCCCGCGATAAGCGCCTCCACCACTCATCACAAGCCACGCAATGAGCGGCTACACTGGTTTCGGAATTTTTCTGCTATCCAATGATCACCTTCAGTGTTCATCACGAGCCCCACGATGACGGCATGATGAATTTTTCCCCCAAAATACCCCCTCCCCTCTGTCTCTTTCCCTCCTCACCCTTCCCTGTCTCTCTTTACCCCCTCTCTACCTCCCCTGACTCTCATTCCCCCCTCTCTCCCTCCCCTGTCTCTCATTTCCCCCTCTCCCTCCCCTGTGTCTTTTCCCCCACTCTGTCCCCTGTATCTCTTCCCCCTCTCTCCTCGTTGTCTATTCCCCTTCCTCTCCCCAACCCGTGTCTCATCCCCCTCCCCCATGTCTCTTCCGGCTCCTCTCCCCCTCTCCCTCCCCTGTGTCTTCTCCCTCTCCTGTGTTTCCTTTCTTCTCTCTCCTGTGTCTTCCCCTGTCTCTCTTTCCCCCCTCTCTCTCCACTGTCTGTCTTTCCCCTCTCAGTAATAGTGGTATATATTGTCCAATTTTTCTATGGGTTAACTTAGTAGTTCAAAGCAATCATTATCAGTTAACTATTTTGTTTCTCTGTTGTAAGATAATCCCCTTCATTTAAGGATAGACCTAGAGGAACGTCACACAGTGCTCCTGTGACCTCCAAAACACTGGGCAAAGTGTTCTGCCGAAATTTGGCTCATGCATAGACACATCTTCTTGTTTCCGAGCCTACATCTAACAAATCTACATAAACCTGTGTCTAGTTATAAAAGTAAGATATATTTCCTAAGGGCATTCTCATAAGAGCAAATGTCCACAATAACATATCATTTATCAAATGCACTATTATATCACATATCTAGGTTGCTAATATTGCAAACTTTTATACAGTGATTATCAGAACATTACTCATTGCACCGGTAGTGAAAAGACTGGATAATAAAACATAATAAAAAGGTAATACCTGTTGAAGCTATTTTTGGAGTAGTTTCAGGTTGCTCCATTTTCTTGCTTTCCAGCACTGATAAAAAAACAAACACAAATCAGTAATTGTAGAGACAAAATATACACAATGAGCTATAGATCATGTCCAGTTGAGGGTCTTCATGGACCCCTCATGGCACCTAACATAAACCCCTCTGCCATGGGGTTTCTCAAATACCGCCTATAGCACCCTTGCCAACAACAACAAAAATTCTGATTAATATACCTAGTTATTCATAGGAGAACTTTGTCTCCAAACCATCAAGTATAAAGTGGTTCCCAATCTTACCCAATATGGTTTGAACCTATTATTATCAGAATTCGTGTAAGTGTAGTTCTGGTTCAAATACCCACAATTATAATTATAACTATGATATTGCGCTCATCGTGAGCCTCGCAATGAGCGGCTTTGACGCTCATTGCCATTTTTGGAACTTTCCTGCTTTGCAATGATGACCTTCTGTGCTCATTGCGAGCCCCATGATGACAGCATGATGGAATTTTTTCCCAAAAGTCACCCCCCTCCCGTGTGTCTCTTTCCGCTCCTCTCCCTCCCCTGTATCTCTTCCCCCCTCTGTGGCTCCCCTGTCCCTCTTTTCCCCCTCCCTCTCCTGTTTCCCTTCACCCACTCTACAACCCCTGTGTCTCTTCCCCCACACCCTCCGCTGTATCTCTTCCCCCTCTCCCTCCTCTTTGTCTCTTTCCCTCCTCTGCCCCTGTGTCTCTTCCCCCCTCCTCTGTGTCTCCCGTCTGTGTCTTTTCCAGCTCCTCTCCCCCACTCTCAATCCCCCGTGTCTCCCCTCTCTCCTGTGTTTTTTTTCCTTTCTTCTTTCTACCCTGTGTCTTCCCCCTCCTCACTCTCCAGTGTCTTCCCCCTCCCTCTCCTGGGTCTCCCCCCTCTCCCTCCCCTATAACTCTCCCCCTCTCATGTATCTCTCTGACCTGTATCTCCCCTTTGTATATTTTCCCCTTCTCCCTCCCCTGTGTCTATTCCCCCTTGTCTGTGTCTCTTCCCCCTCCACTCCCTCTGGCCCACGCACTGCTCCGGATAGTCCTCATAGTCACTTAAATGTGTAATACCATACCTCCTTTCCTCCCTCTCGCTCCCCTGTGTCTCTCTTTGCTCCCTCTCTCCCTCTCCTGTCTCTCTTTCCCCCTATCTCCCTCCCCTGTCTCTCTTCCCCCCTCTCTCCCTATTTGTGTCTCCGTTTCCCCTCCTCTCCCTCCCTTGTCTCCTTCCCGCCTCCTCTCCCTCCCTTGTCTCCTTCCTCCCTCCTCTCCCTCCCTTGTCTCAAAACATCCACTATATTTAATAAAGCAAGTTATAACAATTGCTATGTTATATCCCTATTATCAATGTGACAGTATACTCTCACTATGCAGATAGCTTCCATAAGTGGCTTCTAGTGGGACAGCATAACTTAAAGGGACGGAGTTAGCTGATTAGAATGTGATCTGTTTACTAATACAATTACAGTATACAGATCACCTGCCTATATATGGACCTTATACAGATAACTATATACCAGTAATAGTGGTATATATTGTCAAATTTCTCTACGGGTTAACTTGGTAGTTCAAAGCAATCATTATCAGATAACTATTCGGGTGCTCTGTTGTAAGATAATCCCCCTTCATTTAAGGATAGACCTAGAGGAACGTCACACAGTGCTCCTGCGACCTCCAAAACACTGGGCAAAGTGTTCTGCCGAGATTTGGCTCATGCATAGATACATCTTCTTGTTTCCCAGCCTAATCTAACAAATCTACATAAACCAGTGTCTAGTTATAAGAGTAAGATATATTTCCTAAGGGCATTCTTATAAAAGCAAATGTCCTCAATAACATATCATTTATCAAATGCACTATTATATCACATATCTAGGTTGCTAACATTATCACCTTTTATACAGTGATTATCAGAACATTACTCATTGTACTGGTAGTGAAAAGACTGGATAACAAAACATAATGAAAAGGTAATACCTGTTGAAGCTATTTTTGGAGTAGTTTCAGGTTGCTCCAATTTCTTGCTTTCCAGCACTGATAAAAAACAACACACAAATCAGTAATTGTAGAGACAAAATATACACAATGAGCTATAGATCATGTCCAGTTTAGTGTCAGAGCTTAAACTGCATTACAATTCCAAAGGGTCCAGGGTGGATCTTTTGGTAAATCCAACTCTATAATGGATACAATTCAAGGGCTGTCTCCAGTAAGAAAATATTTTTTGTAGTTTGACAATGTAAATGTTAAAAAATTAAGAAATAATTGCATGCACCCAAAAAATCCATACTCTTATATCCATCATCTGCCACATACCATCTGCTTTGTCCTTCTCCTGCACCCTCAGCAATATGTGTTCCTTTTATAATAAACTCACCTCCATTCATAACCTATTTATTTGTAACTCCCTCTCATATTGTGGCTCTCACTTCAGTCACACCCTTATGCCTAAACCGTAACTTTGCTTATTCCTAGGCCTATTACTTTCTTCTTGCTGCACTTTTCGCTGCATACCCCAGTTCTTTCCCTCCAATTCTCATCTTTCTTAGCTCACACTATGCTTTTCTTCTCACACATCTCTCTGTGATTTGCTGTGATCTACAGTTGTGCTCAATAGTTTGCATACCCTATCAGAAATTGTGAAATTTGGGTATTTATTTTAAAAATACGACTGATCATGCAAAAGATGTATTTTGTTGAAGGATAGCGATCATATGAAGACATTAATTATCACATCGTTGTTTGGCTCCTTCTTGAATCACAATGATAACAAAAATCACCCATGGCCCTGATTAAAAGGTTACACACATAAGCTTAACATGGCAATTAAAAATTAAGTTCCCACACCTGTGGCTTTTTAATTTGCAATTAGTGTCTGTGTATAAATATTCAATAAGCTTGTTAGCTCTCACATGGATGTACTGAGCAGGCTAGATACTGAGCCATGGGCAGCAGAAAAGAACTGTAAAAAAGCTGTAGACATATGTGTTCCTAATACCTGCACTTACTGTATAAAATACATAATTCAGTCTGCTTCAATGGGTATTTTTGTTACACATAGAATGTGTCTCGGGGGGGGGGGGGGGATATTTTTTTTGCACTGTGGCTCCCATGCACTAGCTGCGCCACTGTGTGTATTTACAGCAAATGTTCCAATTATAGCACAAATAATACGTACAGTTTAAAAAATATATAAATACAATTGATTGTTATTAAGCATTTTGTTTGGAAGTGTTTGATAAATGAGCTTGGTCATTTTAAGCATCTATGAGACAATGAGCAGCGGTGGAGCTACTGCTGGTGTAGTAGGTGCAAAGCATTGGGGCCCACAATGGGGGTAATCTGACCATGTCTTTTTTTGTATTGTATAGAGAAGTTGCACGGGAAGGCTTCAAATTATTTTTCACTGAGTTCCTCTGTCAAGAAGCCAATATAATTATTATATTATTTTATTACATTATATACCTAACCTTAACTCCAACTATGAGGGTCTTCATGGACCCCTCATGGCACCTAACACAAACCCCTCTGCCATGGGGTTCCTCAAATACTACCTATAGCACCCTAAACAAAAACAAAAAAATTGTCCATTATCCAATTCTGAATAATAAACCTAGTTATGCATAGGAAAACTTTGTCTGCAAGCCATCAAGTATAAAGTGGTTCCCAATCTTACCCAATATGGGTTGAACTTATTATTATCAGAATTCATGTAAGTGTAGTTCTAGTTCACATACCCACAATTATAATTATAACTATGAAGAGCCCCGCAATGAGCGGCTTTAACGCTCATTGCCATTTTTGGAACTTTTCTGCTTTGCAATGATGACCATACGTGCTAATCGCGAGCCCCATGATGACAGCATGATGGATTTTTTTCCCAAAATCCCCCCCTCCCGTGTGTCTCTTTCCGCTCCTCTCCCTCCCCTGTCTCTCTTTTCCCCATCTCTCTCTCCCCTGTCTCTCTTTGCCCCCTCTCGCTCTCATTCTCCTCACTCTCCCTCCCCTGTCTCTCTTTCCCTCTCTGTGCCTCCACTGTCTTTCATTTCCCTCTCTCCCTCCCCTGTGTCTCTTCACCCACTCTACCACCCCTGTATCTCTCCCCCTCTCCCTCCTCTTTGTCTCCTACCCTCCTCTGCCCTCCCTGTCTCTTCCAACTAACCCCTGTGTCTCCCCTCTGTGTCTCTTCCAGCTCCTCTCCCCCACTCTCCCTCCCATGCCCAAGATAGTCCTCGCAGTGGCTTAAAGGTGTAAGTCATCAGTGGGGCAGGGAGAGCACCTCTCCCTTACCTCCTTTCCACCCTCTCCCTCCCCTTTGTCTCTTTGCCCCCCTCTCCCTCCCCTGTAACTCTTTCTCCCTATCTCCCTCCCCTTTCTCTCTTTTCCCGCTCTCCCTCCCCTATCTCTCTTTTCTCTCTCCCCTGTATCTCTTTTGCTCCTCTCCCTCCCTTGTGTCTCCGTTCCCCCTACTCTCCCTCCCTTGTCTCCTCCCCCCCTCCTCTCCCTCCCTTGTCTCAAAACATCCACTATAATAAATCAACTTACAATAATTGCTATATTATATCCCTACTAGCAAAGTAAAAGTATACGCTTACTATGCAGATAGCTTCCATAAGTGGCTTCTTGTGGGACAGCATAACCTAAAGGGACAGAGTTAGCTGATTAGAATGTGATCTGTTTGCTAATACAATTACAGTATACAGAGCACCTGCCTATACATGGACCATATACAGTTAACCATATACCAGTAATAGTGGTATATATTGTCCGATTTCTCCATGAGTTAACTTAGTAGCTCAAATCAATCATTATCAGTTAACTATTTTGGTTCCCTGTTGTAAGATAACCCCCCTTCATTTAAGGATAGACCTAGAGGAATGTCACAAAGTGCTCCTGTGACCTCCAAAACACTGGGCAAAGTGTTCTGCCGAGATTTGGCTCATGCATAGATACATCTTCTTGTTTCCCAGGCTACATCTAACAAATCTACACAAACCAGTGTCTAGTTATAGGAGAAAGATATATTTCCTAAGGGCATTCTCATAAGAGCAAATGTCCACAATAACATATCATTTATCAAATGCACTATTATATCACATATCTAGGTTGCTAACATTGCCAACTTTTATACAGTGATTATCAGAACATTACTCATTGTACTGGCAGTGAAAAGACTGGATAACAAAACATAATAAAAAGGTAATACCTGTTGAAGCTATTTTTGGAGTAGTTTCAGGTTGATCCATTTTCTTGCTTTCTATCACTGATAAAAAAACAAACACAAATCAGTAATTGTAGAGACAAAATATACACAATGAGCTATAGATCATGTCCAGTTTAGTGTCAGAGCTTAAACTGCATTACAATTCCAAAGGGTCCAGGGTGGATCTCTTTGTAAATCCAACTCTATAATGGATCCAATTCAAGGTCTGTCTCCAGTAAGAAAATATTTTTTGTAGTTTGACAATGTAAATGATGAAAAATGAATAAATAATTGCATGCACCTAAAAAATCCATACTCTTACTGTATATCCATCATCTGCCACATACCATCTGCTTTGTCCTTCTCCTGCACCCTCAGCAATGCGTGTTCCTTTTATAATAAAACTCACCTTTATTCATAACCAATTTATTTGTAACTCCCTCTCATATTGTAGCTTTCACTTCAGTCACACCCTTATGCCTACACCGTAACTTTGCTTGTACCTAGGCCTATTACTTTCTTCTTGCTGCACACCCCAGTTCCTTCCCTCCAATTCTCATCTTTCTTAGCTCACACTATGCTTTTCTTCTCACACATCTCTCTGTGATTTGCTGTGATCTACAGTTGTGCTCAATAGTTTTCATACCCTATCAGAAATTGTGACATTTGGGCATTTATTTTGAAAATATGACTGATAATGCAAAAATATATTTTGTTGAAGGATAGCGATCATATGAAGACATTTATTATCACATTGTTGTTTGGCTCCTTGAATCATAATGATAACAGAAATTACCCATGGCCCTGATCAAAAAGGTTACACACAGCTTAAAATTGCAATTAAAGGATTATTTCCCACACCTGTGGATTTTTAATTTGAAATTAGTGTCTGTATTTAAATAGTTAATGAGTTTGTTAGAACTCACATGGATGCACTGAGCAGGCTAGATACTGAGCCGAAAAGAACTGTAAAAAAAAACTGTAGACATATGTGTTCCTAATACCTGCACTTACTGTATAAAATACACAATTCAGTCTTCTTCAATGGGTATTAATGTTACACCTAGAATGGGTCGCCTGGGGGGGGGGGGGGGGATATTTTTTTTGCACTGGGACTCCCATACACTGTGTGTATTTTAAGCAAATGTCCCAGGTATAGCACAAATAATAAGTACAGTTTATAAAAAAATATAATTACAATTGATTGTTATTAAGCATTTTGTTTGGAAGTGTTTGATAAATGAGCTTGGTCATTAACAACATCTATGAGACAATGAGCAGCGCTGGAGCTACTGCTGGTGTGGTAGGTGCAAAGCATTGGGGCCCACAATAGGGGTAATCTGACCATCTCATTTTTTTTGTATTGTATAGAGAAGTTGCACGGGAGGGCTTCAAATTATTTTTCACTGAGTCCCTCTGTCAAGAAGCCAATATAATTATTATATTATTTTATTACATTATATATATAACATTAACCCAAACTATGAGGGTCTTCATGGACCCCTCATGGCACCTAACATAAACTCCTCTGCCATGGGGTTCCTCAAATACAGCCTATAGCACCCTAACCAACAACAAAAAAACTTTCCATAATACAATTCTGAATAATAAACCTGGTTATTCATAGAAGAACTTTGTCTCCAAACCATCAAGTATAAAGTGGTTCCCAATCTTACCCAATATGGGTTGAACCTATTATTATCAGAATTCATGTAAGTGTAGTTCTGTTTCAAATACCCACAATTATAAATATAACTATGAAATTGCGCACATCGTAAGCCCCGCAATGAGCGGCTTTGACGCTCATTGCCATTATTGGATTTTTCCTGTCTTGCAATAATGACCTTCTGTGCTTATTGCGAGCCCCATGATGACAGCATGATGGAATTTTTTACAAAAAGTCACCCACACTCCTGTGCGTCTTTTTTCGGTCCTCTCCCTCCCTTGTCTCTCTTTTCCCCCTCTCTCCCTCCCCTGTCTCTCTTTGCCCGCTCGCTCCCTCCCATGTCTTTTATTCCCCTCTCTCCCTCCACTGTATTTCTTCCCCCCTCTGTGCCTCCCCTGTCTCTCTTTTCCTCCTCCCCTGTTTCTCTTCCCCCACTCTACCACTACTGCGTCTATTCCCCCACACCCTCCGCTGTATCTCTTCCCCCTCTCCCTCCTCTTTGTCACTTCCCTTCCTCTGCCCCCCGTGTCTCTTCCCCCCTCCCCTGTGTCTCCCCTCTGTGTCTCTACCAGCTCCTCTCCCCCACTCTCTTTCCCCCATGTCTCTGCCCTCTTCTGTGTTTTTTTCCTTTCTTCTTTCTACCCTATGTCTTCCCCCTCCTCCCTCTCCAGTTTCTTCCCCCTCCCTCTCCTGGGTCTTCCCCCTCTCCCATCCCTATAACTCTCACCCTCTCTCCCTCTGCTGTGTCTCTCCGACCCTCCCCTTTGTATCTTTCTCCCTCTTCCCTCCCGTGTCTATTCCCCCTCCTCTTTGTCTCTTCCCCATCCACTCCGTCTGGCCACGCACTGCACCGGATAGTCCTCAGACTGACTTAAATGTGAAAGTCATCAGTGGGGCAGAGAGAGCACCTCTCCCATACCTCCTTTCGTCCCTCTCCGGTCTCTCTTTCCCCCTTTCTCCCTTCTCTGTCTCTCTTTCCCGCTCTCTACCTCCCCTGTCTCTCTTTTCTCTCTTCCCTGTATCTCTTTCACCCATCTCCCTCCTTTGTGTCTCCGTTCCCCCTACTCTCCCTCCCTTGTCTCCTTTCCCCCCTGCTCTCCCTCCCTGACTCAAAACATCCACTATACTCAATAAAGCAACTTATAACAATTGCTATATTATATCCCTATTACAATGTGACAGTATACTCTTACTATGCAGATAACTTCCATAAGTGGCTTCTTGTGGGACAGCATAACCTAAAGGGACGGAGTTAGCTGATTAGAATGTGATCTGCTTGCTAATACAATTACAGTATACAGAGCACCTGCCTATACATGGACCTTATACAGATAACTATATACTAGTAATAGTGGTATATTTTGTCCAGTTTATCTATGGGTTAACTTAGTAGTTCAAAGCAATCATTATCAGTTAAATATTTTGGTGCTCTGTTGTAAGATAATCCCCTTCATTTAAGGATAGACCTAGAGGAACGTCACACAGTGCTCCTGTGACCTCCAAAACACTGGGCAAAGTGTTCTGCCGAGATTTGGCTCATACATAAATACATCTTCTTGTTTCCCAGGCTACATCTAACAAATCTACATAAACCAGTGTCTAGTTATAAGAGTAAGATATATTTCCTAAGGGCATTCTCATAAGAGCAAATGTCCACAATAACATATCATTTATTAAATGCACTATTATATCACATATCTAGGTTCCTAACATTGTCACCTTTTATACAGTGATTATCAGAACATTACTCATTGTACTGGTAGTGAAAAGACTGGATAACAAAACATAATAAAAAGGTAATACCTGTTGAAGCTATTTTTAGAGTAGTTTCAGGCTGCTCCATTTTCTTCCTTTCGAGCACTGATAAAAAAAAAAAAAACAGAAACCATTAATTGTAGAGACAAAATATACACAATGTGCTATAGATCATGTCCAGTTTAGTGTCAGAGTTTAAACTGCATTACAATTCCAAAGGGTCCAGGGTGGATCTTTTTGTAAATCCAACTCTATAATGGATAAAATTTAAGGGCTGTCTCCAGTAAGAAAATATTTTTTGTAGTTTGACAATGTAAATGATAAAAAAATGAATAAATCATTGCATGCACCCAAAAAATCCATACTCTTATATCCATCATCTGCCACTTACCATCTGCTTTGTCCTTCTCCTTCACCCTCAGCAATATGTGTTCCTTTTATAATAAACTCACCTCCATTCATAACCTATTTATTTGTAACACCCTCTCATATTGTGGCTCTCACTTCAGTCACACCCTTATGCCTACACCGTAACTTTGCTTGTTCCTAGGCCTATTACTTTCTTCTTGCTGCATTTTTCGCTGCATACCCCAGTTCCTTCCCTCCAATTTTCATCTTTCATAGCTCACACTATGCTTTGAATAAATGGGTCCCCTGGGACGAATATGTAAAAAAGTATGGCTATGTGTAATGGGAATAGTATTAACTAAAAGGTAATTGATACTTTCTTCTTTTTAAAATAGAAAGGAACCGTTTGGATTTAAATATGGAAACTGTGATGTAAATGTGGATTAAAAATGATGTACATTTCTTGTATGTATCTTTTGATTTGTTTTGTAAAAAATGTATAAAAACATATAAAAAAAATTGTAAAAAGTATTGCAGCGCTATTATATTCCACCAATGTGAAAATCCATAGCCCGTAACAGAGCCCTCTAGACTTACGGCTATTAATTTGGCCTTGTACAGTTACCCGCAAATGATCTGCGGGTTACATGTGGGAAAATCCTATCGGCTGTCGAAATCGGAACTCCATTGCCGCAAAGTCGTTGATCTGTCAAGCCCGTAAATGTTATGTTCACAAATCGCTATTAAATTGCTATGAATCCACTGGCGTTCAAACCCGTAACCTGCAAATGGAGCCAAAAATCCTACGGGTACTAGAGAGGACCCGCAATGGGGTTAAAGTCCTATCCGTAGCACGGTAATTGCAAATATGAACGCACTACTGTATTTTAAATTAAAGGTAAAGTGTTGTTAGGTATTAATATTAATAGCACAATATTCTCAAGCTCGCAAATTTGCATTATAAAATTACTTTTTTAAATGTTTCATTTTTCTGTGTTATATCGATCCCGGCAATCAATGTGTTAATACATATAATGGAACTCGCATGGACTGGAATATCATATTTACTGAATTATTAATATTGCATTATTTCTGGAATGCGGGTTTGATCGTAACTCGTAATCCAAACCCGCAAGGGATTGAAATCTAACCTCCGTTTTTCAGTGACGTAATGATGACGATCTCTTTTTCTATTGGCTCCATCTAAACCCATAACTACAGATTTAACTAATCGATCATGTTCACGGCCGCACATGCAATGTGCCCAAGAATGGTTTATGGGTTTGGATGTCGGCCACGTCTGTTGCGGGCTTGGCTAATTTACTAGCTGTGTAACTCCAACAATTTTTTTTTTTTCTCTTTATTCCAATTAATTTTAAGCCCACAGACTTTGTGGGTGTAGAAGAAGCCAATATAATTATTATATTATTTTATTACATTATATATATAACATTAACCCCAACTATAGGGGTCTTCATGGACCCCTCATGACACCTAACATAAACCCCTCTGACATGGGGTTCCTCAAATACCACCCATAGCACCCTAACCAGCAACAAAAACTTATCCATAATCCAATTCTGAGTAATAAACCTAGGTATTTATAGAACTTTGTCTCCAAACCATTAAGTATTAAGTGGTTCCCAATTTTACCATATATGGGTTGAACCTATTATCATCAGAATTCATGTAAGTGTAGTTTTGGTTCACATACCCACAATTATAATTATAACTATGAAATTGCCTGTCAAAAATGACGGGAATAATATTCTAAGCCTGGCAATGCTGTTTGCTACACAATGAGAGGTTGTGGGCCCTCTGAGCACCTTTGGTGCTCATCGCGAGACTCTGCCCCCATCTACTTTACAGGCCCTGCGATAAGCGCCTCCACCACTCATCACAAGGCAGGCAATGAGCGGCTACACTGGTTTCGGAATTTTTCTGCTATCCAATGATCACCTTCAGTGTTCATCACGAGCCCCACGATTAAGGCATGATTAATTTTTCCCCCAAAATCCCCTTTCCCCTCTGTCTCTTTCCCTCCTCACCCTTCCCTGTCTCTCTTTACCCCCTCTCTACCTCCCCTGACTCTCATTCCCCTTCTCCCTCCCTCCCCTGTCTCTCATTTCCCCGCTCCCTCCCCCTTTATGGGTTAACTTAGTAGTTCAAAGCAATCATTATCAGTTAACTATTTTGGTTCTCTGTTGTAAGATAATCCACTTCATTTAAGGATAGACCTAGAGGAACGTCACACAATGCTCCTGTGACCTCCAAAACACTGGACAAAGTGTTCTGCCGAGATTTGGCTCAAAACATAATAAAAAGGTAATACCTGTTGAAGCTATTTTTGGAGTAGTTTCAGGTTGCTCCAATTTCTTGCTTTCCCGCACTGATAAAAACAAACACAAATCAGTAATTGTAGAGACAAAATATACGCAATGAGCTATAGATCATGTCCAGTTTAGTGTCAGAGCTTAAACTGCATTACAATTCCAAAGGGTCCAGGGTAGATCTTTTTGTAAATCCAACTCTATAATGGATACAATTCAAGGGCTGTCTCCAGTAAGAAAATAATGTTTGTAGTTTGACAATGTAAATGATAAAAAATGAATAAATAATTGCATACACCCAAAAAATCCATACTCTTATATCCATCATCTGCCACTTACCATCTGCTTTGTCCTTCTCCTGCACCCTCAGCAATGCGTGTTCCTTTTATAATAAACTCACCTCCATTCATAACCTATTTATTTGTAACTCCCTTCTTATATTGTGGCTCTCACTTCAGTCACACCCTTATGCCTACACCGTAACTTTGCTTGTTCCTAGGCCTATTACTTTCTTCTTGCTGCATTTTTCGCTGCATACCCCAGTTCCTTCCCTCCAATTCTCATCTTTCATAGCTCACACTATGCTTTGAATAAATGGGTCCCCTGGGACGAATATGTAAAAAAGTATGGCTATGTGTAATGGGAATAGTATTAACTAAAAGGTAATTGATACTTTCTTCTTTTTAAAATAGAAAGGAACCGTTTGGATTTAAATATGGAAACTGTGATGTAAATGTGGATTAAAAATGATGTACGTTTCTTGTATGTATCTTTTGATTTGTTTTGTAAAAAATGTATAAAAACATATAAAAATTTTTTTTAAAAGTATTGCAGCGCTATTAAATTCCACCAATGTGAAAATCCATAGCCTGTAACAGAGCCCTCTAGACTTACGGCTATTAATTTGGCCTTGTACAGTTACCCGCAAACGATCTGCGGGTTACATGTGGGAAAATCCTATCGGCTGTCGAAATCGGAACTCCATTGCCGCAAAGTCGTTGATCTGTCAAGCCCGTAAATGTTATGTTCACAAATCGCTATTAAATTGCTATGAATCCACTGGCGTTCAAACCCGTAACCTGCAAATGGAGCCAAAAATCCTACGGGTACTAGAGAGGACCCGCAATGGGGTTAAAGTCCTATCCGTAGCACGGTAAATGCAAATATGAACGCACTACTGTATTTTAAATTAAAGGTAAAGTGTTGTTAGGTATTAATATTAATAGCACAATATTCTCAAGCTCGCAAATTTGCATTATAAAATTACTTTTTTAAATGTTTCATTTTTCTGTGTTATATCGATCCCGGCAATCAATGTGTTAATACATATAATGGAACTCGCATGGACTGGAATATCATATTTACTGAATTATTAATATTGCATTATTTCTGGAATGCGGGTCCGATCGTAACTCGTAATCCAAACCCGCAAGGGATTGAAATCTAACCTCCGTTTTTCAGTGACGTAATGATGACGATCTCTTTTTCTATTGGCTCCATCTAAACCCATAACTACAGATTTAACTAATCGATCATGTTCACGGCCGCACATGCAATGTGCCCAAGAATGGTTTATGGGTTTGGATGTCGGCCACGTCTGTTGCGGGCTTGGCTAATTTACTAGCTGTGTAACTCCAACAATTTTTTTTTTTTCTCTTTATTCCAATGAATTTTAAGCCCACAGACTTTGTGGGTGTAGAAGAAGCCAATATAATTATTATATTATTTTATTACATTATATATATATAACATTAACCCCAACTATAGGGGTCTTCATGGACCCCTCATGGCACCTAACATAAACCCCTCTGAACATTACTCATTGTACTGGTAGTGAAAAGACTGGATAACAAAACATAATAAAAAGGTAATACCTGTTGAAGCTATTTTTGGAGTAGTTTCAGGTTGCTCCAATTTCTTGCTTTCCCGCACTGATAAAAACAAACACAAATCAGTAAATGTAGAGACAAAATATACACAATGAGCTATAGATCATGTCCAGTTTAGTGTCAGAGCTTAAACTGCATTACAATTCCAAAGGCTCCAGGGTGGATCTTTTTGTAAATACAACTCTATAATGGATACAATTCAAGGGCTGTCTCCAGTAAGAAAATAATGTTTGTAGTTTGACAATGTAAATGATAAAAAATGAATAAATAATTGCATGTACCCAAAAAATCCATACTCTTATATCCATCATCTGCCACATACCATCTGCTTTGTCCTTCTCCTGCACCCTCAGCAATGCGTGTTCCTTTTATAATAAACTCACCTCCATTCATAACCTATTTATTTGTAACTCCCTCTCATATTGTGGCTCTCACTTCAGTCACACCCTTATGCCTACACCGTAACTTTGCTTGTTCCTAGGCCTATTACTTTCTTCTTGCTGCACTTTTCGCTGCATAACCCAGTTCCTTCCCTCCAATTCTCATCTTTCATAGCTCACACTATGCTTTTCTTCTCACACATCTCCCTGCAATTTGCAGTGATCTACAGTTGTGCTCAATAGTTTGCATACCCTATCAGAAATTGTGACATTTGGGCATTTATTTTGAAAATATGACTGATCATGCAAAAAATTTATTTTATTGAAGGATAGCGATTATATTATTATTATTATTATTATCTTTATTTATATCGCGCCAACATATTCCGTAGCGCTGTACAGGGGTTGAGTACATAGCAGAAAACAAATTAAACACCTTGTAAAGAATGGAGGGCCCTGTTTTTGAGCATAAAATCAAATGTACATAGAGCTTGTTTCCAAGGCCTGACACAAGATTGAAAACTCGCAAACTTACAATCTAAAGGTTTAGGTGTGATACAAGAGGGTGACAAATACAATTGAAAGCAATTGGTTCAGTAAAGTGGAGGGGTCTGTGTGTTGTACTGTAGATTGTGGTTGTGAGTGTTATTAAGCTGTGGAATGTTCAGTTGTACATGTTAAGGCTGAAGATGATAAGATTTTTTAAACAGGTGTGTTTTTAATAATTTCTTAAAGGTTTTGAGGCAGGAAGATAATCTAATGGAGCGGGGCAAGGAGTTCCAAATGGATGGGGAAGAACGAGAAAAGTCTTGAAGACGGGAGTGAGAGGAGGTGATGAGAGAGGAGGAAAGAAGAAGGTCGTTAGCAGAACGAAGGGGCCGGTTGGGAGAGTATTTTGAAACAAGAGCAGAGATATAAGGGGGTGCACTGTTGTTGAGGGCTTTATATGTTAGGGTCATGATTTTAAATTTGATTCGGGAAGCTATGGGAAGCCAGTGGAGTGATTGACAGAGAGGGGCTGCAGACACTGATCGTTTGGTATTGAAGATGAGTCTAGCGGAGGCGTTCATTATGGATTGGAGGGGAGACAGACGAGAGATGGGGAGGCCAGCAAGGAGGGAATTGCAGTAGTCGAGTCGAGAGATGATGAGAGAGTGAATTAGAATTTTAGCTGTGTCTTCTGTAAGATAATGACGAATTTTGGAGATGTTTTTTAGGTGAAACTGACATGATTTTGTTATTGCTTGGATGTGAGGAATAAAAGAGAGGGCGGGATCCAGTAGAACCCCAAGACAACGGGCCTGGGAGGTAGGGGCAATAATGGTGTTGTCAACAGTTAGAGATATTTGAGGTGTGGAAGCTGTAGTAGAGGGTGGAAAGATTAGAAGTTCAGTTTTAGACATGTTGAGTTTGAGTTGACATTATATGAAGACATTAATTATCACATCGTTGTTTTGCTCCTTTTTTAATCATAATGATAACAGAAATCACCCATGGCCCTGATTAAAAGTTTACACACACAGCTTAAAATGGCAATGAAAGGTTAATTTCCCACACCTGTGGCTTTTTGATTTGCAATTAGTGTCTGTGTATAAATAGTCAATGAGTTTGTTAGCTCTCACATTTATGCACTGAGAAGGCTAGATACAGAGCCATGGGGAGCAGAAAAGAACTGTCAAAAGACCTGCATAACACAGCACACACAGCACTTTATTTTCAATCTTGCAGCCCTATTAAATTTCCCCAACATGAAACCCATAGCCCGTAACGGATCCCAATAAACTTACGGCTATTAAATTGGCCTTGTACAGCTACCCGCAAACGACCTGCTTGTTACATGTGGAAAAATTCTATGGGCTGTCGAAATCATGGTATTTTGTTTCCGGAGAGGTTGAATACTTTCAATACTGATAAAGAAATTAAATGTTGGAAAGGATGTGGGAAAAAGGGCACATTGCTACATCAGTGGTTGGAATGCCAGAAGGTTGGACCTCTATGGAGACAATGTACAGAACAGATATCTTGAATTGGACCCATAATTAACGGTATTACACCTTAATATAGCAACAACATTTCCGTATAATACATACTTAATAATTCATATTCTTTTGGCAGTAAAATGGATTTTGATAAAATACTGGAATTTGGAAACAGTCCCGTCATGGGGTAGTGTTCAATATAAAATCTCAAGAGATAGAGAACTAGAGAGAAATTTGAATTGGAAAATTAGAAATAAATCCCTTATGAATAAATGTGTCTCCTGGGACGAATATGTAAAGAAGTATGGTGATGTGTAATGGGAATAGTATTAACTAAAAGGTAATTGAAACTTTCTTCTTTTTAAAATAGAAAGGAACCATTTGGATTTAAATATGGAAACTGTGATGTAAATGTGGATTAAAAATGATGTACATTTCTTGTATGTATCTTTTGATTTGTTTTGTGAAAAATTAATAAAAACATATAAAAAATGTTTTAAAAAGTATTGCAGCGCTATTAAATTCCACCAATGTGAAAACCCATAGCCTGTAACAGAGCCCGCTAGATTTACGGCTATTAATTTGGTCTTGTACAGTTACCCGCAAACGATCTGCGGGTTACATGTGGGAAAATCCTATCGGCTGTCGAAATCGGAACTCCATTGCCGCAAAGCCGTTGATCTGTCAAGCCCATTAATGTTACGTTCACAAATCGCTATTAAATTGCTATAAATCCACTAGGTATTAATATTAATAGCACAACATTCTCAAGCTCGCAAATTTGCATTATAAAATTACTTTTTTAAAAGTTTCATTTTTCTGTGTTATATCGATCCCGGCAATCAATGTGTTAATACATATAATGGAACTCGCATGGACTGGAATATCATATTTACTGATTTATTAATATTGCATTATTTCTGGAATGCGGGTCCGATCGTAACTCGTAATCCAAACCCGCAAGGGATTGAAATCTAACCTCCGTTTTTCAGTGACGTAATGATGACGATCTCTTTTTCTATTGGCTCCATCTAAACCCATAACTACAGATTTAACTAATCGATCATGTTCACGGCCACACATGCAATGTGCCCAAGAATGGTTTATGGGTTTGGATGTCGGCCACGTCTGTTGCGGGCTTGGCTAATTTACTAGCTGTGTAACTCCAACGAATTTCTTTTTTTTTTTTTCTCTCTCTTTTTTCCAACGAATTTCAAGCCCACAGACGTTGTGGGTGTAGAAGAAGCCAATATAAAATATTATATTATTTTATTACATTATATATATATCATTAACCCCAACTATAGGGGACTTCAAGGACCCCTCATGGCACCTAACATAAAGCCCTCTGACATGGGGTTCCTCAAATATCACCCATAGCACCCTAACCAGCAACAAAAACTTATCCATAATCCAATTCTGAGTAATAAACCTAGGTATTCATAGAACTTTGTCTCCAAACCATCAAGTATTAAGTGGTTCCCAATTTTACCATATATGGGTTGAACCTATTATCATCAGAATTCATGTAAGTGTAGTTTTGGTTCACATACCCACAATTATAATTATAACTATGAAATTGCCTGTCAAAAATGACGGGAATAATATTCTAAGCCTGGCAATGCTGTTTGCTACACAATGAGAGGTTGTGGGCCCTCTGAGCACCTTTGGTGCTCATCGCGAGACTCTGCCCCCATCTACTTTACAGGCCCCGCGATAAGCGCCTCCACCACTCATCACAAGGCAGGCAATGAGCGGCTACACTGGTTTCGGAATTTTTCTGCTATCCTATGATCACCTTCAGTGTTCATCACGAGCCCCACGATTACGGCATGATTAATTTTTCCCCCAAAATCCCCTTTCCCCTCTGTCTCTTTCCCTCCTCACCCTTCCCTGTCTCTCTGTACCCCCTCTCTACCTCCCCTGACTCTCATTCCCCCTCTCTCTCCCTCCCCTGTCTCTCATTTCCCCCTCTCCCTCCCCTGTGTCTTTTCCCCCACTCTGTCCCCTGTATCTCTTCCCCCTCTCCCTCCTCGTTGTCTATTCCCCTCCTCTCCCCCTCTCCCTCCCCTGTGTCTCCTCCCTCGACTGTGTTTTTTTCCTTTCTTCTCTCTCCTGTGTCTTCCCCTGTCTCTCTTTCCCCCCTCTCCCTCCACTGTCTGTCTTTCCTCTCTCAGTAATAGTGGTATATATTGTCCAATTTCTTTATGGGTTAACTTAGTAGTTCAAAGCAATCATTATCAGTTAACTATTTTGGTTCTCTGTTGTAAGATAATCCCCTTCATTTAAGGATAGACCTAGAGGAACGTCACACAATGCTCCTGTGACCTCCAAAACACTGGACAAAGTGTTCTGCCGAGATTTGGCTCATACATAGATACATCTTCTTGTTTCCCAGCCTACATCTAACAAATCTACATAAACCAGTGTCTAGTTATAAGAGTAAGATATATTTCCTAAGGGCATTCTCATAAGTGCAAATGTCCACAATAACATATCATTTATTAAATGCAGTATTATATCACATATCTAGGTTGCTAACATTGCCAACTTTTATACAGTGATTATCAGAACATTACTCATTGTACTGGTAGTGAAAAGACTGGATAACAAAACATAATAAAAAGGTAATACCTGTTGAAGCTATTTTTGGAGTAGTTTCAGGTTGCTCCAATTTCTTGCTTTCCCGCACTGATAAAAACAAACACAAATCAGTAAATGTAGAGACAAAATATACACAATGAGCTATAGATCATGTCCAGTTTAGTGTCAGAGCTTAAACTGCATTACAATTCCAAAGGGTCCAGGGTGGATCTTTTTGTAAATCCAACTCTATAATGGATACAATTCAAGGTCTGTCTCCAGTAAGAAAATAATGTTTGTAGTTTGACAATGTAAATGATAAAAAATGAATAAATAATTGCATGTACCCAAAAAATCCATACTCTTATATCCATCATCTGCCACATACCATCTGCTTTGTCCTTCTCCTTCACCCTCAGCAATGCGTGTTCCTTTTATAATAAACTCACCTCCATTCATAACCTATTTATTTGTAACTCCCTCTCATATTGTGGCTCTCACTTCAGTCACACCCTTATGCCTACACCGTAACTTTGCTTGTTCCTAGGCCTATTACTTTCTTCTTGCTGCACTTTTCGCTGCATTCCCCAGTTCCTTCCCTCCAATTCTCATCTTTTATAGCTCACACTATGCTTTTCTTCTCACACATCTCCCTGCGATTTGCAGTGATCTACAGTTGTGCTCAATATTTTGCATACACAAATCAGAAATTGTGACATTTGGGCATTTATTTTGAAAATATGACTGATCATGCAAAAAATGTATTTTATTGAAGGATAGCGATTATATGAAGACATTAATTATCACATCGTTGTTTTGCTCCTTTTTTAATCACAATGATAACAGAAATCACCCATGGCCCTGATTAAAAGTTTACACACACAGCTTAAAATGGCAATGAAAGGTTAATTTCCCACACCTGTGGCTTTTTGATTTGCAATTAGTGTCTGTGCATAAATAGTCAATGAGTTCGTTAGCTCTCACATTTATGCACTGAGAAGGCTAGATACAGAGCCATGGGGAGCAGAAAAGAACTGTCAAAAGACCTGCATAACACAGCACACACAGCCCTTTATTTTCAATCTTGCAGCCCTATTAAATTTTCCCAACATGAAAACCCATAGCCCGTAACGGATCCCAATAAACTTACGGCTATTAAATTGGCCTTGTACAGCTACCCGCAAACGACCTGCTTGTTACATGTGGAAAAATTCTATGGGCTGTCGAAATCATGGTATTTTGTTTCCGGAGAGGTTGAATACTTTCAATACTGATAAAGAAATTAAATGTTGGAAAGGATGTGGGAAAAAGGGCACATTGCTACATCAGTAGTTGGAATGCCAGAAGGTTGGACCTCTATGGAGACAATGTACAGAACAGATATCTTGAATTGGACCCATAATTAACGGTATTACACCTTAATATAGCAACAACATTTCCGTATAATACATACTTAATAATTCATATTCTTTTGGCAGTAAAATGGATTTTGATAAAATACTGGAATTTGGAAACAGTCCCGTCATGGGGTAGTGTTCAATATAAAATCTCAAGAGATAGAGAACTAGAGAGAAATTTGAATTGGAAATTAGAAATAAATCCCTTATGAATAAATGTGTCTCCTGGGACGAATATGTAAAGAAGTATGGTGATGTGTAATGGGAAAAGTATTAAGTGAAAGGTAATTGAAACTTTCTTCTTTTTAAAATAGAAAGGAACCATTTGGATTTAAATATGGAAACTGTGATGTAAATGTGTATTAAAAATGATGTACATTTCTTGTATGTATCTTTTGATTTGTTTTGTGAAAAATTAATAAAAACATATAAAAAATGTTTTAAAAAGTATTGCAGCGCTATTAAATTCCACCAATGTGAAAACCCATAGCCTGTAACAGAGCCCGCTAGATTTACGGCTATTAATTTGGCCTTGTACAGTTACCCGCAAACGATCTGCGGGTTACATGTGGGAAAATCCTATCGGCTGTCGAAATCGGAACTCCATTGCCGCAAAGCCGTTGATCTGTCAAGCCCGTTAATGTTACGTTCACAAATCGCTATTAAATTGCTATGAATCCACTAGGTATTAATATTAATAGCACAACATTCTCAAGCTCGCAAATTTGCATTATAAAATTACTTTTTTAAATGTTTCATTTTTCTGTGTTATATCGATCCCGGCAATCAATGTGTTAATACATATAATGGAACTCGCATGGACTGGAATATCATATTTACTGATTTATTAATATTGAATTATTTCTGGAATGCGGGTCCGATCGTAACTCGTAATCCAAACCCGCAAGGGATTGAAATCTAACCTCCGTTTTTCAGTGACGTAATGATGACGATCTCTTTTTCTATTGGCTCCATCTAAACCCATAACTACAGATTTAACTAATCGATCATGTTCACGGCCACACATGCAATGTGCCCAAGAATGGTTTATGGGTTTGGATGTCGGCCACGTCTGTTGCGGGCTTGGCTAATTTACTAGCTGTGTAACTCCAACGAATTTCTTTTTTTTTTTTTCTCTCTCTTTTTTCCAACGAATTTCAAGCCCACAGACGTTGTGGGTGTAGAAGAAGCCAATATAAAATATTATATTATTTTATTACATTATATATATATCATTAACCCCAACTATAGGGGACTTCAAGGACCCCTCATGGCACCTAACATAAAGCCCTCTGACATGGAGTTCCTCAAATATCACCCATAGCACCCTAACCAGCAACAAAAACTTATCCATAATCCAATTCTGAGTAATAAACCTAGGTATTCATAGAACTTTGTCTCCAAACCATCAAGTATTAAGTGGTTCCCAATTTTGCCATATATGGTTGAACCTATTATCATCAGAATTCATGTAAGTGTAGTTTTGGTTCACATACCCACAATTATAATTATAACTATGAAATTGCCTGTCAAAAATGACGGGAATAATATTCTAAGCCTGGCAATGCTGTTTGCTACACAATGAGAGGTTGTGGGCCCTCTGAGCACCTTTGGTGCTCATCGCGAGACTCTGCCCCCATCTACTTTACAGGCCCGGCGATAAGCGCCTTCACCGCTCATCACAAGGCAGGCAATGAGCGGCTACACTGGTTTCGGAATTTTTCTGCTATCCAATGATCACCTTCAGTGTTCATCACGAGCCCCACAATGATGGCATGATGAATTTTCCCCCCAAAATCCCCCCTTCCCTGTGTCTCTTTCCCTCCTCACCCTTCCCTGTCTCTCTTTACCCCCTCTCTACCTCCCCTAACTCTCATTCCCCCCTCTCTCCCTCCCCTGTCTCTCATTTCCCCCTCTCCTTCCCCTGTGTTTTTCCCCCCACTCTGTTCCCTGTATCTCTTCCCCCTTTCTCTCCTTGTTGTCTATTCCCCTTCTTCTCCCCAACCCGTGTCTCATCCCCCTCCCCCGTGTCTCTTCCGGCTCCTCTCCCCCTCTCCCTCCCCTGTGTCTCCTCCCTCTCCTGTGTTTTTTTCCTTTCGTTTCTCTCCTGTGTCTTCCCCTGTCTCTCTTTCCCCCCTCTCCCTCCACTGTCTGTCTTTCCTCTCTCAGTAATAGTGGTATATATTGTCCAATTTATTTATGGGTTAACTTAGTAGTTCAAAGCAATCATTATCAGTTAACTATTTTGGTTCTCTGTTGTAAGATAATCCCCTTCATTTAAGGATAGACCTAGAGGAACGTCACACAATGCTCCTGTGACCTCCAAAACACTGGGCAAAGTGTTCTGCCGAGATTTGGCTCAAAACATAATAAAAAGGTAATACCTGTTGAAGCTATTTTTGGAGTAGTTTCAGGTTGCTCCAATTTCTTGCTTTCCCGCACTGATAAAAACAAACACAAATCAGTAAATGTAGAGACAAAATATACACAATGAGCTATAGATCATGTCCAGTTTAGTGTCAGAGCTTAAACTGCATTACAATTCCAAAGGGTCCAGGGTGGATCTTTTTGTAAATCCAACTCTATAATGGATACAATTCAAGGGCTGTCTCCAGTAAGAAAATAATGTTTGTAGTTTGACAATGTAAATGATAAAAAATGAATAAATAATTGCATACACCCAAAAAATCCATACTCTTAAATCCATCATCTGCCACTTACCATCTGCTTTGTCCTTCTCCTTCACCCTCAGCAATGCGTGTTCCTTTTATAATAAACTCACCTCCATTCATAACCTATTTATTTGTAACTCCCTCTCATATTGTGGCTCTCACTTCAGTCACACCCTTATGCCTACACCGTAACTTTGCTTGTTCCTAGGCCTATTACTTTCTTCTTGCTGCATTTTTCGCTGCATACCCCAGTTCCTTCCCTCCAATTCTCATCTTTCATAGCTCACACTATGCTTTGAATAAATGGGTCCCCTGGGACGAATATGTAAAAAAGTATGGCTATGTGTAATTGGAATAGTATTAACTAAAAGGTAATTGATACTTTCTTCTTTTTAAAATAGAAAGGAACCGTTTGGATTTAAATATGGAAACTGTGATGTAAATGTGGATTAAAAATGATGTACGTTTCTTGTATGTATCTTTTGATTTGTTTTGTGAAAAATGTATAAAAACATATAAAAAATGTTTTAAAAAGTATTGCAGCGCTATTAAATTCCACCAATGTGAAAATCCATAGCCTGTAACAGAGCCCTCTAGACTTACAGCTATTAATTTGGCCTTGTACAGTTACCCGCAAATGATCTGCGGGTTACATGTGGGAAAATCCTATCGGCTGTCCAAATCGGAACTCCATTGCCGCAAAGTCGTTGATCTGTCAAGCCCGTAAATGTTACGTTCACAAATCGCTATTAAATTGCTATGAATCCACTGGCGTTCAAACCCGTAACCTGCAAATGGAGCCAAAAATCCTACGGGTACTAGAGAGGACCCGCAATGGGGTTAAAGTCCTATCCGTAGCACGGTAAATGCAAATATGAACGCACTGCTGTATTTTAAATTAAAGGTAAAGTGTTGTTAGGTATTAATATTAATAGCACAATATTCTCAAGCTCGCAAATTTGCATTATAAAATTACTTTTTTAAATGTTTTATTTTTCTGTGTTATATCGATCCCGGCAATCAATGTGTTAATACATATAATGGAACTCGCATGGACTGGAATATCATATTTACCGAATTATTAATATTGCATTATTTCTGGAATGCGGGTTTGATCGTAACTCGTAATCCAAACCCGCAAGGGATTGAAATCTAACCTCCGTTTTTCAGTGACGTAATGATGACGATCTCTTTTTCTATTGGCTCCATCTAAACCCATAACTACAGATTTAACTAATCGATCATGTTCACGGCCGCACATGCAATGTGCCCAAGAATGGTTTATGGGTTTGGATGTCGGCCACGTCTGTTGCGGGCTTGGCTAATTTACTAGCTGTGTAACTCCAACAATTTTTTTTTTTCTCTTTATTCCAACGAATTTCAAGCCCACAGACGTTGTGGGTGTAGAAGAAGCCAATATAAAATATTATATTATTTTATTACATTATATATATAACATTAACCCCAACTATAGGGGACTTCAAGGACCCCTCATAGCACCTAACATAAAGCCCTCTGACATGGGGTTCCTCAAATACCACCCATAGCACCCTAACCAGCAACAAAAACTTATCCATAATCCAATTCTGAGTAATAAACCTAGGTATTCATAGAACTTTGTCTCCAAACCATCAAGTATTAAGTGGTTCCCAATTTTGCCATATATGGGTTGAACCTATTATCATCAGAATTCATGTAAGTGTAGTTTTGGTTCACATACCCACAATTATAATTATAACTATGAAATTGCCTGTCAAAAATGACGGGAATAATATTCTAAGCCTGGCAATGCTGTTTGCTACACAATGAGAGGTTGTGGGCCCTCTGAGCACCTTTGGTGCTCATCGCGAGACTCTGCCCCCATCTACTTTACAGGCCCGGCGATAAGCGCCTCCACCGCTCATCACAAGGCAGGCACTGAGCGGCTACACTGGTTTCGGAATTTTTCTGCTATCCAATGATCACCTTCAGTGTTCATCACGAGCCCCACAATGATGGCATGATGAATTTTCCCCCCAAAATCCCCCCTTCCCTGTATCTCTTTCCCTCCTCACCCTTCCCTGTCTCTCTTTACCCACTCTCTACCTCCCCTGACTCTCAATCCCCCCTCTCTCCCTCCCCTGTCTCTCATTTCCCCCTCTCCCTCCCCTGTGTTTTTTCCCCCACTCTGTCCCCTGTATCTCTTCCCCCTTTCTCTCCTCGTTGTCTATTCCCCTTCTTCTCCCCAACCCGTGTCTCATCCCCCTCCCCCGTGTCTCTTCCGGCTCCTCTCCCCTTCTCCCTCCCCTGTGTCTCCTCCCTCTCCTGTGTTTTTTTCCTTTCGTTTCTCTCCTGTGTCTTCCCCTGTCTCTCTTTCCCCCCTCTCCCTCCACTGTCTGTCTTTCCTCTCTCAGTAATAGTGGTATATATTGTCCAATTTATTTATGGGTTAACTTAGTAGTTCAAAGCAATCATTATCAGTTAACTATTTTGGTTCTCTGTTGTAAGATAATCCCCTTCATTTAAGGATAGACCTAGAGGAACGTCACACAATGCTCCTGTGACCTCCAAAACACTGGGCAAAGTGTTCTGCCGAGATTTGGCTCAAAACATATTAAAAAGGTAATACCTGTTGAAGCTATTTTTGGAGTAGTTTCAGGTTGCTCCAATTTCTTGCTTTCCCGCACTGATAAAAACAAACACAAATCAGTAAATGTAGAAACAAAATATACACAATGAGCTATAGATCATGTCCAGTTTAGTGTCAGAGCTTAAACTGCATTACAATTCCAAAGGGTCCAGGGTGGATCTTTTTGTAAATACAACTCTATAATGGATACAATTCAAGGGCTGTCTCCAGTAAGAAAATAATGTTTGTAGTTTGACAATGTAAATGATAAAAAAATCAATAAATCATTGCATGCACCCAAAAAATCCATACTCTTAAATCCATCATCTGCCACTTACCATCTGCTTTGTCCTTCTCCTTCACCCTCAGCAATGCGTGTTCCTTTTATAATAAACTCACCTCCATTCATAACCTATTTATTTGTAACTACCTCTCATATTGTGGCTCTCACTTCAGTCACACCCTTATGCCTACACCGTAACTTTGCTTGTTCCTAGGCCTATTACTTTCTTCTTGCTGCATTTTTCGCTGCATACCCCAGTTCCTTCCCTCCAATTCTCATCTTTCATAGCTCACACTATGCTTTGAATAAATGGGTCCCCTGGGACGAATATGTAAAAATGTATGGCTATGTGTAATGGGAATAGTATTAACTAAAAGATAATTGATACTTTCTTCTTTTTAAAATAGAAAGGAACCGTTTGGATTTAAATATGGAAACTGTGATGTAAATGTGGATTAAAAATGATGTACGTTTCTTGTATGTATCTTTTGATTTGTTTTGTGAAAAATGTATAAAAACATATAAAAAAAATTGTAAAAAGTATTGCAGCGCTATTAAATTCCACCAATGTGAAAATCCATAGCCTGTAACAGAGCCCTCTAGACTTACGGCTATTAATTTGGCCTTGTACAGTTACCCGCAAACGATCTGCGGGTTACATGTGGGAAAATCCTATCGGCTGTCGAAATCGGAACTCCATTGCCGCAAAGTCGTTGATCTGTCAAGCCCGTAAATGTTACGTTCACAAATCGCTATTAAATTGCTATGAATCCACTGGCGTTCAAACCCGTAACCTGCAAATGGAGCCAAAAATCCTACGGGTACTAGAGAGGACCCGCAATGGGTTTAAAGTCCAACCTGTAGCACGGTAAATGCAAATATGAACGCACTACTGTATTTTAAATTAAAGGTAAAGTGTTGTTAGGTATTAATATTAATAGCACAATATTCTCAAGCTCGCAAATTTGCATTATAAAATTACTTTTTTAAATGTTTCATTTTTCTGTGTTATATCGATCCCGGCAATCAATGTGTTAATACATATAATGGAACTCGCATGGACTGGAATATCATATTTACTGAATTATTAATATTGCATTATTTCTGGAATGCGGGTTTGATCGTAACTCGTAATCCAAACCCGCAAGGGATTGAAATCTAACCTCCGTTTTTCAGTGACGTAATGATGACGATCTCTTTTTCTATTGGCTCCATCTAAACCCATAACTACAGATTTAACTAATCGATCATGTTCACGGCCGCACATGCAATGTGCCCAAGAATGGTTTATGGGTTTGGATGTCGGCCACGTCTGTTGCGGGCTTGGCTAATTTACTAGCTGTGTAACTCCAACAATTTTTTTTTTTTCTCTTTATTCCAACGAATTTCAAGCCCACAGACGTTGTGGGTGTAGAAGAAGCCAATATAAAATATTATATTATTTTATTACATTATATATATAACATTAACCCCAACTATAGGGGACTTCAAGGACCCCTCATAGCACCTAACATAAAGCCCTCTGACATGGGGTTCCTCAAAGATCACCCATAGCACCCTAACCAGCAACAAAAACTTATCCATAATCCAATTCTGAGTAATAAACCTAGGTATTCATAGAACTTTGTCTCCAAACCATCAAGTATTAAGTGGTTCCCAATTTTGCCATATATGGGTTGAACCTATTATCATCAGAATTCATGTAAGTGTAGTTTTGGTTCACATACCCACAATTATAATTATAACTATGAAATTGCCTGTCAAAAATGACGGGAATAATATTCTAAGCCTGGCAATGCTGTTTGCTACACAATGAGAGGTTGTGGGCCCTCTGAGCACCTTTGGTGCTCATCGTGAGACTCTGCCCCCATCTACTTTACAGGCCCGGCGATAAGCGCCTCCACCGCTCATCACAAGGCAGGCACTGAGCGGCTACACTGGTTTCGGAATTTTTCTGCTATCCAATGATCACCTTCAGTGTTCATCACGAGCCCCACAATGATGGCATGATGAATTTTCCCCCCAAAATCCCCCCTTCCCTGTATCTCTTTCCCTCCTCACCCTTCCCTGTCTCTCTTTACCCACTCTCTACCTCCCCTGACTCTCAATCCCCCCTCTCTCCCTCCCCTGTCTCTCATTTCCCCCTCTCCCTCCCCTGTGTTTTTTCCCCCACTCTGTCCCCTGTATCTCTTCCCCCTTTCTCTCCTCGTTGTCTATTCCCCTTCTTCTCCCCAACCCGTGTCTCATCCCCCTCCCCCGTGTCTCTTCCGGCTCCTCTCCCCTTCTCCCTCCCCTGTGTCTCCTCCCTCTCCTGTGTTTTTTTCCTTTCGTTTCTCTCCTGTGTCTTCCCCTGTCTCTCTTTCCCCCCTCTCCCTCCACTGTCTGTCTTTCCTCTCTCAGTAATAGTGGTATATATTGTCCAATTTATTTATGGGTTAACTTAGTAGTTCAAAGCAATCATTATCAGTTAACTATTTTGGTTCTCTGTTGTAAGATAATCCCCTTCATTTAAGGATAGACCTAGAGGAACGTCACACAATGCTCCTGTGACCTCCAAAACACTGGGCAAAGTGTTCTGCCGAGATTTGGCTCAAAACATATTAAAAAGGTAATACCTGTTGAAGCTATTTTTGGAGTAGTTTCAGGTTGCTCCAATTTCTTGCTTTCCCGCACTGATAAAAACAAACACAAATCAGTAAATGTAGAAACAAAATATACACAATGAGCTATAGATCATGTCCAGTTTAGTGTCAGAGCTTAAACTGCATTACAATTCCAAAGGGTCCAGGGTGGATCTTTTTGTAAATACAACTCTATAATGGATACAATTCAAGGGCTGTCTCCAGTAAGAAAATAATGTTTGTAGTTTGACAATGTAAATGATAAAAAAATCAATAAATCATTGCATGCACCCAAAAAATCCATACTCTTAAATCCATCATCTGCCACTTACCATCTGCTTTGTCCTTCTCCTTCACCCTCAGCAATGCGTGTTCCTTTTATAATAAACTCACCTCCATTCATAACCTATTTATTTGTAACTCCCTCTCATATTGTGGCTCTCACTTCAGTCACACCCTTATGCCTACACCGTAACTTTGCTTGTTCCTAGGCCTATTACTTTCTTCTTGCTGCATTTTTCGCTGCATACCCCAGTTCCTTCCCTCCAATTCTCATCTTTCATAGCTCACACTATGCTTTGAATAAATGGGTCCCCTGGGACGAATATGTAAAAATGTATGGCTATGTGTAATGGGAATAGTATTAACTAAAAGATAATTGATACTTTCTTCTTTTTAAAATAGAAAGGAACCGTTTGGATTTAAATATGGAAACTGTGATGTAAATGTGGATTAAAAATGATGTACGTTTCTTGTATGTATCTTTTGATTTGTTTTGTGAAAAATGTATAAAAACATATAAAAAAAATTGTAAAAAGTATTGCAGCGCTATTAAATTCCACCAATGTGAAAATCCATAGCCTGTAACAGAGCCCTCTAGACTTACGGCTATTAATTTGGCCTTGTACAGTTACCCGCAAACGATCTGCGGGTTACATGTGGGAAAATCCTATCGGCTGTCGAAATCGGAACTCCATTGCCGCAAAGTCGTTGATCTGTCAAGCCCGTAAATGTTACGTTCACAAATCGCTATTAAATTGCTATGAATCCACTGGCGTTCAAACCCGTAACCTGCAAATGGAGCCAAAAATCCTACGGGTACTAGAGAGGACCCGCAATGGGTTTAAAGTCCTATCCGTAGCACGGTAAATGCAAATATGAACGCACTACTGTATTTTAAATTAAAGGTAAAGTGTTGTTAGGTATTAATATTAATAGCACAATATTCTCAAGCTCGCAAATTTGCATTATAAAATTACTTTTTTAAATGTTTCATTTTTCTGTGTTATATCGATCCCGGCAATCAATGTGTTAATACATATAATGGAACTCGCATGGACTGGAATATCATATTTACTGAATTATTACTATTGCATTATTTCTGGAATGCGGGTCCGATCGTAACTCGTAATCCAAACCCGCAAGGGATTGAAATCTAACCTCCGTTTTTCAGTGACGTAATGATGACGATCTCTTTTTCTATTGGCTCCATCTAAACCCATAACTACAGATTTAACTAATCGATCATGTTCACGGCCGCACATGCAATGTGCCCAAGAATGGTTTATGGGTTTGGATGTCGGCCACGTCTGTTGCGGGCTTGGCTAATTTACTAGCTTTGTAACTCCAACAATTTTTTTTCTTCTCTTTATTCCAATGAATGTTAAGCCCACAGACTTTGTGGGTGTAGAAGAAGCCAATATAATTATTATATTATTTTATTACATTATATATATAACATTAACCCCAACTATAGGGGTCTTCATGGACCCCTCATGGCACCTAACATAAACCCCTCTGACATGGGGTTCCTCAAATACCACCCATAGCACCCTAACCAGCAACAAAAACTTATCCATAATCCAATTCTGAGTAAGAAACCTAGGTATTTATAGAACTTTGTCTCCAAACCATCAAGTATTAAGTGGTTCCCAATTTTACCATATATGGGTTGAACCTATTATCATCAGAATTCATGTAAGTGTAGTTTTGGTTCACATACCCACAATTATAATTATAACTATGAAATTGCCTGTCAAAAATGACGGGAATAATATTCTAAGCCTGGCAATGCTGTTTGCTACACAATGAGAGGTTGTGGGCCCTCTGAGCACCTTTGGTGCTCATCGCGAGACTCTGCCCCCATCTACTTTACAGGCCCCGCGATAAGCGCCTCCACCACTCATCACAAGTCAGGCAATGAGCGGCTACACTGGTTTCGGAATTTTTCTGCTATCCAATGATCACCTTCAGTGTTCATCACGAGCCCCACGATTACGGCATGATTAATTTTTCCTCCAAAATCCCCTTTCCCCTCTGTCTCTTTCCCTCCTCACCCTTCCCTGTCTCTCTTTACCCCCTCTCTACCTCCCCTGACTCTCATTCCCCCTCTCTCTCCCTCCCCTGTCTCTCATTTCCCCCTCTCCCTCCCCTGTGTCTTTTCCCCCACTCTGTCCCCTGTATCTCTTCCCCCTCTCCCTCCTCGTTGTCTATTCCCCTCCTCTCCCCCTCTCCCTCCCCTGTGTCTCCTCCCTTGACTGTGTTTTTTTCCTTTCTTCTCTCTCCTGTGTCTTCCCATGTCTCTCTTTCCCCCCTCTCCCTCCACTGTCTGTCTTTCCTCTCTCAGTAATAGTGGTATATATTGTCCAATTTCTTTATGGGTTAACTTAGTAGTTCAAAGCAATCATTATCTGTTAACTATTTTGGTTCTCTGTTGTAAGATAATCCCCTTCATTTAAGGATAGACCTAGAGGAACGTCACACAATGCTCCTGTGACCTCCAAAACACTGGGCAAAGTGTTCTGCTGAGATTTGGCTCAAAACATAATAAAAAGGTAATACCTGTTGAAGCTATTTTTGGAGTAGTTTCAGGTTGCTCCAATTTCTTGCTTTCCCGCACTGATAAAAACAAACACAAATCAGTAAATGTAGAGACAAAATATACACAATGAGCTATAGATCATGTCCAGTTTAGTGTCAGAGCTTAAACTGCATTACTATTCCAAAGGGTCCAGGGTGGATCTTTTTGTAAATCCAACTCTATAATGGATACAATTCAAGGTCTGTCTCCAGTAAGAAAATAATGTTTGTAGTTTGACAATGTAAATAATAAAAAAAATAAATAAATCATTGCATGCACCCAAAAAATCCATACTCTTATATCCATCATCTGCCACATACCATCTGCTTTGTCCTTCTCCTGCACCCTCAGCAATGCATGTTCCTTTTATAATAAACTCACCTCCATTCATAACCTATTTATTTGTAACTCCCTCTCATATTGTGGCTCTCACTTCAGTCACACCCTTATTCCTACACCGTAACTTTGCTTGTTCCTAGGCCTATTACTTTCTTCTTGCTGCATTTTTCGCTGCATACCCCAGTTCCTTCCCTCCAATTCTCATCTTTCATAGCTCACACTATGCTTTGAATAAATGGGTCCCCTGGGACGAATATGTAAAAAAGTATGGCTATGTGTAATGGGAATAGTATTAACTAAAAGGTAATTGATACTTTCTTCTTTTTAAAATAGAAAGGAACCGTTTGGATTTAAATATGGAAACTGTGATGTAAATGTGGATTAAAAATGATGTACGTTTCTTGTATGTATCTTTTGATTTGTTTTGTGAAAAATGTATAAAAACATATAAAAAAAATTGTAAAAAGTATTGCAGCGCTATTAAATTCCACCAATGTCAAAATCCATAGCCTGTAACAGAGCCCTCTAGACTTACGGCTATTAATTTGGCCTTGTACAGTTACCCGCAAACGATCTGCGGGTTACATGTGGGAAAATCCTATCGGCTGTCGAAATCGGAACTCCATTGCCGCAAAGTCGTTGATCTGTCAAGCCTGTAAATGTTACGTTCACAAATCGCTATTAAATTGCTATGAATCCACTGGCGTTCAAACCCGTAACCTGCAAATGGAGCCAAAAATCCTACGGGTACTAGAGAGGACCCGCAATGGGTTTAAAGTCCTATCCGTAGCACGGTAAATGCAAATATGAACGCACTACTGTATTTTAAATTAAAGGTAAAGTGTTGTTAGGTATTAATATTAATAGCACAATATTCTCAAGCTCGCAAATTTGCATTATAAAATTACTTTTTTAAATGTTTCATTTTTCTGTGTTATATCGATCCCGGCAATCAATGTGTTAATACATATAATGGAACTCGCATGGACTGGAATATCATATTTACTGAATTATTAATATTGCATTATTTCTGGAATGCGGGTTTGATCGTAACTCGTAATCCAAACCCGCAAGGGATTGAAATCTAACCTCCGTTTTTCAGTGATGTAATGATGACGATCTCTTTTTCTATTGGCTCCATCTAAACCCATAACTACAGATTTAACTAATCGATCATGTTCACGGCCGCACATGCAATGTGCCCAAGAATGGTTTATGGGTTTGGATGTCGGCCACGTCTGTTGCGGGCTTGGCTAATTTACTAGCTGTGTAACTCCAACAATTTTTTTTTTTTTCTCTTTATTCCAACGAATTTTAAGCCCACAGACGTTGTGGGTGTAGAAGAAGCCAATATAATTATTATATTATTTTATTACATTATATATATAACATTAACTCCAACTATAGGGGTCTTCATGGACCCCTCATGGCACCTAACCTAAACCCCTCTGACATGGGGTTCCTCAAATACCACCCATAGCACCCTAACCAGCAACAAAAACTTATCCATAATCCAATTCTGAGTAATAAACCTAGGTATTTATAGAACTTTGTCTCCAAACCATCAAGTATTAAGTGGTTCCCAATTTTACCATATATGGGTTGAACCTATTATCATCAGAATTCATGTAAGTGTAGTTTTGGTTCACATACCCACAATTATAATTATAACTATGAAATTGCCTGTCAAAAATGACGGGAATAATATTCTAAGCCTGGCAATGCTGTTTGCTACACAGTGAGAGGTTGTGGGCCCTCTGATCACCTTTGGTGCTCATCGCAAGACTCTGCCCCCATCTACTTTACAGGCCCCGCGATAAGCGCCTCCACCACTCATCACAAGGCAGGCAATGAGCGGCTACACTGGTTTCCGAATTTTTCTGCTATCCAATGATCACCTTCAGTGTTCATCACGAGCCCCACGATTACGGCATGATTAATTTTTCCCCCAAAATCCCCTTTCCCCTCTGTCTCTTTCCCTCCTCACCCTTCCCTGTCTCTCTTTACCGCCTCTCTACCTCCCCTGACTCTCATTCCCCCTCTCTCTCCCTCCCCTGTCTCTCATTTCCCCCTCTCCCTCCCCTGTGTCTTTTCCCCCACTCTGTCCCCTGTATCTCTTCCCCCTCTCCCTCCTCGTTGTCTATTCCCCTCCTCTCCCCCTCTCCCTCCCCTGTGTCTCCTCCCTCGACTGTGTTTTTTTCCTTTCTTCTCTCTCCTGCGTCTTCCCCTGTCTCTCTTTCACCCCTCTCCCTCCACTGTCTGTCTTTCCTCTCTCAGTAATAGTGGTATATATTGTCCAATTTCTTTATGGGTTAACTTAGTAGTTCAAAGCAATCATTATCAGTTAACTATTTTGGTTCTCTGTTGTAAGATAATCCCCTTCATTTAAGGATAGACCTAGAGGAACGTCACACAGTGCTCCTGTGACCTCCAAAACACTGGACAAAGTGTTCTGCTGAGATTTGGCTCATACATAGATACATCTTCTTGTTTCCCAGCCTACATCTAACAAATCTACATAAACCAGTGTCTAGTTATAAGAGTAAGATATATTTCCTAAGGGCATTCTCATAAAAGCAAATGTCCACAATAACATATCATTTATTAAATGCACTATTATATCACATATCTAGGTTGCTAACATTGCCAACTTTTATACAGTGATTATCAGAACATTATTTATTGTACTGGTAGTGAAAAGACTGGATAACAAAACATTATAAAAAGGTAATACCTGTTGAAGCTGATTTTCGAGTAGTTTCAGGTTGCTCCATTTTCTTACTTTCCATCACTGATAAAAACAAACACAAATCAGTAAATGTAGAGACAAAATATACACAATGAGCTATAGATCATGTCCAGTTTAGTGTCAGAGCTTAAACTGCATTACAATTCCAAAGGGTCCAGGGTGGATCTTTTTGTAAATCCAACTCTATAATGGATACAATTCAAGGTCTGTCTCCAGTAAGAAAATAATGTTTGTAGTTTGACAATGTAAATGATAAAAAATGAATAAATAATTGCATGCACCCAAAAAATCCATACTCTTATATCCATCATCTGCCACATACCTTCTGCTTTGTCCTTCTCCTTCACCCTCAGCAATGCGTATTCCTTTATAATAAACTCACCTCCATTCATAACCTATTTATTTGTAACTCCCTCTCATATTGTGGCTCTCACTTCAGTCACACCCTTATGCCTACACTGTAACTTTGCTTGTTCCTAGGCCTATTACTTTCTTCTTGCTGCACTTTTCGCTGCATACCCCAGTTCCTTCCCTCCAATTCTCATCTTTCATAGCTCACACTATGCTTTGAATAAATGGGTCCCCTGGGACGAATATGTAAAAAAGTATGGCTATGTGTAATGGGAATAGTATTAACTAAAAGGTAATTGATACTTTCTTCTTTTTAAAATAGAAAGGAACCGTTTGGATTTAAATATGGAAACTGTGATGTATATGTGGATTAAAAATGATGTAAGTTTCTTGTATGTATCTTTTGATTTGTTTTGTGAAAAATGTATAAAAACATATTAAAAAAATTGTAAAAAGTATTGCAGCGCTATTAAATTCCACCAATGTGAAAATCCATAGCCTGTAACAGAGCCCTCTAGACTTACGGCTATTAATTTGGCCTTGTACAGTTACCCGCAAACGATCTGCGGGTTACATGTGGGAAAATCCTATCGGCTGTCGAAATCGGAACTCCATTGCCGCAAAGTCGTTGATCTGTCAAGCCCGTAAATGTTCCATTCACAAATCGCTATTAAATTGCTATGAATCCACTGGCGTTCAAACCCGTAACCTGCAAATGGAGCCAAAAATCCTACGGGTACTAGAGAGGACCCGCAATGGGTTTAAAGTCCTATCCGTAGCACGGTAAATGCAAATATGAACGCACTACTGTATTTTAAATTAAAGGTAAAGTGTTGTTAGGTATTAATATTAATAGCACAATATTCTCAAGCTCGCAAATTTGCATTATAAAATTACTTTTTTAAATGTTTCATTTTTCTGTGTTATATCGATCCCGGCAATCAATGTGTTAATACATATAATGGAACTCGCATGGACTGGAATATCATATTTACTGAATTATTAATATTGCATTATTTCTGGAATGCGGGTTTGATCGTAACTCGTAATCCAAACCCGCAAGGGATTGAAATCTAACCTCCGTTTTTCAGTGACGTAATGATGACGATCTCTTTTTCTATTGGCTCCATCTAAACCCATAACTACAGATTTAACTAATCGATCATGTTCACGGCCGCACATGCAATGTGCCCAAGAATGGTTTATGGGTTTGGATGTCGGCCACGTCTGTTGCGGGCTTGGCTAATTTACTAGCTGTGTAACTCCAACAAATTTTTTTTTTTCTCTTTATTCCAATGAATTTTAAGCCCACAGACTTTGTGGGTGTAGAAGAAGCCAATATAATTATTATATTATTTTATTACATTATATATATAACATTAACCCCAACTATAGGGGTCTTCATGGACCCCTCATGGCACCTAACATAAACCCCTCTGACATGGGGTTCCTCAAATATCACCCATAGCACCCTAACCAGCAACAAAAACGTATCCATAATCCAATTCTGAGTAATAAACCTAGGTATTTATAGAACTTTGTCTCCAAACCATCAAGTATTAAGTGGTTCCCAATTTTACCATATATGGGTTGAACCTATTATCATCAGAATTCATGTAAGTGTAGTTTTGGTTCACATACCCACAATTATAATTATAACTATGAAATTGCCTGTCAAAAATGACAGGAATAATATTCTAAGCGTGGCAATGCTGTTTGCTACACAATGAGAGGTTGTGGGCCCTCTGAGCACCTTTGGTGCTCATCGCGAGACTCTGCCCCCATCTACTTTACAGGCCCCGCGATAAGCGCCTCCACCACTCATCACAAGGCAGGCAATGAGCGGCTACACTGGTTTCGGAATTTTTCTGCTATCCAATGATCACCTTCAGTGTTCATCACGAGCCCCACGATTACGGCATGATTAATTTTTCCCCCAAAATCCCCTTTCCCCTTTGTCTCTTTCCCTCCTCACCCTTCCCTGTCTCTCTTTACCCCTCTCTACCTCCCCTGACTCTCATTCCCCCTCTCTCTCCCTCCCCTGTCTCTCATTTCCCCCTCTCCCTCCCCTGTGTCTTTTCCCCCACTCTGTCCCCTGTATCTCTTCCCCCTCTCCCTCCTCGTTGTCTATTCCCCTCCTCTCCCCCTCTCCCTCCCCTGTGTCTCCTCCCTCTCTCCCTCCTCGTTGTCTATTCCCCTCCTCTCCCCCTCTCCCTCCCCTGTGTCTCCTCCCTCGACTGTGTTTTTTTCCTTTCTTCTCTCTCCTGTGTCTTCCCCTGTCTTTCTTTCCCCCCTCTCCCCCCACTGTCTGTCTTTCCTCTCTCAGTAATAGTGGTATATATTGTCCAATTTCTTTATGGGTTAACTTAGTAGTTCAAAGCAATCATTATCAGTTAACTATTTTGGTTCTCTGTTGTAAGATAATCCCCTTCATTTAAGGATAGACCTAGAGGAACGTCACACAGTGCTCCTGTGACCTCCAAAACACTGGGCAAAGTGTTCTGCCGAGATTTGGCTCATACATAGATACATCTTCTTGTTTCCCAGCCTACATCTAACAAATTTACATAAACCAGTGTCTAGTTATAAGAGTAAGATATATTTCCTAAGGGCATTCTCATAAGAGCAAATGTCCACAATAACATATCATTTATTAAATGCACTATTATATCACATATCTAGGTTGCTAACATTGCCAACTTTTATACAGTGATTATCAGAACATTACTCATTGTACTGGCAGTGAAAAGACTGGATAACAAAACATAATAAAAAGGTAATACCTGTTGAAGCTATTTTTGGAGTAGTTTCAGGTTGCTCCAATTTCTTGCTTTCGCGCACTGATAAAAACAAACACAAATCAGTAAATGTAGAGACAAAATATACACAATGAGCTATAGATCATGTCCAGTTTAGTGTCAGAGCTTAAACTGCATTACAATTCCAAAGGGTCCAGGGTGGATCTTTTGTAAATCCAACTCTATAATGGATACAATTCAAGGTCTGTCTCCAGTAAGAAAATAATGTTTGTAGTTTGACAATGTAAATGATAAAAAATGAATAAATAATTGCATGTACCCAAAAAATCCATACTCTTATATCCATCATCTGCCACATACCATCTGCTTTGTCCTTCTCCTTCACCCTCAGCAATGCGTGTTCCTTTTATAATAAACTCACCTCCATTCATAACCTATTTATTTGTAACTCCCTCTCATATTGTAGCTCTCACTTCAGTCACACCCTTATGCCTACACCGTAACTTTGCTTGTTCCTAGGCCTATTACTTTCTTCTTGCTGCACTTTTCGCTGCATTCCCCAGTTCCTTCCCTCCAATTCTCATCTTTTATAGCTCACACTATGCTTTTCTTCTCACACATCTCCCTGCGATTTGCAGTGATCTACAGTTGTGCTCAATAGTTTACATACCCTATCAGAAATTGTGACATTTGGGCATTTATTTTGAAAATATGACAGATCATGCAAAAAATGTATTTTATTGAAGGATAGCGATTATATGAAGACATTAATTATCACATCGTTGTTTTGCTCCTTTTTTAATCACAATGATAACAGAAATCACCCATGGCCCTGATTAAAAGTTTACACACACAGCTTAAAATGGCAATGAAAGGTTAATTTCCCACACCTGTGGCTTTTTGATTTGCAATTAGTGTCTGTGTATAAATAGTCAATGAGTTCGTTAGCTCTCACATTTATGCACTGAGAAGGCTAGATACAGAGCCATGGGGAGCAGAAAAGAACTGTCAAAAGAACTGCATAACACAGCACACACAGCACTTTATTTTTAATCTTGCAGCCCTATTAAATTTCCCCAACATGAAAACCCATAGCCCGTAACGGATCCCAATAAACTCACGGCTATTAAATTGGCCTTGTACAGCTACCAGCAAACGACCTGCTTGTTACATGTGGAAAAATTCTATGGGCTGTCGAAATCATGGTATTTTGTTTCCGGAGAGGTTGAATACTTTCAATACTGATAAAGAAATTAAATGTTGGAAAGGATGTGGGAAAAAGGGCACAATGCTACATCAGTGGTTGGAATGCCAGAAGGTTGGACCTCTATGGAGACAATGTACAGAACAGATATCTTGAATTGGACCCATAATTAGCGGTATTACACCTTAATATAGCAACAACATTTCCGTATAATACATACTTAATAATTCATATTCTTTTGGCAGTAAAATGGATTTTGATAAAATACTGGAATTTGGAAACAGTCCCGTCATGGGGTAGTGTTCAATATAAAATCTCAAGAGATAGAGAACTAGAGAGAAATTGGAATTGGAAAATTAGAAATAAATCCCTTATGAATAAATGTGTCTCCTGGGACGAATATGTAAAGAAGTATGGTGATGTGTAATGGGAAAAGTATTAAGTGAAAGGTAATTGAAACTTTCTTCTTTTTAAAATAGAAAGGAACCATTTGGATTTAAATATGGAAACTGTGATGTAAATGTGGATTAAAAATGATGTACATTTCTTGTATGTATCTTTTGATTTGTTTTGTGAAAAATTAATAAAAACATATAAAAAATGTTTTAAAAAGTATTGCAGCGCTATTAAATTCCACCAATGTGAAAACCCATAGCCTGTAACAGAGCCCGCTAGATTTACGGCTATTAATTTGGTCTTGTACAGTTACCCGCAAACGATCTGCGGGTTACATGTGGGAAAATCCTATCGGCTGTCGAAATCGGAACTCCATTGCCGCAAAGCCGTTGATCTGTCAAGCCCGTAAATGTTACGTTCACAAATCGCTATTAAATTGCTATGAATCCACTATGTATTAATATTAATAGCACAACATTCTCAAGCTCGCAAATTTGCATTATAAAATTACTTTTTTAAATGTTTCATTTTTCTGTGTTATATCGATCCCGGCAATCAATGTGTTAATACATATAATGGAACTCGCATGGACTGGAATATCATATTTACTGATTTATTAATATTGCATTATTTCTGGAATGCGGGTCCGATCGTAAC
Source organism: Discoglossus pictus (assembly GCA_027410445.1). Classification (NCBI taxonomy): domain Eukaryota; kingdom Metazoa; phylum Chordata; class Amphibia; order Anura; family Alytidae; genus Discoglossus; species Discoglossus pictus. The sequence goes on along the minus strand of CM050176.1, from coordinate 40,426,870 downwards.
TCGTAATCCAAACCCGCAAGGGATTGAAATCTAACCTCCGTTTTTCAGTGACGTAATGATGACGATCTCTTTTTCTATTGGCTCCATCTAAACCCATAACTACAGATTTAACTAATCGATCATGTTCACGGCCACACATGCAATGTGCCCAAGAATGGTTTATGGGTTTGGATGTCGGCCACGTCTGTTGCGGGCTTGGCTAATTTACTAGCTGTGTAACTCTAACGAATTTCTTTTTTTTTTTTCTCTCTCTTTTTTTCCACGAATTTCAAGCCCACAGACGTTGTGGGTGTAGAAGAAGCCAATATAATTATTATATTATTTTATTACATTATATATATAACATTAACCCCAACTATAGGGGACTTCAAGGACCCCTCATGGCACCTAATATAAAGCCCTCTGACATGGGGTTCCTCAAATATCACCCATAGCACCCTAACCAGCAACAAAAACGTATCCATAATCCAATTCTGAGTAATAAACCTAGGTGTTCATAGAACTTTGTCTCCAAACCATCAAGTATTAAGTGGTTCCCAATTTTACCATATATGGGTTGAACCTATTATCATCAGAATTCATGTAAGTGTAGTTTTGGTTCACATACCCACAATTATAATTATAACTATGAAATTGCCTGTAAAAAATGACGGGAATAATATTCTAAGCCTGGCAATGCTGTTTGCTACACAATGAGAGGTTGTGGGCCCTCTGAGCACCTTTGGTGCTCATCGCGAGACTCTGCCCCCATCTACTTTACAGGCCCGGCGATAAGCGACTCCACCGCTCATCACAAGGCAGGCAATGAGCGGCTACACTGGTTTCGGAATTTTTCTGCTATCCAATAATCACCTTCAGTGTTCATCACGAGCCCCACGATGATGGCATGATGAATTTTCCCCCCAAAATCCCCCCTTCCCTGTGTCTCTTTCCCTCCTCACCCTTCCCTGTCTCTCTTTACCCCCTCTCTACCTCCCCTGACTCTCATTCCCCCCTCTCTCCCTCCCCTGTCTCTCATTTCCACCTCTCCCTCCCCTGTGTCTTTTCCCCCACTCTGTCCCCTGTATCTCTTCCCCCTTTCTCTCCTCGTTGTCTATTCCCCTTCTTCTCCCCAACCCGTGTCTCATCCCCCTCCCCCGTGTCTCTTCTGGCTCCTCTCCCCCTCTCCCTTCCCTGTGTCTCCTCCCTCTCCTGTGTTTTTTTTCCTTTTGTTTCTCTCCTGTGTCTTCCCCTGTCTCTCTTTCCCCCCTCTCCCTCCACTGTCTGTCTTTCCTCTCTCAGTAATAGTGGTATATATTGTTCAATTTCTTTATGGGTTAACTTAGTAGTTCAAAGCAATCATTATCAGTTAACTATTTTGGTTCTCTGTTGTAAGATAATCCCCTTCATTTAAGGATAGACCTAGAGGAACGTCACACAATGCTCCTGTGACCTCCAAAACACTGGGCAAAGTGTTCTGCCGAGATTTGGCTCAAAACTTAATAAAAAGGTAATACCTGTTGAAGCTATTTTTGGAGTAGTTTCAGGTTGCTCCAATTTCTTGCTTTCCCGCACTGATAAAAACAAACACAAATCAGTAAATGTAGAGACAAAATATACACAATGAGCTATAGATCATGTCCAGTTTAGTGTCAGAGCTTAAACTGCATTACAATTCCAAAGGGTCCAGGGTGGATCTTTTTGTAAATCCAACTCTATAATGGATACAATTTAAGGGCTGTCTCCAGTAAGAAAATAATGTTTGTAGTTTGACAATGTAAATGATAAAAAATGAATAAATAATTGCATACACCTAAAAAATCCATACTCTTATATCCATCATCTGCCACATACCATCTGCTTTGTCCTTCTCCTGCACCCTCAGCAATGCGTGTTCCTTTTATAATAATTTCACCTCCATTCATAACCTATTTATTTGTAACTCCTTCTCATATTGTAGCTCTCACTTCAGTCACACCCTTATGCCTACACCGTAACTTTGCTTGTTCCTAGGCCTATTACTTTCTTCTTGCTGCACTTTTCGCTGCATTCCCCAGTTCCTTCCCTCCAATTCTCATCTTTCATAGCTCACACTATGCTTTTCTTCTCACACATCTCTATGTGATTTGCTGTTATCTACAATTGTGCTCAATAGTTTGCATACCCTATCAGAAATTGTGAAATTTGGGCATTTATTTTGAAAATATGACTGATCATGCAAAAAATTTATTTTATTGAAGGATAGCAATCATATGAAGACATTAATTATCACATCGTTGTTTTGCTCCTTTTTTAATCATAATGATAACAGAAATCACACATGGCCCTGATCAAAAGTTTACACACACAGCTTAAAATGGCAATTAAAGGTTAATTTCTCGCACCTGTGGCTTTTTAATTTGCAATTAGTGTCTGTGTATAAATAGTCAATGAGTTTGTTAGCTCTCACATGGATGTACTGAGCAGGCTAGATACTGAGCCATGGGGAGCAGAAAAGAACTGTCAAAAAACTGTAGACATATGTGTTCCTAATACCTGCACTTACCGTATAAAATACATTCAGTCTGCTTCAATGGGTATTTTTGTTACACATAGAATGGGTCTCCTCGGGGGGGGAAATATTTTTTTTGCACCGGGGTTCCCATGCACTAGCTGCACCACTGTATGTATATACAGCAAATGTCCCAATTATAGCGCAAATAATAATTACAGTTTAAAATATATATAATTACAAATGATTGTTAATAAGCATTTTGTTTGGAAATGTTTGATAAATGAGCTTGGTCATTAACAACATCTATGAGACAATGAGCAATGGTGGAGCTACTGCTGGTATAGTAGGTGCAAAGCATTGGGGCCCACAATAGGGGTAATTTGACCATCTCATTTTTTTGTATTGTATAGAGAAGTTGCACAGGAAGGCTTCAAATTATTTTTCACTGAGTCCCTTGGTCAAGAAGCCAATATAATTTTTATATTATTTTATTACATTATATATATAACATTAACCCAAACTATGAGGGTCTTCATGGACCCCTCATGGCACCTAACATAAAATCCTCTGCCATGGGGTTCCTCAAATATCGCATATAGCACCCTAACCAACAACAACACAAATTGTCCATAATCCAATTCTGAATAATAAACCTGGTTATTCATAGGAGAACTTTGTCTCTAAACCATCAAGTATAAAGTGGTTCCCAATCTTCCCCAATATGGGTTGAACCTATTATTATCAGAATTCATGTGTAGTTCTGGTTCACATACCAACAATTATAAATATAACTCTGAAATTGCCCTTCAAAAATGACAGGAATACAATTGTAAGCCTGGCAATGCTGTTTGCCACACAATGCGAGTCTATGGGGCCTCTGAGCACCTTCGGCACTTATCGCGAGCCCCACGCTGAGCGCATTCGCCGCTCATCTTTTGACTCGCAATGAAAGCTTTCGCCGCTCATTGCAAGCCTCTCCCCCATCTACATTACAGGGCCTGCGATGAGTGCCTTCAGCGCTCATCGTGTGCTCCGCAATGAGCAGCTTTGCTGCTCATTGCCATTTTTGGAATGTTTCTGCTTTGCAATGATCTCCTTCGGCGCTCATGGCTCATCGCGAGCCCCATGATGTAGGCATGATGAATTTTTTTCAAAAAAATCTCTCCCCTCCCTCAAATGTGTGTCTTTCCCTTCCTCTACCTCCCATCTCTCTTTTCCCCCTCTCTCCTTCCCCTGTATCTCTTTGCCCCCTCTCTCCCTCCCATGTCTCTTTTTCTCCCTCTGTCCCTCCCCTGTTTCTCTTTCCCCCCTCTCCCTCCCCTGTGTCTCTTCCCTCTCTACCTCCCCTGTGTATCTTACCCCACTCCCTCCCCTGTATCTCTTCCCCCTCTCCCTCCACTTTGTCTCTTCCCTCTCTACCTCCCCTGTGTATCTAACCCCACTCCCGCCTCTGTATCTCTTCCCCCTCTCCCTCCACTTTGTCTCTTCCCCCTCCTCCCCCCTTTGTGTCTCCCGCATCTCCTGTGTTTTTTTCCATTCTTCTCCCTCCCCTGTTTCTTCCCCTCCGCCCTCTCCTGTGTCTTCCCCATCCCTCTCCTGTGTCTCTCTCTCCTTCTCCCTCCTCTGTATCTCTCCCTCCCTTGTGCCCATCCCTCCTCCCCTGTGCCTCTTCACCCTCCTCTCACTCTGGCCCCGCACTGGCCCCGATAGTTCTTGCAGTGGCTTAAATTTGTAAGTCATCAGGGGGAAGGGAGAGCACCTTATCTGTACCTATTTTCCCCCATCTCCCTTCCCTGTGTCTCCTTTACCCCCCATCTTCCTCCCCTGTGTCTCCTTTTCCCCTCTTTCCCTCTCCTGTTCCTCCTTTTCCCCTCTCCCTTTACCTTTCACCCGTGACTCCTTTCCCCATCTCCCTTTCCCCCTCTCTCCCCACGTGTCTCCTCTCCCTCCCTTGTGTCTCCATTCCCCTCCTATCCCTCCCTTGTCTCCTTTAAGCCCTCTGCACCCTCCCTTGTCTTCTTTCCACCCTCCTCTCCCTCCCTTGTCTCAAAACATCCACTATATTCAATAAAACAACTTATAACAATTACTATGTTATATCCCTAATAGCAATGTGACAGTATACTCTCACTATGCAGATAGCTTCCATAAGTGGCTTCTAGTGGGACAGAATACCCTAAAGGGACTGAGTTAGCTGATTAGATGGTGATCTGTTTTCTAATACAATTACAGTATACAGAGCACCTGTCTATACATGGACCTTATACAGTTAACCATATACCAGTAACAGTGGTATATATTGTCCAACTTCTCTATGGGTTAACTTAGTAGTTCAAAGCAATCATTATCAGTTAACTATTTTGGTTCTCTGTTGTAAGATAATCCCCTTCATTTAAGGATAGACCTAGAGGAATGTCACACAATGCTCCTTTGACATACAAAACACTGGGCAAAGTGTTCTGCCGAGATTTGGCTCATGCATAGATACATCTTCTTGTTTCCCAGCCTACATCTAACAAATCTACATAAACCAGTGTCTAGTTATAAGAGTAATATATATTTCCTAAGGGCATTCTCATAAGAGCAAATGTCCACAATAACATATCATTTATTAACATATCATTTATTAAATGCACTATTATATCACATATCTAGGTTGCTAACATTGCCAACTTTTATACAGTGATTATCAGAACATTACTCATTGTACTGGTAGTGAAAAGACTGGATAACAAAACATAATAAAAAGGTAATACCTGTTGAAGCTATTTTTGGAGTTTCAGGTTGCTCCATTTTCTTGCTTTCCCGCACTGATAAAAACAAACACAAATCAGTAAATGTAGAGACAAAATATACACAATGAGCTATAGATCATGTCCAGTTTAGTGTCAGAGCTTAAACTGCATTACAATTCCAAAGGGTCCAGGGTGGATCTTTTTGTAAATCCAACTCTATAATGGATACAATTCAAGGTCTGTCTCCAGTAAGAAAATAATGTTTGTAGTTTGACAATGTAAATGATAAAAAATGAATAAATAATTGCATGTACCCAAAAAATCCATACTCTTATATCCATCATCTGCCACATACCATCTGCTTTGTCCTTCTCCTGCACCCTCAGCAATGCGTGTTCCTTTTATAATAAACTCACCTCCATTCATAACCTATTTATTTGTAACTCCCTCTCATATTGTAGCTCTCACTTCAGTCACACCCTTATGCCTACACCGTAACTTTGCTTGTTCCTAGGCCTATTACTTTCTTCTTGCTGCACTTTTCGCTGCATTCCCCAGTTCCTTCCCTCCAATTCTCATCTTTGATAGCTCACACTATGCTTTTCTTCTCACACATCTCTCTGTGATTTGCTGTGATCTACAGTTGTGCTCAATAGTTTGCATACCCTATCAGAAATTGCTAGATACAGAGCCATGGGGAGCAGAAAAGAACTGTCAAAAGACCTGCATAACACAGCACACACAGCACTTTATTTTTATTCTTGCAGCCCTATTAAATTTCCCCAACATGAAAACCCATAGCCCGTAACGGATCCCAATAGACTTACGTCTATTAAATTGGCCTTGTACAGCTACCCGCAAACGATCTGCGGGTTACATGTGGAAAAATTCTAAGGGCTGTCGAAATCATGGTATTTTGTTTTCGGAGAGGTTGAATACTTTCAATACTGATAAAGAAATTAAATGCTGGAAAGGATGTGGGAAAAAGGGCACATTGCTACATCAGTGGTTGGAATTCCAGAAGGTTTGACCTCTATGGAGACAATGTACAGAACAGATATCAAAAATCTTAGAAAAAAAAAAATTGAATTGCACCCATAATTAGCGGTATTACACCTTAATATAGAAACAACATTTCCGTATAATACATACTTAATAATTCATATTCTTTTGGCAGTAAAATGGATTTTTATAAAATACTGGAATTTGGAAACAGTCCCGGCATGGGGTAGTGTTCAATATAAAATCTCAAGAGATAGAGAACTAGAGAGAAATTGGAATTAAAAAATTAGAAATAAATCCCTTATGAATAAATGTGTCTCCTGGGACGAATATGTAAAGAAATATGGTGATGTGTAATGGGAAAAGTATTAACTAAAAGGTAATTGAAACTTTCTTCTTTTTAAAATAGAAAGGAACCATTTGGATTTAAATATGGAAACTGTGATGTAAATGTGGATTAAAAATGATGTACATTTCTTGTATGTATCTTTTGATTTGTTTTGTGAAAAATTAATAAAAACATATAAAAAATGTTTTAAAAAGTATTGCAGCGCTATTAAATTCCACCAATGTGAAAACCCATAGCCTGTAACAGAGCCCTCTAGACTTACGGCTATTAATTTGGCCTTGTACAGTTACCCGCAAACGATCTGCGGGTTACATGTGGGAAAATCCTATCGGCTGTCGAAATCGGAACTCCATTGCCGCAAAGCCGTTGATCTATCAAGCCCGTAAATGTTACGTTCACAAATCGCTATTAAATTGCTATGAATCCACTGGCATTCAAACCTGTAACCCGCAAATGGAGCCAAAAATCCTACGGGTACTAGAGAGGACCCGCAATGGGGTTAAAGTCCTATCCGTAGCACGGTAAATGCAAATATATACGCACTACTGTATTTTAAATTAAAGGTAAAGTGTTGTTAGGTATTAATATTAATAGCACAACATTCTCAAGCTCGCAAATTTGCATTATAAAATTACTTTTTTAAATGTTTCATTTTTCTGTGTTATATCGATCCCGGCAATCAATGTGTTCATACATATAATGGAACTCGCATGGACTGGAATATCATATTTACTGATTTAATAATATTGCATTATTTCTGGAATGCGGGTCCGATCGTAACTCGTAATCCAAACCCGCAAGGGATTGAAATCTAACCTCCGTTTTTCAGTGACGTAATGATGACGATCTCTTTTTCTATTGGCTCCATCTAAACCCATAACTACAGATTTAACTAATCGATTATGTTCACGGCCGCACATGCAATGTGCCCAAGAATGGTTTATGGGTTTGGATGTCGGCCACGTCTGTTGCGGGCTTGGCTAATTTACTAGCTGTGTAACTCCAACTAATTTCTTTTTTTTTTTTCTCTCTCTTTTTTCCAACGAATTTCAAGCCCACAGACGTTGTAGGTGTAGAAGAAGCCAATATAATTATTATTTTATTTTATTACATTATATATATAACATTAACCCCAACTATAGGGGTCTTGAAGGACCCCTCATGGCACCTAACATAAACCCCTCTGACATGGGGTTTCTCAAATATCACCCATAGCACCCTAACCAGCAACAAAAACGTATCCATAATCCAATTCTGAGTAATAAACCTAGGTGTTCATAGAACTTTGTCTCCAAACCATCAAGTATTAAGTGGTTCCCAATTATGCCATATATGGGTTGAACCTATTATCATCAGAATTCTTGTAAGTGTAGTTTTGGTTCACATACCCACAATTATAATTATAACTATGAAATTGCCTGTCAAAAATGACGGGAATAATATTCTAAGCCTGGCAATGCTGTTTGCTACACAATGAGAGTGTAATGATATAGAAATCACAAAGTTGTGGAGACCAGTAGCCAAGGTCAGCAATAATCCAGTTCCGCAAACTTGTAGGTGAAAACAGGAACAAGGTTTATTGAAGTGATCAGAAACCACACAATAATCTGGCAAGGATCAATAGACAGGAAGTGCCTTATATAGGCCAAGGACCAGACACCTGACCAGACACAGCTGAAGTGACTTAGGTACTGATACAATTGCTAGCAGAGTCAAGCTTATAAGGTCTCAATGGAATTCACAACAGGCAGGCTGGCGCAGTGGTAGGGAAGAGGTATAGCAGCCTGGGGACCAGGGTTCAAAACCCAGCAGAGTCAACCTCACGGAGAGGTTGTGGGCTCTCTGAGCACCTATGGTGCTCATCGCGAGACTCTGCCCCCATCTACTTTACAGGCCCGGCGATAAGCGCCTCCACCGCTCATCACAAGGCAGGCAATGAGCGGCTACACTGGTTTCGGAACTTTTCTGCGATCACTTTCAGTGTTCATCACAAGCCCCACAATGACAGCATGATGAATTTCCCCACCAAAATCCCCCCTTCCCTGTGTCTCTTTCCCTCCTCTCCCTCCCCTGTCTCTCATTTCCCCCTCTCCCTCCCCTGTGTCTTTTCCCCCACTCTGTCCCCTGTATCTCTTCCCCCTTTCCCTCCTCGTTGTCTATTCCCCTTCTTCTCCCCAACCCGTGTCTCATCCCCCTCCCCCGTGTCTCTTCCGGCTCCTCTCCCCCTCTTCCTCCCCTGTGTCTCCTCCCTCTCCTGTGTTTTTTTCCTTTCTTTTCTCTCCTGTGTCTTCCCCTGTCTCTCTTTCCCCCCTCTCTCTCCACTGTCTGTCTTTCCCCTCTCAGTAATAGTGGTATATATTGTCCAATTTCTCTATGGGTTAACTTAGTAGTTCAAAGCAATCATTACCAGTTAACTATTTTGGTTCTATGTTTTAAGATAATCCCCCTTCATTTAAGGATAGACCTAGAGGAACGTCACAGAGTGCTCCTGTGACCTCCAAAACATTGGCCAAAGTGTTCTGCCGAAATTTGGCTCATGCATAGACACATCTTCTTGTTTCTGAGCCTACATATAACAAATCTACATAAACCTGTGTCTAGTTATAAGAGTAAGATATATTTCCTAAGGGCATTCTCATAAGAGCAAATGTCCACAATAACATATCATTTATCAAATGCACTATTATATCACATATCTAGGTTGCTAATATTGCCAACTTTTATACAGTGATTATCAGAACATTACTCATTGTACTGGTAGTGAAAAGACTGGATAATAAAACATAATAAAAAGGTAATACCTGTTGAAGCTATTTTTGGAGTAGTTTCAGGTTGCTCCATGTTCTTGCTTTCCAGCACTGATAAAAAAACAAACACAAATCAGTAATTGTAGAGACAAAATATACACAATGAGCTATAGATCATGTCCAGTTGAGGGTCTTCATGGACCCCTCATGGCACCTAACATAAACCCCTCTGCCATGGGGTTTCTCAAATAAAGCCTATAGCATCCTAGCCAACAACAACAAAAATTGTCCATAATCCAATTCTGAATAATATAACTAGTTATTCATAGGAGAACTTTGTCTCCAAACCACCAAGTATAAAGTGGTTCCCAATCTTACCCAATATGGGTTGAACCTATTATTATCAGAATTCATGTAAGTGTAGTTCTGGTTCAAATACCCCCAATTATAATTATAACTATGATATTGCGCTCATCGTGAGCCTCGCAATGAGCGGCTTTGACGCTCATTGTCATTTTAGGAACTTTCCTGCTTTGCAAGGATGACTTTCTGTGCTCATCGCGAGCCCCATGATGACAACATGATGGAATTTTTTCCCAAAAGTCACCCCCCCTCCTGTGTGTCTCTTTCCGCTCCTCTCCCTCCCCTGTTTCTCTTTTCCCCCTCTCTCCCTCCCCTGTATCTCTTCCCCCCTCTGTTCCTCCCCTGTCCCTCTTTTCCCCCTCTCCCTCCCCTGTTTCTCTCCACCCACTCTACAAACCCTGTGTCTCTTCCCCCACACGCTCCGCTGTATCTCTTCCCCCTCTCCCTCCTCTTTGTCTCTTTTCCTCCTCTGCCCCTGTGTCTCTTTCCCCCTCCCCTGTGTCTCCCCTCTGTGTCTCTTCCAGCTCCTCTCCCCCACTCTCAATCCCCCGTGTCTCCCCTCTCTCCTGTGTTTTTTCCTTTCTTCTTTCTACCCTGTGTCTTCCCCCTCCTCCCTCTCCAGTGTCTTCCCCTCCCTCTCCTGGGTCTTCCCCCTCTCCCTCCCCTATAACTCTCCCCCTCTCCTGTATCTCTCCGACCCTCCCCTTTGTATCTTTCCCCCTTCTCCCTCCCCTGTGTCTATTCCTCCTTCTCTGTGTCTCTTTCTCCACTCCCTCTGGCCCCGCACTGCCCCGGATAGTCCTCATAGTCACTTAAATGTGTAAGTCATCAGTGAGGCAGGGAGAGCACCTCCTCCATACCTCCTTTCCTCCCTCTCGCTCCCCTGTGTCTTTCTTTGCTCCCTCTCTCCCTTTCCTGTCTCTCTTTCCCCCTATCTCACTCCCCTGTCTCTCTTCCCCCCTCTCTCCCTCCCCTGTCTCTCTTTTCTTCCTCCCCTGTCTCTCTTTCCCCCCTCTCCCTATTTGTGTCTCGGTTCCCCCTCCTCTCCCTCACTTGTCTCCTTTCCCCCTCCTCTCCCTCCCTTGTCTCCTTCCTCCCTCCTCTCCCTCCCTTGTCTCAAAACATCCACTATATTTAATAAAGCAAGCTATAACAATTGCTATGTTATATCCCTATTAGCAATGTGACAGTAAACTCTTACTATGCAGATAGCTTCCATAAGTGGCTTCTTGTGGGACAGCATAACCTAAAGGGACAGAGTTAGCTGATTGGAATGTGATCTGTTTGCTAATACAATTACAGTATACAGAGCACCTGCCTATACATGAACCTTATACAGTTAACCATATACCAGTAATAGTGGTATATATTGTCCAATTGTTCTATGGGTTAACTTAGTAGTTCAAAGCAATCAAAGCAATCAGTTAACTATTTTGGTGCTCTGTTGTAAGATAATCCCCCTTTATTTAAGGATAGACCTAGAGGAACGTCACACAATGCTCCTGTGACCTCCAAAACACTGGGCAAAGTGTACTGCCGAGATTTGGCTCATGCATAGATACATCTTCTTGTTTCCCAGCCTACATCTAAGAAATTTACATAAACCAGTGTCTATTTATAAAAATAAGATATATTTCCTAAGGGCATTCTCATAAGAGCAAATGTCCACAATAACATATGATTTATCAAATGCTCTATTATATTACATATCTAGGTTGCTAACATTGTCACCTTTTATACAGTGATTATCAGAACAGAGGTTGTGGGCCCTCTGAGCACCTTTGGTGCTCATCGCGAGACTCTGCCCCCATCTACTTTACAGGCCCGGCGATAAGCGCCTCCACCACTCATCACAAGGCAGGCAATGAGCGGCTACACTGGTTTCGGAATTTTTCTGCTATCCAATGATCACCTTCAGTGTTCATCACGAGCCCCACAATGATGGCATGATGAATTTTCCCCCCAAAATCCCCCCTTCCCTGTGTCTCTTTCCCTCCTCACCCTTCCCTGTCTCTCTTTACCCCCTCTCTACCTCCCCTGACTCTCATTCCCCCCTCTCTCCCTCCCCTGTCTCTCATTTCCCCCTCTCCCTCCCCTGTGTTTTTCCCCCCACTCTGTTCCCTGTATCTCTTCCCCCTTTCTCTCCTCGTTGTCTATTCCCCTTCTTCTCCCCAACCCGTGTCTCATCCCCCTCCCCCGTGTCTCTTCCGGCTCCTCTCCCCCCCTCTCCCTCCCCTGTGTCTCCTCCCTCTCCTGTGTTTTTTTCCTTTCGTTTCTCTCCTGTGTCTTCCCCTGTCTCTCTTTCCCCCCTCTCCCTCCACTGTCTGTCTTTCCTCTCTCAGTAATAGTGGTATATATTGTCCAATTTATTTATGGGTTAACTTAGTAGTTCAAAGCAATCATTATCAGTTAACTATTTTGGTTCTCTGTTGTAAGATAATCCCCTTCATTTAAGGATAGACCTAGAGGAACGTCACACAGTGCTCCTGTGACCTCCAAAACACTGGACAAAGTGTTCTGCCGAAATTTGGCTCAAAACATAATAAAAAGGTAATACCTGTTGAAGCTGTTTTTGGAGTAGTTTCAGGTTGCTCCATTTTCTTGCTTTCCAGCACTGATAAAAAACACAAATCAGTAATTGTAGAGACAAAATATACACAATGAGCTATAGATCATGTCCAGTTTAGTGTCAGAGCTTAAACTGCATTACAATTCCAAAGGGACCAGGGTGGATCTTTTTGTAAATCCAACTCTGTAATGGATACAATTCAAGGTCTGTCTCCAGTAAGAAAATATTTTTTTGTAGTTTGACAATGTAAATGATAGAAAATGAATAAATCATTGCATGCACCCAAAAAATCCATACTCTTATATCCATCATCTGCCACATACCATCTGCTTTTTCCTTCTCCTGCACCCTCAGCAATGTGTGTTCCTTTTATAATAAACTCACCTCCATTCATAACCTATTTATTTGTAACTCCCTCTCATATTGTAGCTCTCACTTCAGTCACACCCTTATGCCTACACCGTAACTTTGCCTACACCGTAACTTTGCTTGTCCCTAGGCCTATTACTTTCTTCTTGCTGCACTTTTCGCTGCATACCCCAGTTCCTTCCCTCCAATTCTCATCTTTCATAGCTCACACTATGCTTTTCTTCTCACACATCTCTCTGCGATTTGCTGTTATCTACAGTTGTGCTTAATAGTTTGCATACCCTATCAGAAATTGTGACATTTGGGCATTTATTTTAAAAATATGACGGATCATGCAAAAAAAAATGTATTTTGTTGAAGGATAGCAATCATATAAAGACATTTATTATCACATCGTTGTTTGGCTCCTTTTTGAATCATAATGATAACAGAAATCACACATGGCCCTGATCAAAAGTTTACACACACAGCTTAAAATGGCAATTAAAGGTTAATTTCTCACACCTGTGGCTTTTTAATTTGCAATTAGTGTCTGTGTATAAATAGTCAATGAGTTTGTTAGCGCTCACATGGATGTGCTGAGCAGGCTAGATACTGAGCCATGGGGAGCAGAAAAGAACTGTCAAAAAACTGTAGACATATGTGTTCCTAATACCTGCCCTTACTGTATAAAATACATTCAGTCTGCTTTAATGGGTATTTTTGTTACACATAGAATGGGTCTCCTGGGGGGGCAACTATTTTTTTTGCACTAGCCTCCCATGCACTAGTTGCACCACTGTATGTATATACAGCAAATGTCCTAATTATAGCGCAAATAATAATTACAGTTTAAAATATATATAATTATAAATGATTGTTATTAAGCATTTTGTTTGGAAATGTTTGATAAATGAGCTTGGTCATTAACAACATCTATGAGACAATGAGCAGCGGTGGAGCTACTGCTGGTGTATTAGGTGCAAAGCATTGGGGCCCACAATGGGGGTAATTTGACCATCTCATTTTTTTTGTATTGTGTAGAGAAGTTACACGAGAAGGCTTCAATTTATTTTTCACTGAGTCCCTTGGTCAAGAAGCCAATATAATTTTTATATTATTTTATTACATTATATATATAACATTAACCCAAACTATGAGGGTCTTCATGGACCCCTTTATGGCACCTAATATAAACTCCTCTGCCATGGGGTTCCTCAAATATCGCATATAGCACCCTAACCAACAACAACACAAATTGTCCATAATCCAATTCTGAATAATAAACCTGGTTATTTATAGGAGAACTTTGTCTCCAAACCATCAAGTATAAAGTGGTTCCCAATCTTCCCCAATATGGGTTGAACCTATTATTATCAGAATTCATGTAAGTGTAGTTCTGGTTCAAATACCCACAATTATAATTATAACCATGATATTGCGCTCACTGTGAGCCCTGCGATGAGCGGCTTTGACGCTCATTGCCATTTTTGGAACTTTTCTGCTTTGCAATGATGACCTTCTGTGCTCATCGCAAGCCCCATGATGACAGCATGATGGATTTTTTTCCCCAAAAGTCACCCCCACCGTGTTTTTTTTTCACTCCTCTCCCTCCCCTGTCTCTCTTTTCCCCCTCTCTCCCTCCCCTGTCCCTCTTTGCCCCCTCCTTCCCTCCCCTGTCTCTCATTCCCCCTCGCTCCCTCCCCTGTATCTCTTCCCCCCTCTGTGCCTCGCCTGTCTCTCTTTTCCCCCTCTCCCTCCTGTTTCTCTTCCCCCACTCTACAACCCCTGTGTCTCTTCCCCCACACCCTGCCCTGTATCTCTTCCCCCTCTCCCTCCTCTTTGTCTCTTCCCCTCTTCTGCCCCCATGTCTCTTCCCCCTCCCCTGTGTCTCCCCTCTGTGTCTCTTCCAGCTCCTCTCCCCCTCACTCCCTCTCCTGTGTCTCTCCGACCCTCCCCTTTGTATATTTCCCGTTCTCCCTCCCCTTTGTCTATTTCCCCTCCTCTGTGTCTCTTCCCCCTCCACTCCCTCTGGCCCCGCACTGCACCGGATAGTCCGCAGAGTGACTTAAATGTGTAAGTCATCAGTGGGGCAGGGAGAGCACCTCTCCCATACCTCCTTTCCTCCCTCTCCCTCCCCTGTGCCTCTCTTTGCCTCCTCTCTCCCTCTCCTGTCTCTCTTTCCACCTGTCTCCCTCCCCCGTCTCTCTTCCCCCTCTCTCCCTCCCCTGTCTCTCTTTTCTCTCTCCCCTGTATCTCTTTCCCCATATCCCTCCTTTGTGTCTCCATTCCCCCTACTCTCCCTCCCTTGTCTCCTTTCCCCCCTCCTCTCCCTCCCTTGTCTCAAAACATCCTCTATAGTCAATAAAGCAACCTATAACAATTGCTATGTTGTATCCCTATTACAATGTGACAGTATACTCTTACTATGCAGATAGCTTCCATAAGTGGCTTCTAGTGGGACAGCATAACCTAAAGGGACGGAGTTAGCTGATTAGAATGTGATCTGTTTGCTAATACAATTACAGTATACAGAGCACCTGCCTATATATGGACCTTATACAGATAACTATATACCAGTAATAGTGGTATATATTGTCAAATTTATACATGGATTAACTTAGTAGTTCAAAGCAATCATTATCAGGTAACTATTTTGGTTCTCTGTTGTAAGATAATCCCCCTTCATTTAAGGATAGACCTAGAGGAATGTCACACAGTGCTCCTGTGACCTTCAAAACACTGGGCAAAGTGTTCTGCCGAGATTTAGCTCATGCATAGATACATCTTCTTGTTTCCCAGCCTAAACTAACAAATCTACATAAACCAGTGTCTAGTTATAACAGTAAGATATATTTCCTAAGGGCATTCTCATAAGAGCAAATGTCCACAATAACATATCATTTATCAAATGCCCTATTATATCACATATCTAGGTTGCTAATATTGCCAACTTTTATACAGTGATTATCAGAACATTACTCATTGTACTGGTAGTGAAAAGACTGGATAATAAAACATAATAAAAAGGTAATACCTGTTGAAGCTATTTTTGGAGTAGTTTTAGGTTGCTCCATTTTCTTGCTTTTTAGCACTGATAAAAAACCAAACACAAATCAGTAATTGTGGAGACAAAACAATGAGCTATAGATGATGTCCAGTTGAGGGTCTTCATGGACCCCTCATGGCACCTAACATAAAGCCCTCTGCCATGGGGTTTCTCAAATACTGCCTATAGCACCCTAGCCAACAACAACAAAAATTGTCCATAATCCAATTCTGAATAATATAACTAGTTATTCATAGGAGAACTTTGTCTCCAAACCACCAAGTATAAAGTGGTTCCCAATCTTACCCAATATGGGTTGAACCTATTATTATCAGAATTCATGTAAGTGTAGTTCTGGTTCAAATACCCCCAATTATAACTATGATATTGCGCTCATCGTGAGCCTCGCAATGAGCGGCTTTGACGCTCATTGTCATTTTAGGAACTTTCCTGCTTTGCAAGGATGACCTTCTGTGCTCATCGCGAGCCCCATAATGACAGCATGATGGAATTTTTTCCCAAAAGTCACCCCCCCTCCCGTGTGTCTCTTTCCGCTCCTCTCCCTCCCCTGTTTCTCTTTTCCACCTCTCTCCCTACCCTGTATCTCTTCCCCCCTCTGTGCCTCCCCTGTCCCTCTTTTCCCCCTCTCCCTCCCCTGTTTCTCTCCACCCACTCTACAAACCCTGTGTCTCTTCCCCCACAGCCTCCGCTGTATCTCTTCCCCCTCTCCCTCCTCTTTGTCTCTTTTCCTCCTCTGCCCCTGTGTCTCTTTCCCCCTCCCCTGTGTCTCCCCTCTGTGTCTCTTCCAGCTCCTCTCCCCCACTCTCAATCCCCCGTGTCTACCCTCTCTCCTGTGTTTTTTTCCTTTCTTCTTTCCACCCTGTGTCTTCCCCCTCCTCCCTCTCCAGTGTCTTCCCCTCCCTCTCCTGGGTCTTCCCCCTCTCCCTCCCCTATAACTCTCCCCCTCTCCTGTATCTCTCCGACCCTCCCCTTTGTATCTTTCCCCCTTCTCCCTCCCCTGTGTCTATTCCTCCTTCTCTGTGTCTCTTTCTCCACTCCCTCTGGCCCCGCACTGTCCCGGATAGTCCTCATAGTCACTTAAATGTGTAAGTCATCAGTGAGGCAGGGAGAGCACCTCTCCCATACCTCCTTTCCTCCCTCTCGCTCCCCTGTGTCTCTCTTTGCTCCCTCTCTCCCTTTCCTGTCTCTCTTTCCCCCTATCTCACTCCCCTGTCTCTCTTCCCCCCTCTCTCCCTCCCCTGTCTCTCTTTTCTCCCTCCCCTGTCTCTCTTTCCCCCCTCTGCCTATTTGTGTCTCGGTTCCCCCTCCTCTCCCTCACTTGTCTCCTTTCCCCGTGCTCTATCTCCCTTATCTCCTTCCTCCCTCCTCTCCCTCCCTTGTCTCAAAACATCCACTATATTTAATAAAGCAAGTTATAACAATTGCTATGTTATATCCCTATTAGCAATGTGACAGTAAACTCTTACTATGCAGATAGCTTCCATAAGTGGCTTCTTGTGGGACAGCATAACCTAAAGAGACGGAGTTAGCTAATTGGAATGTGATCTGTTTGCTAATACAATTACAGTATACAGAGCACCTGCCTATACATGGACCTTATACAGTTACCATATACCAGTAATAGTGGTATATATTGTCCAATTGTTCTATGGGTTAACTTAGTAGTTCAAAGCAATCAAAGCAATCAGTTAACTATTTTGGTGCTCTGTTGTAAGATAATCCCCCTTCATTTAAGGATAGACCTAGAGGAACGTCACACAGTGCTCCTGTGACCTCCAAAACACTGGGCAAAGTGTTCTGCCGAGATTTAGCTCATGCATAGATACATCTTCTTGTTTCCCAGCCTACATCTAACAAATCTACATAAACCAGTGTCTAGTTATAAGAGTAAGATATATTTCCTAAGGGCATTCTCATAAGAGCAAATGACCACAATAACATATCATTTATCAAAAGCACTATTATATCACATATCTAGGTTGCTAATATTGCCAACTTTTATACAGTGATTATCAGAACATTACTCATTGTACTGGTAGTGAAAAGACTGGATAACAAAACATAATAAAAAGGTAATACCTGTTGAAGCGGTTTTTGGAGTAGTTTCAGGCTGCTCCATTTTCTTGCTTTCCAGCACTGATAAAAAACAAACAAACACAAATCAGTAATTGTAGATATAAAATATACACAATGAGCTATAGATCATGTCCAGTTTAGTGTCAGAGTTTAAACTGCATTACTATTCCAAAGGGTCCAGGGTGGATCCTTTTGTAAATCTAACTCTATAATGGATATAATTCAAGGTCTGTATCCAGTAAGAAAATAATGTTTGTAGTTTGACAATGTAAATGATAAAAAATAATTAAATAATTGCATACAAACAAAAAATCCATACTCTTATATCCATCATCTGCCACATACCTTCTGCTTTGTCCTTCTCCTGCACCCTCAGCAATGCGTGTTCCCTTTATAATAAACTCACCTCCATTCATAACCTATTTATTTGTAACTCCCTCTCATATTGTAGCTCTCACTTCAGTCACACCCTTATGCCTACACTGTAACTTTGCTTGTTCCTAGGCCTATTACTTTCTTCTTGCTGCACTTTTCGCTGCATTCCCCAGTTCCTTCCCTCCAATTCTCATCTTTCATAGCTCACACTATGCTTTTCTTCTCACACATCTCTCTGTGATTTGCTGTGATCTACACTTGTGCTCAATAGTTTGCATACCCTACCCGAAATTGTGACATTTGGGCATGTACTAAAAAAATATGACTGATCATGCAAAAGATGTATTTTGTTGAAGGATAGCGATCATATGAAGACATTTATTATCACATCGTCGTTTGGTTCCTTTTTGAATCATAATGATAACAGAAATCACCCATGGCCCCGATCAAAAGTTTACACAGACGGTTTAAAATGGCAATTAAAGGTTCATTTCCCACACCTGTGGCTTTTTAATTTGCAATTAGTGTCTGTGTATAAATAGTCAATGAACTTGGTAGCTCTCACATGGATGCACTGAGCAGGCTAGATACTAAGCCATGGGGAGCAGAAAAGAACTGTCAAAAAACTGTAGACATATGTGTTCCTAATACCTGCACTTACCGTATAAAATACATTCAGTCTGCTTCAATGGGTATTTTTGTTACACATAGAATGGGTCTCCTGTGGGGGGGCAAATATTTTTTTGCACCGAAGCTCCCATGCACTAGCTGCGCCACTGTATGTATATACAGCAAATGTCCTAATTATAGCGCAAAAAAAAGTACAGTTTTGAAAAAATATAATTACAATTGATTGAGCAGTGGCGGAGCTACTGCTGGTGTAGCAGGTACGTAGCGAGGTGAGCCATTAACTCAGAACATTTAGGAGATGAGCGCCAAACGCAATCATTGCCTGCGAGCCTTGCAAAGCGAGGCGACCCGTTAAACCAATAAAAAGTGCAGCACAGGCGATGAGTGCCAATGACGCTCATTGCCTGCAAGGCTCGCGAACCGGGGGCGAGCAGTGGAGATAATGAAACACGCGGGACTTAGCCTACAAACACAAAATGCGGGATGGCCTTAGGCTGCAAGCAGTTGACGAACGCAGAACTTAGAAAAAAATATTTACAAGACGCAGGACTTAGAAATAAAAATACGACATAGGAAAAATACGAAATACGAAGTTAACGGCCGAACCATGCAAGGCAAAAAACAAGAAAAACACAAAAAATACAAAAACAAATACAACACAAATATCACACATAGCACTGGAGAACAGCTAGGAAGTCTGCAATTGAGGTGAAACTCGAATTTATGTCGAATTTAAGCAGTTTCGGTATTTGAAAATCGACTAAGCAAGAAAAGAAATTAAAACGAGGCTACATGACCCTGAACCACGCAAAACACAGCCAGTGGTAGGAAAATACTAGTAGGAAGGACTCAAAATGCTCGCGAAACGCGTAAAACATAGGCTAACGCAGCCATTTTACAACATTAACTTACACATTTACATATTAAGATTCTGAAATGGCGGATTTCCCACTGAAACCCTCGGTTTTGTGTCACGCACGCAGCCTATATATAGGGCACACTTGCCACAGAACTGACACTTTCTCCTCAGATGATGACAGTCTGAGTGGACATTTTCTGCTGTCCGAAAATCCAAAGAGATTGTTAGCTCTTCATACTGATTGCTGAATATTAAATACAAATAGGTAAAGTATATTAATAATCATTAATAAATAATTAATAAATTAATTATTCTTAAAAAAAAGGTATATATTATTAGTTTAAAAAATGTATGCTTGCATTAGTTTAGCAATACTTTCATGCTTTGCTGTTTGTAATATATTAATTCATTGAATAATTACTTAGGAATGTACATTATTTATTAATTAGTAATTAATAATTATTATGGAATAAAAAGTATACAATTTTAAACTGCCTAAAGTTTATTAATACATTAATGCTTACCTCTTTCAAATATATTTAGACATTGATTAATTAATTAATAAATGTACATTATTTTATTAAATAATTATTCATAATCATTATGAACAACAAATATTCTATATTTTACAATACGTTTAGTTTATTAATATATTAATGCTTAGCTCGTTAGAATACATGTAGTCATTAATTAATTGATTATTAATGTACATTAATTTAGTAAATATTAATTAGTAATACTATTAAAAAAAAAAGGGACCACAAACAATATATTTTACTATGCACTGATATATCCGTGTTGCTGATGATTGCCTGATAGGGATGAATCCAAATATTTCAAATGCTTTCCATCTTATTGGACAGTTTCATCCTCTCTGCAGCTGACTGAACACAGAGACTGACGTTTGCAGCCTTTGAACAGCATAAAGATCACCTTTACAGGTATATCATTTAATTATGTTCTTATGGAACAAAGAAGGATTAAGTCTTTTTATTTTTAATTGATGACAGTTATTGATTAATTAGCATATATTAATATATTAATTAATTCATAATTAGTAATCATTACAAAAAAAATGCTTTTATTTATAAACGATGATAGACAGCCTTATTAAATTGCAATTCGGTAAATTTAAAGGGGCTTTATTTAAGCACACAGCATATTTTTTACAGAAGTTTTTAGTTAGTGAACTTCTATCCAAAAGCAAGGTCTTCACTAACTAAAAACTTCTGTAAATAAAATATGCTATGTGCTTAAATAGAGCCCTTTTAAATTTACTGAATAGCAATTTAATAAGGCTGTATGCATTTATGTTTTGCATCTATGCCAATATATCTGTGTTGCCGCTGATTGCCTGATAGGGATGATTCCAAATATTACAAATGCTTTCCATCTTATTTGACAGTTTCATCGACTCTGCAGCTGACAACACAGAGAGTGACGTTTGCAGCCTTTGAACAGCATAGAGATCACCTTTACATGTATATAATTTAATTAGGTTCTTATGGAACAAAAAAGTATTAAGTCTTTTTATTTTGAATTGATGACAGTTATTGATTAATTAACGTATATAAATATGTGAATTAATTAATAATTCGTAATCATTAAAAAAAAAAAAAATTATACTGCATTACAAGTAATAACATTTTTTAACCTGCAGTTATGTCAGCCTTAATGTTCATTCATGTACATTGCTTTTGGAACTATTAATTAATAATAATTAAAATAAAATAAAAATAAAAAAAACATTTATAATAGATAAAAAAATATGTACATTTTACAAATCACTTACATATCTGGAGTGCTTATAATTGCCTGACAGAGATATGACCTTCAAGGCACTCAAATATTTAAAGCACTTTCTTAGATTCTGACGTGCTACATTTAAAGTTTTATAATTATTTTGTTTATGATTTTATTGATGATTATGTGTTTGTTTTGTATCTATGCCAATTGAACATCATAGTTTCAATGACTCACTAATTAATTGAATACAAACATTACAAATTATTTTCATGTAATTTCACAGATTACTCATCTCTGCACCTGACTGAAAACAGAGAGTAAATTCTGAAGGATTTTTTCTGACATAACATCAATTTCACAGGTATATAATTTCATGATGCCCTTATTGTTTTGCATTGATGACAGTTAATGATTAATTAACCTAAATGCATTTAGGGCCTCATTCAATTGCAAATTGCAAAATTAAAAAGGGCTCTATATAAGGACATAGCATATTATTTTTACATAAATTTTTAGTTAATAAACATCTATCCAAAACTTAAGTTTGCCCCAAATAAAAAATTACAAAAAAAATATGCTATCTGCTTATATAGTGCCCTATTGCATTGCACAACTTGCAAATGAACGAGGCCCTTAGTATTTAATTATTCATTCATAATAACCTAAAAACAATTATGCATGTAAATATGCTTACCTAATTAACTTTTAAAGAATGTAAATTATACCTCATAAATCAATTGATTTCATCATTAAGAAAAAAAGAAAATTACAAAATTGCACATTATTTTAAACAAGATCTATACTTTTCTCATAGCTCTTAGTGTGTGCCCTTCTTTAGGAAAACATAATTACCTCTTTAGATTTACCATTGTCAGTTATTCATTAATTCATTAAGGTATATTCATTTATTAATGACTTAATAATTAATTATTCCAAAAAAAAATAGTTATCATTAGATATATGTGCAGTGCTTTCCATTTTAATGTATGCCAATAAAAAAAAAAACTTAATGGATTAATTTTTTTCGTGGAAAAATTCCAAATGCTTTTCAAATCATTGCATTCTTTCATTAATTCTATTTAGCTTTGGATTGAGAGCAGCTACAAACAATATGTACAATATAAAAAAACATGACCTCTTACACCTGTATTTACAATTACAGATTACAATGGCGGACACCGGAGAGGACAGGATTGAACGCAAAAGAAGAGCGGCAAAGGAAAGGAAGCAAAGGTGGAGAGATACACAGCACAGAAACTTCACAACACTTAAGAGAAGAAGACCGACAGAGACCTTTAAATAAAAGAAAAATGAGTAAGAAAGCACAATGTGAGTGTACTGGAGCTTCAAAGAATAAAAAAAAAGTAAACAAAAACATATCTGTGAAACATTGCCTAATGATCCAATATTGCCTATTGACACCAATGTATATATAGGAAGTTGTAGTGATATCTATGTTGAGGAAGCTCAGGATACTGCTTTTATTACAGCACTAACAGTGGACACTTATTATTGTGGATTACTCAATGTTGTTTGTCAGTTTTGTGGGGCCTATCATTTTCTCAAGGGAATACCAACAGATGGAGACTTCATTAGTTGCTGTCAGAAAAGAAAAGGTGAGACTTCCACAAAGACACACATTTCCAGATTACTTACAAAGTATCATGAGCTATCCAGCATTTCCACATTATACCAATATAAAAAAAAACATCAGGTCTTATAACAGTACAATTTAATTTGCTTCGATAAGTGCTACATTAGCAGAAAATGTCCAAGGACATGGTCCTTACTGTTTTAGAGTTCAAGGACAAATTTACCACCGAACTTCACATTTACACCCAAAAAGGAGAGCAAAGGAAATTAGCACAGTTATATGTCTTAGATACAATGGAAGTTATCCCAATAGTACATTTTCTGTTAGATACAATATTTCTATGCTGGAATATAAAGTGGCACAAACTGCTATTCGGGATAATTTCAATCCTATTTTATGTGGGGTCAAACTAACACAACAATGGATTATTGATTCCTATCTACAAGTCAAAGTAAATAAAATCTAAATTTTCTAAAATTTCAAAAAAACAAGCTTCGAGTAGAACAATATTGTGGATTAATGTATTATGTCGCTGAATTGGCTACAAAAAGAGACATTCCAGCTGGAAGAGCAATCATTTTGCCATCCACTTTCCAAGGATCTCCTCGCAATATGCGAGAAAGATATAATGATGCCATGGCTATTGTCACAAAATTTGGAAAACCAGATTTATTCATTACATTCACATGTAATCCACAATGGCCAGAGATGAAGGAAAATATGAATCTTGGACAAAATACTTCTGACCGACCAGATTTAGTGGCAAGAGTATTTAAAATAAAACTCAATTCATTAATACATGATATAACTAAAGCACAGTTGTTTGGAAAATGTGTGGCTTTTGTTTCTACCATTGTATACTGTATACCACATGCACACATACATTTAATCCTGCAGGAAAAAGATAAATTGAATACTGCAGAGAGAGTGGATTCAGTCATTACTGCTGAATTGCCACATCCAGAAAAATATTCCAAACTTTATGAGATTGTAACACACAGAATGATTCATGGGCCATGTGGAGATATCAATACAAATTCACCATGTATAGAAAATAAAAAATGTACAAAACAATTTCCTAAACAATTTCAAATGCCAACTTATGCTAATTGTGATGGATACCCTTTGTATACAAGAAGAGAAGGACAAACAGCAATTAAAACTGTGGACAAAGGCCCTCATTCAATTGGGATTTGGCCAATTGAAAATAGTGCACTAAATAAGCACATAACATTTTTTTTTAAAATAAGTTTTTAGTTAGTGAAAACCTTGCTTTTGGATAAATGTTTACTAAGTAAAAACTTCTTTAAAAAAATATGTTATGTGCTTATTTCGACCCCTATTCAATTGGCCAAATTGCAATTGAATAAGGGCCAAAATGTTTATAATAGATATGTTGTTCCATACAATCCACATTTGCTCATGAGGTACAATGCACACATAAATGTGGAAGCTTGTACTTCTATTAAATCCGTCAAATATGTGTATAAATATATATAGAAAGCATATGATGCAGCAACTGTTGTTGTGCAAGATGCACAAAACGAAAAGGAAAATCCAATTTTACATGACGAACTTTTTAATTATTTCGATGATCGATTTTCGATTTTGATGATGTAATTGCTCCTAAAGCAATATTTCTTGCTCATGGATTCAATTGTGCAAGTTTTAATTTGCCTGATCAAGGACTTATAGATGACATCAACTTTGATGATTATGATACTGAGCTTCAACAACAAAAAACACAAGAAAAACTGGCAACTTTAAATACTTTACAATTGCAAGTATTTAATGCCATCACAAATGCAACAGATGATGAAATGGTCAAAGACCATTATTTATATCTAGATGGCCCTGGTGGATCAGGAAAAACGTATCTGTACAATTGTTTGATGAGTAACATTCGAGCACAATTTAAAATAGCAATGCCATTTGCAACAACTGGAATTTCCACATTTTTGTTAGAAGCTGGCAGAACTGTGCATAGTGGATTTAAAACTGCCGGTTCCCATTTTAGAAACATCAGTGTCAGATATTCGACTGAATTCTTTACAAGCAAATTTTTTTTTTAAGTACATTAATTATAATAGATGAGGCTACAATGATGTTATGTCATGCCTTGCAATTTATTGATAGGTTATTAAAAGAAGTGACGGATAATAATTTGCCAGTTGGTGGAAAGGTGATGTTTAGGCAAACATTACCTGTTGTGCCACATGGAAATAGGACTGATATCATTGAAACATGTATCAAGACAAGTAAACTGTTGAAAATATTTACACACCTCAAATTAGAATTAAATATGAGATCTGAAGGCCAAAATGAATTAAATGATTGGCTCATTCAAATTGGAGAAGGAAAACATCCACAAATAAATAATTTACTCAATGATACCATTGAAATTCCAACACAAATGGTTTGCAAGGAATCACTCATATTGGCAGTCTTTCTAAATACTCTCAATAGCGACAATTACTTGAATCTAAATAACTAAATTTTAATATTCATCAATGCACCCCAAAATAATTATTACAGTGCAGATTCAGTTCTGGCTGACGATAAAGACAGTAAATCTAATTTTAGTATAGAATTTATTAATTCTTTAAAACCAACTGGAATGCCACCACATGTTTTGCAATTGAAAAAAAGGGCAATTGTCATACTATTGAGAAATATGAATCCAAAAAAGGACTTTGTAATTGGACAAGATTAATTGTGCTCAATTTAAAAGAAAATGTCATACATGCAGAAATTATAACTGGTACCCATAAAGGTGAACGAGTTTTTATACCAAGAATTGATTTGGCTCCAAGTGAGAGTGGTTTGCCTTCTGTCCTTCAAAGGAGACAATTTGCAGTTATCATGGCATTTTCCATGACCATCAATAAATCCCAATGACAAACTTTTGAGTCTGTGTGTATTTTTTTACAGGAACCGGTTTTTGCACATGGACAACTCTATGCTGCTTTTTCAAGGTGCACAAATCCAGATGATATTAAAGTTTCAATTGAAGACAACACAAGTCAGGAGGGTCTATTACACAATGGACACATTTTTACAAAAAACATTGTGTACTATGAGGTTTTGTAAACATAGAAAATAGTGGTTTCATTTCCAGGACGACATTTTATGTCACTGGGCCTTCTTAGAGGACCAATATTTCACATACAAAACTCTATCTACAATTTTACAAAACTACAACAATAACCAAA
Organism: Discoglossus pictus; assembly: GCA_027410445.1. Classification (NCBI taxonomy): domain Eukaryota; kingdom Metazoa; phylum Chordata; class Amphibia; order Anura; family Alytidae; genus Discoglossus; species Discoglossus pictus. The sequence continues at coordinate 40,400,722 of CM050176.1, read as the reverse complement.
AAAAAGGGAAAAAAAAAACAAAACCACAATAAACAGTGGTTAGATCCCATAGACACAATTACAAGTCTGCTGGGTTCTTTTAAAGGGTACCACTTTGACGGACAAAACAAAAAAAATGGAATGTCTTGGAAGTGACTTTTGCCAGGATTGGCCCCACAAAACAGTTACCTTGCATTTTATTACCTTTATTCTTTCCATTTTAATACTTTAAGTTCCGTTTGTAATGTTAAAATTCGGTTTTCAAAGAAATGAAAAGTTGTTTCATTCTGAGTAATTAAGGTTTAATGTTAGTAGCAGGATCATCATTTGTAGCAAAATGTAAATGTTCTATAATATAGAGTATTGATCCAGGGAGTAATCCGAAAGACAGTTAATGGGGTCAGGAAGGAATTCATTTTTTTTCCCAATTTGAAACAATTGACCAAGTTTCACTGGGTTTCAATATTCAAGATCACTATATTTTTAACTAATTTCATTAAATGTTATTAACTTACATTAATGATTGCAATGTCAACATTGTATTTTACAAGGTTTGAAAAGTTGATTTATTGAATGTTAGTAAGGATTTATGTCAGTAGCAGCATAATCATTTATTACAAATTTAAATATATAATTAAATAGACAGTATTTCATCCAGGAAGTAATCGGATCGCCAGTTACTGGGGTCAGGAACAAATTAATTATTGTCCCCTTTTGATACAATTGGCTAAGTTTTAATGGGGTTTTTTACAGTTTGCCTTCCTCTGGATTCAATACCAATGTGCTTTACCAGGAGTTCAACTACAAGTTGCATGTTAAGAAGCATTCTGTAATGGTTTAAAATATTCATTTATACAAAGTTGACCTATTTGATGTTAGTATTGTTACAAATAATTAATTCAACACTGTTTACAATATAAGTTGCATGTTAGAAACCTTAATGTAATGGTTCCAAATGCATATTTATACAAATGTCATGTGTTGTTATATTATTACTGGATACATGACAATTATAAAGATTAATATGGTTTAACAGTTCATTGTTAAAAAAAATAAAAAAATAAACTTTATTATAAAGTTTTGTACTTCTTTGTAGATAACAAAAAGGTTAAGAGTCTCAGAGAATCACAATGTGTCCCAAACAGCATTTCCAACTTTAAAATGTAATTGACCGTCATTTTTTGACAGGCAAGTCGCTATTAATATACTATATCAAATGCACTATTATATCACATATCTAGGTTGCTATCATTGTCACCTTTTATACAGCAATTAACAGAACATTACTCATTGTACTGGTAGTGAAAACACTGGATAACAAAACATAATAAAAAGGCAATACCTTTTGGAGCTGTTCTTGGAGTAGTTTCAGGCTGCTCCATTTTCTTGCTTTCCAGCACTGATAAAAAAAACAAACACAAATCAGTAATTGTAGAGACAAAATATACACAATGAGCTATAGATCATGTCCTATTTAGTGTAAGAGCTTAAACTGAATTACAATTCCAAATGGATCTTTTTGTAAATCCAACTCTATAATGGATACAATTTAAGGGCTGTCTCCAGTATGAAAATATTTTTTGTAGTTTGACAATGTAAATGATAAAAAAAAGAATAAATAATTGCATGCACCCAAAAAATCCATACTCTTATATCCATCATCTGCCACATACCATCTGCTTTGTCCTTCTCCTGCACCCACAGCAATGCATGTTCCTTTCATGATAAACTCACCTCCATTCATATCATATTTATTTGTAACTCCCTCTCATATTGTAGCTCTCACTTCAGTCACACCCTTATGCCTACACCGTAACTTTGCTTGTCCCTAGGCCTATTACTTTTTTCTTGCTGCACTTTTCTCTGCATTCCCCAGTTCCTTCCCTCCAATTCTCATCTTTCATAGCTCACACTTTGCTTTTCTTCTCACACATCTCTCTGTGATTTGCTGTGATCTACAGTTGTGCTAAATAGTTTGAATACCCTATCAGAAATTGTGAAATTTGGGCATTTGTTTTGAAAATACGACTGATCATGCAAAAGATGTATTTTGTTGAAGGATAGTGATCATATGAAGACATTTATTATCACATCGTTGTTTGGCTTCTTCTTGAATCACAATGATAAAAAAAATCACCCATGGCCCTGATCAAAAGGTTACACACACAGCTTAACATGGCAATTAAAGGTTAATTTCCCACACCTGTGGTTTTTTAATTTGCAATTAGTGTCTGTGTATAAATAGTCAATAAGCTTGTTAGCTCTCACATGGATGCACTGAGCAGGCTAGATACTGAGCCATGGGGAGCAGAAAAGAACTGTCAAAAAACTGTAGCCATATGTGTTCCTAATACCTGCACTTACTGTATAAAATACATAATTCAGTCTGCTTCAATGGGTATTTTTGTTACACAAGAGAATGGGTCTCCTGGGGGGGGGCAAATATTTTTTTTGCACTGGGGCTCCCATGCACTAGCTGCGCCACTGTATGTATATACAGCAAATGTCCCAATTATAGCGCAAATAATAATTACAGTTTAAAAAATATATAATTACAATTGATTGTTATTAAGCATTTTGTTTGGAAGTGTTTGATAAATGAGCTTGGTCATTTTAAGCATCTATGAGACAATGAGCAGCGGTGGAGCTACTGCTGGTGTAGTAGGTGCAAAGCATTGGAGCCCACAATAGGGGTAATCTGACCATCTAATTTTTTTTGTATTGTATAGAGAAGTTGCACGGGAAGGCTTCAATTTATTTGTCACTGAGTTCCTCTGTCAAGAAGCCAATATAATTATTATATAATTTTATTAAATTATATACATAACATTAACTCCAACCATGAGGGTCTTCATGGACCCCTATAGCACCCTAAACAAAAACAAAAAAATTGTCCATTATCCAATTCTAAATAATAAACCTAGTTATTCAAAGGAGAACTTTGTCTCCAAGCAATCAAGTATAAAGTGGTTCCCAATATTACCCAATATGGGTTGAACCTATTATTATCAGAATTGATGTAAGTGTAGTTCTGGTTCACATACCCACAATCACATATTATAATTGTCTAACTGCGATTCGTCGTCACGCTTCAGACGAATCGCAGTTAGACAATTATAAAGTGCTGCGCATTGCGCAGAGCGCGGCGCGAGCCGCGCATGCGCAGAGCGCGGCGCAAGCCGCGCGCTGCGTCCGAGCTGCGCTTGCCGCGCATGCGCAGAGCGCGTCGCAAGCCACGCTTGCGCGCAGCGCGGCCCGAGAGCAGGTAAAAGAGTGGGGAAGAGGGGGGGGGGGGTAGAGGCACAGAGGAAGAGTGGGGAAGAGGGGAGGGAGAGTGGGGAAGAGGGGGGGGAGAGTCACAGAGGGAGAGTGGGGAAGATGGGGGGGGAGTCACAGAGGGAGAGTGGGGAAGAGGGGGGGGGAGAGTGGGGAAGAGGGTGGGGAGAGTCACAGAGGGAGAGTGGGGAAGAGGGAGAGTGGGGAAGAGGGGGGGGAGAGGCACGGCACAGAGGGAGAGTGGGGAAGAGGCACAGAGGGAGAGTGGGGAAGAGACACAGAGGGAGGGGGGAGAGACACAGAGGGATAGGTGGGAAAGAGACACAGGGGAGGTAGAGGAGGGGGAAAAGACACACGGGAGGGAGAACATGGAGAAGATACACATGGGAGGGAAATGGGGGGGGAGAGGGGAACAGACACAGGGGGAAGGGGGAAAGAGACACAGGCCAGGGGGGAACAGGCACAGAGGGAGAGGGGGGAAGAGGCACAGAGGGAGAGGGGGAAGAGACAAAAGGGGGAGAGATACAGAGGGTGAGGGAGGAAGAGACACAGAGGGAAGGGGGGGAAGATGTACAGAGAGAGGGGGAAAGAGGCACAGAGGGGGGGGGACAGAGGAAGGGGTGAAGAGACACAGTGGCGAGACACACAGAGAGAGGCGGGGGAAGAGGCACAGAGGGAGAGGGTGGAAGACACAGAGTGGGGAGAGACACAGAGGGTGAGGGGGAAGAGACAGGGAGGAAGAGGCACAGAAAGAGGAGGGGGAAGAGACACAGGGGAGTGAGAGGAGGGGGAAGAGACACAGGGGAGAGAGTGCAGGGTGGAAGATACACAAGGGAGGGAAATGGAGACACGAGGAAGGCCGTAACAGACACAGGGCTGAGGGGGAAAGAGACACAGGCCAGGGGGGAACAGACACAGGGGAGGGTTGGGGGAGACACAGGGGAGGGTTGGGGGAGACACGGGGGGGGGAGAGATGCATAGGAGGGAGAAGGGGGAAAGAGACACATGGGAGGGGTTTAGAGACACGGGAGGGAGAGGGAGGTAAAAACACAGGGGGGCAGGAGATACAAAGGAGGTAGACGAGGTGGAAGGAGACACAAGGGAGGGAGAGGAGGGGGGAAATAAGACACGAGGGAGGAAGTAGACAGAGGGAGAGACTCGCAATGAGCTCCAAAGGGGCTCATTGCAAGGCCTGTGATGAGCGCCAAAGGCGCTCATCACAAGGCCAGTAAAGTAGAGGGGGAGAGGCTTACATTGTGTGGCAAACAGCATTGCCAGGCTTCAGTTTTTATTGCCGTCATTTTTGACGGGCAAGTCGCTAGTTATAATTATAACTATGAAATTGTGCTCATCGTGAGCCCCGCAATGAGGGGCTTTAACGCTCATTGACATTTTTGGAACTTTTCTGCTTTGCAATGATGACCTTACGCACTCATTGCGAGCCCCATGATGACAGCATGATGGATTTTTTTCCCAAAAATTCCCCCCTCCCATGTGTCTCTTTCCGCTCCTCTCCCTCCCCTGTCTCTCTTTTCCCCCTCTCTGTCCTTCCCCTGTCTCTCTTTGCCCCCTCTCCCCTCTCTCTCACCCCCCTCTCCCTCCCCTGTCTCTCTTTCCCTCTCTGTGCCTCCCCCATCTTTCTTTTCCCTCCCTTGTGTCTCTTCCCCAACTCTACCACACCTGTATCTCTCCCCCACCCGCTCCTCTTTGTCTCCTACCCTCCTCTGCCCCCCGTGTCTCTTCTACCCACCCCTGGGTCTCCCCTCTGTGTCTCTTCCAGCTCCTCTCCCCCACTCTCTTGCCCATGGCCAAGATAGTCCTCGCAGTGGCTTAAAGGTGTAAGTCATCAGTGGGGCAGGGAGAGCACCTCTCCCTTACCTCCTTCCCCCCTCTCCCCCCTGAGTCTATCTTTGCCCCCCCCTCTCCCTCCCCTGTATCTCTTTCTCCCTATCTCCCTTCCCTGTCTCTTTTTCCCCTCTCTCCCTCTCCTGTCTCTCTTTTCTCTCTCCCCTGTATCTCTTTCGCTCCTCTCCCTCCCTTGTGTCTCTGTTCCCCCTACTCTCCCTCCCTTGTCTCCCCCCCTCCTCTCCCTGCCTTGTCTCAAAACATCCACTATATTTAATAAAGCAACTTACAATAATTGCTATATTATATCCCTAATAGCAATGTGACAGTATACTCTTACTATGCAGATAGCTTCCATAAGTGGCTTCTTGTGGGACAGCATAACCTAAAGGGACGGAGTTAGCTGATTAGAATGTGATTTATTTGCTAATACAATTTCAGTATACAGAGTACCTGCCTATACATGGACCTTATACAGATAACCATATACCAGTAATAGTGGTATACAGTGTCCAATTTCTCCATGAGTTAACTTAGTAGCTCAAAGCAATCATTATCAGTTAACTATTTTTGTTCTCTGTTATAAGATAACCCCCCTTCATTTAAGGATAGACCTAGAGGAACGTCACACAGTGCTCCTGTGACCTCCAAAACACTGGGCAAAGTGTACTGCCGAGAATTGGCTCATGCATAGATACATCTTCTTGTTTCCGAGCCTACATCTAACAAATCTACATAAACCAGTGTCTAGTTATAAGAGTAAGATATATTTCCTAAGTGCATTCTCATAAGAGCAAATGTCCACAATAACATATCATTTAGCAAATGCACTATTATATCACATATCTAGGTTGCTAACATGGCCAACTTTATACAGTGATTATCAGAACATTACTCATTGTACTGGTAGTGAAAAGACTGGATAACAAAACATAATAAAAAGGTAATACCTGTTGAAGCTGTTTTTGGAGTACTTTCAGGCTGCTCCATTTTCTTGTTTTCAATCACTGATAAAAAAACACAAATCAGTAATTGTAGAGACAAAATATACACAATGAATCCAACCTTATAATGGATACAATTCAAGGTCTGTCTCCAGTAAGAAAATATTTTTTGTAGTTTGACAATGTAAATGATAGAAAATGAATAAATAATTGCATACAAACAAAAAATCCATACTCTTATATCCATCATCTGCCACATACCTTCTGCTTTGTCCTTCTCCTGCACCCTCAGCAATGCGTGTTCTTTTTATAATAAACTCACCTCCATTCATAACCTATTTATTTGTAACTCCCTCTCATATTGTAGCTCTCACTTCAGTCACACCCTTATGCCTACACCGTAACTTTGCTGCACTTTTCGCTGCATACCCCAGTTCCTTCCCTCCAATTCTCATCTTTCATAGCTCACACTATGCTTTTTTTCTCACACATCTCTCTGTGATTTGCTGTGATCTACAGTTGTGCTCAGTAGTTTGCATACCCTATCAGAAATTGTGAAACTTGGGCATTTATTTTAAAAATAAGACTGATCATCAAAAAAATGTACTTTGTTGTAGGATAGCGATCATATGAAGACATTTATTATCACATCGTTGTTTGGCTCCTTTTTGAATCATAATGATAACAGAAATCACCCATCGCCCCTATCAAAAGTTTATACACACAGCTTAAAATGGCATTTAAAGGTAATTCCCCACACCTTTGGCTTTTTAATTTGCAATTAGTGTCTGTGTTTAAATTGTCAATGAGCTTGTTAGCTCTCACATGGATGCACTGAGCAGGCTAGATACTGAGGCCCTCATTCAATTGCAATTTGGCCAATTGAATAGGGGTCTAAATAAGCACATAACATATTTTTTTAAACAAGTTTTAAGTTAGTAAACATCTATCCAAAAACAAGGTTTTCACTAACTAAAAACTTATTTAAAAAAAATATGTTATGTGCTTATTTAGGGCACTATTCAATTGGCCAAATCGCAATTGAATGAGGGCCTGAGTCATTGGGAGCAGAAAAGAACTGTCAAAAATACTGTATACATATGTGTTCCTAATACCTGAACTTACTGTATAAAATACATAATTCAGTCTGCTTCAATGGGTATTTTTGTTACACATAGAATGGGTCTCCTGGAGCGGGGCAAATATTGTTTTTGCACTGGAGCTCCCATGCACTAGCTGCGCCATTGTATGTATATACAGCAAATGTCCCAATTATAGCGCAAATAATAATTACAGTTTAAAATAAATATAATTACAATTGATTGTTATTAAGCATTTTGTTTGGAAATGTTTGATAAATGAGCTTGGTCATTAACAACATCTATGAGACAATGAGCAGCGGTGGAGCTACTGCTGGTGTAGTGTGTACAAAGCATTGGGGCCCACAATAGGGGTAATCTAACCATCTCATTTTTTTGTATTGTATAGAGAAGTTGCACAGGAAGGCTTCAAATTATTTTTTACTGAGTCCCTCTGTCAAGAAGCCAATATAATTATTATATTATTTTATTACATTATATATATAATATTAACCCAAACTATGAGGGTCTTCATGGACCCCTCATGGCACCTGACATAAACCCCTCTGCCATGGGGTTCCTCAAATACCACCTATAGCACCCTAACCAACAACAACACAAATTGTCCATAATCCAATTCTGAATAATAAACCTGGTTATTCATAGGAGAACTTTGTCTCCAAACCATCAAGTATAAAGTGGTTCCCAATCTTCCCCAATATGGGTTGAACCTATTATTATCAGAATTCATGTAAGTGTAGTTCTGGTTCAAATACCCACAATTATAATTATAACTATGATATTGCGCTCATCGTGAGCCTCGTAATGAGCGGCTTTGACGCTCATTGCCATTTTTGGAACTTTTCTGCTTTGCAATGATGACCTTCTGTGCTCATCGCGAGCCCCATGATGACAGCATGATGGATTTTTTTCCCAAAAGTCAACCCCCCTCCCGTGTGTCTCTTTCCGCTCCTCTCCCTCTCCTGTCTCTCTTTTCCCCCTCACTCCCTCCACTGTCTCTCTTTGCCCTCTCTCTACCTCCCCTGTTTCTTTCCCCCCGCTCTACCACCCCTGTATCTCTTCCACCACACCCTCCCTTGTATCTCTTCCCACACTCCCTCCTCTTTGTCTCTTCCCCTCCTCTGCCCCCAGTGTCTCTTCCCCCCTCCCCTGTTTCTCCCCTCTCTGTCTCCTCCAGCTCCTCTCCCCCACTCTCCCTCCCCTGTGTCTCCCCCCTCTCCTATGTTTTTTTCCTTTTTTCTTTCTACCCTATGTCTTCCCCCACCTCCCTCTCCAGTGTCTTCCCCCTCCCTCTCCTGGGTCTTCCCCCTCTCCCTCCCCTATAACTCTCCCCCTCTCTTGTGTCTCTATGTCCCTCCCCTTTGTATCTTTCCCTGTTCTCCCTCCCCTGTGTCTATTCCCCCTCCTCTGTGTCTCTTCCCCTTCCAATCCCTCTGGCCCCGCACTGCACCGGATAGTCCTCAGAGTGACTTAAATGTGTAAGTCATCAGTGGGGCAAGGAGAGCACCTCTCCCATACCTCCTTTCCTCCCTCTCCCTCCCTTGTGCCTCTCTTTGTCCCCTCTCTCCCTCTCCTGTCTCTCTTTCCTCCTTTCTCCCTCCCCTGTCTCTCTTTCCCCCTCTCTCCCTCCCCTGTCCCTCTTTTCTCTCTCCCCTGTATCGCTTTCCCCCCCTCTCCCTCCTTTGTGTCTCTGTTCCCCCTACTCTCCCTCCCTTGTCTCCTTCCGCCCTCCTCTCCCTTCCTTGTCTCAAAACATCCACTATAGTCAATAAAGTAACTTATAACAATTGCTATGTTGTATCCCTATTACAATGTGACAGTATACTCTCACTATGCAGATAGCTTCCATAAGTGGCTTCTTGTGGGACAACATAACCTAAAGGGACGGAGTTAGCTGATTAGAATGTGATCTGTTTGCTAATACAATTACAGTATACAGAGCACCTGCCTATACTTGGATCTTATAGAATACAGAATACCAGCCTATACATGGCCCTTATACAGTTAACCATATATACCAGTAATAGTGTTATATATTGTCCAATTTTCCTATGGGTTAACTTAGTTGTTCAAAGCAATCATTATCAGTATACTATTTTGGTGCTCTGTTGTAAGATAATCCCCCTTCATTTAAGGAAAGACCTAGAGGAACGTCACACAGTGCTCCTGTGACCTCCAAAACACTGGGCAAAGTGTTCTGCCGAGATTTGGCTCATGCATAGATACATCTTCTTGTTTCCCCGCCTACATCTAACAAATCTACATAAACCAGTGTCTAGTTATAACAGTAAGATATATTTCCTAAGGGCATTCTTATAAAAGCAAATGTCCACAATAACATATCATTTATCAAATGCACTATTTTATTACATATCTAGGTTGCTAACATTGTCACCTTTTATACAGTGATTATCAGAACATTACTCATTGTACTGGTAGTGAAAAGACTGGATAACAAAAGATAATAAAATGGTAATACCTGTTGAAGCTATTTTTGGAGTAGTTTCAGGCTGCTCCATTTTCTCGATCTCCAGCACTGATAAAAAAACAAACACAAATCAGTAAATGTAGAGACAAAATATACACAATGAGCTATAAATCATGTCCAGTTTAGTGTCAGAGCTTAAACTGCATTACAATTCAAAAGGGTCCAGGGTGGATCTTTTTGTAACGCCAACTCTATAATGGATACAATTCAAGGTCTGTCTCTAGTAAGAAAATATTTTTTGTAGTTTGACAATGTAAATGATAGAAAATGAATAAATAATTGCATACACCCAAAAAATCCATACTCTTATATCCATCATCTGCCACATACCATCTGCTTTGTCCTTCTCCTGCACCCTCAGCAATGCGTGTTCCTTTTATAATAAACTCACCTCCATTCATATCCTATTTATTTGTAACTCCCTCTCATATTGTAGCTCTCACTTCGGTCACACCCTTATGCCTACACCATAACTTGGCTTGTTCCTAGGCCTATTACTTTCTTCTTGCTGCACTTTTCAGTGCATACCCCAGTTCCTTCCCTCCAATTCTCATCTTTCATAGCTCACACTATGCTTTTCTTCTCACACATCTCTCTGCGATTTGCTTTGATCTACAGTTGTGCTCAATAGTTTGCATACCCTATCAGAAATTTTGAAATTTGGGCATTTATTTAGAAAATACGGCTGATCATGCAAAGACATTTATTTTATTGAAGGATAGTGATCATATAAAGACATTTATTATCACATCGTTGTTTGGCTCCTTTCTGAATCATAATGATAACAGAAATAACCCATGGCCCCGATCAAAAGTTTACACACACAGCTTAAAAGGGCAATTAATTGTATATTTTCCACACCTGTGGCTTTTTAATTTGCAATTAATTTCTGTGTATAAATAGACAATGAGTTTGTTAGCTCTCACATGGATGCACTGAGCAGGCTAGATACTGAGCCATGGGGAGCAGAAAAGAACTTTCAAAAAGACCTGTCTTACAAAGTAATGGAACTTCAGAAAAATGGAAAAGGATATAAAAAGATACTCAAGGCCTTGAAATGCCAGTCATTACTGTTCAATCACTTATTAAGAAGTGGAAAATTCAGGGATCTCTTGATACCACGCCAAGGGCAGGTGGACCAAGAAAGATTTCAGCCACAACTGCCAGAAGAATTGTTCAGAATACAAAGAAGAACTTACAGTAAACCTCAGGAGAAATACAGGCTGCTCTGGAAAAGACGATGTGGTTGTTTCAAGAGCATAATACGATGATACTTGAACAAAAATGAGCTGCATTGTCGAGTTGCCAGAAAGAATCCTTTACTGCGCCAATGCCACAAAAAAAGCCTGGTTACAATATGCCTGACAACACCTTGACACGCCTCACAGCTTCTGGCACACTGCAATTTGGAGTGATGAGACCAAAATAGTGCTTTATGGACACAACCTTAAGTGCTATGTTTGGAGAAGGGTCAACAAGGCCTATAGTGAAACGAATACCATCCCTAATGTGAAGCATGGTGGTGGCTCGTTGATGTTTTGGGGATGTGAGTTCTAAAGGCACAGGGAATCTTGTGACTATTGATGACAAGATGAATGCAGCATGTTATCAGAAAATACTGGCAGACAATTTGCATTCTTCTGCACCAAGGCTGCGCATGGGACGCTCTTGGACTTTCCAGCATGACAATGACCATAAGCAGAAGGCCATGTTGACCCTCCAGTGGTTACAGCAGAAAAAGGTGAAGGTTGTGGAGTGGCCATCAAAGGCCTCCTTACCTTTAGATCATTGCAGGAGATCTCAAATATGCGGTTCATGCAAGCCGACCAAGGACTTTGCATGACCAGGAGGCATTTTGCCTCAAGAATTGGCAGCTATACCACCTGCAAGAATTAGGGGCCTCATAGAGAACTATTACAGAAGACTGCACGCTGTCATTGATGCTAAAGGGGGCAATACACAGTATTAAGAACTAAGGGTAAGCAAGCTTTTGATCAGCTCCAATTGGGAGATTTCTGTTATCATTATGATTTCAAAAGGAGACAAACAACTGTGTGATAATAAATTGCTTGATATTTACAAAATAAATTCTAATATTTCACAATTTCTGCCCGGGTATGCAAGCTTTTGAGCACAACTGTATAGCCCCCTGGATCACCCTCTCATGTTCTTGGTCATTTTGCTGCCTGTCTCCCTTATTTTCTCCCCTCTAAAGTACCTTCACTAAATCTTGTTGATTTTTAAATTGCCACTGACACACCAACTACCCTTATTGTTGCAAAATTACTTTTACTTACCTCTTCCCTTCGCCCCTCACAATGGACAGAGTCCCCAAATCACTCTGATGAACACTCCCTTGACCTTATCTTTACCAATCTATGTAGAATCCCCAACCTAGTCACCTCCCCACTCGGACCATCAACTGCTCACCTGGACCCTCACCACACCTTCTACTCACTGCCCTTCTTCAATCTCTTTCACCATAACCCACAGAAACTTTCAATCACTTGAACCACAAACATTTCCAATCTATTACAACCTCTTCTCCGCTCGCTCACACCTCACAAAACAACTACACGTAGTTACATAGTTACATAGTTACATAGTAATTAAAGATGAAAAAAGAGTTTTGTCTCTCAAGTTCAATCTTTTTAGATCTCTTCTGATCTGCAATATGCGGAGTAGTTCTTAGTTGATCCAGAGAAAGCAAACAGAAATAAACCCATTGAAACTTTGCCAATTGACAACAGATACTGGCGATAGGATTCCTCCCTGTATAAATGCTCCCTCTCTAATTATCCATGATAACCTTGAATGCCCTTATTATTTATTATTTGTAAGAATCTCACTTCCATGTTTTACTGACGTCATGATGACGGTTTAATTTACTATTTGATGTGTTTAAGAAGTACATTACGAATTTGCTTATATATTGTTAGATCACATGATCACACCCCCTGAAATCAGACTTAAAAGGGCAGGATTTAAGAGTTTGGGCTTAAGTAGGTAAATTACGAGCTAGAGTCAATAGAATACATCTAGACATTTAGAGAAAAAACACCCACAGCCAAAATTACGGGTTAGAGGCATTTGCAAACTATTAATATAATTGTGTACGGTCAGAAACACTGCTGCAAATAGAGAAGAGAATGGTAGTTTGCAACAATATACAGACACACATACAAACAAATACAATTATAGAATAACCATATATGTGATATATATACCAAATAGTTTAACTTAAAAGAGTACAGTTATAATTACCTCTGTATATGGGTCTAGCATGGCACATAGATATTAGTGCCACCAGAAGACCTATTAAAAAATTCATATTGATTGGTATATCTCAATCTGAAATGACAAACATTAAAATATTGATGTTATATATATTTAATACATATCTCACAAAATGTGTATTGAAATATTGTTGCACAGATGAAAAACAAACTTACAAAGATTTAAATTACAAGGACAATGCGCAGATGAAGTGACAATATGACATCCTTTTATATATTAGGGTAAATACCAGACTAGCAGCGCTATTAAATTCCACCAATGTGAAAACCCATAGCCCGTAACAGAGCACGATAGACTTACGGCTATTAAATTGGCTTTGTACAGCTACCCTCAAATGATCTGCACGTTACATGCGGAAAAACCCTACGGGCTGTCGAAATTGGAACTCTGTTGACACAAAGCCTTTGATCTGTCAAGCCCGTAAATGTTACGTTCGCAAATTGCTATTAAAATGCTATGAATCCACTTGCATTCAAACCCGTAACCCGCAAATGGAGGCAAAAAGCCTACGGGTACTAGAGAGGACCCACAAGGGGGTTAAAAGGAGATCAGCGCAGACCTTACAATGAGCACAAAAATACACCAACCGAAAGGCTCGCAATGAGCGCCGAAGGATCTCAGACGACAAAAACACTTACTGTCTGTGGCAAACAGCATTACCTGCCTTACAATGTTATTGCCCCGTAATTTTTTACGGGCAAGTCGCTAGTATATATATATATTTGTGACGATCTGAACGGTAGGTGAACTACCAACAAGGACCGTTTGGGTTCTTGGAAATCTCTGCACCAGCACCCTGTTATCTGGCTTCTCTATCAGTCAATCTCTCCATCAGGAATCAGCACTTCTAGGAGAACCAATAACTTCCCTGTGGTCGAGACCAGGGCAAGTTACTTGCAGGGTTAAAGATAGGATCAGTATTGCAGCCACCAGTAGCAAAATAAGAGACACACGATTTCTATATGCCTCCAGAAGTGAACTGTGTTTATTCAATTCCAGTCACCAACTGCCCATTTTAGAAAAACACTAAAACAACAACGTTACGGGCTACGGTTTTACACGTTGAGGGAATTTAATAGGGCTGATAGACCCCCAGGTCAGGAAGAACACTCTATATATGATGTCACAGGTCTCCTGAGCAGGCATTTACTGTCAGTCAGAAGACTTCCTGTTAACTTGACTGGGGCAAACACCTTTGCAACCTGATTGATTGCAGTATTGAAGCAGAAGCAAGCCCCCCACACTTAGAAGGGGCTGTGGATTAGATTTCTCAGTAAAAATGCACATATTTTAAGAATTCAAAAAGTATTTCAACATGCGTTTAGATCTTTACAGTGATATGGTACCAATTGTGCTGAATTAGCCCTTTAAGGAGCTGGATGCCCCCCCCCCCCCCCCCCCATAGTTAACTTTATCAGCAACTTCTTCTCTTCCCTTCATAAAGACTGTGCAGCGCCTGCCCACCCGATCCCTGCACCTGATGTGTAAGTGCAGCCCCTAATAAGCACCGGCTGGTTGTGCATTTATGAGAGAAATCAAATTAACGATATCTGTTTTTAAGCTTTGTTGTGGAATATAAGGCATTTGAGTTAACTTTTAAGTATTTCTGTATTTTTCAGCCTTTACCCCAATTTGTCCTTAAATATCTGTTTACTATTGTTATGGACTAAAATCCATATAAAATGCATTTATGTTTGTGTCCTACTTATATATCTTATCTTTGCAGTATTATCACGTAACCAAAGCTTTATTAATATTGCTGAAACATTGGAAACTCTAAGATGGAAGATTCATCACTTCCACATGCAAGATGTCGGTAACAACATATCCTGACAGTAGTAAGATGGCATTCATATCCGTGCCCAAATAAGGATGTGAGCCCCACCACCTTCCGGGGCCAATCAGAGGTTTCACTTAAACTGGCCATAATGACATCAGATCCGAAACCTAATAAGAATATGTGCCCCGCCGCCTTCCGGAACCAATCAGAGGCCTTACTTAAACTGGTGTTCACCAAGATGCAACATTTATCTGATTACTAAAAATGTTATAAATATGACAGCTGATTTTAATAAAGAGTGGGGCGTGAGAGAAAGCTTTATACCAGAACTCCGTGTTGGTGTATTATTTCTCTAAGGTGTGCACACTATATATATATATATATATATATATATATATATATATATATATATATATTGGTAATTTGGCCAGGGACAGATATCTCCAAGAACTATTTTGGTTTTCTCCAAAACACTATGTACATTTAGAGCTCTTTATCCAATAGCCTTATGTTGTGTTGCCCTCGCATTCTATACATTTTATGTCTGTATATGAGATATAAATAATATTATATAGTCTAAATATCCTTACCGCACTGTATAAAAACCCACCAACTTCCATAACAAATACAGCAATAAATTTCAGATTTAAATCTCACTGACTTCAAACCTGGTAACCATGGCAACAAAGTGCTGTGTGAGGCAATAATAGCAAGTTGGTGCAGATATCTGGTCTCATATACATTATTATTATTAGAGAATTGCCGTCAAAAAATGACGGCAATGAAATTGTAAGGTAGCTAATGCTGTTTGGTGTATAATAATGAAATATATAATACATTAATAAATGAATATACTTTACCTATTTTGAAGCATTGTGTTGAAGAGCTGGCAATCTGTGTTGATGTTGCTGCAGCATTAGTGGTGTGGAGCTGCTGTGTAAGCGTGGTGAATGTGTGCAGTGTAATAGTGTGCGTGCGCGAGACAAAACCGTTAGCGTAGCTGTGTACTTCCGCATTGTTCTAATTGTGTGGTATGTGTCTTAGCGGAATATCCGTAGGTGTTTTGTGGTGTTTTGTGAGTTTCTTGTGGTATTTTGCGTGTTTAGAGTGCTGTAGCTTCGTTTTCGTTTTGTTTGGCGGCCATTTTTTATCTTGCTTAGAGAATTTTTGAGTGTTTAAACTCTTTTATTTTGAGTTAAATTAAGGTGTAACTTCATTTTTTGAGGTCCTGGATGCTCCCTCTTGCTGTAGTGTAGGTAAGCTTTTTATGTATGTGTTGTGTGTATTTATTGTGTTTTTATTTTTTACTGTCCGGGGGTTGCGTACGATTTTCGCGAGGTCGTAATGTGTGGTAACGCGTCTCGTATGTTGTTTGCGTTATGACGTGAAGTTTGCGAGGGTCGCAGTTGCTGGCAAGGAGCACCTTTGGCGGTCCTTGTCAGCAACTGCGACCCTCGCTTCGCGAGCCCGCAAGCGGCTACGCGAGCCCACAAGCGTTAGCAACAACTCGTATGCTCACAACTATATATGTGAATATTATCTTTTATTAATAAAAAAAACAACATATTCCATAACGCTATACAGGGGTTAAGTACAACACAAAAAATATTAAACACGTGGCAAAAAATGGAGGGCTTTCTCTGAGTTTAAAGAGTCACGGAGAGTCAGACATGAGAGGAGAGTCAGGGGAGAGTGCTGAAAGATAATCAGGGTGGGTATGGTGGGTGGAGTGGTGGCATATTAGGATAGTATGCACTCTATAAACTGAATCTGAATATGGGAGGGTGATAAGAAGTGCTCTCAGAGTTATCCCAGTGTAGAGATGCCAAGATGGTGATTTCAGAAGGAACTAGAAGATTGGGAAATGGTGTGAGTGCACGGAGGGATAGAGAGAAATGAAGAAATGGTGAAGTGATACAGGTCATAAAATAGGGGCAGGGTTGACAGACTGAAGCCAGATACAGCAGGGAGCGTAGACAGATGTTACAACATATTGTAATGGATTTAAATTATGTAGGCCGAGGTTGAGGCCAGGCAGGGAGCGCCAAAGGCGCTCCTTGCGCTGGTGGAGATGAGCGCCGTAGGTGCTCATCCCTACGACCTTGTACAATTTTCGCACCGCAAATGCGGACCCTCGCAAAGCGAGGGGCCGCATTTGCAGAGGAAGAGGCTCCCATGTCGGAGGCTCATTTCAACCAGCAAATGTGGACCCTCGCAAAGCGAGGGCCCGCATTTGCGGAGGTGGAGGCTCTAGGGCACCTAACAAGCGGCTACAGACGCCCACAGAAGGGGCCCTTTAAAAATAAAACACAAAACTAAATACGGACTTACACACAAAAATAATGAGCCGAAGGCTCATTGCAGGCCGCATTTGCGGAGGTGGAGGCTCTACGGCGCCTCACTCGCGGTTACAAACAGCCACAGAAGGGGGACTTTGAAAAAAAACTATAACACGCAATGACTCAATACGGAATTACACAAAAAATACGAGCCGCAGGACTTAGAAAAAGAACATTTACGAACCCGCAAAAAGACGAAATTAACGGCCGTAATGCGGACATCCACAAACAAGAAAAACACTTAAAAAAACAATTACAAAATAAACACACAGCATGGGGGGACAGCCACGACATCTGCCAGTGAGGTTGCCCCCCAATTAAAGTCTAATTTAAGGAGTTTTGGAACTTGAAAATCGGCTAAGCGAGGAAAATAATTGCCGGCCGAAACAAAATTAAACCGAGGCTACACGATTCAAAACCTGCAAATAACAGCCAGGCACGTACGACTTTTGCAAAGGACGTGCGAGGTACAAAAATGCAAAATTACAAGGTCGCAAACATACAAACTTAATGACCGAACCGCGCACAGCGAAAAACATTAAAAACACACAAAATACAAACACAAATAAGAACGTCTGGGAGTCAGGTAGCATGCAAATTTAAGTCCAATTTACAGAGATTAGACACTTAAAAATCCACTAAGCGACAGAAAAAATGGCCACCGAAACAAACGACAACGAGGCTACATGACCCCTAAACCCACAAAACACAGCCAGGCACATACCCACGTACCACATACACAATCGCCACCATTTTACAACACTAACTTACAGAATGCAGAACTACACAGTTACACAAACGGTTTCCCCTCGCGCACGCAGCCTATTTACACTACACACTGCACACATTGCTGACACTTACAACTCAGCTCAACAACAGTGCAAATCTACATTGTATGCTGCAGGAACATCAAAACAGATTGTCAGCTCTTCAGCACATTGCTTGCTGCATATATTAATTACAAATAGGTAAAGTATATTAATTTGTGATTTCATTAATTAATTATCATGAAAAAATACATATACAGAAAAAAAAATACACCACAGAATCGCAATAAACGTCAAAGGCCTTTAACGCTCGCCTCACAAGGAGCACCAATGGTGCTCATAGGACACAAAGTACACCAGGGGAGAAGCTTGCAATAAGCGCCAAAAGGAGATCAGCGCCGACCTTACAAAGAGCACAAAAGTGACTCTGATAACAAAAAATACACCAACCGAGAGGCTCGCAATGAGCGACGAAGGATCTCAGATAACGAAAACACTTACTGTCTGTGGCAAACAGCATTACCTGCCTTACAATTTTATTGCCGTAATTTTTACGGGCAAGTCGCTAATATATATATATTTGTGACGATCCGAGAGGTAGGTGAACTACCAACAAGGACCGTTTGGGTTCTTGGCAATCTCTGCACCAGCACCCTGATATCTGGCTTCTCCGCCAGTCAGGATCTCTACATCAGGAATCAGCACTTCTAGGAGAACCAATAACTTCCCTGTGGTACAGAAATCAAATTAACAATATCTGTTTTTAAGCTTTGTTGTGGAATATAAGGCATTTGAGTTAACTTTAAGTATATTCCTATTATTTCTGTATTTTCCAGCCTTTACCCCAATTTGTCCTTAAATATCTGTTTACTATGTACGTTGAGAGCTCTTTATCCAATATCCGTATGTTATGTTGCCCTCAGCATTCTATACATTTTATGTCTGCATATGAGATATAAATATTATCATATAGTCTTAATATCCATACCGCACTGTATAAAAACCCACCAACTTCCATAATAAATACAGCAATAAATTTCAGATTTAAGTCTTACTGACTTCAAACCTGGTAACCATGGCAACAAAGTGCTGTGTGAGGCAATAATAGCATTATGTAACTGCAAGTTGGTGCAGATAGCTGGTCTCATATACATTATTATTATTATAATTATTATAATTATTATTATTATTATCTTTTATTAACAAAAAAAACAACATATTTCATAACGCTATACAGGCGTTAAGTACAACACAAAAAATATTAAACACATGGCAAAAAATGGAGGGCCCTCTCTGAGTTTAAAGAGTCACGGAGAGTCAGACATGAGAGGAGAGTCAGGGGAGAGTGCTGAAAGATAATCAGGGTGGGTATGGTGGGTGGAGTGGTGGCATATTAGGATAGTATACACTCTATAAACTGAATCTGAATATGGTGGTAAGAAGTGCTCTCAGAGTTATCCCAGTGCAGAGATGCCAAGATGGGGATTTCAAAAGGAACTAGAAGATTTGGAAATGGTGTCAGGGCACGGAGGGATGGAGAGAAATGAAGAAATGGTGAAGTGATAAAGGTCATAAAATGGGGGCAGGGTTGACAGACTGAAGCCAGATACAGTAGGGGGCTGTGACAAGACCAATCTCGCCACTGTACATTGGAGGAGCCTGGTTGCCCGCCTGGTGCCTTTTGACTATGGACCGGCATTTAAATACTTAAATTTCCTATGCAGAAAGACTTTGATTCCATGGCCATTGAACTGTATGTATGTGGTCTGAGCGCCATTCAGTAATAATGTGTGCTCAGACCTAAGCTATCTGCAGATATGTTCTGGGTTATAATATGTTTTGGTTATATCTGTAAAAATATTGTATTGTGTGGTATGCAGTCAAATATCTTTGGTCTCATACACGTGGTCAGGAGTTGCCCATCTGCCTCTTAATAGTATCTGCTAAAACATACAAGAGATAGCAGAACAAAAGGGTTTTAGCAGACAAGATGGCACCATGAACAATGGGGGTAAGGACTCTTGAATAATGAGATGGCCTGGGGTTTCCCCATACTCCCAGCAGGGGAGTAAGTGAGCTAGAGATGTTACTCTCTCCACCGCCAGAGGTAGAATGAGCAGTTAGCCACGCCTAGTGGGCGGCTCCTGGGGGAGGGTACCCCTGGTTCCCACGCCTTAACCCTGTCTGATTGGCCAGAGGTAATTAGGGGTTGACCAAAGGTAGTCACTGCCCCTACTGTGTATGTGAAGTGTTTAAAAATGTGTGTTGTTTCAATAAAGGGAGTTCACTGCTTGACCCTCAAACACAGAGCTTATGTCTCGTTCTTGGGGGGATTCATGGGATGCTGTTACAGACTGACTGCCAGGAGTGTAAGCATCTTGGGGTGCTTTTCCTGTTCAGCTGCTAGCAGCTATTCGTGAGGTTCCAGTTCCAGGCTTGGAGCATTTTCCCGTTGGATCCAGTTTGGAGTAATGGGTGTCCTGCAGTAGCTGTCCCTATATCACTGGACGGGCAGATTGACTAAAACGGCCTTGGCACCCCCTTATATGTGTGGGGGTACCGTTACATTTGGTGGCAAGCCGCGAGATTGTTCCCACAGCCAGAAGGACAGCTACAGGAGACACCATTCTGTGGATTTACAAGTTGGGGGCAACGCATGTCCCAGTACAGCGACCCTAAAAGCAGCAGAATGGAACCAGCAGTGCTATACGAGGATTAGGATCTGGATGGCCGGGATGCATTAAGGAAAGGCCTCTGGTACCAGGCCCTGGATAATGTACAATACCAGCGGGGTGAGAGTCTCCCCAGTGAAGAGCAGCGGTTGCAGAAGCAAGTGGCCCTGCGCATGCCCTTCCTGGGAGAGCAGCCCCTGGAGGAATGGGTAGAGGAACTCAAGCTCAGTGCATGGTAGGAGCTATGGCTGGAGGATGCCTACCAGGCGCTCTGGTGGTATATGGCACAGTATATACCCTGGACAGCCAAGCATGGCAAGCCAGAGGGAGAGGATTTTGATGGTCCTGGCTTGTTACGGGAGTCCTTTGCAGAGCCTGACTTCGGGAGCCCTGCGCAGACCAGACTTCAGGATATTTTCTATGAGAGGGAGGCTAGGCATGACTGGGATGACCCCCATGAGGTAGAGCAAGACCTTGTTCACCTAGCAACCCTGGAGTGGGAACTGGAGCAGGACTACCAAGATCTCTTCCACTCCATTGGGAAGGCTCAGCAGGACAGCAAGGTGACAGACCCAGATCCAGACCCCTTCAGCTGGGAAGATATTGTAGAGATTTATTGGGAGGAACCCCAGTCGGAAGGTGGAGATGGGACAGAGGTCTCTCCACCAGCCCTACAGGGATGCTGGGTGGCCAGCCCAGATCCCCAGCTCCAGTGTGGAGTGCAGGGAGAGGAGAGCAGTGTCCTCCCTCCCCAGCTTCAGGGTGAGCTGCAGGGAATTGGGAGCCCCGTCTCCATTTCCCAGCGGCAGAGCAATGTACAGGGAATTGGGAGCCTAGTCTCCATTCCCCCGCGGCAGGCTGAGCTACCAGGGGCAGAGACGGTCGGTCCTGTCCTCCAGCAACAGGGCTGTTTAGCCAAAGGGGAGACAGTCGGTCTCCACCTCCTACAATCAGGCTCCAAACAGGCTACTTCCATGGTAGCGCTGGCACCAGGGCAGAGTACCGCTGGTCACTGCCCACTCAGCAATCCACCAAGGCAGCTTACCAGTGCCCAGCACAGCCGTGGTGAGGCACCTGGACATGGACAAGTTTCTCCTCTACCCAGGTGTAGTAACCAGTTATTTTGGGAGGGCTGTACTGCTGATTGTATTTTGTGGGTGGGCTGCTGGACTAACGAGGGCACTGACCGGCAGGAGGTCAGATGCCCTGTTAGTCTGTTTGGAAAAGGGGAGAGATGTGACGAGACCAATCTCGCCACTGTACATTGGAGGAACCTGGTTGCCCGCCTGGTGCCTTTTGACTATGGACCGGCATTTAAATACTTTAATTTCCTATGCAGAAAGACTTTGGTTCCATGGCCATTGAACTGTATGTATGTGGTCTGAGCGCCATTCAGTAATAATGTGTGCTCAGACCTAAGCTATCTGCAGATATGTTCTGGGTTATAACATGTTTTGGTTATATCTGTAAAAATATTGTATTGTGTGGTATGCAGTCAAATATCTTTGGTCTCATACACTTGGTCAGGAGTTGCCCATCTGCCTCTTAATAGTATCTGCTAAAACATACAACAGATAGCAGAACAAAAGGGTTTTAGCAGACAAGATGGCACCATGAACAATGAGATGGCCTGGGGTTTCCCCATACTCCCAGCAGGGGAGTAAGTGAGCTAGAGATGTTACTCTCTCCACCGCCAGAGGTAGAATGAGCAGTTAGCCACGCTTAGTGGGCGGCTCCTGGGGGAGGGGACCCCTGGTTCCCACGCCTTAACCCTGTCTGATTGGCCAGAGGTAATTAGGGGTTGACCAAAGGTAGTCACTGCCCCTACTGTGTATGTGAAGTGTTTAAAAATGTGTGTTGATTGAATAAAGGGAGTTCACTTTTTGACCCTCAACACGGAGCGTGGTCTCGTTCTTGTGGGTGTCATCATAGGGGCGTAGACAGATGTTACAACATATTGTAATCGAAGCGAGGGCCGCATTTGACAAAAACGAAAACAAGGCTACACGACCCCTAAAGCTGCAAAACACCGCCAAGCACATGAGACTTTTACAAAAACCTGTACGACCTACAGCATACACCCTTAGTAAGGATGCTAAATCATCCAAACCCACGTACCACATATACATTCAGCGCCATTTTACAACACTAACTTACAGAATGCGGAAGGACCCAGCTACCCTCGCGCACGCAGCCTATTTACACTACACACTGCACATATTGCTGACACACCTCAGCTCAACAACAGTGCAAATCTCCATTGTATATTCATTTATAAATGTATTAATTGATTAATTATCAAAAAAAACAACATATACAGAAAAAAAAAAATATATATATATATATAACGCAATAAACGCCAAAGCCCTTCACTGCGGGCCTCACAACGAGAGCCAACGGTGCTCATAGCACACCAACTACACCAGGGGACAGCCTTGCAATAAGCGAAAAAAGAAGACCAGTGCAGAGCTTACAATGAAAGTAAAAGCGCCTCTGATAGCAAAAAATACCACAAACAAGAGGTTCGCAATGAGCGCCGAAGCATCAACCGCCACCAAAACACTTACTGTCTGTGGCAAACAGCATTACCTGTTTTACACCTTTATTGCCCCGTCATTTTTGACGGGCAAGTCGCTGGTTAATAATAATAACAACATTGGCAATGAGATTGGTCAGACTACATAGTCCTGTTCATACCTCAGGTGAGAAACAAACTTCAGAATTCTCAGAGTTATCTCAGAGCAGAGAGGCCAAGATGATGATTACAAAAGATGCTTAAAGAAGAATCAGAAATGGTGTGAGGAGTGGAGATGGAGGGAGATAACACTCTTTGAGCCAGAAAACATAAGTACAGGCCCATCTATCTGATCGATTACACAGCCCAGGTGCCATGTTCTTATGTATTGCAGGGCACGTACCTATATATAGTACATAGTCATTGCA
Source organism: Discoglossus pictus (assembly GCA_027410445.1). Classification (NCBI taxonomy): domain Eukaryota; kingdom Metazoa; phylum Chordata; class Amphibia; order Anura; family Alytidae; genus Discoglossus; species Discoglossus pictus. The sequence continues at coordinate 40,377,292 of CM050176.1, read as the reverse complement.
TTGGCTGAAATAATGGTGCCAAAGTGGATGGTTACTATTCCAGTGATATTTGGCTGTCAATTGCATGTCAAATAGTAATACATCAGATTTGTTAATATTCACTGTTAATCGCTCTTTCTACAGTGCAGGGAGCATTAAAATATTTTCTAATAACGTGCAGTTGATAATAATATAAAAAATACACTCCATTTATTATACTATTCTGTACAAACTAAACACAGTACACACAGCTATATGTTTACAAATGCACATCACTTGCTTTTATTGGTGCAGTCTGTGAATATGGGGGGGATATAGAGGAAAGGGACACCCCTATACAGAAATGGCAATACAATATGGGGGGTGCAGCTGTTATAACACGTGATCTGTGTCACAGTGCAAGAAGATCACGTTGTGCACCTGACAATCAGCAGGGCCACTGAAGAAGATCTGATTGCAACCTAAGTAAAAAAAGATTAAATGAAATAAATGAAGACAGCAGCCGATCCAAATATATGAATGTTATTTAAAAAATGCATTTTCAATCAGTAACCTTACATTTCATTTGCTTGCTGCTGGAGCACTGAACCTATTGTCTTTAGCATACATTATGTGCAAAACAAATAGCTGCTTAAACTCAGATGTCAGGGGAAGATTTATCTAATAAGTCTAGTTACTCACTGATGAACATTATTGGCAATGATGGCACCAATAGACAGACAGTGTCTTCAGGTATACCACATTTTTTAATCTCTGCTGTGTGAGTTTATGGAGGCTTACACCCGCCTAATAGTGCTACCTAGGCATGTGCCTCTTAGGCCTAGGAATAAATGCACCACTGAAATTATATTAATATCTTAAAAGATTATTTTTTACTTAAGTAAACTAAATTTTTTGTCCATTCCATGGTGGAAAAAGCACTATAGATTTAAGTTTAACATGCTATATGTTCCAGTGTGCATTACAAACCAGTGCATGAATGTGTTACTTATGTAGACTCACAATATCACTTTAAATGTCTTAATAGGCGATCACTAATAATAAGTGACATTTTTGTTTTTTGTTATTTGTTCTATTTTCACAGTATTGAAGCTCTTCCACAAAAAAAATCTGAGCTTCATACATGAAAAAAGACAAAAGATAATATTCTTACTAAGAAATTCCCAAGAGTTATCGAATCCCTGGTTTCATATAGCATTGACTATATTGACTAAAGCATTGTTGGTTACATGATGTTTGAAGTTTAATCCTGCCCGACTCTTCTTGACCCAATGGACTGCATCAGACCAGACACATCTTGTGTCGGGTTGTGCTCATCTATAAGGTTTTCATGGCAAATATACTGGAGTGGGTTGCCAGTTTCTCCTCCGGTGGAACTCAGTTTGTCTGACCTCTCTGCTATGACCTGCCCATTTTGGGAGAACCTAACTGGCATAGCTCAAAGCTTTAAACAGGTAAACAAGCCCCTTCCCTATGACAAGGTAGTGATCCATAAGGAGATATATAGATATATATGTTTATATAAAAGCACAACCCACTCTTGAGAAGACCAATCTTACCCACATATTGTCTAGGCTTCTTATCCACACACAAAGGACAGCTTAACTGAAGCTAGGACAAGTTGCTGATTCTCCAGACCAAGTTGTGGCTGCAGGGTCAAATTGCTCAGGACCAGTTACCAGTTTCCGGGACAATTTGCAGAAATCCATTTTCAATTAAAAAAATGATAAACATGTTCCCTCAAAATGAAACACACCATGCATACTTGTCCCAAACAAAGCATACACTTAATTCTCCATCCTGTCTCCTTCCCCATCTAGGTGCTGAGAGTCTACGGCCTTAGTTAACTACTATCTCCAGCAGGGTCAGAGAACAGCAGGGGTTGATAAGGTTGTGTAACTGCTGGAGACAGAGTGTCTGAGTCTCAGGGTGCACTTTAAGCAGTGTTGCTATATATATATATATACTAGCGAATTGCCCGTCAAAAAATGACGGCAATGAAATTGTAAGGTAGCTAAATTAGTAAATGAATATAGTGTACCTATTTTGAAGCATTGTGATGAAGAGCTGGCAATCTGTGTTGATGTTGCTGCAGCATTAGTGGTGTGGAGCTGCTGTGTAAGCGTGATGAACGTGTGCAGTGTAACACTGTGCGTGCGCGAGACCAAACCGTTAGCGTAGTCGTGTACTTCCGCATTGGTGTAAAATGGCGAGTAATGTGTGGTATAGGTCTGTATCGGAATATCCGTAGGTGTTTTGTGGTGTTTTGCGAGTTTAGAGTGCTGTAGCCTCGTTTTCGTTTTGTTCGGCGGCCATTTTTTCTCTCGCTTAGATTTTTTTTTAGTCTCTAAACTGTTTTATTTCGAGTAAAATCGAGGTGTAAGTTGCATTTTTGAGGTCCTGGGTGCTCCCTCTTGGTGTAGGTAAGTTTTTTATGTATGTGCTGTGTGTATGTATTGTGTTTTAAATGTTTGTATGTCGGCGTGTTGCGTCCAATGTTTGCGAGGTCGTAATGTGTGGTAACGTGTTTCGTACGTTGTTTGCGTTCCTCGTAAAATTTAGCGAGTGTCGTAATTTGTGTGTCGTGTTTTTTGAGTAGCGACGTGAATTTTGCGAGGGTTTGAGGCCCTTGCCCAGTGACCTCGCCAGCAACTGAGTCCCTCGCTTCGCGAGGGGCCTCAGTTGCTGGCATGGAGCGCCTTCGGCGCTCCATGCCAGCAACTGAGGCCCTTGCCCAGTGACCTCGCCAGCAACTGAGGCCCTCGCTTCGCGAGGGGCCTCAGTTGCTGACATGGAGCGCCTTCGGCGCTCCATGCCAGCAACTGAGGCCCGTGCCCAGTGACCTCGCCAGCAACTGAGGCCCTCGCTTCGCGAGGGGCCTCAGTTGCTGGCATGGAGCGCCTTCTGCGCTCCATGCCAGCAACTGAGGCCCTTGCCCAGTGACCTCGCTACGCGAGGGCCGCGGCTCGCTTCGCGAGGGCCGCGGGCTCGCTATGCGAGCCCGCAAGCGTGAGCAACGACCCGTACGCTCACAACTATATATGTGATATATATATATATATATATATATATATATATATATATATATATATCTAGGGCCTGTGTGCTTACAGAAAGTAATGGTTGGGTATAACAATGCCTAGCCGACCTCCCCATATGTAGAGATATTTTAACTGGGTTAGAGATGAGTCAGCTGGAGGAATTGGGTGGCTCCTGGGTGTATTCACTTTTAGCTGGACTTCCAGGACACTTCTAACAATTTGGGCTCCTTCTTAGATTAAATGTGAGTCAGGGACATTAGCTAAGGTAAAGTATTTAACCACGAGACAAATTATCAAAGGGGTATCACTTGCAAAGCTTTTAATACCACTTGACCTTTGTCTATTAAAACTAAGTACAGTAGACTCTAAGTTAACCGGCACCCATGAGAATTGGTAGATGCTGAATAAAAGTAGTTTCTGGTTGCTTGAGAGTTACTATTAATAGAGGCCTAGATTAGCTGCACATCGGATGCTGTGCTAAGCATATTTGTCAGTGAGGGCTGTTCTAGCAGCAGCAGCTTTCACTCCACACAGGTACATTGGGCTGGATGGTGTGGTGCTGAACCCGGTGAATGTACCTCCAACACTACCCTGGCTCAGTCATTCATGCCCGGGGAATGTAACACCAATACTGCCCTGGCTTCTTTCAGGTAACATTGAATTGCTGAGACATAAAGTGGTTGAAACCTAGGTATGTAAGCATTTTGTGGCATGACAACTTGGCTCCTGGCATTTGTTGAGCCATGTAAATGTACATTTTTATTTAAAGTACAGTATTTCGTTTTTTCTGGTTGCTTGGGAGTTCTGGCTACTGTATATTTTTTCATCCCTGTTTATGTTATTTTGGGACACAGATTCCTGACCAAACTCTGCTTCCTATATGAGTTTGGTGCCTAAGGCTCAGGGATGTGTGAGCCGCCTGAGGTTGCATGAATCCACCATGGGAATAAAACAAAGCTTGTTTGCTTCAGTGTTTTGTCCATTGCATCTCTAACTCTGACACTCCCTTTGTATATCGATAATAAACAGGTTAAACATATAATTATCCTCCAGGCTGGAAAATTCCATTGTGTTAGAACAAGGTAAAAATAATGTGAATGCATTCATTTATATTGGTTTGAATGTGTAACACAGGGTAAAATAGTGAGCTCTGCTTGGGGAACCTCAATGGTGGTTTCATCTCTGACAGTTACATCAAACCTTTTATTTCTTAACAAAGAACATAATATCAGCCTATCTGCCCTTCTCCATCCGGCCCTGGAGTAGGCTTGTCTTGGCCCTTGTCCTATAGATTAGGAAAGCATGTTTATCTATTCAATATTTTTCTGTTGTAACTTTTGCTGGGAAAATCTGCCATAAACCTGGCACTACATAACAACCAATTGATTTTGTACTGATTTTTCTGAAATATGCTTATTTGTAGAATCCCTTGTGTAGTTGTAGTTACATTGAAATAGTCCCCAATTGTGTTAAAATATAGGTAAATATAAGTATTGTATTAACTCTTTCTGAAGGCCCTCCATTGCTTCAATGGGTTCTGCATTATTTATTGCTCTAAGTCCCTTGAGGACAGCACTTGCTCAGATCCTCCATAGAATACTGGCTTTCTTGTTGATTAGTCTGTTCAGCTACTAATGTGCAGTCAGAAGTTGGTATGCACTGGGGGTCTGAACCTGAATGACAAAGTGACACAGAACTTACCCTGTGTGCTCTACACTGTCATATGATAATATTTAATTAATCAGAACAATAAGTTTAATGTAAAAAAAAGAGGAAAAATAAATGGCAGAATTGTATTTGCTCCCCTTACTTCTATACCCTTCTTAATACATGCTAATATTGTATTTGCCTTTGCAGCTGCTGCTTGGCATTGAGCACTGTTACCTATGTGGTTGTCCACAAGTACTCCCAAATCCCTTTCAATATCTGATACCCCTAGGTTTGCTCCATTAAGATTACAAATTGCATGGCTATTTTTCCTTCCCAAATGTATAACTTTACATTTATCCGTATTGTATCTCATCTGCCATTTAGTTGCCAATTTCTCTAATTCTAATAAAGATGTAGGGAAATATGCAATATGCACACAAGCCTGCACTCCATTTAAAATATAACTTTTAATTTATTAAATAGTAAAATTGTGGAACAAGAACCACCAAAGGGCAGTATAATGATTAATATCGGAAGTTGTGGTCCCAATATGTGACTTTCCAAATGGAACACTAACAGTATATTTAGACCACTCTGTAACAGTAATACTAGAATAACCACAACATTTCTTATCAGTGTACTGATTGTAATGAAAAATAGAGGGGAAAATGATGAATTAAAGTAAGTAAACTAGTGCTAACTAGGTCAACTATCCTGAAGCAATAATATACCCTCTAATGCTCCTATCATAAATCAAAGATCATTTGATAGTGCCTGTACATAGAATATACAAATAAACAAAATCCCAATTGGTAGCAATGAAATGTCATGAGTATACTGGGACTGATCAGCCCAGTGCGATCCCAGTTATCATATCCACTCTTAGACTCCTTTTTTTATACAGAAAAATAGTTTAATTTGGTCAGTCTTTCTCCATTCCCCTTATTAGTTTTATTGCCCTTCCCTGTACTTTTTTTTATGAAGTGGTTGCCAAAATAATACTCCAAATGAGGGCGTACTAGGGATTAACACAGTAGCAGAATTATATTTGCTTCCCTTCCTTCTATACCCTTCTTAATACATGCTAATATTTTATTTGCCTTTGCATTGAGCACTGTTACCTGGGTGGTTATCCACAAGTACTCCCAAATCCGTTTTAATATTTGAGACCCCTAGATTTGCTCCATTAAGATTATAAATTGCATGGCATTATTTACTTCCCAGATTCATAACTTTACACTTATCTGTATTAAATCTCATCTGCCATTTAGTTGCAAATTTCTCTAATTTATACAAATCCCTTTGGAGGGAAAGTGCATAATTTTCTCATTTAATTATCCTGTACAACTTAGTGTCATCAGCAAAAATGGAGACAATATTTTCCATTAATAAATATGGTAAAAAGAAGAGGACCTAATACTGAACCCTGGGGATCCCCACTTACCACATTAGTCCATCTGAGTACAGTATGTACCATTTAAAACAACCTTTTTGCTTCCTGTATTTTAGCCAGCTCTCAATCCATGAGCAGATATTTACTGCAATTCCTGTATCCATTGGTTTACACAATAGTCTTCCATGTGGCACTCTATCAAAAGCCATTGGAAAATCCAAAAAGACTACATCCACTGAGTTGCCTTGATCCAAGTTCCTACTAACCTCATCATATAAACTAATTAGTTTGTTTGACAGGACCTACCCTCATAAATCCTTGGTGATTTCTACTTATAATCTTGTTTAAATAGACATATTCTTATATACTTTCCCTTATTAACCCTTCTAAAAGCTTTACCACTACAGAAGTAAAGCTCACTGTCCTATAATTCCCTGGATTTGTTCTTGTTTCCTTCTTAAATATTGGCAACGCATCTGCTTTTCTCCAGTCATCTGGTAGTGACCCTTTGTTGAGTGAATCTTGAAAAACGAATATATAATGGTTTGGCTATTACAGAACCCAGTTCCCTCAGTACACTTGTGTGTATTCCATTAGGACCTGTGGCTTTATTAACATTTATTTTTTTCAACTTCTTTTGGATTTCTTCCTGCGTTTACCAATTATTTGGTGAAGGTAGTGTAGTCCCATTATGTTGCAGCGTGCCAACCACTGGTACCTCCCTTGTGTATGTATACTGGAGAAAAAAGCCTATTTGGCTCATCATCTGCTTGGGAAGATGAAATCATTTTGTTTAAGTTATAGTGATTGTTGCGATCAGGAGTGTTTATTTTGGTGTCTTCGTGCCCAACTGGCTTCTCCAGAACATCAGAAACGTAGGAAGCAAAAGCAGGCTTGGCTAAATACTGTATATACTCGAGTATGAGGCAAGTTTTTCAGCCCTTTTTAAGGCTGAAAAAGGCCCCCTCGGCTTATACTCGAGTCACCCTGTGTCTCCTTCCCCCCAGTGTCTCTTCACCCCTGTGTCTCTTCCGCCCCCTCTCCCTCGTGTCTCTTTCCCTCCCCCTCCCTTATCATCCCCCCTCCTGAACCCCCCTCCTCACTTTACCCCTTTCTAATTAACTCCCTCTCTCCTCTCACATGCGTGTCACGTCATTAGCATTGGCCGGGTCCCGACGCAGCGGGAAGATGCGCAGAGGAGTGGAGGAGCAGCTGCTGATGGAAGGTAAGTGAGGGGAAAGGGAGAAGGGGTGGTAATTAGAAAGGGGTAAAAGTGAGGAGGGGGTTGAGGAGGGAGCATGAGACATGAAGGACGGGGAAGAGATACAGGGAGGGAGAGGAGGGGGAGAGACACAGGGGAGGGAGAGGGGGGAAGAGTAACAGGGGAGAGAGAGGGGGACACAGAGGGCACAAGAGGTACACAGGGGGCAGCACATTTCCCACCCTCAGCTTATACTCGAGTCACTAAGTTTTCCCAGTATTTTGTGGTAAAATAGGTGCCTTGGCTTATACTCGGTCGGCTTATACTCAAGTATATACTGAACGGTAATAAAATTACAGTGACAGACTGCAGCAGGGTAAACTTTTTTTTTTGTAGTTTCAATATTTTTTATTGTCAAGTAAAAGCATTGTACTAGTCATTTTTATGGTCATTTGAAATTGAACAATTTGCTAATACAGTAATTTTGTATAATGTGGTTCATTTCTGAACTGATACAACATTTCTTCAATTTTCTTTGTAAAATAAAAAGAACGTAAGGGTTATATATATATATATATCATTTAAATTAAGAAATGAGAGAAAATTAAATCAAATAAATCTACTATGAGTGGGTTGACTTTTTTTAGGTTTTATCGTGAGATTGGTCGATTTCCAGTCAACCTTCCCACAATTTAATTTTTCCAGTTCCAGGGATTTACGCCGAGAGGTCTATTTCCAGCCAGCATTAAATTATCCACCAGAATAGTTCTAAAAAATGTTTTTTTATAAAATGTTTATTGTTTGGGGTGATCTAAGCCATGAGTCCCAAGTCCCAAATCTATTGTTTGGCATTGCCTGAAGCAATTGGATGAATTTTGGGGATTAATTTTGTGCATTATGTCAGGGGTGTAGTATGCTCTATGCAATATTTTAATTGTTGTTTCTAATAAGCTGTAATTCAGTGAGCCTTTAATTAAGTTTGTACAAGTTATTTCCTAATTTGGGGAGTCCCAATGTATTCTCATGTCAGTCTCCCATCTTTCCCTAAATTGAGGTTTAAAATTGTTGGAGGGTGCGTTTATGGTTGCATAAAGAGAGCCCAAAAACCACTTAGTCAAAGGGACTTTGTTGCTAATGAAGACAGACAACTAGTCGGGGATGTTCCCAATTTTCTGATTAAAGTGGTGATTACGTGCCTAATTTTACAGTAATTATAATGTTTTTTTAACAGGATATTAAATTATATTCTGAGATGTTCAAAAAAATGATTTGGTCATTTGGTAACCATTTACCCGGCCTATCTAGTTTATGACTTGTCCACCATATTTTTGGTTCCTCCTTGAGGTTGTCCCATATTGTTGGAGTAGCTAATGTGGGAGTTAAGCATGATAATTTAGAAGTCAGATGATGTTTAGAGTTGATATAATTCCCTGTTGAAAGTAAGAGTCTTATTAGAGGTTTATTATGTGTGGCAGCTTTGGGAGGTATGATGGGGTCCAGATTATTGAGTCGCATTTAAATGTTTTCAGCTGCTGGTTCTCGATAAATATCCAAATGGGTTGGTTCTTAATTGAGTGTGCCTGGGGGATAAAGGATAGCTAAGCCGCCCTGAACTATGATCTCAAATTAGGACAGGATAGTCCTATCTTTTTGCTACCAAACAGGAATGATTTTGCTATTCTGGGTTTTTTATTGTTCCATATAAATCTTGTAAGGTGTTTTTGGAGTTTTTCTATATCTCTAGGGATAATAGGGATGGGGAGGGATCTAAATATAGAAATCGGGGTAGAACGTTCATTTTAAATTTACTCCATTTATTAGTGTCTGCAATTAGCTTTTATAATTGGCCCCATATAATCTAGACAGATCAGGAGTTACGTTTATGCCTAAATATGTAATAACATTTTCTGGCCAAGAAAATAATATTTGTTTTTAACATTTTTAGCATTTGTGGGGGGAGAGAAGATCCGATCGCTTTTGTTTTATATAAATTAACTTTCAATCCTGAGATCTGTCCAAATAAGGCTAGAGTATTCATCAATGTATGTATCGATGAAATGGGGCCAGTTAACTTGCATAGGATGTCGTCCGCAAATAAGCAGCATTTGAGTTGTTGTAGTCCTATTTGGAACCCTTGGATTTGTGGGGTGGAGCGTATAGCTTGAGCTAAAGGTTCCTTCGCCAATGTGAATAGTAGGGGAGACAGGGGACACCTCTTTGAATGTTTATAAAACCCTTATTATCTCCTTGGAGTTTCAGGAACGCGACCAGATTTCTGTATAGTGAGTTAATGAGATTGATAAAATTTCCCTTGATACCTAATTTATCTAAGAAGGGTAAACTTTTTAAAGACAGACTTTTATAACTGACTTCACATGACAACATTCTAAATTAGTTAAATGTTTATGAACTAAACATGCAGTATAACATATTATAACTAGGATATAAAATAACAATGTACAGATAACATATACCCAACAACAATAATACGTAACACAATGCAACAATGTCATGACAACTTCTCCCCCTTTTCTTTCTAGTATAGCATGGGAAGTTATTCTGTCGGATAACTTTCCATCTATATAGGTAGTTATCGGTACTCTTGACGTGACAGCCCATCTGCATTTTGGTGAAGTTGTCCTTTTCGGTGTTGCACCGTAAAATTGAATGTTTATAAGAACAAACTCTACCTCAGTAGACGCCCATTGTCTCCTACTACTTGAGACAGCCAACACAATGGATTGTGATCGGTAACCATTATAAAAAGTCTGCCATAAAGGTAATGTTGCAGTACTCGGAGATCCCAAACTAAAGCCAGGCATTATTTTTCCACAGTGGCATACACCACTTCTCTGGGCAGCAGTTTTGGATTAATATATATGCAACAGGATGTTCTACACCTTCATCATTTTGTTGACTAAGAACTGCTATTATGCCATAAATAGAAGCATCCGTTTGTACAAGGAAAGGTTTACTGTAATCCTGGGATGCCAAAACAGGGGAGCAGGTTAGTGCATTTTTCAAAGCTTGGAACGCTGCTGTGCAAGCAGGGGTTCACTCCACCATCCTGGGCAATTTTTTCTTAGTTAAGTCAGTCAGAGGCTTGACTATCTCACTGTAAGAAGGAATATAATATTTAGTAGTACCTAAGAAAGCCATCACCTGTTTCTTATTCTAAGGGATGGGCCAAGCAGCTATAGCCTCTACTTTGTCTGGTTCTGGGCTAAGCTTCCCATTGCCCACCCAATGGCCTGGGTACTGCACTTCTGCCTCAGTCCATGGACACTTGTCAGGTCTGATAGTCAAACTAGCTCTTTTAATGGTTTGCAAGATGATGGTAATATGCTGTAGGTGTTCCTCCCAGGTCTGGCTATAAATGACTATATTATCCAAGTATGCCTGTGCATATCCCTGATGCCCTTGAAACAATTTGGCTACCAATCGCTGGAAGGTTGAAGGAGCATTCTTCACCTTAAACTGGTAAAGCCTAAATGGAGTAACGAAGACTGAGTTCTCTCTTGCAGTCTCCTCCAAAGCAATCTGCCAGTAACCCTTAGAGAGATCCAGCGTTGTTAAATACTTGGCAGTACCTAAACGGTCTAACAGCTCATCCATGCGTGGAATAGGGTAAGCTTTCGTTTTGGTTTTATCATTCAGAATTAAATAATTTATGCAGAAACAAGTTGTGCCATCTTTTTTGGGCACCAATACTACTGGGGATGCCCAGGGAATATTGGATGGGTTAATCACACCTAATTGCAGCATTGTGTTCAATTCTGCATAAACACTCACCTTTACTGCCTCTGGTACACGGTAGGGATGTTGTTTCAAGGGAGGACAACTTTCTGTTAGTACTGCATGCACGGCTAACTGGGTTGGTAGTGCACCCTGGGTTGGTAGTGAATATTGCTTTAACTAAGCTGTTTGACAATTGATCTTTTTTGGTTCCCGCTTAAACTATGATTCTGACTTAAAGGGATATCTAAGTTTGCTGGATTATGAATGCATCTAATGGAGGAGAATCAGTAGTGTGTGAAAGAAATGTTTGCATGATAAAATACCAAAATAAACATTTAAACACTCAACTTGAAGTCAGCTGAATTTCTTGCATTTGCAAACAGTTGGCTTTCAAATTGGACACCCCCAGCCAATCTCTTCTAAAATTAGCATAACAGTCATATTCAGTTTGACAAATCACAGGCAGCATGGTATCCATTTCGTTTTGGAATTAATTGTTTTAGCCAATTAGGTTATCTGAAACTCTTGAATTAACTCTGGTTTCCTGTCTGCCGTGCAAAGCAGCATGGGATATGTAGCAAAGCAGCTGGGAAATGTAGTGTATCACTGACATTTGACAGGAAGCTGCAAGGAGGAAGCTGCAAAGAGGTTGGCTGAGCAAGCAAGAGCAGGCAAATAGTGGGTTAATATTGCTCCCCATATGCTGTATTCTGATTGGGGGGATCAGATGCCTGTTTAGACAACCCATGGAGATGTCCACATAATCATTAGAGGGATTTTTAGATATTAATAAAAATAAAATGTTTTATGAGATGTACTGCATGCACATAGGCTGCTTTTTGCCTATAGACTACAGAAATGTATTAATCCTGCTCACTTAGATATCCCTTCAACCTTTCCTCTAGGGAATTTGGTTCTGGGGAAGCTAACATATCAGGTAACTGTACCTCTTCTGGATCAGTTCCTGTAGGTAAACAAATAGCTAACAAGTTCTGGGTCTCCTATGGTAGGATTTCAGTTGATTAATGTGATCTACTTTGGTAACTTTTCTATCATCCTCTGTTACTACTACATAGGTGTGAGGGTTCAATTTTTTAGTAACCAAGAAAGGTCCTTCCCCAATAGCCTGAAACTTATCCTGGGAATTTGCTACCAACATTAACACTTCCATTCTTACTTCTAATTCTCTATCCTTGGTACCCTGATTATAATATGTTTGATCTTGTTTGTGCCTTACACATATTCTCTCTGTCCAACCCAGTTAGCATTGCTAATCATTCTCGAAAAACCAGAACATATGTAGTCACTGGCACCTGATGTTGTCCATGCTCCCCTTCCCAAACTTCTCTGATTACATTTATGGGACCCCTAACCTGTCTGCTATACATGAGCTCAAAAGGGGAAAAAAGAGAAGGTAGGTTAATAGCGTTCCCAATCCTTCTCTTGTTCTGTAAATGCACAGAGCATTTTTTTGAGGGTCCAATTAAACCTCTCACAGAGTCCATTGGTCTGGAGGTGATTTGGGGAGGATGTTAAGTGCTTTAAACCACATAATGTCCATAACTGTTCTGTAACTTTAGCCATAAACTGAGTCCCTCTGTCAGATAAAATCTCTTGGGGAAACCCTGTTCTTGTAAATACTACCACCAAAGCTTCTGCTACCTTGGAAGCAGAGATGTTAGATAAAGGCACAGCTTCAGGATATCTAGTGGCATAATCGACTATGGTGAGGATACATTTCTTTCCTGTCTTACTCGCCCTGACCAATAGTTCTATAATGTCTATTGATACTCGTTGGAACGGGATATCCATTATGAGCATGGGTTACAGAGGTACCCTAGTCCTGTTCCCCTGGCATCCATAGTGCTGACAGGCATCACAAGAGTTACAAAAATTGATAACATCTCGATTCACCCCAGGACAATAGAACACCCCAGTTAGACAGTGGTGGGTCTTCTTTATGCCTCATGTGCAAATGCTAGTTGTTTCCCTCTGTACTTCTGATGAACTATCATCTGTCTCTTGAGCTCTCTACCTGACTGTCCCTCAGTTTCAGCAGGTACCCTGTATAGTACTTCCTTATCCCATTCATATTTATCTTTCCCAGGACTTGGTTCCTGTCTCTCAGCTCTACTTCTTGTTCCAGCCAAAGTTTCATCCTGTTTTAACTCTATCTTTAACTCATCCAAACTAACCCAGCTTTTCCCCAACCCCTCAGCAGATAATGAGCTTACTCTAGACTCTGGATACTTTGTTGGATACCTCTTCTAAGTAAGGTCCATGACTACTCTGGCTGCTTGTGCCCTAGTCACAGTATGCACATATTGACTTGCCATGTAGGCTAGGTCATTTCCCAAAAGAACTTCTGCAGGTAACCCTTGCATCTCCCTAACCCCTTTCCCAGTGCCCCAGTCCAAATGTACACAAGCAACTGGGATGGGGAACTTGTCTCCTCCAGCCACCATAACCATTATCTGTTTTAGGAACAATGCAGCATGTGTCACTAGGTCTGTGTGGATCACAGTTCCATCAGCCCCTGTGTCCCTGAACTTTGTGACCTTACATCCTCGCACCCAAACAGGTTGAAAATGTTGTCCCCTGGTGTCCTTCTGATCCTCCTGTAAAGCATGAATGTTTGTATATCCATCTGCTGTATCCGGCCCAAACTGAGCTGTATTGGAATACTCTGCAGCCAAATCCAATTTTCCCAAAAAGCATGCTGGTCTAGCAACTGGTTCTTCTCTTCTTTTTGTTGAATTGGGACAATCCCTGCGAAAGTGTACCAGCTGATGGCACCCATAACACTCCTTTTCTGCAGTTGTGTTAAAGCCCCTGTCAAATTACCCTTTCTCTCTAGTGAGTTCTGGTGCTAGACTATAGTTAAGGTGAGTCATCCCTGCCCTAATACCATTGGTTCCTGTTGCTGATAACTTATCTTTGATAGGTACAGGTGGTATTATTTCTCCTCTAGTGCCATTTCCCCAGTAGTGGGTTTTTGATCCTGGTGCCATGTCCATAACTCTTTAGGGCAGACAGATAATAGTTGCACCATTAATATTATATCTAATATCTGTTCTACAGTGGTGGCTCCCTTTGCTGCCCACCAATTCTTACAAGCATGCCTCATACAACACTTTACTTCAGCGTAGGTGTCTCCAATCCACTTACTTTCTGTCCCAAATCTCTTCATGAAAGTCTCAGGGGGGATGGCATACCTGGCTAATAGTACTCATCGTACCTGTGTATAATCCCTAGCCTGATCTCTTGGCATGGCTTGACCAGCAGTTTGATCCATTTGCTAGGATGCAGCTCATGTCGATCGCTTTCCTGCTCAAATTCTTGGAGAAAAACGTCTAAAGTATCTTTCTCCTCAGAGAAGTATTTAAAACTTTGGTAAGCCATTTTCACTCGGGAGGCTCCATCATCATATCTTTCTGCAAGCCTATGGATAGCCTGACTAGATTTCTCCATTCTCTCACTCCTCACTTCTTGACTAATTTGTCCTCTAAGTGTCAAATACTGTTCCATACTAAATTCTTCAGAGAAAACAGTTTTCCATTTGTTTTAAATCTTTCCAAGATTTCTTCTACCTCTGACAACAATACTCTAGGACTAGGTTCTGGGATTGGGGTCACTAATAGTGGGCTTACCCCTTCCTCCAAGCGTACTTCCACTTGTAGTTCATCCTCTCTAATCAGCTCCTTGATAATTCTTGCTTTAGTCATTCCTGTGTCCTAGAGAACCCTCTGCTCCTGAATACGTCTCTTATTTCAGCTACAGACATTTCCTCATATGCAGCCATCTTTCTGTTTTATACAAAGATCCCAATGCTGTCAGCCAATTGTCATGATTAGGGGTGTCTCTGTGCCCAGCTGACTTCTCCAGAATATGAGAAACGCAGGAAAGAAAAGCGGGCTTGGTTAAATAATAAAACAGTGACAGACACATTTTATTATGTCTTCTGCAGCAGGGTAAACTTTTTAAAAACAGATTTTTATAACTGACTTCACATGACAGTTTTTTCAGATAACCTCACAACATTAAAAATTAGTTTACTGTTTATGAACTAAACATACAGTATCACATATTATAATTGTAAAATTGCGATTATTCGCCACGCTTGCGACGAATTTCAGTTTGACAATGACCCAATTGCTAAGGCGATCAGTGAGGGGGGAAGAGAAACAGGGGGGAGAGGGGGGAGAGACACATGGGGGAGAGGTGGTAAAGAGACACAGGGGGGAAGAGACACAGGGGCAGAAGAGACACAGGGGCGAAAGAGACACAGGGGCGAAAGAGACACAGGGGAGGGGGGAGAGAGACAAAAGGGGGGAGAGGGGGGAAAGAGACACAGAGGGGAAAGAGACACAGGGGAGGTGGAAAGGGACACGGGAGGGAGAGGTGGGGAAGAGACACAGGGGGGAGAGACACAGAGAGGGAGGTGGGGAAGAGACACAAAGGGAGAGGGGGCAAAGAGACACAGAGGGAGAGGGGGGAAAGAAACACAGAGGCAGAGGGGGAGAAAGTGGCACAGGGGAGGGGGAAATCGATGCTTGTGAGGGAGAGGGGGGAAAGATACACAGGCAAGAGGGGGGAAGAGACAAGGGGGAGAGGGGAAAGACACATTGGGAGAGGGGGGAAAGAGACACAGGGAGAGGGGGTAAAGAGAAACAGGGGGGAGACGGGGAGAGAGACACAGGGGGTGAAAGAGCCACAGGGGCAAAAGAGACATCGGGAAAGGGGGGGAAAGAGACAAAAGGGGGGAGAGGGGGAAACAGACACAGAAGGGAAAGAGACACAGGGGAGGTGGAAAGAGACACGGAAGGGAGAGGTGGGGAAGAGACACAGGGGAGAGGGGGAAGAGACCTAGGGGAGTGAAAGGAGGTGGAAGAGACACAGGGAAGGGAGAGGAGGGGGGAGATACACAGGGAACGTAAATGGGGGGAAGAGACACAAGGAAGGGGGGAACAGACACAGGGGGGGGAGAGGGGGAAAGAGACACAAGGGAGGGGGAAAGAGACGCATGGTAGAGAGAGGGGGGAAGAGACACAGGAGGGAAAGAGACAGGGGAGGGGGGTTAGAGACACGGGAGGGAGAGGGAGGTAAAAACACAGGGGGGGATGAGATAAAAGGGAAGGAGAGGAGGGGGAAAGGAGACACAAGGTAGGGAGAGGAGGGGGAAATGAGACACAAGGGAGGAAGCAGACGGGGGAGAGACTCGCAATGAGGTCCAAAGGTCCTCATTGCGAGGCCCGTGATGAGCGCCTTAAGTGCTTATTGCGAAACCCGTGATGAGCGCCAAAGGAGCTCATCGCAAGGCCAGTAAAGTAGAGGGGGAGAGGCTCCCATTGTGTGGCAAACAGCATTGACAGCCTTCACTTTTTACTTGACGGGCAAGTCGCTAGTAACATATTATAACTAGGATACAAAATAACAATGTGCAGAAAACATATAACCCAACAACAATAATATGTAACACAATGCAACAATGTCATGACAGTGATATTTTTAATTAGTAGCAGGAGATTGATGGAGAATTGTCTGTATGTCAGCAACTATATAGTGCATTTTATAGTCATTAGAAATTTCTAATTTTTGAGGGCTTCCTTGAAGACTTCTTTGACTGTTTCTTTGTGGGCTCATTAAAATGCTACTATATAGTGCATTTTATTGTCTTGAGAAATATCCTTGAAGGCTTCTTGGAACGCTGTCTTGGGAAGTCATTTGGAGATTTGTTCAAGAATATATTTGATGAATTTGAACAGGGCTGTGAGTTATTTTGATGTAAAAATGAATGATGATTTACTGTGGTCAGGTGGCATGCAATGGAAAATACTTTGGTTATTTCCTTTTACATGATCAGCAATATCTTTTTCACCATTGTCAGACCTACACGTCGCTTCCTGCTTGAGTGCTTTTACAGGTCTTAATAAAAAATAAAAAAAAATTGGATATTACATTTATCAAAAATGCACTAAAGGATCAATGTTATAAAATATTAGCGACTTGCCCGTCAAAAATTATTGTAAGGCAGATAATGCTGTTTGCCACACAAAGTAAGGCTTTTGGTCCTCTGAGTACCTTCAGCGCTCATTGCCTGCGGCACTCATTGCGAGCCTCTCCCCTTGTGTATTTTTGGTCACCTGGCACCTTTGGCGCTCATTGGAAGCCCCGCACTGAGCGCCTTTGGCGCTCATCGCGAGCCTCTCCCCTTGTTTTCTTTTGCTCCTATGAGCACCCTCGGCGCTCACTGTGAGCCCTGCGCTAAGCGCTTTTGGTGCTCATTGCGTTCCTCTCACCTGTTTTTCGCAAGGTCTGCATTTGAGGCCAGAAAGAGGGACGCAGTTCTTGCAAGCTCGCAAAGCGTGACAACGACTCGCAGTTTGACAATTATAATATGTGACTAGGAACTTGCCCATCAAAATTGACAGGAGCAAAATTGTAAGCTTGGAAATGCTGTTTGCCACCCAATGCAAGTCTCTCCCTATTTTAATTTTTTTTAAACATTTTTTTATATTTGTTGTTTTTCCATGTAATAATCCATATGTAAGCAAAAGGACAACAATTAATTGTCTTAGTACTTTTTTTGTTTATTTTTATAACATATTTATTGAAAAACTAAAAGGAGTTATTAACTCCCACAAAAGTGCTTAACACTGATAAATATTCACTCAAAAAATATTATCTTACATATTTACAAAAATACATTTTATTATACCATATGATAGACAGCGGAGCACATAAAATAAAAACTAAATTTAAAAACACTTAAAAGGAAATACCTCCCTTTAATAGATAGATGGTAAATTGTTGGAAACTGGGATTTTTGATATCTAGATATATCATATACAAATGTAATGGTTAGATGCTTCTAACTCTTTTTTTAAATCCACTTTTCCTTTTATAATACCATTAAAATGAAAGAATCCATTTTGTATTAGTGATAATGCATATAGCCTCAGGGTGGTTTAGATGTGATTAACCCTGAGCTTTTTTACTATAGGGTATTCCAATAATTAAAAAATGGGGTAATATGACTCAAAATTTAGGATAGGGTCCCTTAGGGAAATGGATGGAAGTTCCCGATGAGCAACATATAGATAGCCCAGCACTAAATTAACAATCCATCAGTATTTGTCTCAAGAAAATAGCAAGTGATTATCCCTATATAGAGAACTTGAACTCATTTCGGTGCACTATGAATTTGATGCCTCATAACAGTTGTCTCTGAGATAGACTCCTGTTTGCATTGATATATTGGATAAACAATCTGATCTTTGGAGCTTCACAAAATCAGGAATCATTCATTCTGCCCTAAGCTGCTGGGTTCCCTTCCTAAACTGTCTCAGCCTCCTTGCGACGACGGCGTGTGATGTCCCACGTCGAGCCTTACGCCCTGACGTACGTTTCTACGCTCCTGCGTCTTTTTCAAAGGGGGGAAGGCGAGGTAGAGTAATTTATAGTGCAGTGGCATCGCTATCCAACAATTTACCATTTATCTATTGAAGGGAGGTAGGTTTTTCCTTTTCAGTGTTTTTGAATTTAGTTTTTATTTTATGTGCGCCGCTGTTTACCATATGGTATAATAAAATGTATTTTTGTAAATATGTAAGATAATATTTTTCCCCATATTTTTTAAGAGTATTTTTATAACATGCAACTTGTATAGTTATATTTGTGAACATCTCAGAAACCATGTTTTCTTAACTTTGTAACATTTTTTATTGTAACGTCTACATCAATAGTAGAAAACTGTTGAAATTTTGGATAAGTGTATAACACAGTAATGTAAACAGAAGAAAATTAGATCCTCTTATAGGGCACAACTTCTATACTAATCTCCAAAGAGAAAAATAAGATAAAACTTAACTTTTTAATAATGTTGTTAAAACATATCTCAACGTAGCAGATAAGAAATGAATTGAAAAAATACCTTGGGCCTCATTCAATTGCGATTTGGCCAATTGAATAGGGCTCCATATAAGCAAACAGCATATATTTTTTACAGAAGTTTTTAGCTAGTGAACTTCTATCAAAAAGCAAAATCTTCACTAACTAAAAACTTCTGTAAGAAAAATATGCTATGTGCTTATATAGAGCCCTATTCAATTGGCCAAATCGCAATTGAATGAGGCCCATTGTCTGTAATTATACATGAAAAGGTCCAAATCCCAAAATACATACAATAAACCTCATAACTAAATACAATTCAAGTGATAATTTGATTCAATTAAGCCGTGAACAACAGGAAAATCAAATTGCAAGTACATGCATGGAAAGTGGTAAGTACATACAATAAAAGTACTAACTATATTCAATGAAACCAATAGGTATATCACATTTGTTGACTGTTTTGTAAATTTTTGTGAAGGTCTGTTTTATGTTCTTTTTTCCTTTTATCTCTAAAAAGAGCCCAACAGACGAATAATGTTGTCTTTGGGATGAAACCACTGTACTGGTCATGTGTTTTGTTTTCTTTAAGACACTTAACAATTAGTCCTCAAGATAACTCAAGATAACCACTGACCTGTCTTTGTCTTTTTTTTCTGTGTTGTTGAAACACTTGTTTTTTGTCAGCCTTGTAATTATTGAAAATGCCACATAGAGTTGTCTATGTGAAATAGTGACCCTCTCAAAAGAGCCCAAGTGACATAAAAGTTTGTCCTCAAGACATAACCACTGTTGTGCATGTTTTTTGCAGTTCTTGAGACTGGCGCATAGAGTTGTCTATGTGAAATAGTGGTCCTCTAAACAGAGCCCAAGTGACATAAAAGTTAGTCCTCAAGATGTAACCACATTTTTTTTCTGCTTTGTCGAAAAAACATTTTTTTATGAAATGGACTCTTACATCTTGAACAAAGAATCTGGTCCCATTACAAAGTCCTTTTTTGGGTTTTATACTTCTCGGTAACATGGCAATTGCTCCTTTTTTGAGCTGCAAAACATGTGGTGGCATTCCATAGGGAGTTAATGAATTTAAAAATTCAGTGGTGAAATTAGATTCATTCCATTTGTCATCAGCTGGAATAGAATCAGCACTGTGATCATTTTTTTTTTGTCTGCCATCAATTAATTTCAACATTTTGTTATTGAGATCCAAAGCATCTTTATTTTTGGATGTTAATATTACTTTCTGTGCAAGGCCTGAGGAATGTTTTGTGGTTATTCTATTTGGGAATATTGCTGATATGAGTGAATCTTTGCAAATAATTTCTGCTGGTATTTCAACAGTATCCTCATGTAAATTGGTTATTAAGCCTGTTTTTCCTCCACCAATTTTAATTAGCCAATCATTCAATTAATTTTGGCCTTCAGATCTCATATTTTTTTCTAATCTAAGGTGTAAATTCTTTCTGTAGTGGACTTGACTTTATACATACATGTTTCCACCATGTCTGTGCAATTTCCACGTATAACCACAGTTAATGTTTGTTTGAAATCTCCTCCTAAAAACATGACTTTTTCACCAAAAGGCAAATAATTACCCATGACTTCAATACATTGCAGAGCGAAAAAGATACCCCTGGAGGCACAGCTGCAGAGAAACCTGCACCCAGCCAGCTCACTAGAAGACTGCCTTCCTGCAGGGACTTACCGGGAGGTGAGAGCTTCAGAGGCCCTGCACCTGCTACAGGCACCCTTTGCCAGAAACTGCAACACTGCAGAAGGGCCTGGTCAGAGCAACACAGGAGGCAGTGGAAGCTACAGAGACCCCAAGATCGGGTGGCGGCCATCTTGGATTTGCATGAGGCAAGGTCTGAGGTGGAGGCCCAGGCCCCTGTGGGTGCACAGGATCACCTCAGGAGCTTTACCCATTAACCCTGTGACCCTATGCCTGGAGACCCAACTGTAAAGTGAGTACTGGTGGGGCTGGAGGAAAGAAGCAGGAAGATAGAGGGTGGCTATATCTTTACCTGCATTAGGGGGGTCAGAGAGGCCCTTGCTGTTGGAGTGTCACTCCTGAAAAAAGAGCTCGGAGGCGGCCATTTTAGGGGCATAGGACAGGACTGTGCACGCAGAAGAAGGGATACATGTCAGCCCTAACCCCATCTCCTCCACAAGTATAAAACAAGCACAACACTGTTTATAATACACCCCTTATCTAACTAGCCTGCTATCCTTAACAAACAAGTACAAACAAGGAAAACCCACACTGAACTTAGGGTACTTAAACCTTTGAGAATACTGGAATTATAAAGACTCACTATTCAACTTACACGCCAACAGATAAGGCTGGATTGCATCCTTCTTACCTTTATTCTGGCAGCCCTGCGAATCAGGGCCCCATATGTGAGAAACTGGCATATGTAACACTGACTCTATGCAACTGGAAGACAGAGAATGGAGGCTCACTGACACCTAGTGGACAGAAACGATTCAACACTATTCCCCAAAGCACTACAACTGTCAAGCAGGTATTACACAAAGGTAAAAGTGGAAGCATAGATCAGTAAAGAGGAAGGGTTTACTCTACAATCTACCCTGCACAGAAAAGCCCCTCAATCACTCCCTAAAGGACGGACCCTGCCCAAGACAAAACACAGGTGGCACTCAACACAAAAAAACAGAGACTGCAAACAGAACCACTATATGTAAACCTTGAAATGGCGAGAAATCCCTGACCGCCCCCTGCGTCACAAATGAGGGGTCAACTCTCTAAAAGCCATGCACGATAGACCACAAGCAACCAAAGACCATGACTAAAATGTGATTTGCATTAAACCCATTCATTTATCTTCACCACCACTTTGATCCCTCAGCAACTGCTACTGACCATCAGCCACAGACTGCCCACGCAATAGTAACTTTAATCCTCCGGCTTCAACATGGGGAAATGCAAAAAAGGCACTGCAACCAGAAGGATCACAGATCATTTTAAAACCCCAGAAACCACCCAAGAACGAACTCAGAGCACTCAGACAACTCTGAGGACCAGGAGGACCTGGGTGCAACCCAAAGCAACATGGACCTCTCACCGAGATCCATAGCCCTTATAGAACGAATGTTCCAGGCATATACTGAAAAGACTGTGAATGCTATCAGAAAGGACATAAATGACCTAGGTCAGAGAAACCACCTTCTGGAAGAAATGGTAGACCAGATTGCTGAAGCCCAGGAAAGGGACAGAGCGCTACACTTACAGACCTACTCCAGAGTGGAAACCCTCGAAGATAAATTTGAGGACCTAGAAAACAGGTCACGCCTCCATAATTTAAGACTGAGAGGGATTACGAAGGCAGTACAAGACCTGAAGCCTTACCTGAAAGACACCATCAAGGGCATTATTCTGGAAATACCAGAGTCAGTATGGGAGATAGAGAGGGCCCACAGAGCTCTAGGGGCACCCAGAAACCCAGACGTACCGAAAGATGTGATCATTAGATTCCTAAGACAACAAGCCAGGGACCTGATCCTGGCGGAAGCCAGAAAAAAGCAAAACATCAGGGGCCCAGACAATGCAACAATACTGCTGTTCGCAGATCTTTCTCCGATCACACTGACCAGGCGCAGGGAAATGAAGCCAGCCCTAGAGATTCTGAACACACATAAAATCCCATATAGATGGGGATTTCCATTTGTGGTATCTTTTCAACATAAGGGCAAGATGTACTCAGCCCGCTCCCTGGAGGAATGCCGCTCTCACCTCACTACTATCGGACTTGCACCTAATCCACCGAACAACGCAGAGAGGGATCACAGACGAAACAATACTACTGCGCCCACCAAACAGTGGACTAAAGTACAGAATAAAGGCAATCAGAGCTCTTCCCCAAATTCGGGGGAAACGCCTACGAGCCACAAGTCCACTACTAGAACTGGGCAGATACCTGAAGGCGCCCTTAGAGCTACCTGAAGTACCATACCAATCGGACTAATTTACAAAGGGTTTAATCATTCATGATTTGTTGTTGAATTTAAGGCTAATTTGTATCAGATTTATCTTTTGTCATTTTAAGCACAGCTCAAAAGTCATTGCTGGTTGTTACTGTTCCTTACAAAACTTGAGAATATAGCTACAAAACTTCCCATAACTAGACTTGAAAGGAAGACAACACTGACACTCACCAAACTTAAACACTAAGGCAAGAGTCGATGGGAAGCCTTTTTTTTTTTTTTTAACAAGAGACGAAGTAAACAGGGAAAGATGGCTACCCACTTGAAAATTAAAGACCTATTACCCCCCCTACAGAGGACATAACATAAAGGCAGGCCTCACAAGAGCTCTTTTTACTACCATACTGAAGCCCCCATTGATGAACTAGCAGGGAACCACCCAAACCAAAAGAAGACGACACTAGGGGAAATAGAGGCCCACTGAAAACCTA
The DNA here is from genome assembly GCA_027410445.1 of Discoglossus pictus. NCBI lineage: Eukaryota > Metazoa > Chordata > Amphibia > Anura > Alytidae > Discoglossus > Discoglossus pictus. Next base: position 40,353,964 of record CM050176.1, on the reverse strand, counting down.
AAATTTGAGGCACGTTACGACTCAAATCAGAAACGTAGGGTGACATAAGCAAAAAAAGAACCTTCCAAAACCTTATCATAATCCAAGAGACAATCTGAGTGTAGAAGGCCAACTAGCTTTTATAGATAAGACCATGACACTTTCCCTTCATCTCTTACCAGACTATTAGACTCTATAGTTAGATCTAAATGAGTTGCCCCTCAGTGGCTACAAGGAACTACTTTTATGTAATGGGTTCCTTATATATACCCCTCCAACAGGGGATTATAGGACGATTGCCTCCCATAGTCCTACCCCCGACAGATGCCAGCATTTTTGACTGGCGTAGGAGTAAGTGTATATGTATTACGGTTAATGTTGTTTATGAACTTTCTTTTTTCCCTTCCCCTCCCACCCCAGCACGCTCTATCCGGCATGAGAAGACATTGGCCCGCAACGGGGCCTGGAGGCTCCTTCTGGTGCTCCCTGGCTCTCTGGTCCCTCCTGCACAATCCGGGACATGGGGTGAGTTGACAGGCTCTCAACAACAAATACTCAGACTTACCCGATGGCCAGTGTAGAATACGCTTTTACCACACACAATGTAAAAGGGTTCAATTCACAGTACAAAAGGAGAAAAGCTTTCCTTTATTACAAGCATATAAAGCCTTCTGTCCTGTTCTTGCAGGAAACACATTTTGCCCAACACAAAATCCCCTCATTCTTGGATAAAGAATACCCAAACTATTACTCAGCTACGCAACCCACCAGAAAAGCGGGGACATCAATACCAATACACCGCAATTTTCCATTCCAGATCACCTCTAAAATAATTGACAAAGAGGGACACTACATTATTCTATCCGGCACAATTCTAGGTTCAGAGCTGACGCTAGTATCCATTTATGCCCCGACGACATCTCCACACAAAACTCTTTTAAAAATCCCGAGAGTACTTGAATCTAACGCCCATGAAAAACTGATAATAGGGGGAGACCTCAATCTGACATTAGATTCTCTCTTAGATCGATCTAGGGGCCTAGACTGTGGTCGGTACACAAATAAAATGCAACAAATTAAGAGATTATTAAACGCTATAGGCTTAGTGGACGCCTGGAGAGGGCATCACCCAACCAGACGGAAATATACTCACTACTTTCATGTACATGGATCTTATTCCCGAATCGATACAATACTAGTAAGCGCGCCAATTTTTGATATGACTAGATCAGCTGAAATTAATGTATGCCCATGGTCGGATCATTCGGCGGTGACCCTGACAATAGACTTTGGCGAGACCCAGAAAAGCCCTTTTATCTGGAGGCTAAATGAAATTTTACTACACAACCCCACATTCAATAGCCAAGTGGAGAAAGACCTACGACTATACTTTGACATCAATGACACTACAGACGTAGGGATGGGCTGGATCTGGACTGCCCATAAGGCGTATATAAGTGGCACCTATATTAAGCTTGCTTCGGCCTTTAAGAAGCAATGCCTGCAGAGGGAAACAGAGATCAGAAAAGAACTCCAAAGACTAGAGAGACAGAACCAGACTAACCCCTCTCCTCAAACAAGACATCAAATAGATAGATGTAGACTGGAATTCGACAATGCTCTCTCAATGCGGACAGACAAAGCACTGAGGCGCACCACCCACCTATACTATACGAAGGCGAACAAACCTAGCTCCCTTCTAGCTAGGAGACTGAACCCTAGACCCCTTCAGCAAAAAGTTTTAAAGCTTAACACCGCAAATGGGTATCCCTCAGTAAGCCAAACAGAAATTAAACAGACCTTTGCGGCTTTCTATCAAAAAATCTATGCTGCAACTATCCTACAAGGCCCAGATGCGACCCAATCCTATCTGACATCTTTAGATCTACCCAAGGCCACGGAACAGGACATAAGCATGCTTAACTCTGACATATCAATATAGGATGTACTCAGAGCTATTGAAAATCTCAAATTAGGTAAAGCCCCGTGCCCAGATGGGTTCCCAAACTCCTACTATAAAACATATGCTGGGCTTCTAGTCCCCTATCTATGCAGGCTTTTCAACTCCATTCTGAATGGAGAAGCCATGCCACCTGAACTTAATAGGGCTGACTTGGTGGTGTTCCCTAAGGAGGGCAGGAACCCCCTGGAGGCCAAAAACTAACGCCCAATATCCCTCCTAAACGGCGATGTTAAGATGATAGCAAAGATAATGGCGGACAGGATCTCCAAGTTCCTACCAGAACTAGTACATAAAGACCAGACGGGCTTTATCCCATTCAGACAAGCAGCAGACAATCTTAGACGAACTTTAAATGTACTAAATCTAGCGCAAAGGGATGGTATCCCGCTTTGTGTCTTGGCCCTTGACATTGAAAAGGCCTTTGACACGGAAGAGTGGCCCTACTTACACGCGACACTGGCCAAATTTGGCTTCAAAGGACGTTTCATAAATCTGCTACGCTCTTATTATCATCTGCCCCAGGCGACTCTAAAACTACCAGGGCCAAACAGGGAGTCTATAGACATACGGAGAGGAACAAGACAGGGGTGCCCCCTGTCTCCATGACTTTGGGGAGATATCGGGGCTAAAAATTAACCTGGAGAAAACCGAGGCCTTAGATGTAGGAATACCATTGACAGATCTTACAGAATTGCAAAGGACTTATAACTTTTCCTGGCCAAAAACATCAATCAAATATCTAGGGGTTCATATTACAAGGAGGGTAGCGGGAATATACAAAGCAAACTACCCCCCATTGCTTCAGAAATTAACAAAGAATATACAAAGCTGGTCAAAGCTAAACATATCATGGACGGGCTGCATCACGGCCATCAAGATGAATATTCTGCCCAAAATATTGTACCTTTTCAGGACCCTTCCCCTACTGCTAGATCTCAAAGATCTAGACAGATTGCAGAATATAATATTTAAATTTATTTGGAGCAATAAAGCCCCGCAGATTGCTAGGCAGATGATGTATAAGCACAAAAACCAAGGGGGATTATCCTGCCCAAACCTCAGGCTTTACTACAAAGCAGCCCAGTTGGCCTTCCTGCCATTAACCCACACAAAGACACATCAACCCATATGGGTCTTTATGGAGAACTGGGAACTTAGACCCCACTCCTGGGACACGCTGATCTGGGACCCGGGGATTCATAAAATCAAAAACAAAAAGTACCTCACCAACCCAATGATCAAACTCACGGCATCGGTGTGGACCTGGGCTTGTACCAAACACCAACTAGCGCCACCAATCACCCCTATGACTTCTATAAAATCTTTCCCAGACTTTGAGACGACCTTGAGCTCAATCTCAAAAAGGTGGTGGCTCTCTAGTGACCTTAACAGAATAGGGGAGTGGTATCACGACGATAGAGTGGTAAATCACGAACAACTGGTAACTAACTTTAACATACCAACAGGGGAACTATGGAATTATAGGAAAATCTGACTATAGAAACTTGGCATAGGATTAGCCGAAATCTGACCAAGGGCTCACTTACCCATAGCCTACTAGAGGTCTCAATCAAAGTCCTCCACAGAACCTATCTCACCCCATCCAGAATGCACCAAATTAACCCGACGATAAATAGACTTTGCTTTAGGGGCTGCCAAGCTACAGGAGATTTTAGCCACATTTGGTGGCACTGCACAAAGGCACAAGCTCTCTGGGGGAACGTGTTCCAACTATTTTCACAACTAATACATAGCCCACTAACACCCACAATAGAGGTTTGCCTGTTAGGAGGGAAGGCAGAGAACATATCCCCCAAGTGTAATGCACTCTTACAGTATTTTACTTTAGCCACTAAGCATACTATTGCCAGACACTGGAGAACCCCTACACTAAATCTAAATGATGTCATTACCAGGATAAACTTTATAATGATTAATGAAAAATTGACACATTACATGCAACACAGCTATCCCAGCTTTCTGGATATCTGGTCTCCCTGGCTGGACTCCCCACATAGTGCCACAGTTTAGCTCAGACCCCAGCCTCGGGGTGGGGATGGGCCGGAGGGCCGCGGGGGCGACGGATGGGGCCCCAGAGCCTACTTGCGACCAGTGTTACTCGAGACGGTGTGTGTGCTATTTCCCCACCTAACCCTTTCTCCCCCCCCTCCTCTCTCCCCAGTTGATAATTGATTGCATTTTTGTTTTAACTTGTGTAAAGAATAAAATGTTAGAAGACAATATAAAAGGGAAAAAAAAAAAATTTGGAGAACACCAAAGGATATCTAGGTGATGTTAAGCAATGTGGTACAATTCCAAGCACAACAATTATAAAGGAATTCCTATATGTACTAGATAAATATGATGCAATAAGTATGGCTACTATGAACATTGCATATATTTGCTCACCAATGGTTGAAATGTATTAATCCACTTCTGTTCTGAAGCAAACTCCATTTAATAAAAAGATGTTTGAAATACATTGCAGAGCATGGCACAACATCATAGTGGCCTCATTAATGATAATTAGTTTATCTTTTTTAAACTTACTGGCTTGAGATGATTTCAAACACTGATGCTTCTAAAATTGGAACTGGAAGCTTAAATCCACTATGTACTGTTCTACCACCTTCTAACAATAGTGCAGCAATTCCATTGGTTGCAAAGGAAAATGCAATTTCCCCTTTACCTCTAATTGAACTCATCAACAAATTATATAGATACATTTTTCCAGATCCATCTAGATAAAAATAATGCTATTTGATCAAGTCATCATCTAGTGCTTGTTGTATGGCATTGAAAGCATGCAATTGCAAATCATTTAAAGTGGCAATTTTTTCCTTTGTTTTTTGTTTTTCAACATTATTGTCATAGTCGTCAAAGTTTATATTATCTAATTCCAGGATCTGGCAAATTAAAAGTTGAGCGACTTAATCCATGACATACAAATACTTGAATTTCAATTAATACTTTTAATTCAGCTTTGGCCTCATTGTACTATTTTAAAAAGTCTTCATACATATTTATTTTAAATGTTTCCCACAAAGCTAATGCATTAGGAATATTACAAAATATGCAAATGAATGCAAGCTGTTCACTCATCTGCTGTGGCATTTTACATAGAGCTGCTTCTTCAAGACATTCTGCCTGATCAGCAAGGAAGTTTCTGTGTTGAGCAGCCAATTTAAATGTGTCATAAAGCCCGTCATTGACAGTTCTCAATTCTTCAAAGCTTAGTGCACCAGGAACATTTAACAGTAGTAAACATAAGCAGAAATGTTCAATGTCTCATGGACTTACTGCATACATTCTGGGAATAATTTTATTCCCACCCTTTTGTCTACGTTTCCATAACCCAATTACGAAAACATAATGATATGGAATCTCATTGTATAAGTATTCCCTTGCCCACATTTCTTTGGGATTTAGGATAAACCAAGCAGTAAGGGTGGTTTGTCGATGTTCATTTTGTGCCAGAGCATTTTCTTCATTGTCAGTATGAAAGTAAACTAATTGTCTTTGTGGCAAATGTACAGCTAATCAATATACTGCATGTGATCAATCATGATTTTCAAATTTTAGAAGCCGCCACATTGCTTCTGGCCCACTGACATAGCGAGCATACATGTGATGCCAGTTCATCATGTAGTAACTCATTGTCTTCTTCATTTGTGCCACTTTTCACGACCACAGTTGCTGCATCATAGCCTTTATAAATATACTTGTAGACATATGTAATTGATTTAATAGAAGTGTAAGCTTCCACATTTATTGTGGGCATTATACTTCATTAAGAGATGTGGATTATATTGCACCACATACGTGTTATCTACAATTTTACCACAAATGTTTGCCTCTGGAACTTTTCATCTTCTATACAATGGATATCCATCACAATTTGCAAAAGTTTGATCTCTAAATTCTTTGGGGAAATCTTTGGTGCATTTTTTATTTTCCATACACAGTGATTGTGGATTTAGCTCTCCACATGGGCCATGAATCAAAGGATTACACTGTCATATAGTGTAGCATGTTTCTGTGGATGTGGTAGTTCAGCAGTAATTACTGAATCCACTTTCTCTGCAGTATTTAATTTGTGATTTTCGTCAAGTATTATAAGAATGTGCATGTGGAAGGCCTCTTTTGTGAAATTTAATGGTATAAACATAAGCTAAACACTTTCGAAATAAGTGTCTGATGGTTATGTTATTTGTTAAGGCAGTTCATTTTATTTTGAAGACTTAAGTCTGTTCTATTGGAAGCATCTTGTCCATGTTTAAAGTTATCAACAATCTCTGGCCATTGTGGATTACATGTAAATGTAATAAATAAATCTGATTTGCCAAATTTAGTTACAATAGCCATGGCATCATTGTATCTTTCTCGCATATTGCAAGGAGATTCTTGGAAGGAAGATGGTAAAATGATGGCTCGGCCAGCTGCAAGATGTTGGTTTGTAGCTGCTTCAGCAACATAATCCATGAGGCCACAATACTGTTCAACACAGAGTTTATTTTGTTGATATTTGATTAAATTTAAATGATTGGCCTCTACTTGCAGGTATGAATCATTGATCCATTGTTGTGTCAGTTTTTCAGCACTTAAGATGGGATTAAATTGATCCCTAATTGCAGTTTGAACCACTTTAAGTTCAAGCATGGAAATATTATTTCTGACACGTTGTTTAGTGTTTCGATAACTGAGAAGTATTAATTTTGGTTGCCATCCTGCTTCACCATTGGGGTACAAAATTGGATACATCATTGGATATAAATGTGTACTTAATATACTGATGTTAATAAAAGGTTGGTGTTTTGAAAGACTATTGCAACCTCATTAGCTGTAGGTAAGTTATAACGTTGTTTGTCTTCTAAGAACCATATTGAGTCTAGGGATTGGCAAATGATTTTGTTCAGCGTTAATATGTTGTTGTCAACTTCTGGTAGTTTTTTTATAAACTTGAGTGTATTTTTTCCATAATCTTACCTACTCATGAAAAACAGTGGCTAAGCATTTTGTATTTCCTGCAAGCTGCATACGTTGTTCCACAGCTTCGTTTGTATCTAGTACATATAGTTAGGCAAATTTCCTTTGCTCTCCCTCCTCAGGGTGTAAATGGGAAGTATGGTGGTAAATGTGCCCTTCAACATTTCCAGCTAATTTTGCACCCATAGATGCGAAAGAAACGTCACTATTATAAGATTGTATATTATTTTTAAAAGTTTTGTAATTTGGGATAGTAGGGTAACTCATGATACTTATATGATAAAAATATTTTGGGAATTCTGGTCTTCCTGGAAGTCTTACTTTTTCCTTTTGACAGCAACTAATGAACTTACCATCTCTTGGTCTTCTCTTTTCAAAATGATAAGCCCCACAAAATTAACAAAGCACATTCAATATACCACAATTGTGAGGGTCTACTGTTATATCTACATCAACAGTAGTATCATTAGCATTTTGTTCACATGTTTGTGGATCAGTATCATTAGTTTTCCTATTTGTCTTACGCCTGCTTTTTCCGCCAGAAGTATTTGTGTTAAGCTCTTCTTGTCGTACATCTTTGTTTTCGCACCCTGTCCAAAAGTAGTTTGGATTCATTGCTTGTTTTGGACTTCTCTGCCATTGGAATCTGTAATGTAAAAGTAAAATTTTTGTTTAGAAACTATATATTATCATAATAAGGCAAGTTTTTAATACAAATATTTTTCTTTAGCTTACCACTTCCTCTTCCACAGTTCTCAATGCAGTTTTTCTTTTAGTGGAAATTCTTTGTTGCTCTTGTTGCACTCTTTTCTTTGTGTCATCCGACTGTCACTCTCTCCATCTTTGTTTTCGTTCTCTGTCCAGATGGAGTTTGTATTCCACAGATTTCTGTCTTCTCAGCCATTGTAATCTGTAATGTAAAATGTAAATGTTTATTTTCTATCTAGATAATGATAAATTGTTGGAGAAATATTTGTTTTATGTACGATACCTCAAGTTGTAATGTATTCAATGTTTTTTTACATTAAATGTTATGATTTTGTTGTAATGATTTAAATAAAGCTACATTTCCATTCTTGCAATTTGAATGAACTGTGATTTTTTTGGGGAGCTATCCTGTTATATGTGTGCATTCCTGGAAGTGCTTAGTTTAGGTTTAAGGGGTTAGGGTTATGAAGTGGGGTTTAGGGGGTTATGGTTCTTGGGTTAGGGTTAGGCGGTTAAGGTTAGGAAGTGAGATTTTGGGGGTTAGGGTTAGAGGGTTAGGTGTTTAGGGTTAAGGGATTATGGTTAGGGTTAGGAATTGAGGTTTAGGGGGTTAGGGTTTGAAGGCTCAGGGCTTCGGGTTAAGGGGTTACAGTTACGGTTAGGAAGTGAGGTTTAGGAGGTTAGGGTGAGAGGGTTAGGGTTATGGGGTTATCTTTAGGGCTTATGGTTATGAAGTGAGGAATAGGGGTTTCGGGTTAAAAGGTTAGGGGCTCAGGGTTAAGGGGTTAAAGTTAGGGGTTATGGTTAGGAAGTGAGGTTTAGGGGGTTATGGTCGAGGGTTAGGTGGTTCTGGTTAGGGGTTATGGCTAATAAATGATGTTTAGGGGGTTAGGGTTACAGGCTTATGGGCTTATGGTTAAGGGGTTACTGTTAGGGTTAGGAAGTGAGGTTTAGGGGATTAGGTTTAGAGGGTTAGGGTGAGGTGGTTATGGTTAGAGGTTTAAGGGGTAAGGTTTAGAAGGTTAGAGGCTTAGGGTTAAGGGGTTACGGTTATGGTTATGAAGTAAGGTTTAGGGGGTTAGTGTTAGTGGGTTATTGTTAGGGGGTTACGATTAGGGCTTATGTTAGGAAGTAAGGTTTAGGGCTTTTGGGTTATAGGGTTAGGGGTTTAGGGGTTTAGGGTTAAGGGGTTACGGTTATGGGTTAGCAAGTGAGGTTTAGGGGGTTATGGTTCAAGGGTTAGGGTTAGGGGGTTATGGTTAGGGGTTATGGTTAGGAAGTGATGTTTAGGGGATTGGGGTTATAGGGTTAGAGGCTTAACGTTAAGGGCTAATGGTTAGGGGGTTGGGTTAGGAACTGAGGTTTAGGGGGTTAGCTTTAG
>CM050176.1:40177447-40339947 GCA_027410445.1 Discoglossus pictus | reverse complement strand
TATACCCAGATATATTATGTGGGTCTCAGGCAATGAGAAATTGTATTTGTTCTGGAGGAGTTATTTTTCTTCTGGGGTTAGATGAATTGGGAGGGCTTCGGTTTTGTCCAGGTTTAGTTTTAATCCTGAAATATGGCCAAACCACTCTAGGAGGTTCATTAAGGTTGGGACAGAGTGGGTAGGGTTGGTAAGGGTGCAGATGAGGTTGTCCACAAAAAAGCAGCATTTATATCAATGTGTCCCACAGACAAACCTTTAATACTTGGGTTTGCTCTGATTGATTGAGTCAGGGGTTCTACCGCTAGGGCGAATAGCATGGGAGAGAGAGGACACCCTTGCCTGGTGCCTCTTTGAATATTTATGGAGTGCCTGTCCTGCCCAGGCCTCCTCAGGGTAGCTTTTCGGATGACAATAGCCTTTTATTTAAAACTTCTCTAGTACTGCTTAGAGATATGGTGAGAAGGCACAGAGGTGTGGAGGTTGCCCTGGAGATATGAATCAAGTTTAAGACTCTTCTAATGTTATCCCCTGCTTGCCTTCTTGGTCGTATGAACCAGGTGGGTTAAGTATTTTGAGATTCTATTGCCATGATTTTAGCTAGCAGTTTGATATCATTGTTCAGGAGTGATATGGGGTGGTCATTTTTGGCTTCTAAAGCGTTCCTGCCATTTTGGGGGGAAAATGCTAATTCTGCATTATTAAGCTCCGGGGGCATTTGGTGGCCTTCTAGGATCCTATTAAACAAGTTTGCAAGGTGAGGGGCTAACACATCAATGATTTTTGTTATATTATAGGGAGGAGAATCCATAAGGACCTGGTGATTTGCCTGGCTTGGCATAATTAATAGCTTCTATAACTTCTTCCAGGGATATTTTGGAGTTCAATAGGGCTAGTTCTTTATCAACAACTATAGGGAGATCACAGGAGTTTAAAAAGTTTTGTATCACTACCTCGTAATTCAGACTTGGGGAAGTGTATATTTGTTGGTAATATGCATGAAAAGTCTCTTGGATTTTAGAGGGGCTGTTAGTTAAATGACCTGACGGGGATTTTATTTGGTAAATTTTTGACTGGGTGTATTTTTGAGTTTTTTTAGCTAGCAAGGAGTTTGTTTTATTGGCCTTAGCGAAATATGTTTTGTTAGTCGATCTTAGTGCTTTCTCTGTCCTGTCAGATAAAATTAAATCCAATTCAAGTCTGGTTCTGCCTATTTGTTGTCTTATAGAGTTATAAGGTTGTCTTTGCTGTAGCTTCTCTAGCTTGATAAGTTGGTCTTATAAATCATCCTCAGGTTGCCCTTGTTGCTTTTTATACCTAGATGCCAATTTTTTGCAAGGGCCCCTAATGTAGGCCTTGTGAGTCACCCATACACATTCTAGTCCCTTCTCTCGATTCAGGTAAGATTGAAAAAAGAATTCAATCTCTTTGGCTTCCTTGAAGACGTCTTTCTTTGTAAGCTTCTTGGAACGCTTGTTTTGGTAAATAACAAAGTATTTTTCAGAAATATCTGTCCCTGGCCAAATTACCAATATTTATATAGTGTGCACACCTTAGAGAAATAATACACCAACACAGAGTTCTGGTATACAGCTTTCTCTCTTCTAGTTTTATTACGTCAGCCATCATTTATATAGTTTTTAGTAATCAGATAAAAGTTACAATTAAGCAAAACATCAGGTTTATTCGGTAATTCATTGGTTCTGAGGTGTCCGCTTTTGAGACCTTGATCAGACATTGGGTTAAGAAACATTAAGGAGTCTCTAGGTGTCATCCCACAGGGGGATGAGTCTTCCTATTATTGGTCAGAAGTTTAGGACAAAGGGAAGATGGCGTTCTCCTCCTGGTGCTCAGGGTGTGATAAGACTCGTCATCCTTAACAGACCGGAAATTGTGCTGCCTACATCTTGTATGTAGGGGAGTGACAAATCCTCCATTTTAGAGTCTCCCAATGATTCAGCATTTAGTGGTAAAACTTGGTTATACGATAATACTGCAAAGATAAGATATATAAGTAGGTGCACGAATACAGTTATGCATTTTGTACTGATCCTAATCCATAACAGTCCCCCCTAAAATGACATAATATATTCGTCACACTCACAGCTATTAGTAAAACTTACTGATTATAAGTATAACACCCTATTCTTATATCGGGTGTCTAAAACTAAATATCTTGTTATAATAGATATATGTCTCAACTATGGTCCTTCCAGAGCACTATTCTTTGTGTCTTCTATTTCCGGATGTTGAAAGCATTGCATGTGTGTAAGTCATAGGTACATATCTTCGTTCGATCGGGCTTGCCATGACCTGACGTCACACCTACCCTATGACCTATGTGGCATGGGGAAGACCTAACAAGCCTCTAATATCTAATAGTGTAGCTAAGCTTGGAGAGGGACCATAGTACTCAGATATAGTGTAGCTCAGCTCACAGAACACTCTCCTTAGAGCCAGTTACAGTCTGCATCAGAAGATGGGATGTCTTACAATCAACATTCTGTCCATACAGATCTATGTCTGAATCTTGGTGGATAAAGGTGGGAGAAGCCTTGTCCACAGTTTTCTGAAGGTAGTTGCGTATACAAGGGAAAATGCAACATAAGAGGAAGGCTAACAAGATTATGACAATAAAGATAGCCATCCCTATCTGCAATAACACTTTCTGCCAACCATTCATCCAACCAAACCATGATTCCCAATAGTCTATAGTGCCAGAATTTTCTTTTAATTCTTGACCAAGATTAGACAATTTCTGTATTGCCAGTGTGATCTTACCATTTGGACCTGTATTATCAGGAATGTATGTACAACATGTGCTAGTGTCAGGAAGCATTTTACATACTCCACCTTTTTCTGCAAGGATCATGTCTAATGCCATGAGGTTCTGGAAGGCCATGTGTGATGTAGCCTCTAATTGTTCTGCAATGCCTTTTAAGGCATCCTTAGTGTAGTTAACAAATCGTTGCTGGTTATAATAAATATAATTGATCCAGGCAACATTCTTGTTTACACCAATCATTGGTATGAGTGACTCGAATCCTACTGCTACTTGGTTACGGGCTTTAAATTCATCGGGCACCCCCCTTGGGACTCCAATAGAATCTATGTACACATGGGAATCAAAACTTTCTCTAGGTTCAGATGATGATGTATGTCTCTTCCTTCTGGACGGTGTCTGAGGAACACTATCTAGATCACCATAATAGGTTGGAACAATGTGTAACGGCATTATGGCTTTAGCCAAGGTACATTCCCCACGCCATACTCCTGACAGTCCTACCCTGAGTTTCATATCTCCACACAACCAATATATGTCCCCCAAAGATCGGGTCTGATTGACTAGCAGTGTGGATGACCCATCTCTATATGTGTGACAAAACCCACTTGGGAACTTCTGCAAGTTGAACCCCTGAGAAACGTTTCTCCTGTAACACGTATCATTTCCAGGGCACATAGTTATACCTCTCCCTGGGTGGGGATTACTAGTCATCACAGGGTACGTTTTCCTCCATTTTTCACACTCATCTGTATGACTATATGTTTTGAACAATTTTAGAAAACATGTCTCTTCTTGGAAAGGTATAATAAATGGAACAGTACCTAAATGAGGCCTAGCATGGCCACATACATAACAGTTGGTCTTATTACTTTCTTGTACATTGTATTTTATCCATTCCAACCATACATTGAGGTCTGAAAATCCAGTCTCAGTAGCTAACGTGTCCTCATATGTTGGGTCACCAGTAGCAGTCATTGTTCCAATGATCTGGGGCCCTGGCTTCAATGTCTGTAATGCCAGAGGTAAATCTGGGTGCTTATGTAGATCTGCTATCTTAAACTCGCCCATTAATTTAGCACCTTGTCCTCTAGCCCAAGTCCTCAGTATATATGTTTCAGCATCCATGGGACAAGGGTTTTGTATGGTTAGAGTCAATTGCATATCAGAAACAGATACCCCACTATTCAGACATCGACCAGTCTTTATTAGAGTCATTCGGTCGAGGAGGGATCTACCTTGGTCATCTTTTTTATCTGCGGCACTTTGAGGTCTATACCCCCAAAGTGTTCCAGTGCCCCATCCCACTGCGTGCCATGTTTCACAGCGTCTTCCAACAGTTTCATCAGTGAGACATATGTATATATCTCTCTTGTATATATCACATTGTTCAGGGATTAAAGGGCAAGAAACAATGTCGCAAAAGTCAAAGGTGTATGTGGCAACATGTGTATTATGTGAATTATACCAAAATGTAATACCATCTTTACCTTTTGTAATGGTTATCTGTTGAGCAATATTTGAAATTATCACGAGGGACAGGACAAACCACTAAATTATACTCATTGTGTTGGTTCCTGATCATCAGGAGGAGGAACCTTTTTGCAATGGGATGCGTGGACCCAAGTAGCTTTGCCTTCCAGCTTAACTGATGTAGCTGTGATCAGTAGCACTTGGAATGGGCCTTCGTATCTGGGTTCCAAAGGGATTTTCCTCACAAATTTCTTAACTAGGACCCAATCTCCAGGAAGTAGTTGATGAGTACCAGTGATTACTTCCGAATCTGGAATTGAAGAGAACACTTGTGCATGGATTTTAGTCAGTGCGGTGGACAGTGCAATCACATAGTCAACAAGTACATCAGATTTAAGTTGCAATTGCTGAGGAAAGTAGCACCCTAGCCTAGGAGCAGACCCAAACAAGATTTCATGGGGGGACAATGCATGTTTCCCTCTAGGGGTATACCTGACACTGAACAAGGCTATTGGGAACCTTTCAGGCCATGGCATACCAGTTTCTTGTGACATTTTCAACATCCTAGATTTCAAGGTACTATTCATACGTTCCACCTTCCCACTACTTTGAGGATGGTAAGGCGTATGAAAGGAGAGGGTCACTCCTAGGGCTGTCCATATTTCTTTGGCCAGTACTGCTGTAAAAGCTGGTCCCTGGTCACTCTCAATCACTTCAGGGACCCCATATCTGCAGATGACCTCTGTTAATAAGCGTTTCACTGTTGTTTTTGCTGTCATGTTTGCGACTGGGTAGGCTTCTGGCCATCCTGAGAACATGTCCACGACGACTAATGCATATTCATACCGGCCACTCTTTGGCATCTGAATGTGGTCAATTTGTATCCTCTGGAATGGATATAATGATTTTGCCAAATGTCTCTGTGGTGGTTTTTCAGTGCGGCCTGCGTTGCACTTGGCACAAATACTGCATGATTTACAGTAAGTGCTTGTCAGAGTAGTGATGCCTGGGGCCATGTAATACTTATTTATTAAGTTATTCATGAGAGTCCTTGACAGGTGTGCTGGCCCATGTGCCCATTGTACTGTTGCTGGGTACAAGCTTCTTGGCAAACACAATCTCAGATTGTCAACATATAGTCCATCTTTCAAAGCTGCTCCCTTTGCCTTCCACTTGTTCACTTCTTCTGGACCTGCCGTCTTTTGCAATTCTTTGAGCAATTTTAAATCTGTTTGCAGAGTCTGCATTGTATAAATGTTTATTTCTCCATCCACCTCTCTCCTTTCCATTTCCTGTGTTGTCATTGCTGCTTGCTTAGCCGTCTGGTCTGCTAGATGGTTTCCTCGCGCTTCGTCTGAATTTAGCTTCCCATGTGCCTTTACTTTCAGTATGGCTACTTCCTTTGGGAGTGCTAAAGCATCTAGTAGTTCACGGATGGCTTTGTCATGCTTCACTGGAGTGCCTGCGGCTGTCATGAATCCTCTAGCTCTCCAGATTACTCCAAAGTCTTGAGTCACTCCCAGAGCATACCTTGAGTCTGTATAGATGTTAGCTCGGACTCCTGTCGCAATCTCACAGGCCTTGGTCAATGCAATCAACTCTGCTTCTTGTGCTGACATGGAGGGAGGTAGTGAGAAGGCTCGTATCACATCTTTTTCCGTAGTCACAGCGTATCCTGTGTGATATTTTCCATTCTCATCAGCATACCTTGATCCATCTACATACAGAGTGATGTCTGGGTCTGTCAGGGCAAGGTCTTTTACATTCGCAAGGTGTGAGGTCTCCATTTCCATTTGCTGAAGGCAGTCCTGGGGTGGATTTGTGAGTCCTGGGACTGCATATGGGTCTCTGGCTTGTATACTGGGAGTGCTGTCTGCTTGTCAGTGGAGATTTTTCTTTTCCACTCCTTCCTCTTCCAACTCCTCTTCCTCTGCAGATTCCCACCATTTTAATGCAGCTCCCAATGTCTTCCATCCATCCGGTGCGAACCTGGATACTGCAACATGTGGAATTTCTGTATCCCAATGCTTGTAGAGCTCTTCTGCTTCTTGCAGGAGCTCCACCGTAAATGCACTATCAGCTGCTGCATTGTTGTACAATGTCTTTAGTTTTAAGGTGACCTGCTTCAATTTAGTGAGTCGTGCTTCATATTGGAAATCTCGGCCTGGAGATTGTTTATTCCACAGCGTGCAATATAGAGGGTCTTGTGTCTCATCTGTGAGCGTCTGGCTGTTTCCACCACCTTCCAGTAGACGTCTTTTTACATATAGATTGGTTATTCCTGAGTTTGGGTTCAAAATCAGGCTGTACCAAAAGTATCCATCTTCCTCATCTCCCCCCTCTGGAAATGGTAAGAGAGTGGCTGGATTGAGAACATAACATCTCTGTAAGGTAACATTGTCTGGTAGAAGGAGGGAACATTGCAGACGGAGGTGTCTGGCTGTAGTCATGTGCTTAGGTTGTGTCTGCTGTATGATGGCCGCAATATCATGTGGTGCCAGAACTGTCAGAGGATAGCCAAGGACTATGTCACTTGTTTTGTCCAGTAAGGCATGTGCTGCCAGTGCCGTTCTGAGGCAAGACGGTCCTCCTCTTACCACAGCATCCAATTGACATGAGAAATAGCCAATAGGCCGTTGTCTGTTTCCATGGGACTGTGTCAAGACTCCCATTGCATGTCCTTCTCTTTCTGATACAAACAGCTTGAATGGGAGATCATAGTTTGGTAATCCTAGTGCTAGTGCTATTGAAATAGCTTTCTTCAGGGTGTAGAAATTATCCAGGGCTGTTTGTGTTATCTCATATGTCTCAGTCTTTAATACATCGTACAAGGGTTGCATCAGAAGGGATGCTTCTGGGATCCGTGCTCTGCAGTAAGATATTAGACCTAGGAAAGCATGCAGGGGTCTATGTCCTTCAGGGACTGACATGTCTTCTATTGCTTGCACACGGGCGCGTGTAAGATGACGCACACCTTTTGACAGGCAGTGTCCCAAAAATATGACTGTCTTTCTTACACCATTGTAGTTTGTCTCTGGATACTTTGCATCCTTGTTCTGCCAAGTGTCTCAGCAAGCTTTCTGAGGTCCTTGTGGCTGTGGGAAGGTCTTCTGCACACAGCAAGAGATCATCAACATACTGCAGCAATACAATGTCAGGATTCGCTTGTTGCCAGGAGTCAGGGATATGGCTCATAGCTTTGGCAAACTGGCTGGGTGAATTCTGCGCTCCTTAAGGCATTACAGTCCATTTGTATTGATTATGATCATGCGTGAAAGCAAACAGATACTGGCAAGAAGGATCAAGGGGAATACTGAAGAAAGCATTTGCTAAATCCACTACGGTAAAGTATGCAGATGCTGGAGGTATTCCAGAAAGGAGAGTGTGTGGATTAGGCACTATAGGAGTGTCTAATATGGTTGCTTCATTGACTGCTCTCAAATCTTGCACCATACGATATTTTACTGGTTCTCCCTTTTTGGATTTCTTCTTTACTGGAAAGAGGGGCGTGTTGCAAGGTAACGTACACGGGATCAACGCCCCTTGCTGCACTAATCTCTCTATCTGCTGAGAGATTGCATCTATTTGTGCTGGCTTCAGAGGATACTGTGGCTTGCGTGTTAACTCTGCTCCAGGTTTTAGTTTTACTGTGACTGGTGGCACCTTTAGGTGTCCAATATCTTCTGGTCCTTGTGACCAGAGTGTTGCTGGAATCTTGTCCAAGATATCATCTGGCCCTGTATTACAGATGCTATTGGCATCTATGTGTAGTAATATGGGCAGTGAGCAGAGTGCTGACGTGTCAGTGACTTGTAGAGGTGAAGACACTTGTACAGTTCCATCTGGGGTGAATGAGATAGATGCCTGTAGTCGGTAAAGCACATCTGCACCTAACAGATTTATAGGGCATGTAGAGGATACTACAAATCTTGCAAGCAGGTCTGGAAATGGGCCTATTTGCATAGGTTGGGTTAAATGGTTGGAGATGGGGACGCCATCTACTCCTACACAAGCGACATCAATGTCAGACAGGTAAGATATATCGGGCAGATCTTGTTTTCTTAAAACGCTTCTGGCTGCACCTGTGTCTATGAGAAAGGTTGTGGGCGTCCCCTCTATTGGTAGTGTCACAATAGCTTGTGGTCCTACCTCGCCATCCCCTGAAGAAACTGCCAGAATAGGGGACACTGACACAGGCTCACCCCTGTCCTATGCTGTAGCTTAAAGCACAGGCGCTGCATTAGTATCATCAGTCTGCTGTCTAGGTCTCGGCTTCCTGGGTGCCTTGCAATTCTTGCTAAGGTGTCCTGATTTCCCACAATTAAAACACTGTCTTGTTTCTTTCCGTGGTGATTGCTCAGAATTCACCATAAGTACAGCCGTCTTCTTAGATGCTGATGATACAGGTTGTTTAGCCGCCGCTGTCTCCAGTCCTTTAGCAACCAGCAGTAAGGTGTCTAAAGGTAACACTCTATATTCTGGTCTGGATGTCAATAGGCCCTTTTGAATTGTCTCATGTAATCCCAGCATGAAAGCTGTACATAACATCTGCGTATGTGTTTTATTATGTGGACTGAAGCCAAGGTCTGTAAATACTTGTGTGAGTCGTGCGTGAAACTTTTCTACTGACTCGTCTTTGTCCTGTTTGATATCTTGTAAATTAACTGCTTGATCTGCCAATTTATTCATTGCCCAATATCTTAACAGATCACAGAACTGTATGCCTAATGTAAAGCCATGCTTTGAACGATTTGTACCATAAGGATCTATTGCATTCCGCATAATAGGCCAGTATGAATCTCCTGCCTTGATTTCACACAGGCTAACAAGATCTTCCCAGGCTGCCGAATATGTTTTTTGGATTTGTACCATTTTCCTATAGAAAGGCATAGGTTGTTTTTCAGGGTCTGGCATTGTGTTTATAAGGGAGGTGGCTTGTGTCGGGGTAAATTCAACGTACATTAGACTTCCCCTTTTCTTGTTCCTTTTGAATCAGAGCTCCTATTCGTCCACTCTACCACCCCCTCTCTTCCCCTTATGTCGTCACTGGATTCGTCTGAACTATCTTGTCGATGATTGATGGGCAGAGCTTGTGCTTCCAGTGGTGTTCTGGGCTTGGGGAGGGGGGCGAACAGCTGGCTTGTGGCAGAGCTGTGTGAACTATGTACACTATGGGGCCCAGCACTTGCTGGTGGATGTTCTGTTACAATTGGTGCCTCAACAGATGGAAATATCGGATATGGGGAATACAGTGTCCCGTTTGGAGTCAATACTGGATACAAGCAAGTGGGATGTGTTTCTGGTGCGCTAGGAGTAATGGGCGGAGCCCCTTGGACAGGTGATGTGACGAGTGACATCACGTTATGATGGGCAGTATTCGGGGGTGAGTGCAGCTCCCCCTTCGTGTGTGTGTGGGCGCCATCTTTTGATTGTGGTTGGGTGGAATGTCTTTGTTCTGCAGTATGTAGTGGTTGTGGTACATTAGGGTGACAGATTGCTTGTATTGTAGAGGGGACAACGGGTGAATTCGGAGGACTGACCACTTCACATGGAGCATGATACACATACATTTTTCTTCCTTTCAATTCAATCTCCTTTTCTATCCACCCTTCCTGTGCAATTGCTCTAGCCACTTTGTACCACATCTCTGCACTAGGCAACAAACCACAATCTTGTAACTGTCCTTTGTTATCTCTCAACACTTTACGCCACTCTTCTGCATTCAAATGCCCTCCTACGACACTGGTAATTCCACATACTTTGAACATCTTGTTGCATCAGCTCACTACAGCCTCACCCCCCCTTTTCTTAACTATATCCCGGGCCAACACGCCCTCACTCAATTTAACTTGATTCTGCCACATATTTCTATATGAAGCAAACACGTATTTAGCAGCAGGGGTTTAACGAGGTAGTAATACAGAGAGAGAGAGAGAGAGAGAGAGAGATATTGATTTTGAAGGAGAAGGTCTGACTTGTTCTACTGCTACGAAGGGTTAATTTGTACGTCTTCTCTAAACTCAGACCATGGTTACCACCCTCCTGGGACTATAGGAATGTACCTTGCAGTGTGTAACCACTTAACTGCTGGTAAGGGATAGCAATGAGAGTAGTTGACAGAGGCATGTAAATCAACAGGACATAATCGTATCACATTTATATCTTGAACTATTTACTTTTTAAATCAATCTCCCCCTGTAGTTTATACGACCCTAAGCATTGATATAGAAAGAATTCTTTTAACTAAGATACGTCCTTGAAAGAGTTAAACGAAATTGGAGGGGGGAGTATAGGAATTTCTAAGGGGAGTTGGAATTTCTCCTTTCTAGCAGGCTGTGTCTTTTGACCTTAAATCACACATAGCTGCACAGAAATCAGCTTTCAGCTTCAGGGAGAGAAATTCTAAGCTACATTTCTCACCAAAACATGCATCACAACCAGCAATGACATAGCATATAACATTATAATCATCAAACCTTTTCTGCAGAAAACTTTAGATTCAAAGATATGTGATTCGGGATTATGCACTATTATGTGCTTACAAACGACACCGTCAGGGCTATTGTGCTTATCACACTATCAATCTGCCACTGAATTATGCGTCACACACACACGTTTTTAATCACCCGTAGTGAATGACAGACGTCTCTTGGGGTTACCAATGCTACAAAGGCTTAGGACATCATGACCCCCAAGAGATATTCATCTATCCAGCATGCATAGACCCTTCCCAGGAAAATATATGCAAAGCAATCCCAATCCCCAGGGCACGTATATGCAGGCCCGTATGTGTGACTTCTCTGGGTTATTATGTGCGTCTCTGGGCACAAGTCATCCGTAACCAAAGAATCACACATACATGTGTATGTGTTCCTCGAACCACAATATCTAAGAAATCACAATCGTTCAACCCACACTACCAACAGACACACACAGGCACACACAGGCGACAGATATCACTATATCTTGTACAGGATTCAAATGGACTTGAGGCAAAATATCACCTGTACTTTTTGTAACCTCCCCTACAGCGGAACTGAACAACGGGCAGAATCCCAAGAACAGGTCTACACGTATAAGAAACTAATCATGTCCTTACTGTGTACCGGAGGTGATCAGGATCCGCCTGTTCTCATGAAGTCTGTCCGAATTCCTCTTGCCCGCTGCAGTTCGGTTAATCCTCAAGTCCCTAGTCGAGCGCCATTTGTTTTGGTAAATAACAAAGTATTTTTCAGAAATATCTGTCCCTGGCCAAATTACCAATATTTATATAGTGTGCACACCTTAGAGAAATAATACACCAACACAGAGTTCTGGTATACACCTTTTCTCTCTTCTAGTTCTATTACGTCAGCCATCATTTATATAGTTTTTAGTAATCAGATAAAAGTTACAATTAAGCAAAACATCAGGTTTATTCGGTAATTCATTGGTTCTGAGGTGTCCGCTTTTATGAGACCTTGATCAGACATTGGGTTAAGAAACATTAAGGAGTCTCTAGGTGTCATCCCACAGGGGGATGAGTCTTCCTATTATTGGTCAGAAGTTTAGGACAAAGGGAAGATGGCGTTCTCCTCCTCGTGCTCAGGGTGTGATAAGACTCGTAATCCTTAACAGACCGGAAATTGTGCTGCCTACATCTTGTATGTAGGGGAGTGACAAATCCTCCATTTTAGAGTCTCCCAATGATTCAGCATTTATTAGTAAAACTTGGTTATACGATAATACTGCAAAGATAAGATATATAAGTAGGTGCACGAATACAGTTATGCATTTTGTACTGATCCTAATCCATAACACGCTGTTTTGGGAAGTCTTTTGAAGATTCTTTCAAGAATATTTTTGATGAATTTGCACAGGGCTGTGGGTTATTTTGATGTAAAAATGTATGATGATTTACTGTGGTCAGGTGGCA
Source organism: Discoglossus pictus (assembly GCA_027410445.1). NCBI lineage: Eukaryota > Metazoa > Chordata > Amphibia > Anura > Alytidae > Discoglossus > Discoglossus pictus. Next base: position 40,327,780 of record CM050176.1, on the reverse strand, counting down.
TACAATGGAATGATTATTTACTTTTAAATGATCAGCAATATCTTTCTCACCATTGTCAGAATTGTTCTTGTAATACCAAATTTGTTATCAGCATGTCAGTAATCCTCCATGAGGGAGGGGGGCTAGATTTCAAGCCTATCATTATTGTTAGTTTTAAAAATGAGTGGTCCGACCATGTGCACCAATATATTTTAGATAACTCTGTCTGGTCTATAACGGACGTGCTGTCAAGAAGGGATCAACTCTAGAATATGTTGCATGGGTATATTAGTAGAATGTGTATTTCCTATCCTTAGGGTGGAACTCCCTCCATATATCCGTTGGATGCTGTTTTTTTAATAAAGAGTGGATTTGTTTTTTAGAATATCTCCCATCCTTATATTCTCTGGATCTATCCAGTCTGGGGTTTAATGTTAAGTTAAGATCTCCTCCTATGATTATGGTACCTAAGTCCTGTGGGCCTATCGTTCTTAAAGTTTGAGGCAATTGTGAGGGTCAGTGGTCAAGGAGTATAGTGAGATAAGGGTAATTCTAATATTTGTGATTTTGCCTGTTAATAGAATAAAATGTCCTTTAGGATCTAGTCTCTTATTCTCTAGTAAAAAAGAAATATCTTTGTGGAGCAATATAGCTGTCCCTGCTTTCTTAGAATTTTGGTCAGTGGCATACAGGTATGGGTTGTTTTTGTGGGGATTTTATCCCAAATGAAGTGTGTTTTCTGGAGGAAGAGGACCACAAGGTCGTGAGGTTGGTATGTTAGGAACACTTTGCGTCTTTTGAAGGGCAAATTAACGCCCTTCACATTGTGCGTTATAAAATTATAACTGGGGGTTCTCATTGTGTATAAGTGAATAGGTGGTTGTAATAGCGCTTACCTGTAGTGAGTGAAACATAGAAGGACGCTTGGGGAGGCCCTAGACCCCAGGTAAGAACGAATCGAGAGACAGCGAGTTGCCATGTCCATTGACATATGCTACTAAAATGGAAGAAGGGAAACAAATATAAGTAAAAATACATACAAGAAACAATGAAGTGGCTCATATTCGAGCAAGTACAAAAGTATCTCCCTAATATACCAAATTGCACCAGGGTGCCTAGTGCGTGGTTAGCCTTTGGAAAATTCTAGGTGTTTCCATACTGAACAGGAGACTAAACCTAAGATCCTACTTACTACTAAACTCCTGGGTTATGAGGGATTATACATAAACTGTGAAGGAGTATATCTATAAAAGCAACCTTGTAGAATAAAATAAAAATTTAAAAAATCATTTGTAGCTTTACATCCAAGCAATGTAACTTTCAATAAAAATAATTTGAGTGTTCTTGTGTAATCTCGAGTAGTCTTGTCCTGAGAATACAAGATGGGATCCTCTGTCCAAATTCCGGCATTTATGACTAGGCACCTCTGTCCACTGTTTAGAAGGTCTCAAATCTTGAGATGTCACTTGATCCATATTTGTAGTAGTTGATGAAGCAAGGTTCAGGGTCTGAAGGTGGTGAAGGCACTCTTTCAAGCATCTCACTGAGTGTGACTTCCCTTTTGCTTGGAAAAGAAGGACAAAGGGAAATCTATAACAAAAACAATGATAATGAATAGTAATTTTTAAGTTAAATAAATAGCCAGAAAAAAGATGAAATATATACCATCACCATATATAAATCTAATATGTGCATATAAGATAAATGTGCAAAATATATGAAATTCTAAGTGCTAATAAATACATAATAACTGTTAATAATAAAAAGAGGATAATAGTATTTCCAAAGAACCTAACATAATATGCCCTACAAAGACTGTTGCAATGTAAATGTTGCTTTTGGGAGCCCACTGTTTGCCTCTTAACTTAAAACAAGCTATCTATACTGTTCTCCTCACAAAGCACAAGCTGTGTCCCTAGTCAACACAGTGTTAGCGGGGATCCGCTGCTTATCCCTTATTCTGTCTTTTCAAAAGCTTACTAACAAAACACTCATCTCCTACATCTACAGTACAGAACATATCAGCATAACAAGCAGTGGCGGCTGGTGACTTTTCAAGTTGGAGGGGCGACAGGGCGAAACATAACCACTCCCCCTTTTTCAAACCACACCCATTTTTATAACTCCTCCCCCTGACGTCATAATGACCTCTATAAGCCCCGCCCAATGACCTTATGCTTGTAAAGCCCATTGAAATACATAATCTGCAATGCAGAAATGTCAAGAAGTAAAGTAACAATGTGTTAAATTCATCGGTATACAATATAGATTGAAAAAACTCATGTGACAAGACTACAGCAATATCATAATTGCACCTATACGTATTAACAGAAAAATTAAAGGAGTGACACCTACCATTAGTCGGCTCTTCTTCTCAGGGTATTCACGTTCATTAAGTTGACCAATGAGTAGAAACAAATCTGCAGCCACATAGGGTTTGCACCTGGGGTTGAAAGAAAACAAGCAAATCAATCATACCATTCAAGAACAAAACCATACTTAAAAAACATTAAACGACCAGGTGGAACCATATAGGCCCCAAACATACCTTAGAAGACCAAGTGTGACTATATAGGCCCCAAACATACCTTAGAAGACCAAGTGTGACTATATAGGCCCCAAACATACCTTAGAAGACCAAGTGGGACTATAGGCCCCAAACATACCTTAGAAGACCAAGTGTGACTATATAGGCCCCAAACATACCTTAGAAGACCAAGTGTGACTATATAGGCCCCAAACACACCTTAGAAGACCAAGTGTGACTATATAAGCCCCAAACATACCTTAGAAGACCAAGTGTGACCATAGGCCCCAAACATACCTTAGAAGACCAAGTGTGACTATATAAGCCCCAAACATACCTTAGAAGACCAAGTGTGACCATAGGCCCCAAACATACCTTAGAAGAACAAGTGGAACTATATAGGCCCCAAACATACCTTAGAAGACCAAGTGTGACCATATAGGCCTCAAACATACCTTAGAAGACCAAGTGTGACCATAGGCCCCAAACATACCTTAGAAGACCAAGTGGGACCATATAGGCCTCAAACATACCTTAGAAGACCAAGTGGGACCATATAGGCCTCAAAACATACCTTAGAAGACCAATCAGCACTGCATAGGCCCAAACCAGTGGATCTTGGGATTCAAGAAAACAACAACATTTCACTTCTGTTTAGACAACACAATAATCAATGTCAAACAAACACGTTGAATTAGCATATGGATAACCATATGAGCAGTAACGCCACGCCAAGGCTTCAACAATTGTTACTGACCATTCACACACCTTTCATAGCTCCTTCAATATGCACACCCACACACCATTCATACTTTACTTACCACTAGTTATTTTTGGTAGTGAGGTAGTGCCATTTCTGAGAACTTTACGTACCCTTGAAGGTGCCTCCAATTCCTTCAAACCAATGCATTTAACCGCTACAGGGCCATGGTGCTTTTTAATTACTTTTTTGATCATCTTCAATGTGGAGAAGCATCTTTCTGGTTCTTTAGTAGTCTTCGTTGTTGTAAGCAGGATTCCTTATAGCTTCACTCACTCTGTTAAATTATGTAGATTAAATTGATGCTAAAGTTGCTGCAGAGCAACAGCACTTGTACAGACATGGAATTCTTGCTTCCTGTACACAAGTGACAGCTACCCTTGGAAGTGCCTCCAATTCCTTCAAACCACGCCAAGGCTTCAACAATTGTTACTGACCATGCACACACCTTTCATAGCTCCTTCCATATGCACACCCACACACCGTTCATACTTTACTTACCACTAGTTATGTTTGGTAGTGTGAGGTGGTGCTGCTTAACGCAGTTTATCTTTGCACACCTTGGGGGTATGCATTCTTCTTTGCTTCAATCACTTGTATTTTAATTTTGCACGGCGATCTTTCAAAGAACAAAACTTCTCAATGGTTTTTTCATTGAAGTGTGGGATCTCGGAAATCAGTTGCTTTTCCATTGAGAGCATCGCCAATGCATTCAACCGCTCCAGGGACATGGTGCTTCTTAAAAAGGTTTTTATCCTCTTCAATGTTGAGAAGCATCTTTCTGATTCTGCAGTAGTCATTGGTGTTGTAATCAGGATTCTTAATAATTTCACTGTCTCTGTGAAATCATTCTGCAGATTAAATTGATGGAAAAGTTTGTGCAGAGCAACAGCACTTGTACAAGTATGAAACTCTGTCTTCCCATACAGAAGTGACAGCTCAGTGCGTAATTGTTCCTTTTTCAGTATTGGATATGCTTGCACGGTGTCTTCCAGAGCTTGGGTTGGAAAGCAAGTGCCATGGGTTTTATACAAGTCACTTTGAACAAGTTTGGCACTGACTAGGTGATTTGAAAATGAAAATGGTTCTTTTGCATGAACCACCACTATGTCACATACCTCTCTTGAAAGTTGTCTCAAGGTTGAGATCTCCGCACTCCGTCTGTTGACTGTTAGATCGCTTGGCAAACTTGCTTCTATCTCTTCCACAGAATTACGGATTTTCTGGATGCTGGCGACAAAGTCTTCTGTGACTTTTTTGATATAAACAGTATCCGTGTCTCGCTTCTGAAGCTGACTATAGAGGATGTCTACATGTGGCATTATTAAATGAAATAATTTAAGGAAGTAAAGGAACTCCCTGTCTTCCAGCATTCCAATGAAACCTGCGGCTTCCCGTATAGATGTTGGATCAAAGTTTAGACATGCCTCAATTGTCTGGAAACACTCAAGTAGCGCATCTCTGTTCTCGTAGATCACGTTCACGGTCCTAACGTTGAAGTTCCATCGTGTCGGTGCACCTCTTGGAAGTCTTCTACCAACTACCTCATCCAGAACTCCAGTCCTTTTTGGAGAGCGTGAAAAAAAAGATGGTATGCCGCCTATGTTTGAAAAAAAAACTCTAACTCTTCCAATCCTTGAAACTGCTTTCTCCATTATTAGGTTCAGTTGGTGAGCATAGCAATGGACGTAGTGTGCGTTCGGGTACACGTCTTTTATTTTTCTTTGAACTCCTCCTTGATCTCCACGCATCACACTGGCACCATCGTAGCTTTGAGCTATGAGTTTCTTCTTGTCTTCTGGCTCTGGGAGAACAGTATTCAGTGTTTCCAGCACAACAGCAGCAATGGAGTCTGCATCCGTTGATTTCATTTCCGTGAAGCCATCAAATCTTTCCACCACTTGATGCTTCTTGTCAATGTAGCGATAGACTACAACGCACTGTGTCCTAGCGGAAATATCGGTTGTTTCATCCGCTTGGATTGCCACAAACTGGGCTTCCTTAAGCTCTTGGTGAATCACTTCCTTTATAACTTCATGCATGCAGTCCAGTAGCTCATTCTGCACGGTTTTGGAAGTGCCCTTAAACACAGTTGCAGTCTTCAAATGCTGTTCCATTGCACTATCGATACTGCCAACCAAATCCACCAGGCCTCTAAACACTCCTGGATTTAGCGATGTTTCACTCTCGTCGTGTCCTCTTAATGCCAGTTCAAAGGCGCCACAAAAGCGAACACAATCAATTATCTTCGAAAGGATGTACCGGTTCTTAGCCACTTCTTCGTTGTGTTTTTGAATGCTGACTTGGTATCCTTGGTCCAGTTGAACAGCAATGTTCGCCTGTCCAAGCATCTCAAACTTGATCCTGTTATCCAAGTGAGATTTAGAACTTTTGTGTTTTGCCAATTTGTCAGCTAGATGTTTGACGTCAGTCACTCCAGTTTTGGTCCAAGCAGCGTCACCACCAAATAGGATGCATGGGAAACAATATAAGGACTTCCTAGAAACGCTTCCAGAAAGCCAGTCGTTCTTCTTGTACCATTCAGTATTGAAATTACGGACATATTGCTTCCCTCTATCTCTTGCGATTTGCTGCAGATTTATCTCTGGTTGGTCAGCTCCTAACCGTTTTACTTCCACCTTCTCCTCATAGGTTAGGGTGGCGAAAGGCTTCACAAGTAGAGAGTCAATAGTATTCATTTCTGATATTGATACCAATAAAAGAAAGAGATCACGGTATATTAATTTATATTATGTCACAAAATTACTTAAAAATAACAGTGTGTTGATTTCATTGGTATACATTACAGATTGCAAACCCTCATGTGACAAGACTACATCACCATCAAATTTGCACCTATACACATGGACAGAAAATTAAAGGCAATGATACTCACCAACAGTTGACGCTCCTTCTCGGGGTATTCACGTCCAGTAAGTCAACCAACGAGTCCAAACAAATCTGCTTTCACAGATAGTTTGCACCTGGGGGGTGATAGAAAACAACAAAAAAAACATTAGAAATCTCAAGACCCAAACCGTAACTTTTAAAACCTTAAAAGTCCAAGTGTGACCATATACTCACCAACAGTTGACGCTCCTTCTCGGGGTATTCACGTCCAGTAAGTCAACCAACGAGTCCAAAGAAATCTGATTCCACAGATAGTTTGCACCTGGGAAGTTATAGAAAACAAAAAAAAAAACATTAGAACGTTTAAGACCCAAACTGTAACGTTTAAAACCTTAAAAGAGCAAGTGTGACCATATAGGCCCCAACCGCACCTTAAAAACCCTAAATAACAAATTGGGACCATATAGGCCCCAACCGCACTTTAAAAACCTTAAATAACAAATTGGGACCATATAGGCCCCAACCGCACCTTAAAAACCTTAAATAACAAATTGGGACCATATAGGCCCCAACCGCACCTTAAAAACCTTAAATAACAAATTGGGACCATATAGGCCCCAACCGTACCTTAAAAACCCTAAATAACAAATTGGGACCATATAGGCCCCAACCGCACCTTAAAAACCCTAAATAACAAATTGGGACCATATAGGCCCCAACCGCACCTTAAAAACCCTAAATAACAAATTGGGACCATATAGGCCCCAACCGCACCTTAAAAACCCTAAATAACAAATTGGGACCATATAGGCCCCAACCGTACCTTAAAAACCCTAAATAACAAATTGGGACCATATAGGCCCCAACCGTACCTTAAAAACCCTAAATAACAAATTGGGACCATATAGGCCCCAACCGCACCTTAAAAACCCTAAATAACAAATTGGGACCATATAGGCCCCAACCGTACCTTAAAAACCCTAAATAACAAATTGGGACCATATAGGCCCCAACCGTACCTTAAAAACCCTAAATAACAAATTGGGACCATATAGGCCCCAACCGCACCTTAAAAACCCTAAATAACAAATTGGGACCATATAGGCCCCAACCGCACCTTAAAAACCCTAAATAACAAATTGGGACCATATAGGCCCCAACCGCACCTTAAAAACCCTAAATAACAAATTGGGACCATATAGGCCCCAACCGCACCTTAAAAACCTTAAATAACAAATTGGGACCATATAGGCCCCAACCGTACCTTAAAAACCTTAAATAACATATAGGCCCAAAAAAAAAATATATATATATATATAAATATATAAATATATATATATATATATATATATATATATATATATATATATATATATATATATATATATATATATATATAAAAATTGATATCAATATATCACAATAAATAAATATATATATATATATATATATCAAATTGTTATATATATATATATATATATATATATATATATATATATTTATTTATTGTGATATTTTGATATTAATTTATATATATATATATATATATATATATATATATAAAAAATTACACATAAATATACATAAACATATACATACAACAATATATATTAATTGATATTTATTATTTGATTAATTGATGTTCTTTATTTCATGATATATTATATTGTTCATGCATTTCTATTATACTTTATTTGTTATACATATTACAGTGCTATTTTTTGGCTATACATGTTACAGGATATTATCCTGTAACATGTATATCACATAAAATAGCCCTGTAATATGTATAATACATACAGGGTCAAACAAGTTCACACTAACCTTTTTTACCCTTACAGGCTTCCATACCTGCTTGCTGATTTGCTAATTTTTTAAAGACTCTCATTGGTTGAAATCGATGTCAATCAAAAATTTCAGCCAATCAGAGTCCTTCAAAAATTAGTATATATAGCAGACCGTGGGAAAAAAACAATTAATCGCGGGAGGGGCTCCTTGTAGGAGGAGCTCTTTTTAGTGTGTTGTTTTTTTTTTTTTAGAGCGTCGGTTTTTTTTTTGGAGGCCTCTTTCAATGGGCCAGAATGGATGGATGGACAATGGCTTCAATCAAGATTGGATTATTTTTGATCATTGGCTTCAATCAACATGGATTATTTTATTTTTGATCATTGGCTTCAATCAACATGGATTATTTATTTTTCATCATGACTATATCCAGAGAGGACAGAAGGCCAACGCTGGAGGGGTCAATTTTACAGGTAAGTATGTGCTGTTGTTTATTTTATTTTTTATTAATGTTTGTTTAAAGCTGTTTATTTTTGTATACAATGTGTTGTGTTACTAACTGTACTAACAATGTGTGTATGTGCTGTTTATTTTATTTTTTATTAATGTTTGTTTAAAGCTGTTTATTTTTGTATACGATGTGTTGTGTTACTAACAATGTGTTTGCTTACTGTGTGTCAATTAATTGTAATAATGTTGTTACTGTATTTTTTTTTTCCCTTCCCTTCTTTTTATTTTATCTTTAGAAGTGACATGCACATATACATGCCTGTTACTTCTAAAAATGGAATAAAAATAGGGGGGGGGGGGGGGGGGGGGTTAGGTAGTTGGTTAATGGTTCATCCAGGGTGGGGTCGGTCACGGTCAGGCGCCCATCGGTCGCCCATAGGCCACGACCAGGGGTGGCACAGGCCTCATGGGGGTGAACATCCACCCCCATGTGGCCTGGTCAACCCAGCTCACTGCCCGAATACCCGGGGTAGCATAGGCCGCATCGGGGTGGTGCCGGGGGCCCGGTGGTGATCGGGCCTCGGGCAGGGTGGCATACATGGAGGTCATCAGGGGTGGCACAGGCCTCATCAAGGGGGTGATCCGATCACCCCCATGTGGGCCTGTGCCACCCCGCTCACCACCCGACTACCCCGATCCCGTGATCGGTGTAATCCGGTGGTGGCATGATGGCATAGCTAGGCTAGCATAGGGCAGGCCTGATCGGGGGTGGCACAGGCCACATGGGGGTGATGGCTGGGGGTGGCACTGGCACCAGGCATTGTAGGCCTAGGGTCGTCGGTGGTAGTTGGTGGGTGGCTGGGTAGGTGTCACTGGCAGGCCAGGCAGGCATAGTGGGGGACTGGGGGTAACTGGTCACCCCTAACTTTTATTAGGGGCTACTAGGGGTTTTGGTTTGGCCAGGGGCAGGGGCAGGTGCCAGGCAGAGGCAGGTGTAGACTTACTGTGTTAGGCAGGCAGAGCAGATGAGTAGATTCAGCCAGGGAGGTCTCTCAGTCTCAGCGTGACCAGGGTCAGGAAACAGAAAGGGGGAAGGGACAGGGAACTGGTGGTTTTATTGACTGTATCAGTCAATCAAAATCAAACTCGAGGCTCTATTTGCTGGCGGGCGCTCAGGGCTAACGGTCTGGGTGGGTTTAGATTGTTCTCTTAGTAACTGTACAACCTTCCATCATTGATTGGTCAATGATGGAAGACTGTCAGTTATTAATTGATACATTTATGACCGCCCATGCATATCGTCACTGTGATGGTGGGCGGCATGCATTAACGGTCAGTGGGCCAGGCCAGGACTCATTGAAGAGAAGAGAAGAGTCTAAAGGTTAGTGTACACAGTGTATAACTATTGTAATTTGATCACACAGGGTGCAGGCAGTGGGCTATATAGATACACAGCATTAGTTAATGTAGCGCAAGGGTTATTTTAAAGTGACAGTGTCCCTTTTCTAACTTTAATTCATTTTAATAGTATTTAGACTTGAAATGATGATGTACACCTTATATTTATTTGTTTTTGGGTTATACTAATACATTGTTGTGTTTTTTTTATTGCAGGGTGAAGAAAATATTTGGGGGGGCGTTTGCCCTGACGCCCCAATGGACGGGCCGCCCCTGATAACAAGTATGTCAGCATAACAAATATATCAGCATAACAAATACATAGCAGCACACTATCTCATTGTCCCGGACAGACGCCGATAAATTTGAAGCATGCAGATGACGTCATCAAAGGGAGACCTGTGACTGGCTGACGTGTACATTTCGCCTGGGCTTCCTCCTGGGCCATATCTCAATGAAGGAGGAGGGGGATATACAAGGGCACACTGATTGCTATCCATGAACTCTTTGGCCTCCAGAAGCTTCTTATTATATGACGAGAGATGAAACCATAGAACCACCTCTAAATAAACACATAAAAAATAAAGATATTATATGCAAATAAATACATATCACAGATTGCAAATGTATAGATAAATATAAACCAAATGGTAGCTATCTCCAACACCTTAACAAATGAAAAATAAAACTAAACATATTTATTTAATCAGAATAATTCAATCAAAAAAGTAATAATGAACATCTATTAACCCCAAAATTTATCACAGCAGAAAACATTATAAAGATATCAATACAGTCTAAATATATAGTTGATATAAGTCTATAGCAATTCAACTGCAATGATACAGAAAACACATCATTTTAAAATGTTATAACTATGACCATAAACTAAGGAATCAAAAAGATTCCATGAATCCTGCATAAACCTCCAAAATGGATATTAGAGCGATAAAATATAAGACTGAGTTCTCAACAACAAATTACCAGAAAACAGTAAATTTATAAGCATTAAAGATACATCATAAAGATTAAACTGTCATTCAATCCCGTGGGTAAAAGTGTATTTAACAATGTAATAAATTTTGGCTTTAAGTAATTCTACTTCTAGATCACCCTTCCTAATGCCAAGAGTGACTTTTTGTAAGATCCAACATTTTAAGTTGGGTTTCGAAGAGTGTTTGTTAAAGAAATGCTTGGCCACCGAAGTAAGTAATTTACCCATGGAAAAATCTAGGGACCATTTTTGATATTCCTTAGGTGTTCATCCAACTGTTTTCTGATTTGTTTAGTCGTCATACCTACATAAAAAAGGTTACAAGGGCATTGTAGACAGTATACAACACCCTGAGTACTACAATTGTAAAAACCCTTTGGAATAATAGTTTTTCCTACTCTATCAACTAGATTTGGTACTTGCGTCATATAACTCCACAACCAAATATACCATTGGGAAGAAAGCCACAGGTGTTAAAGGTTTTACAAAAATGACTGGCCACCAAACAATCTTTAGAAAAAAAAGTTTTGTCATCAAGTGTAATGCCATCCAGTCTCCTTAATACCTCCATAGTGTCTCTCACATAGGAGGGTAGATTGTACATAAATCTCCAAATACTGACTCGCCTTTTCACAAAGAGTCGACCAGGAGGAACGGCACAGTTTTGTGTACCTTGGGGAGCATATAGAAGGTAGCCAAACAAGGGTACATTGGAGGAAATTTGAAGAAAAGAAAAGGGACCCTTTTGATAGTGCACAACTATGAATCTCAATAGTGTAAGAGACCCAGTTGGTGGGAAGAACAAATAGTGTTCAATGAACACAATGATAATTACATAAAAGATGTGGACCTTTGGATTCGGTACATAGATGATGTGCTAATCCTATGGAGTGGCACTCATCAACATTTGCAAGAATTCATAAATAAATTAAATCACAATGATATGGGTCTATATTTGACCTCAGAGGTCAATGAAACGTCTATAACCTTTTTAGACCTTACAATTAGTAAACAAGAAAATGGCAAACTGACAACTAATACATACAGGAAACCAACATCCACTAACAGCCTTTTGCATGCTACAAGTAGCCACCCTAAATCTTTAATCTCAGGAATCCCAGTAGGGCAATATCTGAGAATTAAAAGAAATTGCTCAGAAGAACAACAGTTTGAAATAGAGGCCATGGACCTACAAAATAGATTCAAAGAACGGGGATATAATAAAAAGATATTAAAGAAGGCCTATGGTAGAGCTAAGAACATCAATAGAGAATCTCTACTTATGGATAAATCCCCTAAAGAAGATAACATCATTAGATGTATTGGAACCTATAATGACAAATGGTTCGATGTAAAAAAGATTTTCAATAAACACTGGGAGATATTGAGGAATGACAAAGATCTAAAACCCTTTATAGGAGAACATGCTCAAATAACAAGTAGAAGATCTACTAATCTAAAAGATGTATTATCTAAAAGCCACCTGGAGATCCCTAAGAGGACTACATGGCTAGAACAAATAAAGAGCTGTTTTAAATGTCAATCCTGTAATGCTTGTCAGTATATAAAACCAGCCAAAACCTTCACCTCAAAAGATGCAACACAGATATATCAAGTGAAGTATCTAATGACATGCAAAACAGAGAGAGTGATTTATTTGATATCTTGCAAATGTGGAATGAGATACATAGGTAAAACCTATAGAGAATTTCGAAGAAGGATTTTAGAACACATCTATAGTATCAACAGAGAATACGATACACCAGTGGCTATACATGTAAACACCAAACATAAAGGGGATGTGAAAGTACTTTCTTTCATGGCCATAGATCACATTGAACAAACCATCAGAAAAGGGGACATAGACAAAGAGTTATTAAAGATGGAAGCAAGATGGATCTATTTATTAAAAACCAGAAAACCTGATGGCCTAAATGAAGGTTTTACTTTCTCCCCATATATATAAAAGCAAAATCCAATAATTTCTAAGTATTGAAGCTGATACAAACTTAATAATATCACATTATGATATTGCTTACTATGTTAATAATTTAATAAGAATATTGTTATTTTTATTTATTTTTGGTAATAATATAAAAATTATACCATATCTTTCAAGACATTGCCCTAATAACATATAAACCCATTACTAGACTTTTTCTATGAGGAATAATATATTACAATACAATGAAGAACTAGATGGAGATATGTTAATTTACACTAATATACTGTCACTTCAAGCAATACCTATAATTTTATTTATTGCTGAGATCTTATAAGATCTATTAAATAACAAGTTAGGATTCGAGATATAGTTTACAATCCTTGTTATAATGGCTATAAACATATATATCCTATAACTCTCAAACAATATAATAAAATAATATGAAGAGATACAGTGCAATGTCATTTTAATATAGTAAGCTTTTAAACAAGCATGGCTTTAAAAATATTATAATATGTGTGTTAGCAATATTCTAAGGTTTGAGACCGTTAAAGACATTTTTAACATCAAATTAACGTTGGTTTTAATAATAACTGGTTCCCATGACAACAGAGACTATAAAGAGGGATGTCTGAGTGTCATGGCGGTAACCCCTGAGGAATAGGGAGAGACGCAGCAACGTGAGACGCGAGTTAATGACGTCATCGCGAGGCGTCCTAACCGCGATCTCCACGCTTTAGGAGGAAAATAGATTATCAGGGACACAGTGACAACTTAAATGCCCAACTAATACTAAGACAAGGTCCCTGAGCTATCTAATAATTCCCTAATCAATAGGGAATATAGGAACAATATATGGGAGATATAGCAATCTACTAAAAGGCAGTCCGATACTCCTGCAATATAACGCAATATAGCACAATCCAGCACTTTATAAATATAATTTATTACGATTGTCTTTAAGCTAACACAAGTTATATGCAAAACAGGACAAAACATCATTTGTTTTGCAAGCACCCTTAGCACTTTATCATAGCACTTTATTATAGCACCTTAAATTAACAGCACCTTACAGCACTTATAAGACAATATTTAAAGGAGTATTCATACCTTTTTACTAATTCAGTCATATTATATCCCCATATCCCTTCCCACCTCCTGTTACAAATTGCAGCGTCTATATTTTTAGCTTTTAAAGCATCCATTTTTAAAGCAAATTATTAAAAGCTATGTTTTAATCAACTGGGTCTCTTACACTATTGAGATTCATAGGTGTGCACTATCAAAAGGGTCCCTTTTCTTTTCTTCAAATGTTAAACATGTATTTTTGACCCTTAGTAGCACCCTAAGTCAAAGGTCATTTTACCCATATACATCTAGAGCCACCATACCTATCTTGTTTCCATACATTGGAGGAAATAAATGATTAGGAGCCCCTGATGTTGTAGATCTTGTTGCTATGTGTGGCTGCATCCTCTCTACAGATGTGTTGGCATAGTTTGCAACAAGTTTTATTGCAAGGTGTAGTGCCATTTTATTTGTTATGCTGTTCATTGGCCAATCTTCTACTGACCAATGTTTGTCTCAGATTAGGTGGTTGTCTAAATGCAAGAATGGGAGGTTTCAATTCTGCATCCTCTTTTAGTAGTGGCTAAATAGTAGTTAAATATTTAGCATATGTCATCTAGGGCCAGGTGGTATGTGATGACCAGTGGTGTACGTGACAATGTTTCTTCAGTTTTGTACGGCAACAGGTGTTCCGGGGGTGTTCTGATTGCAGAGGTAACTTTCTGAGTGATAACACAGGGTTTGTATGTAACCCTTTTGCCTGAAGAAGTTTGACAGTGTTTTGAAGTGTTTTTCATGGTCAGCCACTACTGCTGTTTCTAATCACAGGGAGCTTTGACTTTACAATATACAGTTGAATATCTTTGATACTGATGCCTGGCCTCCAGATTCTACGCTGGTTTCATTTACTCCCATGCCCATTGCAGAATGTTCTCAACTGTAGCCAGCCACAGCATAAAACAGAATGATGTATGTGCAGGTTCTCTATCACAGTGATATAAATATTTAGTTTGCATATTGAATTACAGAAAAAGAATTAAAGAGGAGACATTAAAAAAAGGCAGGTCAATAAAATATAAATACATTTCAATGTCATCACATGTTTCTTATAAGTTAAAATAAACTAAATATTTTAATACATTCTCACACACACACATGCATTTATATATATATATATATATATATATATATATATATATATATATGTGTGTGTAAAAAATTAAAAAAGACTTTAATCACTCATAAGGGGCAAAAAGGCAAATACTATAAAAATACCGATAGTAATATCACTTTAAATGTTTCTCATATGTCTAAGGAAGAGAAATCATAGGATCATATATAGTAGTGAACAAAACGGGAATATACATCCTACTTAAGTAAGCAGGCCAAAGTACATACCAGACGCCAGTGATAGTCCTTTAATGTCTATGTGTGACAGGATGCGGTAGTGACACTATGGGCATTAGGCATGTGTTTATGTACATTAAACAGTAGCCAGCTTTCCTTAGCCCTTATTATTATACCCTGTAATATAATGTATATAGATTTTTAACTATTCCCGTTTTGCTCACTACTATATATGATCCTATGATTTCTCTTCCTTAGACATATGAGGATCATTTAAAGCAATATTACTATGGGTCTTTTTATAGTATTTGCCTTTTTCCCCCTTATGAGTCATTAAAGTATTTTTTTATTTTTTCCCATATATATATATTATTATTATTATAGTTATTTATAACGCGCCAACATATTCCGTAGAGATGTACATAAATTAGGTTCAAACAATGATAAATACAGATTAACATTTAGCAAAGGAAGGACGGCCCTGTCTTATAGCTAGGAATCCAATGTCCATGGGGAATTCCCAAAGTACTTAGGATACAAACTTGCAGACTTACAATCTAAGGGATAGTGAGTGAGTGAGTGAGTGAGTGAGTGGTAAAAGAAGGAGAGAGAGGTGATAAGTGTGTTAGGGTGGAAGGTGATATGCTTCTTTACAGAGATGTGTTTTAAGTGAGGTTTTAAATGTTTTTAGGCAAGAGGATAATCTGGTGGAGCAAGGCAAGGAGTTCTAGAGACGAGGGGCAGCACGAGAAAAGTCCTGGAGGTGGGAGTGAGAGGAGGTGACAAGAGTTGTAGAAAGAAGAAGGTCATTAGCAGAACAAAGAGGGCGGGTGGGGGAGTATTTGGAGATGAGAGCAGAGATGTAAGGGGGAGAATTATTGTTGAGGGCTTTGATTTTAAATTTTATTCTTGAGGCTAAGGGAAGCCAGTGGAGTATATATATATATATATATATATATATATATATATATATATATATATTGTGACAAGGATGGCCTGACAATCAGTAGTATTTATTTTTAAACAGTCCAATATACAACAGAAATGGCTTACTTCAGCATAAAAAATCTGCATAATCGTTCTAGCTGTTGTCAGGAACTCCCTAACTAGCCCTGAAGCTGCTTCTCAGTCTTTAGGTAAAACATACAAAGTTCATGTATCTTCCAGGCCTTTCTTCTTCAAGCTTAAGTACTAACTCCTCAATAAGGTGGGTGGGGCACTCGCCCGCCTTTCTCTCCAAGTGCCCCAACCTCCAGGGACTCTTAACACCCTCTATTGTTGAGGTTAGAATATGTTAGCAGCACAGACTTCTCCCTGGGGTAATCTAAACAGTCTTTCACAATAGTACCTTTATTCCACATACAGACTCCAGGCTTTCCTCTAAACTGCTAGTGTCACAAACCTTCACAGCAGGCAGTTTCCTCTCCACACTTTTCAAGGTTTACTGTAGTCTGTAGCATAACAGGACTCAAAACACTGTCTGTGTGACGCCAGGATGTACCAGTTGCAATGGATTCTCTCCTCCAATGTCCTAGACAAAGCTCCTTTGCAAATACTCTCTCCTGCAGCAGTCTCCTCTGTAAGTGCTCTGGTAGCCCAAAACCCTTTTCTATGTAGCAGACTTCTCGGTTTGCTTTCTTAGCTGTGCAATCTGCAGCAATCCACATGAAGCAGCCTTTTTACTCCAGACTATAAACTTCTAGGCTCTTAACTATTTATGAATAGGAAACGGAAAAAAAAACACAGAGAAGCAAAATATACTAAGAACATTACTTTCAAAACTATATCCATATCTAAAGAAATCCTGTGACAGTATTAGCATTATGTATTTGTTATTAGTAATGTCAGAAATTGGATTATCAACATTTTATGTACAATGTCATGACCCCAGCAGAATCCATACAGAGCATACCCTATAACTATATTTAACATATTTAAATTAATAAACACACATGAAACCAGTATGGGGTATCAATGTGCCACAGCATTTATTCAATTATTTTATACAACCTTATTAAACCAAAATAAGAGAGTGGCCTGCTCATCGGCAGCAACCTCCTGTCGTACTCATGGGCCCACCTACTCATTGTTACAACATGCCTATGAGGTAGAGAGGGGGCAAGCCCCCTTTTCCTTTGCTACTGGCCCAGGCAACTCCCCTATCCGCCACAGAGAAGGAAAGAGACCCTTCACGGGGCTGCAATCCACCCCCCCCCCCCTACAATTCCATGGCAAGCCAAATACCTTCCTTAAAGTCAAGCATCATAACCTCAAGACCTATTTCAGTTAAGTGAACCCATCCGGCAGAAACCAAGCATCTTCACTCTTATCCTCAAATTCCCAATGGCTCAGAGTCAAGAAGCCAATACTACAAGAAAAACTCGCCAACAACTTATTAACTTTAAGGCACTCTTTATCTAAGCAAACCGGAACCCTGGCATTGCACCATAGCTTCCTCCTAATGATTTCTGACCATATCAGCATAAATCATGGACATTTTTCTTTCCACTTAGACATGTCCCTCTTCATGTCCCTGACTAGTCTCTTAATGGGAACCACCCCTAAGTCATTTCCCCAGCATGGATTAACACAATATTTGAGTTGCCAAAACGATGAACATATGAGTCTATGAGCCTCCACTCTATGCGCCTTGAAAAAGATAGTGCAGTAACTATCAAAACCGGTCGGCTAATTTTGTTTATTTTTTCTATATATTTTAGGCATTAGGTATATCTTGTTACCCTCCTACTCTACCTTTACAATTTTTGGAACATTTGGAGCAGTGTGGTATGTACTAGGAGTTGTAAGGTAAGATTTGGGAGAGCTGGATTGATTGCTTCTATGAGCTAGCAAGCGTATTTCACGCTATGCTTTGGTGTACTGTTCACCATTCCTTTTTCGTTTACCTTATATACCTGAGTACCTTTCAAGATTTCTATTGCCTATTTATTTTTATTGTTATCATTATTTATATTTATAGAGTGTTTTTTCAATTTTTTCTATTTTTCTATATACTTTTTTCACCCACTTACGTATTTTTTCACTACATTTGATAGGGTTACAGTCCTATGATTGTCCTAACAGATGTATGAGGACTTTATCAGAAGGATATTGGGATGTATGAGTAATACTGAGTGTTACTTACCTGATATCCTTAACCTTTCTAGTCTACCATTATTATATGGAGACACATTTTGTTATTATACCTATATATTTTCCTTGGTATTCCTGCTCTAAGAAAGATATATGTTTTTCTTTTTTTTTTCTTTTGCTATATATATATATATATATATATATATATATATATATATATATATATATATATATATTTTACACACACATACATATACTAGCGACTTGCCCATCAAAAAATGACGGTCAATAATATTGTAAGGCTGGGAATGCTGTTTGCCACACAATGTTAGGCTTTTAGTCCTCGGAGTACCTTCGGTGCACATTGCAAGCCCCGCGCTGAGCGCCTTCTGCGCTAATTGCAAGCCTCTCCCCTTGTGTAATTTTGCTCCTCATAGCACCTTCGGCGCTGATTGCGAGCTCCGCTCTGAACGCTTTTGGCAAAGCGAGTCTCTCCTCTGCTCATTTATTTTTTATCTACATTTATTTTTTAATAATAATTAATTAAATAATAAATTAATATACTTTACCTATTTCTAATGAATATATCCAGGAAATAATATGCTGAAGAGCTAACAATCGTTATTGTTTTCCTGCAACATACAATGTACATTTGGACTGTTGATGATGTGAGGAGAAAGTGTCAGCAATGTGGCAAGTGTGCAGTGTAAATAGGCTGCGAGTGAGGCTAAACCGTTTGTTTAGTTGTGTAAAGCGGCATTTTAGAATGTTAATGTTATGCGCTGTAAGGTAGTGTTGTAAAATGACGGCGAGTGGGATATATATATATATACACACATGCACACACATATATATATATATATATATATATATACACACACACATGCACATATATATATATATATATATATATATATATATATATATATATATATATATGTATATATATATATACACATATATATTATGACCGATCCACTGCCACTTTATGGATTCAGTGCCTTTGTTTCCAGCACCATAATGAAGTACTCAGGAGGCCGTTTAAGGCTTTGAAGGATCTTTACTGAAAACTTGGTCAACTGGTACAAAAACAAATGTAACACAGGCCATAAAAGCCTAGCTTCCTTGAAGCACTGACTAAATAGTAGCTGCAGTTTCCTCACGGACAAAACTAAAGCAAAGTCCTCCAATATACAGGCTGGTGTGCTTGTCTGCTTCAACAGTCTGTTGGCCTACTTCAGGATGCAGAGGTGCTATTTCTCTTGACTCTCAGATCACACTGAACACTCTTCTCAGTGTCTCACAGTTTTGCTGTCTGTATGCTTCAGGCAGTCTTTCTTACTGCCTGTCTCTCTGTGTGTCCACACACAGAGCTTTCTCAGGATTTCTATCCCAGCTCAGACTGAGCTCAGGCTCCAAACTTCCAAACACATCTCTCCCTGGATGAAGACCTCTATTGCAGCCACACCCATGCCTTTTAAGCTGTGTGTTAACCATCTCACTCCTGGGGAGAAATTGTGAAGTGCTTTCTTCTTACCTCTGGTGTCACAATCACAATGTTTATACACACACACACACACACACACATATATATATATATAATTAAAACATATTTTGCACTATCTCTAATATAATGAAATGTAAAATTTGTAAGTATTTCTAGCATTTTCTTTGCGAGTGACCATAGATTTCCAAACAACTCTTTGTAATTTTGCCTGTAGTTCCAATGATTCGCCACATGTCATTTCTGCAAAAGAGGAAACGAAAATAAAAACACCGAAAAGCAAAATATACTAAGAACATTACTTCCAAAACTATATCCATATCTATAGAAATCCTGTGACAGTATTAGCATTATGTATTTGTTATTAGTAATGTCAGAAATTGGATTATCAACATTTTATGTACAATGTCATGACCCCAGCAGAATCCATACAGAGCATACCCTATAACTATACTTAACATATTTAAATTAATAAACACACATAAAACCAGTATGGGGTATCAATGTGCCACAGCATTTATTCAATTATTTTATACAACCTTATTAAACCAAAATAAGAGAGTGGCCTGGTCATCGGCAGCAACCTCCTGTCGTACTCATGGGCCCACCTACTCATTGTTACAACATGCCTATAGGGTAGAGAGGGGGCAAGCCCCCTTTTCCTTTGCTACTGGCCCAGGCAACTCCCCTATCCGCCACAGAGAAGGAAAGAGACCCTTCACGGGGCTGCAATCCACCCCCCCCCCCCCCCCTACAATTCCCTGGCAAGCCAAATACCTTCCTTAAAGTCAAGCATCATAACCTCAAGACCTATTTCAGTTAAGTGAACCCATCCGGCAGAAACCAAGCATCTTCACTCTTATCCTCAAATTCCCAATGGCTCAGAGTCAAGAAGCCAATCCTACAAGAAAAACTCGCCAACAACTTATTAACTTTAAGGCACTCTTTATCTAAGCAAACCGGATCCCTGGCATTGCACCATAGCTTCCTCCTAATGATTTCTGACCATATCAGCATAAATCATGGACATTTTTCTTTCCACTTAGACACGTCCCTCTTCATGTGCCTGAATAGTCTCTTAATGGGAACCACCCCTAAGTCATTTCCCCAGCATGGATTAACACAATATTTGAGTTGCCAAAACGATGAACATATGAGTCTATGAGCCTATCTACTTGAGACCATCTTAGACCTTGTATCCCTGCCCATTGCACAAGTATATCCTCTTCTGGTACGCCCAGTTGCAGGCCATCTGGGGAAATGTAGTGATCTTCCGAGGCCAATAAATATAGGAGGGGACGATCACCCAGAGCTGTTTTCTGGTGCCTGGAAAAACAAAGGATAATTAGAAGAAGGCAGCCTTTGATCTAACATAGCTCTGAAAACGTTAGGATTCCTACCTACCAATTTTCTTCACAAACTCCTCTGGTAAACCCAAACCAGCTGCCATAGTGGCAGCCCCAATTTGGAAGGAATGAGTGCCAAATTCAGCTGGATTCAACTCAAGGCACTGCAAGGACCTTAAGACCTTAGAAAACTGAAACCTGGAAAGAGATAAGCCATTCTTGTGTATTAACAGCGGACCTGGCTGCTGCAGGCAGTCTCTGATACAGTTCATGGGACAACATGCAGTACCAAACCCATACAGAGTAATTTATTTCCCCTTACCCTCTGCAAGCCACAAACAGTTTCGCCACTCCTAAATGCTCTGAAGAAGGCTAGGGAAAAGGCAGTCCAGAAAAGCAAGGTCTCGTAAGGGGAACTGCACAGCATCACCCCCAGCAAAAGCAACAGCGCAAATGTGATGGGGCGCCTCTTATCCTGAACATGTTTACCTTTGAACATACCGCCAATCACACGTTTTACCACAAAATCCTTTTTCAGATCTTTTAGCTTGGCCAGTTTGAACATAAAAACCAGGGCCGCCACTTCATGCCCAACCGCTGCCTTTGAACTGCCGTCACTTTTGCATCTCAGCAAATACGATAACAAGATGCCTCTCATCTTGTCCTCCTTGTCAGCTCCACCTGCCAACTCCACCAATTAATTCCACTTCAACCAGACCTTTTTATACAAGTTCCAAGTAGTAGGTGCCAGGGAGTTCAGTATTATTGCTCCAAGCTCCCAGACCGCCTCTAGAAAACTAGCCGCATTGCTCTGCCTCGGGAGCCAAACGCCTGAAGCGCTCTCACTGGAAACGAGAAAGGGCATCAGCAATCCCATTACTGTACTGTAGCATGTGTTTTGCCCTAAACTATGTGGTCAACCGTAAACAACCCAAGAACAAGTGCCTCAAAAGATGTATGACTGGCACAGATGATGCCGTTGTATTATTCATGGCATGCACCACTGCTATATTGTCCATGAAGAAGATAATCTGGCGATCCCTTAGCCTTTCACTGGAAATGTGAGAAATAACTCCAGAACAGCCAGTTTTTTGTCAAACCTGCTTTCTCACAATAACTCGGCCATTGAGTGGCACACCAATTTTCACCAATATAAGCTCCAAAGCCTCATGCCCCAAGATGCGTCCGTATAGAGCTGCTTATCATTGCCTCCACAGATTAATGAGCGTTTTTACATTGAAATCATTCAGAAACGTCAACCAGACCCTGATATCATCCTTCATAGTGTCCAAAACCCCAGTGAAGTGCTGATGCTGTATGCCTGTTGTTGCTAGGGCTAGCCTTCTGCTAAATATCCTGCCCATGGGCATGAAACAACATGCAACATTCAGCTTGCCCAATGGCCAAAGCCATTAGCTTGGCCTTCAGATCTTCTAGTTTTTTTCTTAGGGCAGGCTACATTCCATTGGCACCGAGTGTATCTGAATACCTCAAAAAGTCAAAAACGTTGCTGGGCCTTCCAGTTTCTCCTGAGCCAATGGCACTCTTAATACTTTTGCCATTGATTGGAAGGTGCCCAACAGGAAATGGCAGGTATCATGTCCTGCAGGGCCTACAAACAAGAAGTCATCTAGGTAGTTTACCATGCTAGAAAATCCTGACTCCCGACACGTGACCCATTGTAAAAACGTACTAAAAGTCTTGAAGAATGCACATAATATGGAACACCCAGTTGGTAAACAAAGGTCCACATAGTATATTCCTTCGAAACAACCACCCAATAGGTGGTGACTACAGAGATGCCCCGGCAAAAGGCAAAAAGTTGACTTCACATTCACCTTAGCCATCCATGAACTGCAACCTGCTATCAGTACAATTTTGGTTGCCGCGTCAAAGGACCTGTATGACACAGAAGAAGACTCCTTATCAACACCATCATTAACTGAGGTCCCTCTGGAATAAGATAGATGATGGATAAGACAAACTTTTCCCAGCTCCTTCTTAGGTACCACACCCGGGGGGAGACTCTCAAGTTAGGAACTGGAGGGAACCGAAAATAACCCGTCATCCTACCTAATTTTACCTCTTTTGCAAATTTTTCTGTAACAACTCCCGGGCGTTCAAAGTCAGCTATCCACTACAGTATAATAAAAATCCCACAAGCACACTACACAAGGAACAGGACAAGACAAACTTAACAGATACACAAAAAGAAAAGGCAGCACAAGCAAAACACAGGGAATAAAAGAAAAAACACAACACTGAGGCCAAGAAACCCACCCCTTGACAAAGGCCAGACAGGCCTAGCCACGACCAAGCACCCCAATGCAGAAAAATGTGGGCAGAAGAGAGACTGCACAACACACAACAGACACATAAAACAAAATACACAAATGGTCTCAAACTGGACTCTCTGGAGCAGCAGGAACAGCAGCACTTGGGACCTCCAACCACCACAATGTCCGGCTGTGGTATGGAAAGATGGCGCCGTTGTGCGCCAAGCCACACCTCTAAGCTCCTCCCCATGGCCAGCAAACCCTGCATGTCCCTCATTATCCCATATGACTAAATCATGTTTTATATTTCTGGGATTTGCTGTATAATGTTAACATTTTTATTCATATTATTATTATGGGCCATTAGGAAATCATTTTTGTAAAGAGTGAACTGTGAGTTATCTGACAATTTTGAGCTAGTTTTCAACATATATGAAACTTTTTTTTTTCAAACTAAACGCAAACATTATCTCAAATTGCTAGGATAATAACGTTATTTTTTAAAGCACAGATTGATTTGTATTGGCATAAAGTCTTACAGTGTCATTTGTCAGTGCCACTTAAATTCATATTGGGCACACTAGTTGAAATGTATGCGAAATATATGATGAGCTGCAGGTGCAGGCTGTGTGAAGCATAATGACTTAAGGTTTCCTATAGGTGGGAATAAAATACACAAATGTTAACTCGATATATATTAATGACATCTTTATCTTCAGTCTGTTCCATGTTTCCTGTAAACAATAAAAGCATCTTATAATTGTTTTGCAAAACATATTTAATTTTTTTAAAATATATTAGAAGTATAATTTAGCCATACACAAAAAGTAATAATGTAGTACAGAGCTTTGATTGAAAAAAATGATTTAACACTGGATTGCTAGAAATGTCATAAATTAAGGACACAGTGACTAAAAGATTATAGAGTATGAGCCATATTCAACTGAGCTTGTAAGTGAGGTCCACAAGTTAATTTGCTATTCAATTGGCATCTTTTTGCGGGCTCTGAATAACTTCCGAGTTAAAGGCGTGAAAAATTGCAGATGGTTAAACTCGTAACTTACAGGCACCAGAAGTCTTTGATCTTTCATGGCTGCAAGGCTAAAATCACAAATTGCTATTTAATTGCTCAATTTCCCTGAGCCCGCAAATGTTTTCACACCCGTAAATGGAAAATGAAGGAGAAAATGAAGGGGTGCTAGAGAGGACCCGCAAGGGGGTTAAACACCTATTTGTAGCACTGTAAATGCAAATAAAAAATCAATACTGTACTGTAAATAACGGGGAAAGCTATGTAGGACATTATAGTTAATTGCACAACAGTCTCGCGCTAACAAATTGTCAGGAAATAAAATTCGTTAAGGGGCTAAATCGATCTTGGGTATCAATGAGTTAATACATATCCGGCCATGGCTACAGTCACCATCTGTGAAGATCTTAGGTCCCAAGAAAATAAAATCTGTCACTGCCTCCACTTCTTCCCCATCTATTTGCTAGGAACTGAGATTCTCGTTTGCCATGATCTTTGTCTTTTTAACATTAAGCAGTATGCCAGTTTTTCACCCTCAAGTCCTTTAGTTCCTCCTCACTTTTAGCAATCAGAGTAGTATCACGTGAAGACCGGTTTGCCCTTAACTAATATACTGTCATGTTTTAAAGGATAGTTGTAGAAAAAGACATGTAATTCCAATTCTTGTCCATAAGATATCACTGCAGGACGTTGGGGCAATTAAAGGACCTTTATTGTGTTTGCCACTCTGATTCTCTGTGGGTGCGGCCCAGTGATCCACCCCCAAGAGGGGCCAGCCAAGCCCATATTAAACCATGCTTTCTGGAATACATAGGGAATGGTGTAATTTCTTTAACAGGCAAGGCAATTATTATTTTGCTATGCTAGAAATCACTTTGCTATGCTGAGCCTGTGTTCCTGTGCTATTGATCCTGATATGACTGACGATCACCGAGAGGCCCATTCCTTCTGAGAAGATTGCCAGCTGTAAAAGGGGGATTCCTGTAGCGCAAAGACAGAAAGTGTTGGAGCTGAATAGCGCCCCTATCTGGGATCTTCACAGGCATTTCTGAGGTTGTTGATATTTTTCCCCTGCAATATTGATTTAGTCTCTGAATTCATTCAGAAGGTTTACTGGACATAAAATCTATCTTAGTAACTAACTGCAGTCATCTTAATGTGATTGTAAATAAATATGATAATCATAATGGCCATGTCCAGAAATCAACTCTACAGAGAAAATAGTGGAGACATTGGTACAAATATGCATACATGATTTAGTATATAAAAATACAGCATTTATTACTTTTGTAGTACCCTTAGTATTTGGCTAAATGCAAGCTCTGAAACAGTTAATTATGCTTTTCCATAACTCAGCAGTTTCACTATGAAACAATAACATTTCTATAGCCATAACAATATATTTTGTGTGCGTCAAGGGAAGGCCCAACTCAAGGCTGAAAAACAAGGTATTGACTGCCCATGAATTATAACAATAAGGTGATCTGCTCAAATGATATAGATATTATGCATGCTAATGCGTGCCAAGTACATGTTTAACTCTTAATTGGCTTATGAATATAAATAATTGTTTATTGGCTTAGAAAAGGGTGTTGGTGGACTGTATCATTTTCTAGAGGGTAGCAATGAAATATACCATTTTCTGTATGGGAAAATGTTATAAAAGGAGTTGTTGTTTATCTAATTGTTGTCAGTAGCATACATTACGTACCCTATACTGTTGCTGCCCCACACGTGGCCCAAATAACCTGTAAATAAGAAAATTATTTGTGGGTGTGTTTTTCTTCTACATTTGACGAGCCAGCCAGGAGTTGCACTAACTGTACATAAATACCACCCCAAGCTTCAGGAATTTATGGGGGAGAAGCTTGACAACCGATCATGACAACTGATCATGCTTGACAACCGATCATGGCTAAAATTAGAGGTGAGCAGAGCCGCCTTGATGAAAATCTGTTTATATGGTTGCTTGTCATGCGTCCCTTCCAGGGGAGAATGGAGCTTGTAGGAGGGATGGACGGAGTCACAGCAAAATTGCCCCACCCAGACTGACCTCTACCCGGAACCTGGTATGATTGCATTTTTTTGTTGTTGATAACCTAAGAATGTCGATTAGTGATATTAAGTGAAATGAAGAGACGTAGAATAGATTAAGATATATTTTACCTGTTGAGGTGATAATTACTGATACTGAGATTCAGAGATATTGAGAGATATTGTACCTAAAGAGGTGTTACTTTAAGAAGTGCTGTAGATATATACAGTATTAACAGTGGTGAGTCTGCCTTTAAAGGCATGTAAGGTTAGCCTACCTTTAAAGACGTGAGGTGAGCCTGCCCTTAAAGGCGGGTTGTCTAGACTGATTCTAGGTTAGAGGTGCTGATTTGATGAACTGATAGCGGGAGTATTTGCTACCCTCCCTCGCATGACGCTGATGTGAAAAAGTGGCTGAAGGGTAGACTCTCATATTAATTGGGCCCATGTATGTGTTGTGAGATCTAAATGTGAGAGCTGTGTGCAGTGAGGTATGATAACTTGAGAGAAAAGGCGGGTTGCCCCTCTGTTCTCTTTGTTATTTAGAGTGTGTTTGTAGTTACTGTGTTCTGTAGAAAGCGCATGCTGTGTGTTCTAAGTTGGCTGTTTTATTTGTTGCTGTATTGCTGAGAAATTGCTATTTTGTTGTGCTATTGAAATTGTTGCATGTTGCTTTAAGAATTATTGACAGCTTTGCAGTAGAGTGAGAGACAGCACAGCTGTGATCCTCTTCTATCAAAGATAGTAAATTTTTAGTTGAAAGAAAGAGGTGTGCATATCTTGCGGTGGAGCATTTTGTTCTTGCTAGGTTTTTAGAGTATAGAGAATTGTATGTTTTGGGGGGGTTCCATTGCAATGGCTTAAATTTGCAGATGGTGTGTTTTCCAATTTTGTGCTTAAAAGTGTTATTTTTCTCCTGCAAAACGTTGCTTTTTATTTTTGATATAGTTACCCCGTAGAGATTAAAATGCTGTCAGCCGTATTAAATTGCGATTCAGCCAATTCTAAAGGGCTCTATATAAGCACAGAGCATATTTATTTTACAAAAGTTTTTAGTTAGTGAACTTCTATCCAAATGCAAGGTCTTCACTAACTAACAACTTCTGTAAAAAATATATGCTGTGTGCTTATATAGAGCCCTTTACATTTGGCCGAATCACAATTTAATAAGGCTGTGTATGTACAGAGAGTTTCAAAGACAAAGGAAAAAACTTAAAGAGTAAAACACAGAAACAAAGGCCTGTCCACGGAGATTTTTTATTTTTAAGGTGGTTTAAAATGTTATGGAAAAAGAGAAGAATTAAATGTTATGTATTTTGTTTATGGAATGTTGTAAGCAAATTTTTGGGTGATTTTAGTATGTTATTGAATGTTTGTGGAGAGGGTTATCTCGGGGAAATCGGAGTGTGTTAGTTTGGAAAATATTGTAGATAAAAACGGGACTTGAGAAGAAAGAATAATTCCTTTGTTAAGTTAGTTCCTTAGGAAGAATTTAACAAGTAATATAAAGGTTTTTTTTGGTATGTGAAATTGATCCAATGTGAGATCATAAAAGATTGTTTTTGAAATGAGTTGCAAAGAGTAATTAATGGAAACAGAAACAGGCAGCCCCATCATTATGCCACGTCAGTAATGTTATTTTTTGTTCTGTGTAGCTTGCAGAAAATGGAGAGCATTAATTAGATTATAATAAGTTAAGTTAGATTTTTGGGTAGGTCCATAATTGTAAACTTCAAAGAGATAAGCATAGGTTTTATAGTAGATAGATTTTAGTTCCTGCATCTGAAGCTTGTATTTTATGTATAAGTTCCTTAATTAGGGTGAAGATGGCATAAGGATTAGTTTTTTAATCTTTGTGTTCTGCTATGTATGTTTTTTCTGCTCCGTCATTTTAAATCCAGCTGAAAAAAATTGTTGTGAAAATTCTGAGGATATTAAATTTTTAGAGTAAAAGATTTTATTGTGTTACATTTTGTTTTTACTAGTGCATATGTTTTGTGTATTTTGTGTTGTGTTGATTTAATGTGCCATGTGTTTGGTTTTATGAAGTTGTGATTAATAGACAATTGATATAGTGTAATTTTTGTGTTTATAGTTAGTATAAGGTTTGAGAGGCTGCCCAGACCACCTTAAAGGATAGACTTAGCAAGTTTATAATGATAAGATAGAGTCTGTTTAATTTTATATTCTGTGGAACCAACTGTTATAAATTGTTTGTTTTGTCGTTTAGTCATGTTTCAAAAATAATTTAAAAAAGAAGATTTTATGATTTAGTGGTGTTTTTCTCAGTGTAGCGTCTTTGCCCAAGTGCCGTTACACTCCTATCTTCCCCAGGTTTTGAACCCCCTTGTGTCCTTTAAGGTATAGAGCAGGCAGTGAAAGCTGTCCCTGATTAATGAAAGAAGGTTATAACAAGTTAC
Organism: Discoglossus pictus; assembly: GCA_027410445.1. Taxonomy (NCBI): domain Eukaryota; kingdom Metazoa; phylum Chordata; class Amphibia; order Anura; family Alytidae; genus Discoglossus; species Discoglossus pictus. The sequence continues at coordinate 40,298,974 of CM050176.1, read as the reverse complement.
TTATGTAGATCAGATCACCTGTGCACAGAGTAATTATGTACCCTGCCCACCTAAGAAGAAGTATTCCTTATTTGCTACTAGTGGAGAGAGTACCCTACCCTGTTGTGGTCCCAGGTGTTTTGCACCTGCTGCATCAGCCGTAGCTCCACCCCTGCTGCAAGAGTAATAAGGATTTTTTACTAATATATTGATGAGATAAAGGATTTAATAAGCAAACTAAATGTTTTTTTTGCGTAAATATGGGAAAATATTGATTATTCATCCCCATAAAGTGATATGTAATTGGAGATATTGATTTCCTGTCATATATTTTTTTCTAGGTTTGGTGGCCATATCATATTTTGTTTTGTTTTGATTCCTCTTGGTTCAATTATGTTTAGGTTTAGTTATAGGTATATATGTATATGATTTGCTAAATTTGGTTGTTTTTATCTTGATTCTAACAAGGATGATTTGAGGAGATCTATGAGCATATAAAATATTCTGTGAGCTCACATTATCTAGTTATACGTTCTGTGTTGTCTGTCTTATCTGGATCCTGTGTTCATGTTGTTTATCAGTATAGTTTTATGCAGTATGAAATTTCTATCTAGAGATTATGTTTTCCAGTGGAGAAAGGGGGATCTTGTTTGGAGCGTTGTGGAGTGCATTATGATTGGAAAAGTTTATGTATGTCCCTGTGTCTGGATGTTTTCTTTCTGTATGATCGAGTATTGGGTTAAGTGTGTGAACATGGAGTGGAGCGGTGACATGGGAGTGTTGTTGTCACATGGGGAAATGTTCCTTGTGGATGATGGCGTTCTAGTGTTTGTCTCTTTCTCCCTATTTGTTTTGCTTGACTTTGCTATTTGACTGTTCAGGGGGAGCTGTAGGTGTGTGGGGATGTCATGTATGTTCTGATTGTGATGTGGTTTGTGATGCTCTGAGGGGAGCTTTGCTGTTTCTCCTGCAATAATATACTGAATATTGGTGTTCATATAGGGAACCAATGGCTAAATCGTATCATTACATTTCTGTGTAAGGATTGTCCATTTTTTCTGATGGACAGTGTGGTATGGAGAATATAATCTGAAATCTGATCAATTTCGGATTAATATTTGTGTTTATATGCTTTCAGCCATTTTGAATAATTATTAATAAAGTTTTATTTTTTTAATTTTGCTTCCTATTTATGCTAAATATTTTTTGAGGTTGATATTTGAAAAATGTAGTTACAAGTAAATATAGTAATTGTTAGAAGAACTGTGTTAAAGAAAAGAGAGAAATATAGAGAATTTACTGATTATTTAGGATTTGTTACTGTTAAAACTGTTTAAAAAACAACATAATGTGTAAATTATGTTAAGTTCATTGAAGCAACATGCTATAATTATTTTCAGTTAAGGTCTTAAAACACTATACTAGATACTGGCCAAAGCTTCTGTCTTAGTTCCAAGGCTGTACACTGAGATATTTTTTTTTATTTTTCTTTTTAACAAAGCAATTTTTGTTTTTGTTTAAAGGGACCAGAGCAACTTGTGATATTATTTTTCTAAGGGTATTCTTTTTGTAACATACGATTATAATGATTTTTAAAGGTTTTTGAAATTTTTATGTTATCTCAATGTTTCAACACTGATCTGTAATTCATTATAAAGTTATGACAAATAAGATGCATAATTCTTATAGACATTACCAGGTAGAATTAATAATTTTGGTACCAATCTAATAAAATGATCAGGTGTGATATTAACAAGGAAAGAAGGAAGGTTTGCATAGTAACCTGCCTTTGTACTCAAAGTGAAACATTGACTATCTAATCATCATCAGATCAAATTGGTTCATGATCCCATGTAGAATTATAGAAGGAATGAAGTCCACTACATTTAGGATAATATTTTGGAACACATGTACCTGTTCCAAAGATATTATTATTATTATTATTATTATTAAGGTTTTTAAGAGAACATTTAACAGAGTGCATGGTTTACGGTTTCGGCTTTCGGCCCATAAGTTGGGGGCTTGTTAAATTGAATCGCTCTATAATTATAGCAAATTTCAAGCCCGCAGACATCCAGCCTGTATAACATAATCTGCTGGCCTGCAATTGAATAAGGCCCAAAGATTTAAACTTCATCATTAAGTGATAATGCCACCTTCAAGCTAAGCAGTATATCTGATTCAACAACTAAAGTCCCCTTGGTGAATTAATCCTATATAAATAAAATGTCCTTCCCTTAGCCTCATCTAAGAAAGTTTACCTTCTATAGACATCACATCTTCATTGGCAGCACTGTATGGTCTCCATCATCCAATGTCTAGTTATTATGAGAAAAATCTCTTTCCTAAGGACATTCTCAAGAGCAGATGTCCATACTTACCAAATATAGATAACATATAATGTAACAAATACACTATTAAATTATATATCTAGATTGCTACATGGTGAACATTACTCACAGTATTGCTAGCGAAAAGAAATGGATAATAAAACACATAATAACTGTAATACCTTTTGAAATTGTTGTTTCCGTTGCTCCATTTTGCGTAAAGTGCTTTCCAGTACTGATAAAAACACAAAACAATAATTGTTGAATAGAGATAAAAATGCGCTTTGGGCTGTGTATCATGAGCAGTTTGGAGCCAGAGCTTAAACTGTATCAAAACGTCAAAGGGTCCAGTGTTCTGTGTATATAAATCACTAGCGAATTGCCCGTCAAAAAATGACGGCAATGAAATTGTAAGGTAGCTAAAGGGGTTTTGTGTGTACTACTGAAATATCTAATACATTAATAAATGAATATACTTTACCTATTTTGAAGCATTGTGTTGAAGAGCTGACAATCTGTTTTGATGTTGCTGCAGCATTAGTGGTGTGGAGCTGCTGTGTAAGCGTGATGAATGTGTGCAGTGTAATAGTGTGCGTGCGCGAGACCAAACCGTTAGCGTAGTTGTGTACTTGCGGGTAATGTGTAATGGCGGGTAATGTGCGGTATGCGTCTTAGCGGAATATCCGTAGGTCGTTTGTGGTGTTTTGCGGGTTTCTTGTGGTGTTTTGCGTGTTTAGAGTGCTGTAGCCTCGTTTTCGTTTTGTTCTGCAGCCATTTTTTCTCTTGCTTAGCGACTTTTGTAGTGTTCAAACTGTCTGGTATGTTGTTTGCGTTGCGAGGTAAAGTTTGCAAGGGTCGTAGTTGGTGTGGCGTGTTGTTTGCGTTGCGACATAAAGTTTGCGAGGGTCGCAGTTGCTGGCAAGGAGCCCGCAATTGTGAGCAACGGCTCTGGCAGGCTGCTCACAACTATATATGTGATAGTTTTATTATACAAAGAGTGTGTATTTGTATCAATGCAGTGTTTTCATAGAAAATCATATATCTGTAAAAAAAAAGAGGAGAGGGGGGGGAGAGGGGAGGGGGGAGAGAGGAGAGAAGGAGAATGAGGGGTGAGGTGGATGAGAATGAGAGGGGGAGAGAAGGAGAGGGGAGGGGGGGGAGAGAGGAGAGAAGGAGAATGAGAGGGGAGGGGGATGAGAATGAGAGGGGGAGAGAAGGAGAGGGGAGGGGGAGAGAAGGAGAGGGGAGGGGGAGAGAAGGAGAGGGGAGGGGGAGAGAAGGTGAGGGGAGGGGGAGAGAAGGAGAGGGGAGGGGGAGAGGAGAGAGGAGGGGGAGAGGAGGGGGAGAGGAGAGAGGAGAGAGGAGGGAGAGGAGAGAGGAGGGAGAGGAGAGAAGGGGGAGGGAAGGGGAAGTAGAGTGGAGGTAGCGGGGGAGGGGGAGAGAGAGCGAGAAGGGAAAGGGGGGAGCGAGAAGGAGAGGGGAGGGAGAGCGAGAAGGAGAGGGGAGGGAGAGCGAGAAGGAGAGGGGAGGGAGAGCGAGAAGGAGAGGGGAGAAGGGGGGAGAGAAGGGGAGGGGGGAGTGGGAGGGAGAGGGGAAGAGAGAAGGGGAGGGAGGGGGAGGGGGAATGAGAAGGGGAGGAAGGGGGGTATAGGGGGAACAAAGGGGAAGAGAAGGGGAGGAGAGGGGGCAGAGAAGGGGAGGGAGCGGGAATGAGAAGGGGAGGGAGGGGGAATGAGAAGGGGAGGGGAGGGGGAGAGAAGGAGAGGGAAGGGGGAGAGAAGGAGAGGGGAGGGGGAGAGGGGAGGGGGAGAGGAGGGAGAGGAGTGAGGAGGGAGAGGAGAGAGGAGGGAGAGAAGAGAAGGTTGGAGGGGGAGGGAAGGGGAAGGAGAGTGGAGGTAGCGGGGAGGGGGAGAGAGAGCGAGAAGGGGATGGGGGGAGCGAGAAGGAGAGGGGAGGGAAAGTGAGAAGGAGAGGGGAGAAGGGGGGAGAGAAGGGGAGGAGAAGGGGCAGAGAAGTGGAGGAGAGGGGGCAGAGAAGGGGTGAGAGAGGAGAGAAGGAGAATGAGAGGGGAGGGGGATGAGAATGAGAGGGGGAGAGAAGGAGAGGGGAGGGGGAGAGAAGGAGAGGGGAGGGGGAGAGGAGGGGGACAGGAGAGAGGAGGGGGAGAGGAGAGAGGAGGGAGAGGAGAGAGGAGGGAGAGGAGAGAAGGTGGAGGGGGAGGGAAGGGGAAGGAGAGTGGAGGTGGGGGGGGAGAGGGAGAGAGAGCGAGAAGGGGATGGGGGAGCGAAAAGGAAAGGGGAGGGAGAGCGAGAAGGAGAGGGGAGGGAGAGCGAGAAGGAGAGGGGAGAATGGGGGAGAGAAGGGGAGGAGAAGGGGCAGAGAAGTGGAGGAGAGGGGGCAGAGAAGGGGAGGAGAGGGGGAGGAGAGGGGGGAGAGAAGGGAAGGAGAGAAGGGGAGGGGGGAGTGGGAGGGGGGAGTGGGAGGGAGAGGGGAAGAGAGAAGGGGAGGGAGGGGGGATGAGAAGGGGAGGTAGGGGGAATGAGAAGGTGAGGGAGGGGGAGAGAAGGGGAGGAGAGGGGGGAGAGAAGGGGAGTAGAGGGGCAGAGAAGGGGAGGAGAGGGTGGGAGAGAAGGGGAGGAGAGGGGGAGAGAAGGGGAGGAGAGGGGGGAGAGAAGAAGAGGGAGGGGGAGTGAGGGGAGGGAGAGAGAAGGAGAGGAGAAGAAAAGGGGGGAGAGAAGGGGAGGAGAGAAGGGGAAGAGAGGGGGGAGAGAAGGGGCAGAGAGGGGGAGAAGGAGTGTGGAGGTTGGTAGAAGGAGTGTGGGGGGAGATAGATGGAATAGAGGAGGGGGAGAAGATAGGGAAGATATGAGTTGGGTTAGGAGGATTTAAGGTAAAAAGAGAAGAGGTGAGAGGGGTAAAAGTCAGAAAGGGAGAGGGTAGTGTGAGGAGAGATTGGCCTAGATATAGGGTGAGAGACAGGGGCGGGGCTATCGCCGGTGCAGCCCTTTATCTCCTGGGGGCCCCAGTCTCAGCCTCCCCCCAGGCCATATCCCGACAGCTCTCGGTCCCCTGACCTCCTCCCCCATCCTGAGGGCGTCCTGCCTGCTGCCTGTCTTCCACAGTGCAAACAGGACCCCTGTGGGAAGAGCCAGGCTCAGAGGGAGGCACATTCACACAGACAGGGAACGGAAGCACACTCACACAACTTTGCGAGGGCCTCAGTTGCTGGCGAAGGCGCTCCATGCCAGCAACTGAGGCCCTCGCTATGCGAGGGCCGCCGGCTCGCGCTGCCTCGGCTCGCATAGAGGGCGTCAGTTGCTGGCATGAAGACATCATCACATCACATATATAGTTGTGAGCGTACGGGCCTGTAACAGGGCGCCCCCTCTTCTGTCGGGGTTTGCGTCCTGCACTTTCTTATCTTTTCTTTATACAGGGAGGAAGACACAGCAGGCTTGTCCAAAGTTGAGTTTTACTGCTATTTTATTTGTTTGCATAAACAGAACAAAAACAGTGCTTGTATTCAGCAACAAAATAAAACCCTACATAAACGTGCTTACTATACTCAGGAACGCCCTGACTATATCCTGCGCAGCTTATCTGTGACAGGAGAGTGCCACCTTGTGGCCAGGATGCAAACAGTCTCTTGTTTGTGATATATCGCCACCTTGTGGCCAGGAAACAAACAGTCTCTTAACTTTGTTATATCGCCACCTTGTGGCCAGGAAACATACAGTCTCTGATGTCTTTTCCTCTACGGCTTCTGCCAACAGTGGGTGAAGCCTAGGGCCCTTGTCACCCTCTTGAAATGAGGAACTATCACTTTCTCTCAATGCACTCTTCTTCCTGGGGCATTTGTATTTCTCATCCTCATATGGTGAAAACAACATATATTTGTCACCAACCTTTCTATCCCTTGTTGCCTTCGGCTTCCCAGGGATGGGGTCTTTAGATAATCTTCTCTCAGTGGAGTATCTCTGATACCACAGGAGTCTTCTCTGTGAACAAACTCTGGAACTCCGCAGCCTTCCTGACTGTCTCGCTCCAGCACAAATCCCAGTTCTTAGGATCCCCGCAGCTGAGCTGTCCAGGGCTTTCACACACAGCTCACGGCTGTTAGGCCCAAGCCTAAGTGAGAGAAACTCCACCCATCTCTCTGCTGCTTTTAAAGGCAGTATCCAGCTGGGTTTCCATTTAGCCTCTGATAACTGTCTGGATTTAACTCTTTCCATTCTCTTACAGAGCTCTCTTGTGACCCCTAGTGGCACTCCATCACATATCCTCCCCCTCAGCTCAACACCATGTAGTTGAGCTACATGAGCCGAGAGGCCGAAAACGTTCACTCGTAACTTAATCTTCCTCTTGTCTTCTCGTTTAAGGGGCTCATCTTCATAGGGCATAATATTCTCTGGTGCAACTATGCAGTATGGGCTTGGGTCTTGCTCTATTCTCTTGAGCTCAACAGCACGCGTACTTCCATGCGCCAGAAGAACTTTCCCTTCTTCAATTGATCCATCAACTTTGACGAAGTAAGGCTTGAGATACCCCTCGAATAAACTACCATGGGTTTCGCCCATCGCATCATCTATGGGGAACACACTGTCTTGTTCGCCACATGGCACCTCTGGACCTGTTTGGATACTGACAGTATCTCCAAACCACACCTTTAGGTTGTTACACACAACTCTGTTCCTCCTGATCTTCTCATCTAGGCAAGTGTCATCTGTACGACCTTTGTACGCAGTTTTCTGTCTCTTCTTTCTTTTCAGAAGAACAGGTTTTCCTTGGTACAACAGAAGCTCATACTTCTGGACCGGAGTCATCGACATCACTTTCTCTTCATTGCTTTGTTTTTCTCCAATTTCTTTTAATAGGACCTGCAGTTCAGATAATTCAGCAAAGAGCGATTTGGTTGTATCATTTCTCTCACAACCGGTTTCTTTTACATAATCTTTGTAACGATTTACCTTGAGTTCCCTACTCTTATGTTCCCATTCTTTTTCTGCTTTCTGGGCAGTAGGTTTGTCCTCCTCAATGGATTTCTTTTCAGGTTTACGCTCTTTGACTTCAACGGCCTTGACAGAGGGACGTGAAATTCTCGGCGACCGTCTTAATGTCCGGCCCATGCTTTCCTCTGCTTCAGGCTCCTCAGCTTCTGCAACTAGGGAAGCCACAAATAATGCGTCACCTCTCTTCCTCTTGCTGGAGATCCTGATTGTCATTTCCTTCCCTTCTGTTCCACTGTTTTCATCTTCAGGGACTAACTTAGATCTAGGTTTACTTTTTAAACCTGGAGCTTGCTTCTCTGATTTTGAAGACTTCTCTACTTCTGGAGTTGCAGCTCCATCCTCTGTCAATTGAGACTCAACTACTGAGTTTGCTCTGTCAGTCTGCTTGCTCTCGTTGGGAAGTAATTTATCTTTATGTTTATTTTTTGAAATACTTGTTTTCTTCTCAGGTTCAGAAGATTTTTCAGTGTCAAGTGATTTTGTCTCTCTTTTTGTTGATGTTTCAGGTTGCTGCTCTGTATCACACTGATCCGCTATGGTTGGTGAAACCTTTGTTTCCCTGCTTTCTTCTGGCTGATCTATCACAGCTGACGCCTTAGTTTGCTTTGCACCACTCTCAACTTTACTAGATGCTTCTTTGACTACACTCGCTCTCTCTTTATTAGAGACAGAAATAATGTCTTTCTTTCTCTCTGTCTCTTCATCCTTGGCACTGGTTTTGTTTGAATCGGTCTTACGCAGCTCTTCTTTTGAAAGTACTTTTTGGTTTGATTTTTCAAGAGATGAAGTAATGTGATCATTTCCAAGATCTGGGGATTTTTCTAAATTCTCTGAGCTTGAAAGCTTACTGTTCTCTTTGAGGTTGTGTAGACTTTGGTTTACGTCACTCTCTAAGAGATCTTTCAGATTTTTCACAGTCTCTTCCATAGCAAGCAATTGTTTTTTTAGGTGAAGGATTTCTTCTGTCATTACCTCCTTCCCAGAGTTTCTCTGTTCATAAAGCCGTAACTGGTTGTCCTTCTCAATTAATTGCGTCTTTAGAGACTCCATTGTGGCTGCGTGAGTCTTACTTTGCGCCTCATTCTCAGTGTCCAGATTCTGGCATTTAGCAATTAGATCAAGGATTGTTGCATCCCGTTCTTGCACTTTAACTGCCAACTCTGATTTTTCCTTTTTTAGCTCCTCGGATGTGGCCAAACTTGATTGAAGACCTTTCTCCAGAATCTCAACAGCTTGGTTTAAAGAGTTTAATTCTTGTTCATTTGTGGATTTGTACTCATTAAACACATTAAGAGTTGACTCTCTCTCACTAATCACCTTATTGTGCTCTTCCCTTAACTGAACCATCTGCTGGGCCTCTCTCTCCAGTTTTCTGGTGAACTTTGCTAGCTTGTCCTCAGTTTGCTTCAATATACTGCTTAGATTGTCCAAGTCGTGGTTGAGTCCAGCTATGTTTTGTCTTGATGACTCTTCATTTCTTTGCATCTCTTCAATCACCTGCACCTTCTGCCTCTTCTCATCTTCCACCCGATATTGGAGTACCTCAAGCTCCTTGTCCTTTTGCGTTAATACTGTTTTCAGCTTGGAGATTTCCAGTTTCAATGTGGTTATTTGACAAATCAGCTGCTCCTCTTGAGTTTGAGCCGCTCGGTCTTGTCTCTCCTTCTGTACAGCGTTCTCTGAAAGGGATGTCTGCAGATTGGTAATTATTCCCTCTAGCTGCAGTTTCTCAGAATCAAACCGGGCTCTCTGGGTTTCTAGTTCTGCATTGGTGGAGCTCTTCTCTTGTTCTAGCTTGGTGATCTGTACTTGGAGGGCTGTACACCTAGCAGTGATTTCAGCTACTTCCTGGGTCAATCCTTCCATCTTCAGGATGTCCCCCATGTTTTCCAGCTTAGACTTGGGAGTATTCTTCCTCTGCTCCCAAATTGGCATCAGTTTCTCATTCCTGTAGGACACTCTGTAGTCCTCAAATGCAGGCATCCTCCGCCATTCAGGAATATAGTCTGGCATCACCTTTACCTCTCGCCGGTCTGGTTTGGTATGACACATCTCCAGGCTCTGCATCATATGTCCTGTCTGGGACAGTGTGTACTCCTTGAGTTTTTCCGCATTGCGGTCAGCCCGTTTCTTTTCTCTGTTATAAGCAGCTTCCACTTCTCTGAACTGGTTTTTTATCATCTCTAAGTTGGCTGCATTTTGCGAGTAGCTGGCCTTTTCCACTTGAAGTGAAGACTCAAGGTCCAGGATCCGCAACTGGATAACTTCAGAGTTAACCTTAGACTCCCGATGGGCTGCTCTTTCCGATTCTATATCTTCTTCCAGTCTTTTTACTGTTTGTGCTGCTGTCTCCAGTTTCAGAATCAGTCTTTCCTCTCTCTCACGACTGTATTCCAGCTCATTCTTCTGACGTGAGAAGTTATCCATGGAGACATTTTTCTCTGCTTCCATTTCATGTAGCTGCTTGTGCAGCTCTTGAACCTTCCTGTTTTGGGACTGGATAACAGATTCCATTTCTTTCTTCATCTCCTCTAAGGCCATTCTGTCTGCACTAGCAGGCTCTTTTGCTTTCTCAGCAATCTCTGTTACTGTCTCTGCAGTTTCTTTTGTGCACTCTGCATTCTCATCAGCGGCTCCTGCCGTCTCTGTGGCGGCTCCTGCCGTCTCTGTGGCGGCTCCTGCCGTCTCTGTGGCGGCTCCTGCCGTCTCTGTGGCGGCTCCTGCCGTCTCTGTGGCGGCTCCTGCCGTCTCTGTGGCGGCTCCTCTGTCAGCCCGCCAGTTCCTTGCTTGTCTATCTTTGACAATATCACCAAATGACTTCTCAATGCCAAGCTCCAATGGGGTGTCCATAATATTTGGATGGAAATCTCTCCTTGTCATGCCAGTCGCACCTTTCTCGTGTGGTTGAAGTATAGGAGCACTTCTCCGGCTAGCTTGTTGCACCCCCAGCGCCTTTATGCTGGCTGTAAAGTACGCCTTCTGTTCATTCTGGGTACTGATTCTCTGTGCTCTGACATCCCGGGTAACTCCAACTCTGGCAAGGATCTCAGCTTTGAGGTCATCATAGTTTTCTTTCTTTTCTTCATTCAAGCTCAGATAAGCTTTCTGAGCTTCGCCCGTCAAATACGGGGCAATGAGGCTGGCCCAGTACCGTTTGTGCCACGCCTCCCTAATGGCTGTTCGCTCAAAAATGGTGAGGTATATGATAACATCATCATCCTCTGTCAGCTCCCAAAGAATTTCCTTGGCTCTGACTCTGGCCGCATCTTTACTATTTTTTTCCAGTATAGCTTCATTCTGGGCTAGCTGGATGGCCCACTTCCTAGTGAACTCTTGATGAGCAGCTGTGGCCTCTCTCATGCGGATTGTTTCCTCCTCTGCTTGTCGCTGCTGTTCCTGCTGCAGTTGCTGCTGCAATTGTTGCTGGTGCTGCTGCAGCTGCTGCTGCAGTTGCTGCTGTTGCTGCTGATGCTGCTGTTGCTGCTGATGCTGCTGTTGCAGCAAGGCCTTCAGTATATCCTCCATCACTGTACTGTACTGTGGGCTGTCTTCTTGCACTCAGACACTTCACGATCCCACCACTGCCACCAATGTAACAGGGCGCCCCCTCTTCTGTCGGGGTTTGCGTCCTGCACTTTCTTATCTTTTCTTTATACAGGGAGGAAGACACAGCAGGCTTGTCCAAAGTTGAGTTTTACTGCTATTTTATTTGTTTGCATAAACAGAACAAAAACAGTGCTTGTATTCAGCAACAAAATAAAACCCTACATAAACGTGCTTACTATACTCAGGAACGCCCTGACTATATCCTGCGCAGCTTATCTGTGACAGGAGAGTGCCACCTTGTGGCCAGGATGCAAACAGTCTCTTGTTTGTGATATATCGCCACCTTGTGGCCAGGAAACAAACAGTCTCTTAACTTTGTTATATCGCCACCTTGTGGCCAGGAAACATACAGTCTCTGATGTCTTTTCCTCTACGGCTTCTGCCAACAGTGGGTGAAGCCTAGGGCCCTTGTCACCCTCTTGAAATGAGGAACTATCACTTTCTCTCAATGCACTCTTCTTCCTGGGGCATTTGTATTTCTCATCCTCATATGGTGAAAACAACATATATTTGTCACCAACCTTTCTATCCCTTGTTGCCTTCGGCTTCCCAGGGATGGGGTCTTTAGATAATCTTCTCTCAGTGGAGTATCTCTGATACCACAGGAGTCTTCTCTGTGAACAAACTCTGGAACTCCGCAGCCTTCCTGACTGTCTCGCTCCAGCACAAATCCCAGTTCTTAGGATCCCCGCAGCTGAGCTGTCCAGGGCTTTCACACACAGCTCACGGCTGTTAGGCCCAAGCCTAAGTGAGAGAAACTCCACCCATCTCTCTGCTGCTTTTAAAGGCAGTATCCAGCTGGGTTTCCATTTAGCCTCTGATAACTGTCTGGATTTAACTCTTTCCATTCTCTTACAGAGCTCTCTTGTGACCCCTAGTGGCACTCCATCACAGGGCCGTTGCGAGCCCGCAAGCGTGAGCAACGGCCCGTACGCTCACAACTATATATGTGATACTATATTAGTGCTCCCTGGTGCTCCAGTGATTAGTATTCAGTGCTTTCACTGCTGCAACTTGGGTTTAATTCCATTCCCAAAAGGTCCACACCACCCTGAAGCCATGCAGGGTTGGGTCTGGTCAGTACTTGGATGGAGAACACCTAGGAATACACGGAGCTTTATGTGGCCCATTGGAGAAGGAGGTGGCAATCCCCTTTGCCATGAATACCAAGTGGATCAGCATGGTGTGTTGATGTCCATGAGGGCACGGAGAGTTGGACACAATTGAGCAACGCAAACAAACACACAGGGCCTCATTCTATTAACGGCCGTAGGAGATGCGGGGCCGCAAGGACCGGCCGCAAGCTATTCACCTATTCTATTCCCCTTCAGCCGAGGATTCCGGCAGGCTTGCGGCCGGCGCCTGCTATCCCTTGCGGCCGCTCGCGCTGGAGGAAAGCCTTTGATCTAAAACGGCCGCAAGAGTTTCGGCCGCAAGAAAATCCTGGTTGCTATTCAATTGCTCCGGGAACCCTCTCTGCAAGGCTAAAACCGAGCCGCAGCTTACTTGCAGCAAAAAGGTCCCGCAGGCACACAATGAAGCACATTATAAATTCGAAATAAAGCCATTCTGCACTCTCAGGAGACTATAAAGTGATTGTAGGTGTTAGCAAAAATAGCACAACATTCCCCTACACTCAAATCCGTAAATAATGTTTTTTTTAATTTATATCAAAAATCCATGTAAAAAGTCCCGAGGGCTTGGAGCACCTCAGACACGCCCACGCTGCGGCCGGAAAATAAACAGTTAATGTAAACTCGGATTTGGGCTGATGTGCAAGCTTGAGAGGGGGTTGCTATTAATCCTCATGTCCCCCAATATGATCCCTAGCATTTACAGAGCTGTACAGTGCCATCTTGAATTTATTTTTGCGTTTAAAGTTTTCTGAGCTTACGGCCGGTTGCAAGATATACGGCCGGCCGTAAGGGGAGATCCTTGCGGGGCCGTATAATTGAATTGCAAGATAACGGAACCCCCGCAAGGAATCGCAGCCTTGCGGCCGTTTTACGGCCGATAATAGAATGAGGCCCACACTCTGTAACGGTCACAAACAAAGGTTTGTCTCCAATAAAAGAACACGATTTTTAGATTTTGGAGGAAAAGCCATATTCAGATCTGCTATTTTCTGCTCAAATTTTAAGTACATGTGTTTTATTATCATTGTGCATTTTAAAATATATTGTTTGGTGGGAAATTAAACTCATTTTGCGTGTTATAATATATTTGATATATTTTATTTGGTTGCTAATATTGTTATTAAGTGATATTTCCTTATTTTATAGTTTTTATTTCCATAGTTAAAATCGAAAATATTTCAGTTCCATTATAATAATTTGGTGTGTGATATATTGTGGTAATTTATCAATACAGTGGTTACACATGTATTGTGCTAAAATATTTTGTGGTTTAATTTATATATATATAAAGGACAAAGAAGAAATATTGATATGAAATAGACAAATACAAGCAAACATACCTTTTTTGGCGACCTGAACCATAGGAACAATATTGGGGGATTTGCTTTTGGGACGTGTTGCTTCTCCTGGTAAAATAAACGTGGAGTTTAACAACTACAATATTTTTTAATAAAAACATAATTACCAGTATCTGGCAACTGGGAATTTTCTGGATAATTTTTTTTACAATTTTTTTGCTTTTTTTAAATAGTTTATTTGTAATGTTTTCATATATCCTCAACAAACTTCAACAGGCTTCACACACTATTAACATTCTGTCATGACTCATTGTCATTAATGACTTTGGGGGGGTAAGGAGGGGGCTCCCCTAAACCCAACAAGCAGAGCTCTGTATGGCCCAAATATGCATGGTTACAGACCCCTAAATTCACAGACTCTGTTATTTGGGACTTTAAGCCAGGAAGGCTATTAAGATGGACTTTCAATGTGGTCTACGGACTGTGGCAGGTGCTTTTCCCTTTTATCTATAATGTATAGTGTTTAAATCTTAGGTGTTTCGCTCCCCCAATGGCACATATGAACAAGAATATTGTAAAACCAGACCCGGAAGTTTATTTCCCCTCTTCGTTTGTAAAACATATCAGATCTGATATCTTCGAGGCAGGAACGTCAGGGTAGGAAGGCGTGGGGAGGTGGATCTTTGGTACTGTTTTAAAATATCTGTGAAAGAAAAAATAAAGGCAGTCTGACTCTGACATACTAAGCCACAGGTGTGTATGCTTCTATGTATGTATTGTATTCAGATATATCCTACATAAAGGAATAGGAAAATTGGTTATTATTTTTAACTAGCGACTTGCCCGCCAAAAATTACGGGGCAATAAAATTTCAAGCCATGGGAATGCTGTTTGACACATAATTGAAACCGTTTTGTTCTGTGAGGACCTTTGGCGCTCATTGCAAGGCTTGCCTGTCATGTAATTTTGGTCCTCTGCGAGAGATATATTTTTCTATGTATATGTAGTTAATGAATAATTCATGAAATTAATTAATTAATTAAGTAAGAATTAATTATTTATGCAATAAATTAATATAGTTTAATTAGTTGTAATTGATATATGCAGCGAGCAATAGGCAGAAGAGCTAACAATCAGTTTGTATTTTGTGTCTGCATAGAATATACATTGTGAGTGTTGGTGCGCCGCTTATAAAGTGTAATTAATGTTCCAAGTGTGCATCTAAATAGGCTGCGTGCGCGAGGTAAAGCCGTTGGTTTATTGTGTAAAGCGGCATTGTATAGTCGTAATGTTATTAATGTGATACGTGTCTCGTGAGTATTTTCTGGCTTTTGTAATAGTGTATCTTGTAGGTTGTAGTGTGATGTGTAAAGTGCTACGCGGTTTGCAGTGTTTTGCGCATTTTGGGGTTGTGTAGCCTCGTTTTCATTTTTTTCGTCAGACATTCTTTTCCTCGCTTAGGTGATTTTCATGTAGAGAAAATCGCCTAAATCTATTGAAATTCGCGTTCCACCTCACTCACAGACATCCTGGCTGTTGCCCCATGCTGTCTGTGATGTTTGTGGATTTTTTGGGGGTGAATTTATTGTGTTATTCGGGTTTTTGGTTCGGGAGCTTATCTCGTATTTTTTTGCATCTCAAATTTTTTTTTTTCTAAGTCCTGCGTCTTGTATTTTAACGGCTCACCTTGCTGTGCGAGGCTTGCAACGTCTAAGTGCTATGGTTTAACGGCTCACCTCGCAGCAATGAGCGCCTTTGGGGCTCATTGCCTAAGTCGTACACACCACTCAAAGTGTGACGACGTCTCGCAGTTTGACAACTATTATATGTGATAAATTAGTAAGAGCCTGTAATTTCCAGAGTTCCTGAGAAATGGTTGTGCTGGGCACTGAGAGATTTAACCCCAAAGTCACAACCTAGAAGGAGAGTTAAGGGTGCAAGTGGTCCCTCAACTCTGGGTCATGAGACTTATACTTTGTGAAGGAAAAGAGGAATCAGACCAAGTGTGGTCTTGAAACTTTGTGGATTTAGGTAAAAGTAATGGGCAGACCAAATGAGCATTTTTGTTCTTATATGCTATCAAACTCTATGGCTAGGAACGCAGCAGAGGGGCAACACAGCAGTCACAGGTATTTGAAACAATACAGAAGAAATTTTGATATAAAATTGATAACTAATGGCAATCATATTATCTCTGGAGGCCTGTAACATAGTCTTGATAACAATGAATTGGCTCTCGGGAGCATGACTTATAAAACAAACAGGCTATCAATCCAAGGATGAAGGATATCTCCATTTAAACAATGGATCAAAGTATAGTATACTAGAATTCATGTTTTTTTATGTGTAAGCTATGCATCTCTTAGATGTTAAAATTAATAAATAAGAAATATATAGCTGTCATTGTGTTTTAAGTTATAAATTGATTGCAGAATGTCTGCGAACATGACCTCTAAGGTCATGGAAACGATTTAAAAAAAGAGAAAATAAAAATAGTAAATTGTTGAAATGTGTGGATGTATGAATGGTGCCATCTAGTGTTCAGAGATTCCTGGTGTTATTTTACCTGTTTAAAGGCTCTTGGGAACTATGGTTACTGCTGATAATATAAAGAAGGAAACAAGATGTTGTATCTATTTCTTTCTTTTGTTCCGTAGGTGTAATATACACAGTTCAATGAAAGTGAAATACTAGGATAGAACAATATACTAACTAGCTGCAAATATATACTTAATGTGAACATCCATCTATCTATCTATTTATTTATCTATCCACAAAATCTCATAGGTAAGGAAAAAATGGTCATACTGTGTTTTTGGTCTACATGGTTTCCACCAACTGTAGGTGGTATAATTACTTGTGGCATATGTCTAAGGAAGAACTGAAGCAAAGCACATGCTAAACATTCACCCCCATGGCTTGAACCCAAGTGCTACGGGCATCCTATAAGGACCTCCATGGCACCTAATATGAACCCATAAGCCACTGAGGTCCTGTAAGGACCTCCATGGTACCTAAATGAACCCACATGCCATGGAGGCCATGGCTCCTAGAATGAAGCCATGTGCCACAGAGGTCTATCACATCTAAAATATACCCATGTGCCCTGGAGGTCCATTTAAGACTTCCGTCATCTAACAATTACCCCTGTGCCACAGAAGTCCTCTAAGGACCAAAATGATGGTGATCCTGTAAAAAGCTCCATGGTACCTAAAATTAACCCCTCAGCTACGGAGGTTTTGGTTGGATCTCCATGGCACCTAAAGTGAACCCACAGGCCACAGAGGTCCCCAATGGACCCCCATCATAACATTAACCCCAAATATGGGGGTCTTCATGGAACCCTCCCCCCCCCCCCCCCAGGGCACCTAACATAATCCCCCCTGCCATGGGGGTTCCTCAAATACCTCTATGGCACCCTAACCCCACCACCACAGAAGTCCATATTGGACCCTCATGTAAGCTAACTTCCCTATGGGAACATAAATAAAAAAAAACTTGTAAGCGATGATCAATGCTGCCCTGGTCCTCAATCGTTTGTCCTGGATAAGTGGGCTATCCATGTTGATTGAATAATCATGTCATCTTCACTTTAGGTGTAATGGAGATCCTTACAGGACCTCCATGGCACAGGGTTTAATTTTAATCTATTTATCTATCTATCTACCACAACATCCCATAGGTACGGGAAAGATGGCTATATCATGTTTCCACCAACCGTAGGTGGGATAATAACTTATAATATTAAAAAAGACAAAAATCCCCCAAAATACTAAGGACACTTAATATCGAGAAAGGTCTTTAACTGATTTGTTGCTTTAAATCTGGATACTCACTAGTAATGTGAATTGCACACAACAGCAAAAAACCTGAAAAAAGTCACACTTATTAACTAGTGATAGCCATCTAAAATGAAATAGTCATAATTGATACAAAAACGTGTCCATAATCCAATTCTGGATCATAAACTGAGTTATCCATAGGAGAACTCTGTCTCCAAACCATCAAGATTAATTTGTTCCCAATTTTACCCAACATGGGTTGAACCTATTATCATCAGAATTTATATAAATGTAGTTCTGGTTCGAATACAGAAGCCAGATATCATGGTGCTGGTGCCGAAATTTCCAAGAACTCCACGGACCTTTGTGGGTATTTAACCAGTGGCCCTGGCCTTCTCTAGCCCCTACCTTCGAATAGTCACAACTGGTTGGCAGTGTAGGGATGTCAGGGCAAAAACCAGCAGCAAGAATGGGATATGTTGATCTATGCAGTTTTGAAGTCTAGTACTTTCGGCGGCTTGGCGGGGATGCAGAAACTGATCAGCAATTTTGCCAAACCTTCAAATCCAGGTCCAAGTCCAAGGAAGGCCAGCACTGGATAGAGGGGATCATGGACCACATGGAGGCCTTCAGAGTGGAGGTGATCAGGGAGAAAAGGAGCCTGATCATCAGTATGCTGGAGTGTCAAAGGCAATGGATTGCCACAGAAGAGGATAGGTGGACAGCTATTCTAAATCAAGAGATGGTTTCCTTGGGCTCCAGCCGGGTGAGAAGCTAGGAGAATGGCTTAAGGACCTGGTGTGATTGGAGCTCGACTTGGAACATGAGTATGTCGACTTAATGCCTCCAACTGCCGCATCACAAGGGCCCTCCTTCTACAGGCTTGGACTGGTGGAAGGGCTCCCGGGTGTGCTGCAGGGAGATCCAAAGTGTGGCCTTGGAAATGCAGAGCGCTGGGAAATCCTATAGGTACAACGCCAAAAAGATGTAGAAATAGACCCAGAGACAGAAGAAGAAAAGTTGCTCAAATCGTTGATCCATAAAGAAATTAAGTTGTAAAAAGAGTATGAGGAACTGCTTGAGGAGGTGTGCCGAGGTGGGACATGGCTCAATACTTGGAGTTACCTACCCTATGCAATGTGAGTATCATATCCACCATCACACCATCATATGCACACACAGAAACCCCACACACATGGTGTATGGGGGGGTGGAGGGGCAGATGTGGTGGACAAATACCCCCACAGATATATGACTGAAGATATATGGGGCATCAATAACCATGTCAATTTTAATAGCAAACATATCATTATCATCATTTTTATCAATAAAATGTCTGGCCAATACCTGCAGTTAAATATAATTCTGAGTACAATTCGCAATTAGATCAAGATTGATTTGACATTCAAAAGAGATTACATGTATGGTGTGCGCAGTGAGGTAAATGTGGATACAGACTCTATAGGACTGCATGTGCGTGTCATATACTGTCCTAACCTGGACCATGTCTAAGCTGCATATTAACAACCATTGCAGGGAACACGTCACAGATTGGTCAGTCTCACACACAGCACAGCAGATCCAGCAGAGCACATGTCCGATTAACATGCAGATGGCACACCGCAACGGCAGTACATATATTAATATGAGCCATGATTTACAATGCCCATTATGCAGGCCATAGTTCACCTGTGTAACACAAGCACCACAGTCAATCACAGGTATCCATGATGTCAAGGATATGGAAACACATAGCTGTCAATTGTGTAGGGCAACCAACTCAAATATGTTTGTTCTTCCATTTCAGTACCCAGGAGGACAAGGCCGACCATTGAGGCACAGGTGGAGGCTTTACTGTAGGTGGTAAAAACTCCATCCCTGGGAGTGGTTAACGAAGAAGGGCAGAACAATCGAGAGGGCCCAGGACCATCCACAGAAGCTGGCCATTCAGATGATCACCCTCATCTCAGGAGTTAAATTCACTACGCAGGCCCTCAAATGCATTATCTAGCCATGCACAGTTGTTCAAGCCCCCTCCACCTGGCTTGTCATGGAGCCAACAAACAACCACACCAAACCTAAGGACGTTGTCCTGGCCCCAGCCAAAATCACAGCCACCACTGCCACCTGCTACAACACCATTCCAGCCATGGCAGGGCACATCCACTCCCACACAATGGGGTACCCCAACAAGGCCTCCCACACAATGGGGTCCCCCAACATGGCCTAACACACCAGCCCTCCTGCCAACACCTCAGGCCCTGCTGCCGTCACCTCAGGCCCTGCTGCCTTCACCTCAGGCACTCCTGCAGAGACCTTGGGCACTCCTGCTGACACCTCAGACACTCCTGCCTTCACCTCATGCACTCCTGCTGTCAACAGTCAACATCAGCCCCAATGCCATCAACACCACCACCCCTGACTTTGAGGGAAATCATGGCCCGTTTTACCAGGGAGGACATGAGACGGAAGAAACAAAGGACTGAGAAGCAGGTTCAGCTCACAAACACCCTCGATTCCAATCTCTCAATTCCAATGTGAGGAGGTACAACCAAAGGATGGAGAGATATGAGGAACAGGTGATTAGTGACAGGCAGCAACTCATCCATTTAGCAGAACGCCAGCTCATACCTCTCTAGCCTTCGGTTTCACAACCGCAACAAGAGACGGCGGCCTCTGTCACAGCCTACAATGATGATGGAGTATAGAGAATCCTAGTCCTCTTATCTCCTGTAGGTTTTAGACCTAAGATTGGGTGGCTCCAGACCAATGGACAGTCTTTGTAGATGCAAGAGCATAAGTCCCAGCTTTTGGTAGTGTGCCTGGGAAACCTGGAAGGGAGTCAGAAACGATCTCCTCTACCAGCATATGCCCCTGGGTCAATAATACATCTACACGCCACGTCTTGATGAAAATTATGAACACAGATTTATTGAAACAAACATATTTAAACACAGCACTCAAGGATAGGGGAGTGGCTACCCTTAGCCTGCCCCAAATGACCTCTGGCCAATCATGCAGGGTCCCTACATGGGAACCATGAGACTCCTCCCCAGGTCCACCCACTAGGTGGGGCTAATTCATTTGGGCTCTGAATCTCCAGGGCAAAGCATGCCTTGGCTCTCCTGTGCCCATGCTATGAAGGCTGAGAAGCCTCAGGCCATCCCATTGTTTCTGGGTGCTTTCCAGCTGTGAGCTCCCCATTGTTAGTTCTCTGCTGGACACTTAGCTAATGGGATTAACAGGCCTTTGGGAACAAAGGAGGTTTGGCTGTATTCAACGGGCTTCCCCTCTACAATATAATAACATACTAATATAATAACATACATTCATATTTACAAATATAACACCCAATGTTTCACCCACATACAACCAATATATCCCATTAGATCCCTCACAGGATACTCATTACAATGAGCCTAAATATGGGAGGTATGGGAATATGCTAAGGGATAAACTTATAATACTTTATCCCCTAGACCACAACATAACAATATATCCATAACAAGTGGGCCCAAAACCTTTTCTTCCACAGCATGAGCCATGAACTTTGTCTAAACACAATATGGCCACTGGCTGATTCATGACAGCCTCCTCTTCTTAGACCTCACCACCAGCTCAACCTGATCCCCAACCACCCAACGTAGTGGTACCCCACGCTCAAACACCACCTATACATGCAAGAGGGAGAGGGTGCCTAGGCACGGAAGGTGGGGGCCCAGTGCTGCATAAGTGGGGATGTTAGGACCATCCCCGAAGTCCTCCTCATGATCACTCCTCCCTGAATACTGATTGGAATAGATGCTGACATACTATTGGCTGTCTACAGAGTGTGTACATGTCTGGTTATGTTTAACATTTCAACAATTGATGTTCAGTATGGATTGACCTTCAGATTAGGTGTTGCGGTCAATCAGAATATTGTTATGATTGATATCTTGTTCTTGTCTCTGTAGGTGTTAATAGCCAAATCTCATGACAATGAAGGCATGTACTTCATCTTCGATCAGTACAATACCATCATGTGAGTAAACACTCAACTCAGTTCCCAGCAGGCATTCAGTCAGTGTCATTCACAACTGCCGATAGATCTGAAATGCAATATATGACTACATATCCCTTCACTAATTAACATGACTGGTGTGAGTTTCAAATACAATGAATAGTGTCCCGGCTGTAGAGATGCACAGTCCCATTAGGATCTGCTAATTCAAACCAGTAGTTATACATGCGTTTTTGGAGCATGTCAACCCTTTATCATTATGAAAGCAGATTCATGTATTTCATGTCATCCACAAACAAAATGGCTAATTTCCTTTGTTTGACATCAGGATCAATGTGTATGTGAACAGGGTAATCTGTCTGGCCTTGGTACCACCCATATACCAGTGAGATGTGATATAAGCATGGCACAACTATTCCATGTTGATATTGATAGTACTCTTTGCTAGAAGATTGTGTTCACAGTGAAGCATTTCTTGTCGTCTTATACATCCCCAAAATGTTGCGAAAACGCTGATTGAACAGTACCGAATTGATATGGTTATCACTGCTCATAGATGATGTTCGTGTTAATTGGTTTATTGTAATGTCCAGAGCAAAAACACTATACTATAATAACAGTTTATGATTATTCTTACGCCGCCTCTTTATGTTTTCCAGATTCCTATCATTTATTTCGGAATCGTCATTAATGTATGAAAACACATTGTGTGTGGAATTGATTAGTATCACATGATCCATGATTTCTAGAATCTGTTTATTATAGCAGATGAAGACCACATGGTTGCTCTATGTGCATTAATGATTATTTTTTCTTTGTTATATGACATTCTAATTTCCCATCCGATTATGGTTACTGTGGTGTCCTGACCACATGTGACCCTAGTAGATGCTATGCTTTATCCTTATGATGCTGTCTAACATTTAGCCCTTTAGGTGTTCCTTATTGTCCAACAGCCTCTTGCCCTCCCGGTATCCGCCCATGCCACACCCATTATATTAATGCACAGTCTTGTCCATTTCTAAATGTTCTCTGTGTATGAAATACAGCTTTGTTATACCGTTCTCACTGTGTCAGTGTGTTTTTCAATGGTGGGGTTCTAGGACATCCACATACATCACATTTGTGTCACATTCCTATATATGTAATGAGCCCTAGTTACTATGCAATAGATTAATACATATAATAATAATATCATAAGATATCATATAATAATATATATACAGTGGATATAAAAAGTCTAAACACCCCTGTTAAATTGTCAGGTTTCTGTGCTGTAAAAAAATGAGACAAAGATAAATCATTTCAGAACTTTTTCCACCTTTAATGTGACCTATAAACTGTACAACTCAATTGAAAAACAAACTGAAATATTTTAGGGGGAGGGAAGAAAAAAATAAAATAAAAATAGTGTGGTTGCATAAGTCTGCACACCCTCTTATAACTGGGGATGTAGTTGTGTTCAGAATTAAGCAATCACATTCCAAATTGTGTTAAATAGCAGTCAGCATACACCTGCCATCATTTAAAGTGCCTCTGATTAACCCCAAATAAAGTTCAGCTGCTCTAGTTGGTCTTTCCTGAAATTTTCTTAGTCGCATCCCACAGCAAAAGCCATGGTCCAGAAGGGAGCTTCCAAAGCATCAGAGCGATCTCATTGTTAAAAGGTATCAGTCAGGAGAAGGGTACAAAAGAATTTCCAAGGTATTAGATATACCATGGAATACAGTGAAGACAGTCATCATCAAGTGTAGAAAATATGGCACAACAGTGACATTACCAAGAACTGAAGCTCCCTTTAAAATTGATGAAAAGACGAGAAGAAAACTGGTCTGGGAGGCTACCAAGAGGCCTACAGCAACATTAAAGGAGCTGCAGGAATATCTGGCAAGTACTGGCTATGTGGTACATGTGACAACAATCTCCCATATTCTTCATATGTCTGGGATATGGGGTAGAGTGGCAAGACGAAAGCCTTTTCTTACGAAGAACATCCAAGCCAGGCTACATTTTGCAAAAACACATCTGAAGTCTCCCAAAAGCATGTGGGAAAAGGTGTTATGGTCTGATGAAACCAAGGTTGAACTTTTTGGCCATAATTCTAAAAGATATGTTTGGCGCAAAAACAACACTGCACATCACCAAAAGAACACCATACTCACAGTGAAGCATGGTGGTGGCAGCATCATGCTTTGGGGCTGTTTTTCTTCAGCTGGAACTGGGGTCTTAGTTAAGATAGAGGAAATTATGAACAGTTCCAAATACCAGTCAATATTGGCACAAAACCTTCAGGTTTCTGCTAGTAAGCTGAACATAAAGAGGAACTTCATCTTTCAGCATGACAACGACCCAAAGCATACATCCAAATCAACAAAGGAATGGCTTCACCAGAAGAAGATTAAAGTTTTGGAATGACCCAGCCAGAGCCCAGACCTAAATCCGATTGGAAATCTGTGGGGTGATCTGAAGAGGGATGTGCACAGGAGATGCCCTCGCAATCTGACAGATTTGGAGTGTTTTTGCAAAGAAGAGTGGGCAAATCTTGCCAAGTCAAAATGTGCCATGCTGATAGACTCATACCCAAAAAGACTGAGTGCTGTAATAAAATCAAAAGGTGCTTCAACAAAGTATTAGTTTAAGGGTGTGCATACTTATGCAACCATATTTTATTTTTATATTTTTTCTTCCCTCTACCTAAAAGATTTCAGTTTGTTTTTAAATTGAGTTGTACAGTTTATAGCTCACATTAAAAGGTGGAAAAAGTTCTGAAATGATTTATCTTTGTCTATTTTTTTTACAGCAGGGGTGTGTAGACTTTTTATATCCACTGTAATAAATAATAATTAAGAGTTAGTACACATGAGAGGTTCAATTTGTTATACTGTGGAGTATCAACATTCCCCTGAAGGCCTGATAGGAATATGACAGGTGATAATGTGAATCCATTGATAGCAAAACATTTTATGGAAGGTCACCATATGATAATGGGTTTACATCTTGGCACATGGCCACCAGCAGTGGGATTTTCCAGCATGGGCGTAGCGGAATTTGTCCCTGATAGAGGTGAATTGGCTGTTGCTCCACATGCCTCTGCACAGCCTCCATGTGCATTTGAGGCCCTTCCTGATGGCTTAGAGTAGATTGGTGTGGTGTATGCTCCCCGGTTCCCCTTCTGGATTGCTGCCTTGTGGTGGTAAAGGGGTTTGTGTACTTCAATGAAGCTGTGAGCTATATCGTGCAGGGTCACTCTAGGTGGGCAGGTCATAACAGAAAGATCAGGCAAATCACAGTCCACTGAAGAAAGAACTGGCAACCCAATCCAGTATCTTTGGCATGTAAACCTTGTAGAACAACACAGTCAGAGACCTAGCTAAATGTGCTGCAGACCATAGGGTCACAGAGAGTCAGACACAACTGAAAAACAAATATTAAAATGTTCCCCTGGTACTTGATATATGTGACGTGGCTGTGTAATTTGGCTACTATTTCTTTTACCAATGTAGATGTGATGAGTGAGATGTATATGCAATTATATTTATATTCCAGGGTATATGCATGAGTGCTGCCAGCACTGGGGAGCTACTGTGACATCCACCAGCTCCATGAGGTCATTATGGAGGAGTGGACGAGGACTCCAGTCTCAACCTGTGACGCTCTGGTGAACTCCATGCCTATGAGGGCTAAGGCAGTGCTGGAAAATAATGGTGGCCCCACAAAATATTGATACTTTGGGCCCAATTTGGACATTTCCACTTAGGGGTGTACTCAATTTTGTTGCCAACAGTTTAGACATTAATGTCTGTGTGTTGAGTTATTCTGAGAGAACAGTAAATTTACACTGTTATACAGGCTGTACACTTACAATCACATATAATAGTTGTTAAACAGCAGGACGTTGCAGTTTCACCAGAACCGCGTCCCTGGGCCCTGGAAGAATCTATGCTCTAAAAAAATAAATAAAAAAAAACTAACGGAGGTCACACTAATGAGCCTTTTAGAGACTTTTCCGGAAGAAAATTGGCAATGGTGCCTTCTGATTGACTGAAAACGCTGTCAATCAAATGTCAATCAGAATGTGCCAAGGTGTAAGCCAATCAGAATAGGATACACCCCCATATCCCATTCTAATTGGCTAATGCGCCTGTCAATCTTTTTTAAACGAATCAGAAGGCTTTATTGCCTTTAGCCAATCACAATGGGATACACCTCCACAGGGGACAGCCTTACAATAAGTATTAACATTCACTAGTATTATATAGTCTTAATATCCTTACAGCGTTGTATAAAAAAACACCAACTCCCATAAATACAGCAATAAATTTCAGATTTAAATCTAACGTCGAACCTGGTAACAATGGCAACAAAGTGCTGCTTTAGGCAATAATAGCATGATGTAACTGCAAGTTAGTGCATATAACTGGTCTCATATACATTATTATTATTATATTTTACTAGCGACTTGCCAGTCAAAAATTACGGCAATAAAATTTGAAGCCTGGCAATGCTGTTTGTCACACATTGCGGGCCTCTCCCCACTCTACATTACTGGTCTCGCGATGAGTGCCTTTGGCGAGCCTCTCCACCACTCTACTTGATGGGAGGCGCTCATTGCAAGCCTCCCCCCTCTACTTTACTGAACTTGCGATGAGTGCCTTCAGCACTTATCACGGGCTTAGCAATGAGCGCCTTCGGCGCCCATTTTGAGCCCCCCCTTCTACTTACTCTCCCTCCCCTATGTGTCTTTCCCCCCCCTCTCCATCCCCTGTGTCTCTTTCACCCTCTCCTTCCCCGGTGTCTCTCGCCCCCCTCTCCCTCTTCACCCCCGTCTCCCTCCTGTGTCTCTTCACCCTCCGTCTCCCTCACCTGTCTCTTTCCCCTCTCCTTGTGTCTTCCCCCCGCCCCCTCCGCTGTGTCTCTTCTCCCCTCCCTCCCCTGTGTCTCTTCCTCCCCTCCTCTCCCTCCCGTGTCTCTCGTCCCCCTCCCATGTCTCTCTTACCCCCTCCCTTGCGTCTCTCTTCCCCTCCTCTTCTTCCTCCCCTATTTCTCTTCCCCCTCTCCTGTGTCTCACTTCGCCGCCTCCTCTCCCTCGTCTTTCCCCCCCTCCCCTGTGTCTCACTTCGCCTCCTCCTCTCCCTCCCTTGTCTTTTCCCCCCTCGCCTGTGTCTCTCTCCCACACCCTCTCCCTTCTGCTATGTCTCTCTTTCCCCGTGTCTCTCCCCCACTCCTCCCTCACCTTAATGCTGCGGGCGGGCGGGCGGGCGCACGCCTTCTTCCCACCCGCGCCACTGGATCAGGGAGCATGGAGTATGGAGAAGGGAGAGCCGCGGGGCCGATGTGGCCGTAGGCGGTCATCGCGAGCATCAGTGGGGCATGGCAGAGGGAGTTGTGAAACTGCGAGTTGTCGTCAGTTGCGGCCCTCGCATTGCGAGGGTCGCAAAGAGTGACAACAACTCGCAGTTTCACAACTATTATATGTGATTAATAAAAAAATATATTCTGTAACGCTATATGGGGGTTAAATACAACAAAAAATACAATATTAAACACATGGCAAAAAATGGAGGGCACTCTCTCTGTGCTTACAATCTTACATCCATAATGCTTGTCCCAAAGGACATTACAAGACTGAAAACTCACAATTTAAAGTGAGTGGGAGAGGAATAAACCTCTGCAAGAAACACGGATCAGAATTTGGAAGGACGAGGAAGAAAGAGAAAGCTGAGTGTAGAGAATGAAAGTGAAGACAATTCTGTTGGTGTAAGGCATAGAGATTACCTGGGTAGAAAATGTAATAAGAAGTTGGGAAGATGTTTCCATATAGTAGGAGACTGTAGAAATCCCATAGAGAGGGATTGTGAAACAATGGTGCCTCTATGTAGTTTATTACCTTTACCTAGTGGAAGCGTTTTGTCAAGCACAGCAGAAAGTGCTGAAAGATAATCAGGGTGGGTATGGTGGGTGGAGTGGTGGCATATTAGGATAGCATACACTCTATAAGCTGAATCTAAATAAGGGAGGGTGGTAAGAAGTGCTCTCAGAGATATCCCAGAGCAGAGAGGCCAAGATTGGGATTTCAATAGGAACTAAAAGAACTGAGGAAGAATGGGAAATGGTGTGAGGGACACAGAGACATGGAGGGAAAGAACTGAGGGAAAGGAGAGAGCGAAGAGAGAGAGAGATAAGAAAAGGGAACCCAAGTCAGAATAGAGTCACAACACTGGTTAATCAGTCCTGAAATATTGTCCCCCTGGGGACCAATGCATAATGGATTTGCTAGATAAAAAAAATAAAATAAAAAAAAACTTGAAGATAAACCTCAAGTAAAATGAGGAGAGCGGTGCTAAAGATCAAATTATTACCCATCCCATACAATATTTTTTTTATAAAAAGAACAAACCACTTTTGTTGGGCTTGCAAAGACCAAGACTACCAATCCTACCGACATATTTTATCGATTTCCTTATCCCCACACACAGGACAGCTTAACCTAGGCTAGGACAAGATGACGATTCTCTAGACCAAGTTGTGATTGAAGGGCCAAGTTCCAGATTATCAGGCCAAGTTTTTGGGTTCCAGGACAAATTGCAGAAATTAATTTAGGATTAAAAAAAATAAAACACATTCCCTCGAAAAGAGACACATTGTGCATATGTGCCACAACATAGCATAAGCTTTATTCTCCTGCCTGTCTTCTAGGTTCCAAGGGGTTTATGTCCTTAGTTCTTAGCTACCTTCGGCAGGATCAGCACACACCAGGGGTTGATTAGGTAGTGTGACTGCTTGAGACAGAGTGTGAATGATGGGTCGGAGTCTCAGGGTGAACTGTAAGCATGTACGCTTATACCAAGGACCCAGTGTGCTTACAGATTGGGTATAACCACTCCCAGGGTTGAGTTGGAGGGGAGTTTGCTAGAGAATTTGGGGTCCCACAGGGTGTATTCACTCTTAGCAGACTGGCAGGACTCAAATAAAAATTCTAACAATAACTAAGGTTACGTATTTCCTTATTTGTGGGTAAGCACAAGACCCTCCCCTTGCCCTGGAAGCAAACTAGGTATCGCGGTTGGAAGTGACTACTGGTCGCCCTCAAAGTGATATACAATAGTTATACCCTGAAAAACACCACGTTATGAAAAACCGAAGTGTGTTTAAACTAAAAGATTGTGTCATGAAATTACAAAAAGATGGTTGATAAGGTCTTGTCTGATGAACTAATAGATATGGCTGAATTTAAAATTTCTTGTAAATAAGGTACCAATGGTTTCAACTTTGTATACCCTTCCAAAGATACATATAAATGCAACAAATCCTGCAGCTAGACCCAGCATATGAGGTACCAACAATGTCACACAAAACCCTATGAAGTGCATGGGCAAGATACTGAAACAATTTGTCACATTGCCTTTGTAAAGGACATGAGACAAATTAAGACAAGTAGATGGAATTACACCAACACAGGATGCTATACTTGATTCATACATTGAATCCTTATACACTAGTATTAAGCATGAAACTAGTATAAAAGCTGTGAATAGTTCCCTTAATACAAGAGATATTCCCTACTGGTTAGGATTTGATGTTTTCACTGCTGTGACATGGGTTCGATTACAGTCAGGGAACTGAGATGTCACACCACCCTGAAGCCATGCACGCTTGGGACTGGTCAGTACTTGGATGGGTGACCACCTTTGAATACCAGCAAGCTCTATGCTGTGGCCGACTAAAGATGGAACTGGTAAGATTCCAGTATCTCTGCTATGAATACAAAGTTACAAAGTTACCACTCCGCATGTGTCACTTTAAATCTTTCAACATTCCCTCTCCTCCCAGACTCACCAGGAAGGTGTGAAGACAAGTTATCAAAAATAAACACAAGACGTATTACACAGCTTATGTGGAGACACTAAGAAAAGTTTATAGTTTTACGGGGGGGGATTTCATAACTTAAATTATCACTAGTGTTATGTGCTCAAAAAATGACCAAGTATAAAATGTTATCATAAAAGTTTATTTATCACAACATAATTTAGCTTCTAGTGAAAAGGAGAGTGATAGAAGCCTACACGTGCCAAACACAGTAAATAAATAAGACATTTGTGTTCACTTTTGAATTTCTAAAAAAGTTTAAAAGAAAAAAAAATAAAATAAGGCTCCTGTTTCCCAGAAATACACTCATTGCACTGCACTCTGGGAAACTGGGCAGGGATTTGCAGATGAGTCCACAATGCATTTTCCCTCTTTAAATCAAATAGTCCTTATACATGGCTCCTTTTTAGGCATATGCCTGTTGTATTACACAGCTTTAAAGCATAGCACAGGATGGAATAGGCACAAGTTAAAAGACACACCTACAGACGGCACCATTTTTATCTTAAGATTGGATCTCAGGGTGGGGCGGGTGCTCAACGTGTTCTTTACATTGTGGCAATAAAG
This sequence comes from Discoglossus pictus, assembly GCA_027410445.1. Taxonomy (NCBI): domain Eukaryota; kingdom Metazoa; phylum Chordata; class Amphibia; order Anura; family Alytidae; genus Discoglossus; species Discoglossus pictus. The sequence goes on along the minus strand of CM050176.1, from coordinate 40,269,398 downwards.
TATAAAACTGTTTAATACAGCCTTAATTTAATGTATTTAACATTAGCAGACATTTGCCCGTCTTCTAATTAGATTAGATATCTATGAGGAATAATGGAAGTTATGTATTCAGATAAGATCTCTATTCATTTGTTTAAAGATCACTATGAGTGACAATAGAACAGAGTTTGACAATAGAACTAAACAGTATTGAAAGTGTTTATTTGTTAAAGCTTGCACTGAAAATTACTTCTTTCCATTAATATTTAAGCTGCAGTGTGACCCACATTTAACTGTGGCTTAGTGTGCAACACATTGGCCCTGACTGCCACTAAAGCTGTGACATAATGCAGCAGCTGCAGGAAAGCCCTCTGCACAATTGTCAATTTGGGCAAAATGTCTTCTAATTTTTCCGGTGGGGGAGGGGATCAGTTATTTTTAATGTAAGAAAATAAAAAAAATAAAAATCAGCTATTTTCAATGTTTCTTACAAAATAAACGTTAGCGCAGTTCATTGTATGCAGTACAGACCAGTAAAACATCTGTAGTTTCAAGTCACAGTAGTTCTTTAAAACCTTTGTATAAATATTGGCTACAAAAAGCCGTTTGGGGACATTTAATACAAAAAGGAGTGAAAAAAAACAATAAAAATAAAACAGTAAAATTAGCAACAATTTAAAATAGATTACACTTCATTTTTAAAGTAAAAATTAAAAATCACTTTAAAAAGACAAAAAAAAAAAAATTATAATCACCTAGGGAACCAACAAACTGCATAATTTGTTTTTGTAAAGAAATGTATTGCAAAAAAAATTAAATAGAAAAAGGTCCATATAATGGATAAAATTATGCATCTTTCTCCACAAACACACTGCAGTGATGCTGTTTAAACATGGTCCATAATCCACCATTAATCCTTGGCTGCTTTAGCCGCATTCTCTAAAATCCTCCTCTTCCACTCTTCGTACTCTTGCGCTTTATTTGCGGATGAGGGGCGTGGCTGCTTGCGTGGTACATCATCCTCCTCGCCCTCATCAGCTTCTGGAGTGATAGAGAATGGTCGTTAGAATGGAGAGAGAGTTATTTATGAAGATGTTGCAACTCCGGCGCCGATTAGGAGGTTAAATGCATATCTAAGTTTCCTGGATTATGAAGCATCTGATAGAGGAGAATCAGTAGTGTACGAAAACATCCTAAAAAACAAACATTAACAAGCTCACCCTGGACTTGATAAAAGTCTCGAGTTAACAGCCCTTGATATCCCTGCTAAAATTAGCATAGAATTCATAATTTGTTTTGGCTCATCACAAGCAGCCAATACATTTTAATACAATGTAACAATCAGTGATGGCAGTTTGTGTAGTGCCCCAGTAGAAGCAAGTATGAGCCAGACACCGATCTCTGCATTGAGCTGCTGCTGTCTTGAACGTTAGTAAAGTATTACAATCCATACCCAAATGCAGCGTTTCTATTGGTAGGTACACTGCACCTATGTAAGCAGCTCTGGGGGTGTGGAAAACAAGATTTTAAATATAAACTAAGTATGTGTAGAATGACAGGTAAATGTAGATATACCTTTAATGCCTGTATACATTTTTCTTAGAGCAGTGTCAAATTGGTTTGGTGCGACTAGTTAACTCTTGTACAAAGCCTCCATATTGGAAGCATTATATACACCTTGGCTCTCCTTTAGGCGCTGTAAGGCATAAAATGTATGGGATAAGGAAGGCGGGACAACCACATGCATTTAAATGGAATCAGGGGCGCAAAAAAAGTCTGAGCAGCACAGATAATTGTGGTCAGTGCGCATGGAGTCTGGAAATGCAAATGTCAGACCAGGCCACCAGATCCTGTCTAGATCAGTGGTTCCCAAAACTTCTCAAGACCCAGACAGGTCATGATTTTGATTTAATGGCCTCATCTGTATTCAAACAGTGCTAGAGTATGTTTAATGACAATTGCTCCACCTGTGTGTTAAACTTGAATCATGGCCTGCCTGGTCGGTCTTGAGGAAAGGTTTAGAAACTGCTGGTCTAGACCAACCAGCCACTAGCACAACATTATTAGACAGAACTTTTGGTCTAAAAAAAAAATGAAGGTTTAGAATTAACACAAGTTCATAGACTTGACTGAGATCACTGCCTAAAAAGAAAATGTCCATGTCCAGGCAGAAAAAAAAAAACCTCATTGCTGGAATGGTCAGACATTTAGCTAGAAGTGCCCATCAGCGACCCCATGATACAGATTAATATCCTTGCAATCTAGCGTGCAGCCCTCACTGGTCTCCGAGTATAATGCAATCAGCAGGTAATACTCTCCCTGCAGACAGCCCGTCCTTACCTGCGTTCTGCTCTATACACTCCAGCAGGGTCTTCTGTTTCTTCCGGGGCTGAGCGGTCACTGCCTCATTTTCCACTGTAAAAAAAAAAAAAATGAATGAGTACGATACGGGAGATCTGATCATTATTACAGAAAAGATACACAGGAATACAACCTCACTTCATATTTGTCACAGCAGAAAAATCAGTGACAAAAGTTAAATATTTTCTACGATTAAATGAGCACACACACACAGAAATGGCTTCCAAGGGCTTGAAATGTCCCAATATACTAAACCCAGAGTGCCTGTCCAATAATTATTTCATAAATCACTATCAAATGCCTCTCAATGATATATGAAGTAGTTTAGGTTTACTTGGAAGTCTCTCCCAGTGGCCAAAACATTTAAAAAGCCTGCGTCTTTGCAAGGGGTTAAAGTAGTGATGCCTAAATACCAATGTTATAGAGGAGCCAATACCTTAATCGTGCCGATTTGAGGCTTGATTGCTCGGCTCTGATGCAGTTAAAGGGTTCATACCTCCATCACCTATAAGCCAGGGAATGCCCCCTCAGTGACTGAGGCTACCTAGGAAACCCTCACTACCCACAATCCCAGGTATCGGATTCCTCCTCAATACCCAGCTCATAGGGGGTATCTGGTATCTTCCACGATCCCCCTTACTGTACACACCATGGTATACTCAATTTTGAGCATGGGGATCCTTATGAGCTTATAGGGTACCTAAAGTTAGCCTTTATACTATGGTGGTTGTCAACACCCATGGCACTGTTCCTTCCACCACAGACCACCAGCATGGGGCTCCAAATTGAAGCCTTAATCCTCAAAAACTTTGCATCAAACTAGGAGTATTTTTTTTAGCTGGACTTTATCAGGCAAATGTTGAAGGCCACATTCCCAAGGCTGCAGCTGATGTTGGCCAAACGCATGGTTTCCATTGCACAGATGCCTAGACAACATGGCTTCATTCCAGTAATAAAATATTCTCTCACCAATAATCTGAGAGCCAATCTTTTCTAGCTGGATGCACAGACGTTCAAATATTGTTTTCTTCACTCCAGAAGCGGCAATTAGTTTATTCTTCTCAACTTTCAATTTGAGGCATCTACAAGAAAAGGAGATGTTTACTGACCCAAACATGCAATAGTATGTTTACCCAAGTGTGTGTGCATGTACTAAAGGTTTAAATAGAAATTACAGGGAGAACATATTCATGGCCAGAACATTCCAGTGGAAATGAGAACATCTTCAGTGCATCTGCTGTGAAAGTGTGCAATGTATGCGAACACGGCAAAGGTCCCAGTTATTACAAAAATAACATATGCACAAATATAATTAGTCATTAAGATATTGAGGAAGTGTTTGATAACAGAACTTGAAAGTCTTACAATATAAGAATCATCATTTGTCTGATCTACATTTACAAATCTACCAACTGGGCATGCTCTTCATGTTCACCCCCCACCCCATAAAATTAATTAGATTGCATGGGAAAAGTCCTCCCAATTTTTTTTTTTTTTTTAAATTTCGAACACCAACTACATTTTTAATACGCAATTGTACTTATATTTCATTCTGCAAAGACTCTATTTTTGCTTTGTTACTTTAGACTGCACCTGAATTTTACCCTTTAACTTCATATTAAAGGTACCCCTATTTAAGGATTCTTCACAGTGGATTACATTATCACAATACAGGGAGTGCAGAATTATTAGGCAAGTTGTATTTTTGAGGATTAATTTTATTATTGAACAACAACCATGTTCTCAATGAACCCAAAAAACTCATTAATATCAAAGCTGAATATTTTTGGAAGTAGTTTTTAGTTTGTTTTTAGTTTTAGCTATTTTAGGGGGATATCTGTGTGTGCAGGTGACTATTACTGTGCATAATTATTAGGCAACTTAACAAAAAACAAATATATACCCATTTAAATTATTTATTTTTACCAGTGAAACCAATATAACATCTCAACATTCACAAATATACATTTCTGACATTCAAAAACAAAACAAAAACAAATCAGTGACCAATATAGCCACCTTTCTTTGCAAGGACACTCAAAAGCCTGCCATCCATGGATTCTGTCAGTGTTTTGATCTGTTCACCATCAACATTGCGTGCAGCAGCAACCACAGCCTCCCAGACACTGTTCAGAGAGGTGTACTGTTTTCCCTCCTTGTAAATCTCACATTTGATGATGGACCACAGGTTCTCAATGGGGTTCAGATCAGGTGAACAAGGAGGCCATGTCATTAGATTTTCTTCTTTTATACCCTTTCTTGCCAGCCACGCTGTGGAGTACTTGGACGCGTGTGATGGAGCATTGGCCTGCATGAAAATCATGTTTTTCTTGAAGGATGCAGACTTCTTCCTGTACCACTGCTTGAAGAAGGTGTCTTCCAGGAACTGGCAGTAGGACTGGGAGTTGAGCTTGACTCCATCCTCAACCCGAAAAGGCCCCACAAGCTCATCTTTGATGATACCAGCCCAAACCAGTACTCCACCTCCACCTTGCTGGCGTCTGAGTCGGACTGGAGCTCTCTGCCCTTTACCAATCCAGCCACGGGCCCATCCATCTGTCCCATCAAGACTCACTCTCATTTCATCAGTCCATAAAACCTTAGAAAAATCAGTCTTGAGATATTTCTTGGCCCAGTCTTGACGTTTCAGCTTGTGTATCTTGTTCAGTGGTGGTCGTCTTTCAGCCTTTCTTACCTTGGCCATGTTTCTGAGTATTGCACACCTTGTGCTTTTGGGCACTCCAGTGATGTTGCAGCTCTGAAATATGGCCAAACTGGTGGCAAGTGGCATCGTGGCAGCTGCACGCTTGACTTTTCTCAGTTCATGGGCAGTTATTTTGCGCCTTGGTTTTTCCACACGCTTCTTGCAACCCTGTTGACTATTTTGAATGAAACGCTTGATTGTTCGATGATCACGCTTCAGAAGCTTTGCAATTTTAAGAGTGCTGCATCCCTCTGCAAGATATCTCACTATTTTTGACTTTTCTGAGCCTGTCAAGTCCTTCTTTTGACCCATTTTGCCAAAGAAAAGGAAGTTGCCTAATAATTATGCACACCTGATATAGGGTGTTGATGTCATTAGACCACACCCCTTCTCATTACAGAGATGCACATCACCTAATATGCTTAATTGGTAGTAGGCTTTCGAGCCTATACAGCTTGGAGTAAGACAACATGCATAAAGATGATGACGTGGTCAAAATACTCATTTGCCTAATAATTCTGCACTCCCTGTACATACTGCTACACTGGATATTATTGACTGCCAAAGACATTAGTAGCATTTCTACAAAGGATCGTGAGCAACTAATGCAAGAATGAGAGGTCTTGTTTTATCATGGTTTGTTATGTATACTAATCCTGGGTCCTGAGATATCACAATTCCATTATATCTGACACGTGAGGTCTATATCTGCAGATAGAGCTTGGTATACAGTATTTAGGTATAACAATGTGTTATTGGCCTCTGTGCCAGGGATCAGGGTAAGACTCCTCTAGACACAGTTTTTGAGCAGATTTATAGCAAGGATATGTAATTCTCCTGAAGAAAACACATCAGTTTATAAAGTAAGAGACACAATGTACTAGGTGCAGCCGCACGTCACATTACAGCCATGTCAGACTTTGGATAACACCCTGTGATTATACACTGTTCAAAATGAGATGAACTGGAAAGTTCTTATTTTTCTGTCATACAATTAAAAAGCATGTGTAGACATATTGTATTTTTTTTTTTGGGGGGGGGGGGGGCGTCTTTTTTTTTTTAAACATTTGATTAATGAACTTACAGCTTATAGTTTTAAATGTTACCATGTTTGGAAGCAGTGTCCTCTTAAGGAAAAGCTTCACCATCAGTTAGCAAAGCACTACATTCCTGAAGTATAAAGGGCAGACTGCGGCGGTGATTGTGTACAATGGAAGAGACAGAGTGTTGTGCTAATACAAGGCATGGCCCCGAGTACAAGATGCATTTAGGATAACGAGAGTCTGATTGTGTCCAGGTATTGTTAGGTGCACTATGAACCCTACCTGCAGGCAGAATACAGAGCCGCTGTAGTGAATAGAGGTTTGGATAAGTCAAGGTCTTCCTGTTGTGCTTGAGGGAGGTTGGCCTCATACCTACAATAGTAAAAGAACAATTGGAAGATACAGTGGCCAAAGACAGACTGTGAAAGTCTAGGGGTAAGAGATTATCAAGGTAAGAAAAAGATCTATAAGGATCGGGAAAAAAACATGGCCGGCATTACATGCATATAAACTAAAAAGAGTTTACAGTTTATGTAAACATCACAAGATTTTATATTCATGATGTGTATTTACTATAATAATAATAATAATAATAATAATAATAATAATAATAATAATAATAATAATAATAATAATAATAATAATAATAATAGAAACATGGACAACACTAGTGTGGGTATACCCAGTCTTTTTGCTTACTTGTGCCACTACAGATACATCTAAAGCATCAGTTTGTACCCACCCAAAAGGGCATGCCAAAAACAAAATGTCTGTCTGCTCTATCCATGCATACAGTGCCTTGCAAAAGTATTCACCCCCTTGACTTTTTACCTATTTTGTTACATTACAGCCTTAAGTTCAATGTTTTGTTGATCTGAATTTTATGTCATGGATCAGAACACAATAGTCTAAGTTGGTGAAGTGAAATGAGAAAGATATATATACATAAATCTATATTTTAGAAATAGAAAATTGGCATGAGCGTATGTATTCACCCCCTTTGTTATGAAGCCCACAAAAAGCTCTGGTGCAACCAATTCCCTTCAGAAGTCACATAATTAGTGAAATGATATCCACCTGTGTGCAATCTAAGTGTCACATGATCTGTCATTACATATACACACCTTTTTTGAAAGGCTCCAGAGGTTGCAACACCTAAGCAAGAGGCACCACTAACCAAACACTGCCATGAAGACCAAGAAACTCTCCAAACAAGGGACAATGTTGTTGAGAAGTACAAGTCAGGGTTATATATAAAAACATATCCAAATCTTTGATGATCCCCAGGAGCACCATCAAATCTATCATAACCAAATGGAAAGAACATGGCACAACAGCAAACCTGCCAAGAGACAGCCGCCCACCAAAACTCACAGACCGGGCAAGGAGGGCATTAATCAGAGAGGGAGCACAGAGACCTAAGGTAACCCTGGAGGAGCTGCAGAGTCCAACAGCAGAGACTGGAGTATCTGTACATAGGACGACAATAAGCCATACGCTCCATAGAGTTGGGCTTTATGGCAGAGTGGCCAGAAGAAAGCCATTACTTTAAGCAAAAAAACAAAATGGCATGAAAATGCATGTGGGAGACTCCCAAAATGTATGGAGGAAGGTGCTCTGGTCTGATGAGACTAAAAATTTACTTTTCAGCCAAAGAAAAGGCTATGTCTGGCGCAAACCCAACACATCACCCACAGAACACCATCCCCACAGTGAAACATGGCGGTGGCAGCATCATACTGTGGGGATGTTTTTCAGCAGCCGGGACGGGGAAACTGGTCAGAGCTGAGGGAAAGATGGATGGTGCTAAATACCAGGATATTCTTGTGCAAAACCAGTACCACTCTGTGCATGATTTGAGGCTAGGACGGAGGTTCACCTTCCAGCAGGACAATGACCCCAAACACACTGCTAAAGCAACACTTGGGTGGTTTAAGGGGAAACATGTAAATGTGTTGGAATGGCCTAGTCACAGCCCAGACCTCAATCCAATAGAAAATCTGTGGTCAGACTTAAAGATTGCTGTTCACAAGCGCAAACCATCCAACTTGAAGGAGCTGGAGCAGTTTTGCAAGGAGGAATGGGCAAAAATCCCAGTGGTAAGATGTGGCAAGCTCATAGAGACTTATCCAAAGCGACTTGGAGCTGCGATTGCCGCAAAAGGTGGCTCTACAATGTATTGACTTTAGGGGGTGAATAGTTATGCACATTGACTTTTTCGGTTATTTTGTCCTATTTTTATTTATTGTGAAGAAAACAACAAACATCTTCAAAGTTTTGGGCATGATCTGTAAATTAAATGATGCAAATCCTTGCTAATTTCAGGTTGTGAGGCAACAACACACGAGAAATGCCAAAGGGGTGAATACTTTGCAAGGCACTGTAGGTTTGCCTCACAGATTATCAAAAAACAGACAAGATATATAAATAAAAAAATGCAGCTTTTGCTGACCTGTTAAGTATTTTGGACGCAGTGCTTACAGCCTCCATGCAGCCATACTGAACGGCAAGGTCCCTAATACCCAGCTTGGCATCCACACCTAGCAAGCACTCAAATGACTTTAGGCAGCTCTGATACACTTGCTTGTTTAGTCCAGATAACCGGACCAAATAATCCTGGAAATAGAAAATTGTTAATTGCATTATTTTAAAAAAAAAAGGGATTCTTCAGGTTTTTTAGTTTTATATTAATATTTTACCTAGACTAATGTTATTCTTCATGTAATTGTTATAGAAGTAAGTGAAATGTAAATTTTAAGTAGCCTACAGAGTAATATTCTCAGTTCTCTCTCACTCCAAACTACCAAGCTGTGATGCAAGGACAGGCTCACATGGGTGGTACTTCACACTACCAGTGTAATGCTACTGAGACGCACAGCATGTCACCATCTGTAAACAGCATGACCCTGGTAGTTTGAAACCCCTCTCCAATGTGGGCATGGCCTTAGATCACATCTGTGCAACATGGCCGCATGCATGGAGATAAGAACCAGAGATGCGCCACAACCGGAGAAACTTAAATTACTTCTGAGAAGCTACAGAGTAAGTGAAAATTGTACATAACCAAGGAGCATGAAATTAATCAGCCTAGTTATAACATTCATATAAAAAGAAGAATCATTACCCAAAGATCACCTTTAAAATTAAATTATATCAATTTATGGAAGAAGAGGGATCATGGAAAGTTTTGTTGGTAGGAAGCATTGTTCTTATTCATTTTTGAATAAAGGCATATTAAAGCGAGGCGGGTTATGAATGCATCCTGTATTTTTGCATTAAAAAAAAAACCTTTTCCAGGTGATGTTTACACTTTCAGGATTGAGCTAGGCTTCTCAGGGTATGATTTTGTAGAAGTGTTCCCAGTCCATGTGAGCATGTACAGATATGCAGCCATAGCCAATCAGCAATGCTGAATGCAGCCAGCATAGATGACTGTTACACTGGGTAGTCAAAGGACCATAAAATCGATATTGAAGTAAAAATGCTTGAGTGGTTACATGGTTGTTTTTTAGTCATACACCCTCCTTGATAAATTCAGGCAAATTATAATTGTACTGAAACCCAACATTTCAACTTCTTCCTATTCTAATTTGTCTTCTAGGCGAATGAGCCTTTATGCTCGAATTATGGTCCTGCAATGACCTGCAAGAGCCAGTCATGGACTCTGTGCATGTGTCTGAGTGAATGCATGCAATTTACTGGTGCTGGGAGGAGCTAATGGGGCAATTTACTGGGGCTGGGAGGAGCTAATGGGGCAATTTACTGGGGCTGGGAGGAGCTAATGGGGCAATTTACTGGGGCTGGGAGGAGCTAATGGGGCAATATCACCTGGATGCAGGTAAAACAATCAGATCTTGTCCGCGGTATTACAGAATTCTAAAGGAAAGCTGCAGCATAATCGCCAGGCGAAAAAGATACAATGTATTAGTTATGCTGATTTTCTCTGGGATTTTCAGGGGGTGTCAACATTGATAGAAAACAGTTTGTAAATGCAAGAAATAAAGCAAACTTGAGGGTTTAAATGTTTGATTTGGTATTTTTTAATAAACTAATTCTCCTCTATCAGATGCATTAATAACTCCGCTCACTGGAATATGCCACCCGCATAATAACCTTCTAACCCATCTATTCAATCCATGATATACGCAAATAAAAATCATAGTTATTCGTCATTACAGCTTTAGTCATATCTCACATTTTTGTATAGTGTAATTTATCTTGACATATACAACAAATACCTAGTGTGTAAATTACATTCTGTAGGACAAAGAAAACTCTTGGATAATAGCGACTTAGCCCTGTGACGTTACCTTGTCCACCGGGTGCTTGAGAGAGTTGGCCGCGAGCTGCAGACACATCACGGCATTACTGGTTGCTGTGGTACGTCCAGCAAGACCTGTGCACTTCACCTGGGCCAGGCGCAGGTATTCTTCAGCTTTCCTAATAATTACAGTGGGAAGTATAGGACATTACTCAGCAGGTACTTGCACAGCCCCTTCTGGATCACTATCTTGTCGTGGTGAAGGGGCTTGTGTACCGCAATGCAGCTGTGAGCTGTACTATGTAGGGTCACGCAAGGTGGGCATAGCATAGAGGTACGTCAATTCGGGGTCCACTGGAAAAGGAACTGGCAAGCCACTCCGATATCATTGCTCCTCTCTGGGAGCGCGCACTCTCTCTACCCTCCTGATCCTCTCCCCAGGTGCTGTCTCTAACCCCCCCGCCCCTGTTCCTCTCCCCAGGTGCTTTCTCTAACCCCCCCCCCTGCTCCTTTCCCCAGGTGCTTTCTCTAACCCCCCCCCTGCTCCTTTCCCCAGGTGCTTTCTCTAACCCCCCCCCTGCTCCTTTCCCCAGGTGCTTTCTATAACCCCCCCCCCCCCCGCTCCTTTCCCCAGGTGCTTTCTCTAACCCCCCCCCCCGCTCCTTTCCCCAGGTGCTTTCTCTAACCCCCCCCCCCCGCTCCTTTCCCCAGGTGCTTTCTCTAACCCCCCCCCCCCCCGCTCCTTTCCCCAGGTGCTTTCTCTAACCCCCCCCCCCCCCGCTCCTTTCCCCAGGTGCTTTCTCTAACCCCCCCCCCCGCTCCTTTCCCCAGGTGCTTTCTCTAACCCCCCCCCCCCCGCTCCTTTCCCCAGGTGCTTTCTCTAACCCCCCCCCCCGCTCCTTTCCCCAGGTGCTTTCTCTAACCCCCCCCCCCCCCGCTCCTTTCCCCAGGTGCTTTCTATAACTCCCTCCCCCTGCTCCTTTCCCCAGGTGCTTTCTATAACTACCCCCCCCCTGCTCCTTTCCCCAGGTGCTTTCTCTAACCCCCCCCCCTGCTCCTTTCCCCAGGTGCTTTCTCTAACCCCCCCCCCTGCTCCTTTCCCCAGGTGCTTTCTCTAACCCCCCCCCCCTGCTCCTTTCCCCAGGTGCTTTCTCTAACCCCCCCTACCCCCCCCTGCTCCTCTCCCCATGCACTTTCTCTACCCCCCTCCTGCTCCTCTCCCCATGCTCTCTCTCTCTACCCCCCTCCTCCTCCTCTCCCAATGCTCTCTCTCTCTACCCCCCTCCTCCTCTCCCCATGCTCTCTCTCTACCCCCCTCCTCCTCTCCCCATGCTCTCTCTCTACCCCCCTCCTCCTCTTCCCATGCTCTCTCACTCTCCTCCCCCGGCACTCGATCCCTATCAACCCCCCTGCTCCTCTCCCCAAACTCGTAAGCGCGCTCTCACCCCCTGCTCATCAGCCTCTCCTCTCACCGTATAATGTTGCTAGATGTCAGGCCCAGTTTCGGTGCCAGTCTCCTCAGTGTCTCCAGGTCCATATCTATTTCTTAGCACCGTCACCTCAGGTCCTGACTTTCGCGGCAAAACCTCTGCAAACTATATGATTGGTCCTTCTTGCCACGCCTACATACGTTCTGATTGGCTGTTCATCGCTTACGTTCCCAATGAAGTTGGAACCAGAGTTAGAACGTCATCACGTAATAGAACGTGCTGGGTGGGCTGGATACAGTAACCCTTAATATGCTGAGACCAAACTGCAGGGTTACACTGCTGGGTAAATTATAAAATTATATATAAAAACAGCAAGTCTGTCATTAATTTAGAGATATTAGATGTAAAATAAAATCACTGAAATGTTTTATTACTTCCATGTATCATATAATAGCGTACTATGTATTTATATAATGCATTACCTTACCATTTATAATGTATTTATACATAGTATTCATCACATATATAGTTGTGGTAATGGGCTTGCGCAAGTGCAATTAGCACCGAAGGCGCTCATCCTTAGCTTGACGGGCTGCAATGAGCGCCAAAGGCGCTTGTCGCGAGACCCGTAACATAGAGGGGGGTCTGGGTTACGAGTTATAGGTTTGAAAAAAATTACGGGTTTAACGGCCGCCATTGTTTTCAAGCACGTAACTCGGATGCCGTCAGAAGACACCAATTAATTAAAAAATTAAACAGTAAACTGAAGCACATAGGGGGGAGAAAGACACAGGGGAGGGAGAGGGTGGAAAGAGACACAGGGGAGGGAGAGGGTGGAAAGAGACACAGGGGAGGGAGAGGGTGGAAAGAGATATGGGGGAGGGAGAGGGTGGGACAGAGACACAGGGGAGGGAGAGAGTGGAAAGAGACACAGGGGAGGGAGAGGGTGGAAAGAGACACAGGGGAGGGAGAGGGTGGAAAGAGATATGGGGGAGGTAAGGGGGGGGGGACACTGAGGTGAGCGGGGAGGGGAAATAAGGGGGTAAAAAAAAAACATGGGAGCGAGAGAGGGCAAAGAGACAAGGGATGGAGAGAGCGGGAAACAGACACACAAGAGGGAGAGAGGGGGAAACACACAGAAGGGAGAGGGGGAACGAGACACAGGGGTGAGAGAGTGGGGAGAAGCTCGGAATGAGCGCTCATTGCAAGGCCCGGAAAGTAGAGGGGGGGAGAGCCTTGCAATGAGCACTGAAGGCGCTCATTTCGGTGCTTGCGAAGAGAGCCAAAGTCGCGCATTACGGGACGCGAAAGTTGAAGGTTGGCTGAGGCCTGCAATGAAGCCTGTAAAGTAGAGGGGGGGAGAGGCTTGCAATAAGCGCCGAAGGTGCTCATCGCGAGGCACGCAAGTTAGAGGGGGGGAAAGCCTCGCATTGTGTGGCAAACAGCATTGCCAGGCTACACATTTTATTGCTGTCATTTTTGACGGGCACGTCGCGGGTATATATATTATACATTCTACTCTGCAATACATTGTACTACATATCTGTTCATTTAGATTTTATAATATTGTATGCTAAAAATGTGTAATATGATAACACACTATCCCTCTATCTCTCTATCTATCTATCTATCTATATACACACCACTATCTTATGTAGATATTTAGTTCAGTATATGTATAGAGAGATAAAATAGTGTTTTTATAATTATATATAGTGTACTATAATCTTTATTATATAGTACACTATATCATAAACTATAATATGCTATAATCTACATAATATGGAAAACTCTACATATAAAATGAAATTTTACTATCTTAAGTAGATACATATATAATTGTGAGCATGCAGGCTGTTGTTAACGCTGCGGGCTCACGGAATTTACGGAGTTACGAAACCAAAATACAAGACACGTTACGACCCATTACGACCTCGCAAAAAACGGCCGAAACCCACACACATGAAAACATGAAAAACACAATAAATACACACAGCACATACATAAAAAGCTTACCTACAGCAAGAGGGAGCATCCAGGACCTCGAAAACTGAACTTAAACCTCAATTTAACTCCAAATAAAAGTTTAGACACACAAAAATCCCCTAAAGTAGGAGAAAAAAATGGCTGCCGAAAAAAAAAAAAAAACGAGGCTACAGCAGTCTAAAGACGCAAAACACCACCAAACACCTACGGATTTTCCGAAAAAGACATACGAGATCCGAAAACAAGGACGCAACTCGTGCGACCCCAAAAACATTAGAAACACAATAAATACACACAACAAACACATAAAAAGCTTACACACAGCAAGAGGGGGCACCCAGGACCTCTGCAAGTGAAGTTACACCTCCATTTAAGTCCAAATTTCGAAGTTTAGACACCGGAAAATCACCTAAGCGAGAGAAAAAATGGCCGCCGAACAAAACGAAAACGAGGCTAAAGGACCCTAAACACGCAAAACACCACCAAACACCTACGGATTTTCCTGAAAAAGTCGAACGACATCCGAAAAATCACCCACAGCCGCATACCACACATTAGCCGCCATTTTAGAACACTAACTTATACAATCCGGAAGTACACAGCTACACTAACGGATTTGCCTCGAGCACGCACACTATTACACTACACACAATAATGGCGCTTATACAGCAGCTCCACAGCACTGATGCTGCAGCAACATGAAAACAGATTGCCAGCTCTTCAACACAATGCTTCCTGCATATCCTACTTCACAATAGGTAAAGTATATTAATTTGTTATTTTATAAATTATTCATTGCCATACCCAAAAAAAACACCAACGCTGCTCATAGCACACAAACGCCAAGAGCCTCGCAATGAGCGCCAGAGGCGCTCAGCGCGAGGCTCGCAATGAGTGCCAAAGGATCTTAAAACACCACCAAAATTAATTTCGCATGCAAACAACATTACCTGCCTTACAATCTTATTGCCGTCATTTTTTGACGTGCAAGTCGCTAGTAATATATAATGTGTATAATCCATCCTTGGCTTTGCATAAAGGCTGTGTAATGCAGCGGGCATAAGCTTAAAGAAAGCCATGTTTGAAATGGGCTATGGATTGAAGAACGAGGCATTTGTGGTCACATTTGCATGTCCCTGCTCAGCTTCCCAGAATGCAGTGTAATAACTGTTTCTCAGAATTCTAAGCAGGAAGGTTTTTTTTTAAACTTATTTTAGACATTCAAATGGGAACACAGATGTACTATTTATTTACTCTTTATATATATATACTAGCAACTTGACGGCAACAACATTTTAAGCCAGGCAATACTGTTGGCCACACAATGCAAGGCTATGGCCCCTCTGAGCACCTTCGGCACGCATTGTGAGCCCCGCACTGAACTCCTTTGGCGCTCATTGCACGCCTCTCTCCCCGTGTACTTTGCAGGCCTTGCGATGAGTGCCTTCGACGCTCATCACAAGCCCTGCAATGAGCGGCTTTGCCACTCATTGCCGTGTTTGTCAAGCCGCAACTTTCCTGCTATGCAATGACCATCTTCGGCGCTCATGGCAAACTTCTCCCCCCGTGTAGTTTAGGGGCCTCGCAACGAGTGTTACTGATGTCGGTTAAGTATTACTGACTTGGGCTGCAGTTGCCCGCAAAAGCGGGACGACAACTCACAGTATGACAAAAAAATGTGATATGTATACAGGGCCTTGCAAAAGTTTTCACCCCCCTTGACATTTTTTGCGTTTTGTTGCCTCACAACCTGGAATTAACATGGATTGTTTGAGGGTTTGCATAATTTAATTTACAGAACATGCCAGAGCTTTGAAGATATTTTTTATTTTATTTTTTATTGTGAAGCAAACAACAAATAGGACAAAATAACAGAAAAAGTCAGTGTGCATAACTATTCACCCCCCTAAAGTCAATACTTTGTAGAGCCACCTTTTGCAGCAATCACAGCTCCAAGTCACTTTGGATAAGTCTCTATGAGCTTGCCACATCTTACCACTGGGATTTTTGCCCATTCCTCCTTGCAAAACTGCTCCAGCTCCTTCTAGTTGGATGGTTTGCGCTTGTGAACAACAATCTTTAAGTCTGACCACAGATTTTCTATTGGATTGAGGTCTGGGCTGTGACTAGGCCATTCCAACACATTTACATGTTTCCCCTTAAACCCCCCAAGTGTTGCTTTAGCAGTGTGTTTGGGGTCATTGTCCTGCTGGAAGGTGACCCTCCGTCCTAGCCTCAAATCACACACAGAGTGGTACAGGTTTTGCTCAGGAATATCCCTGTATTTAGCACCATCCATCTTTCCCTCAACTCTGACCAGTTTCCCAGTCCCAGCTGCTTAAAAACATCCCCACAGCATGATGCCGCCACCACGTGTTTCACTGTGGGGATGGTGCTCTTTGGGTGATGTGATGTGTTGGGTTTGCGCCAGACATAGCGTTTTCTTTGATGGCCAAAAAGTTCAATTTTAGTCTCATCAGACCAGGGCATCTTCCTCCATACATTTTGGGAGTCTCCCACAGGCCTTTTCACAACCTCAAAACGTGCCATTTTGTTTTTTGCTGAAAGTAATGGTTTCTTCTGGCCACTCTGCCATAAAGCCCAACTCTATGGAGCGTACGGCTTATTGTCGTCCTATGTACAGATACTCCAGTCTCTGCTGTTGAACTCTGCAGCTCCGCCAGGGTTACCTTAGGTCTCTGTGCTGCCTCTCTGATTAATGCCCTCCTTGCCCGGTCCGTGAATTTTGGTGGGTGTCCGTCTCTTGGCAGGTTTGCTGTTGTGCCATGTTCTTTCCATTTGGTTATGATAGATTTGATGGTGCTCCTGGGGATCATCAAAGATTTGGATATTTTTTTATAACCTAACCCTGACTTGTACTTCTTAACAACATTGTCCCTTACTTGTTTGAAGAGTTCCTTGGTCTTCATGGCAGTGTTTGGTTAGTGGTGCCTCTTGCTTAGGTGTTGCAGCCTTTCAAAAAAGGTGTGTATATGTAATGACAGATCATGTGACACTTAGATTGCACAGAGGTGGACATCATAACACTAATTATGTGACTTCTAAAGGTAATTGGTTGCACCAGAGCTTTTTATGGGCTTCATAACAAAGGGGGTGAATACATACGCACATGCCAATTTTCTGTTTTCTATTTTTAAAAAATAGTTTTATGTATATATTTTTCTCATTTCACTTCAACTAAGACTATTGTGTTCTGATCCATCACATAAAATTCAGATTAACAAACATTGAACATAAGGCTGTAATTTAACAAAATAGGTAAAAAGTCAAGGGGGTGAATACTTTTGCAAGGCACTGTATATGTGTGTGTATTATTATATATATATATATAAATATATATGTTGTTTTCTAGAATCCTTGAAGCAAGCCCTTTATAGAGATACATTATACTTTGGAAACATATTGAGGAACTAGAAGTATAGGTACTAGGTCCAAGGCTTGTGGGACATTTTTGGGACATTATTATTATTATCATCCTTTATTTGTAATGCGCAAACTTATTCCGTAGAGCTATACAGGATTAAGTTCAAGTCAAAAACAATATTAACACAATGCAAAAAATGGGCTTGCCCCTGATAGTATTATAGTATAGTATTTCAAATATATCAAACAGTATAATATATGAAAGTGAGGCTTTTGCAAAAAAATACAATCATTGTGTAGATGCACATATAACTTTACTGACATCTACTTGATTATAACTTCAGAGAGTGAGGTTCATCTGGTTTGCCTATGATAATACTGCATTAAACATCTATATAAATGGTTCTCGACAGCCGGCCTCAGGGACCTTATCTGCTGGTCCTCAGGGACAAAGAGGGATGAGGAGAGTCAAACACATTAAACATATTATGATTTGTTGATAAGTTTAATATCTTAAAATATACTCTGTTCAAATCAGTGTAAAACAAATGAAAATCTAGAATCCCACATTGTAATGCTATTACAAAATGTTCTAGATCAGAAAGTCAGGCATCATGAGCATGGAGGGTAACAGTCAGTCACCATGAGCATTGGAAGGTAACCAGTCGGTCCCCATGAGCATTGTATGGTAACCAGTCGGACCCCATGAGCATTGGAAGGTAACCAGTCTGTCCCCATGAGCATTGGATGGTAACCAGTTGGTCCCCATGAGTATTTGATGGTAACCAGCCGGTCTCCATTAGCATTGAAAGATTACCAGTCTGTCCCCTGAGCATTGGTAGGTAACCAGTCTGTCCCCTGAGCATTGGAAGGTAACTAGCCTGTTCCTGTAATGATTGAAAGGTAACCAATTGGTCTCCATGAGCAATAGAAGATTACCAGCCCATTCACATTGGAAGGTAACCAACTGGTCTATATGAGCATCAGAAGGTCACCAGCAGGATCCCATGAAAACTGAAAGGTAACCAGATATCGATATGAGCAAAGAGAGTAACTAGCTAGTCCCCTATGAGCAATGGAAGGTATCAGGATGTTGCTATGAGCATGGATGTTAACCAGCCGATTCCTGTTATCATTGGAAGGTATCCAGATGGTTCCATGAGCATTGGAAGGTATAGAGATGGTCAACATGAGCACTGGAAGGTATCCAAATAGTATCAAATAGTCGGAATGAACATTGGAAGGTATCCAAATAGTCGGAATGATCTTCATGAGCAGTGTAAGGTATCCAGCCGATCCCTATGAAAACTGGATGATAACCAGCTAGTCCCCATGAACATTGGAAGGTAACTAGCCACTCCCCATGAGTATTGGAAGGTCAATAGCTGATCCCCATGAGCACTGGATGGTAACCAGCTAGTCACCATGAGCTCTGGATGGTAAGCAGCCAGCCACCATGAGCATTGGAAGGTAACTGGACGTTCTCCATGAGCATTGGAAGGTCACCAGCTGATCCCCATGAGCACTGGATGGTAACCAGCTAGTCACCAGGAGCTCTGGATGGTAGACAGCCAGCCACCATGAGCATTGGAAGGTATCCAGCTGATCCCCATGAACATTGGATGGTAACAATCAGTCACCATGAACATTGGAAGGTAACCAGCCAGAAGCCATGCGCATTGGAAGATAACCAGCCAGTCCAGATATCATAACTGAGAGGCTCTGTTCTATATACAAATGTATTACATTATATTATCATATACTACTGGTATCTCCATCAGTAGTTAATAATGAATTATGTTACAAAGTTAGATTACAGTAAGTAGTACTTTTGTGTCCGCATTTGGCCGTCTAAAAATAAGTTTATAAACATATTTATTTTTCTGCATCTCAAGCAATACAGTTGTTGCATTGCCTTCTGGGAGAAATAGCTGTGGACATGCAATTGTTGTAACACAGCTTTCATGCATAGCATAGGATGGATTTGCACCAGTTAGTATACAAAGTCAGTTTAGGTAGAGATTAGGTGCTGACCCTACTCAGTCACAGTGTCCCAAGGAGGGGTCAGGAGCTGGAGCTTGTGAAATAAGTAAATAGCAGAGGGCAGGATTTATTTGAACAGCTAATATTCAGATGGTTTACACAACTATTACTGTTTTACATCTTTATCACAATTGTAATATATGGTACATTTATATGAAAGATTAGACATAGAGACATGTAAATATGGATATATGCTGTGTACTAGCCCCTGCCACTTGGTATTGTTTGTGTCACTGGCATGATGGAATTATGACCATGTAATCTGATCTGTGGGTTCCCTGGTGGTCCAGTGGTTAGGGTTCGGTGCTCTCACCGCTGCGACCATGGCTTCAGGGTGGTGTGACCTCTTGGTTCACTTACTGGAATCGAATCCAGGTCGCAGTTGTGAAAGCACCGAATCCTAAAAACACAGATGAACAGCTGATGGAAACCCTACATTACACGTCCTCTGAAATTTATTTCAGTTCATTAATCTGGCAATGGCAGATTATACAGCGCTCGTCATCCATTTTTGTGTTTTGTTTTTAGTTAATTTTCTTAAAATATAGTTTATTTTGCAGACAAAACATTGTATAATGTATTCAACTTTCTCTTTTAAATACATTATAGAAATGATTGGCCTACAGTGTTCCTTTAATTGTGTATGTTTTGTGCAGCTCACATCACCAGACTTCTCTAACATAGACTTTTTAAATTAAAGGGACACGGTCACCCCAACAGGAAGGTGATTTTTTTTAGAGAGCATTAAAAACTGGCTATAGATTGTACTAGCAGTTTTCCTCTACAGTAAATATTTTCTGAACTTTTTGGAACTAGTTACTTGCCTGTTATAAATGACAGTGCCATGCCCTCAATGTACCCCCTCTCTCTCTATGCCCTCTCTCTGTGATCTCGCACTCACTGTGCCCTCTGTCCCTCTCCATACTCTATGCCCTATCTCTATATATAATCTCTTTGCCCTCTCTCTGTGCTTTCTGTGCCCTCTCTCTCTGGGCCCTCTGTCACCTCTCTCCGTGCTTTCTGTGCCGTCTCATTGCCCTATGTCTCTCTCTCTGTACTCTCTGTGCCCTCTCTGTCTTTGTTACCTCTCTCTGTGCTTTCTGTGCCCGCTGTCTCTCTCTATGCTCTCTGCCCTCTCTCTCTGTGCCCTGTCTCTGCCCTCTCTCTGTGCCCTTTGTCTCTCTCTGTCTCTGCCCCTTCTCTCTCTCTGTGATTTCTGTGTCCTCTTTGTGCCCTCTGTCTCTCTCTATGCTCTGTCTCTGCCCACTCTGTGTGCTTTCTGTGCCCTGTCTCTGTCATCTCTCTCTGTGGGCTTTATGTGCCTGTCTCTCTCTATGCTCTGTCTCTGCCCTCTGTGCCCTGTCTCTGCCATCTCTCTCTGTGCCCTCTCTGTGTGCTTTATGTGCCCTCTGTCTCTCTCTCTGCCCACTCTCTCTCTCTGTGATTTCTGTGCCCTGTCTCTGCCCTCTGTCTGTGACCTCTTACTGTGCTTTATGTGCCCTCTGTCTCTCTCTCTCTCTCTGTGTTTTCTGTGTCCTGTCTCTGCCCTCTGCCTGTGACCTCTCTCTGTGCTTTCTGTGCCCTCTGTCTCTCTCTATGCCCTGTCTCTGCCCACTCTGTGTGCTTTCTGTGCCCTGTCTCTGTCATCTCTCTCTGTGTGCTTTATGTGCCCTGTCTCTGCCATCTCTCTCTGTGCCCTCTCTGTGTGCTTTATGTGCCCTCTGTCTCTCTCTCTGCCCACTCTCTCTCTGTGATTTCTGTGCCCTGTCTCTGCCCTCTGTCTGTGACCTCTCTCTGTGCTTTCTGTGCCCTCTGTCTCTCTCTCTGTGCTTTCTGTGCCACCTGTCTCTCTCTCTCTCTCTCTGTGCCCTGTCTCTGCCCTCTGTATGTGACCTCTCTCTGGGCTTTCTGTGCCCTCTTTCTCTGATCCCTCTCTCTCTCTGTGCCCTCTGTCTCTGTCACCTCTCTGTGTGCTTTCTGTGCCTTGCCTCTGCCATCTGGCCCTCTCTCTGTGCCCTCTGTCTCTCTCTGTGCTTTGTGTGCCCTGTCTCTCTCTCTGTGCCCTCTGTCTGTCACCTCTCTCTGTGCTTTCTGTGCCGTCTTTCTCTCTGCCCTCTCTCTGTGCCCTCTGTCACCTCTCTCTCTCTCTGTGCTATATGTGCCCTGTCTCTGCCCTCTCTCTCTGCCCTCTGTTACCTCTCTCTGGGCTCTCTGTCACTCTCTGTGCCCTTTGTCACCTTTCTCTGTGGCCTCTGTCTCTCTCTCTCTATGCTCTGTCTCTACCCTCTCTCCGTGCTTTATGTGCCCTGTCTCTGCCATCGCTCTCTCTGTGCCCTGTCTCTGTTACCTCTCTCTGTGCTTTCTGTGCCCTCTCTCTCTGCCCTGTCACCTCTCTCTGTGCTCTGTCCTCTCTCTCTCTGTGTGCTTTATGTGCCCTGTCTCTGCCCTCTCTCTCTCTTTGTGCCCGTTACCTCTCTCTCTCTGTGCTCTGTTACCTCTCTCTGTGCTTTCTGTGCCCTCTATCTCTCTCTGTGCTCTGTCTCTGCCCTCTGTGATTTATATGCCCTCTCTCTGTGCTCTGTCTCTGCCCTCTGTGCTTT
Source organism: Discoglossus pictus (assembly GCA_027410445.1). Lineage (NCBI taxonomy): Eukaryota > Metazoa > Chordata > Amphibia > Anura > Alytidae > Discoglossus > Discoglossus pictus. Next base: position 40,247,607 of record CM050176.1, on the reverse strand, counting down.
ATGTGCCCTGTCTTTGCCCTCTCTCTCTCTGTGCCCTATCTCTGTGCTCTCTGTCTCTGTGCTTTATGTGCCCTGTCTCTGCCCTCTATCTATGTGCCCTCTCTGTGTCCTCTGTCTCTGTTACCTCTCTGTGCCCTGTCTTCTCTCTCTGTGTCCTCTGTCTCGGTTACCTCTCTGTGTGTCCTCTGTCTCTGTTACCTCTCTGTGTGTCCTCTGTCTCTGTTACCTCTCTGTGTGCCCTCTGTCTGTTACCTGTCTGTGTGTCCTCTGTCTCTGTTACCTCTCTGTGTGCCCTCTGTCTGTTACCTGTCTGTGTGTCCTCTGTCTCTGTTACCTCTCTGTGTGCCCTCTGTCTGTTACCTCTCTGTGTGCCCTCTGTCTCTGTTACCTCTCTGTGTGCCCTCTGTCTGTTACCTCTCTGTGTGCCCTCTGTCTCTGTTACCTCTCTGTGTGCCCTCTGTCTCTCTCTCTCCTTTGTCTCGTTCTCTCTATGTTCTCTGCCCTTTCTCTGGTTCTCATTCAATTGCAATTTTGCCAATTGAATAGGGCTCTATATAAGCACATAACATATTTTTTGACGTAAGTTTTTAGTTAGTGAAGACCTTAATTTTGGATAGAAGTTCAGTAACTAAAAAGTTCTGTATAAAAAATATGTTATGTGCTTATATAGAGCCCTATTCAATTGGCCAACTCACAATTGAATGAGGCTCTCTGTGAGCTTTCTGTGCCGATTGACTTTAGAAACAAATAGATAACACAACATTCTTTCATGAACTTTTACAATAACCTAAAACAACTTGATTTAGCGTGTCAGAGTCCAATTAATGGCATATTGATTTCTCTGGCCCCCAGATTCTGCCATTATAGATGCACCCCACCATATAATTGTAGCTGACACCCCCTCATTGCTCCCCAGCCCAGCTAAGACAGTCCCATGTGGGAGGGGCCCCGCAGGAGCTCATTAATCTCTTGGGCCTCTCCCCTGTGCCAGCTTAGGCACAAACAGGTTAAATACACATTCTTGCAGCAACGACCAGGGATGAGTTTAACTCGGCGCTGATTGGTTGAAGAGCCTTTCAATCTGCCCGTGCCTTAGCCAATCATCCCTTTGTACTGCGGAAGTCCTGTGAGTTGACCAATAGCAGGCTCTGTGACCTACAGGAGGGTGGGACCGTGTCACATGACTGGAAGCAGCTCTTAGTGCTGGCAGAGGAGATACCATGGTGAGAGCGGGCCTGGGGAGTGGGGGATAGTGTGAGGGGACATGGGTGAGAGAAGGAGGAAGAGATAGAGAGGGGACTAGGGAAGGTGAGAGGGCAGAGAGGCCTGGGGAGAGGACGTGGGCCTGGGAGGGATGATAAAGAGTGCACCCCCAGCAATGTGTGCAGAGACTGGGAAAAATATATATATTTATCTATCTGTATATTCTATGTATATCTATCTACACTCTGTAACGTTTATATATATATATATATATATATATATATATATATATATATATATATATATACCAGCATTAACTGCTCCTCCCACTAATGTGACTATATATATATATATATATATATATATATATATATATATAGCATTGGGAGAGATATACCATATGTTTTATTATATATAATAATATAATATTATGTTTACATGTGTACATACAATATAATGTGTGATACATACCAACAGGGGTGTAGGAGCCAGAATATTTCTGGGTGGGGGTGGGATACAGCTCATTGTATACACAGGCCATAAAATAGCATTTATTTTTTTATATATAAAATCTGGGGGGATTTGTCCCCCCAGTTCCTACACCCATGGGTACCAACATAATGTATGTATTAAAGCAGGGATGTCAAATGAATCTAAAACTTAGGAGCCAGCAAGTTAGTTAGGAGTCAGACAAACAATATTTAGGAGCCAGGATATGAACTGCATGTAGAAATGTATGTTTAATAACTAAAAGGTTAGGAGCCAGCAATAATATTATAGGCGCTGTGGCTCCTGGGATTTGTCAAGCTTTGCATTATAGCTTATAATATATGTTATACACCAATAGGAAATGCCTCTCCATGTAATATGTTCAGTGATCTATACATACATGAGCGGCCCTTACCAATAACATGTGTATACTGAGTCATGTGTATACCATACATACATACATACATACATGCATGCACACCCCTTATAATGTAGGAATTATAGTTTATAATGTATATTAAATACATACCTAAACTGGCATTCCTAGTAATATATGTATGTATAGCATGATTGAGTAATGTATATGTATACTGTGTGATATACACTATAGTGTCTTGTCATAATGTATGAATTATAGCTTATAATGTATATCTAAAAAAAAAACAATAATAAAATAATGTTATTATGTCTTAATAGGTACTGCCCCTCCATATAATATACAATCATGAACTGCTCCTTCTAGCAATATATATTATTATGTGTAATATATACACTAATATGTAATGTACACCACATAACATATAAAATATAGCTTATGTGTTTTAAAACCATGTTGGACTGTTAGCAGTTAAAGAGGCAGCAATATATATATGTTATAGTTCATACATTATACAGGGCAGACTGTATATGTCACTATAATAATTGCCAGTGTTGGTCCCGTTTCGATATGGGTCACACAAGGTTAAAAACTTGCAGCCCTCGCGAGGCGAGCAGTTGACGCTCGACTGCGAGATAATTGCGTCCCTCGCAAAGCGAGCCGTTGACGCCCGACCGCGAAGCCCGTGGCTGCAATGAGCACCATCGCAAGGCCCGTGGGATTTAGCGAGGGCCGCAAAATTACGGCCCGTAGCAATTAGGACCCGAAGCACTTAGATGAACTGTGGGCCTCGCAAAATTATGACTTTAATGGCCGAACCACCAAACTGACAAGACCATCAAACATGCCTCAAATTTACTTAAACACACACAGCACAAGGGGAGAGCCAGGGAGCCTGTGAATGAGGTTGCAAGTTAATTTGAGGCATATTTGCCATTTTTTCACGATCAAAAATCGGCTAAGTGAGAAAAAAAAATGTCTGCCAAAAAAACGTAAACACAACAAAAATGAGGCCGAAGGACGTAAAAACGAGCCCTAAACAGTAACACTTAACCCAAGCCAGTAACACTCATTGCGAGGCCCCTAGACTACATGAGGAACAGCCTCGCAATGATTGCCGAAGGTAATCAGAGGGCCCATAGCCTCGCATTGTGTGGCAAACGGCATTGACAGGCTTAACATTTTTTCCCCGTCATTTTTGACGGGCAAGTTACTAGTATATGTATATCTATATATCGTTTTTTTGCATTTTACATCATATTGTTTGTTATTTATGCCAGAATGTGTAATTTAACAACACCTTACCCCTAAACCACCTCCACTGACCACTTCTCTCTAAACGTTTTGATGCTCTATATTTTTCTCATTTGTGACACTAGAAGCAATCAAAGAAACCTTATTAAATACCCCAAGAACCTTATGAATACCTGTTGAGAGGTCATTGATCATATTATTTTTTTAATATATTATAATATTTTTTTTTGCCTATTTATTAGAAGATGCATGTAGAAAGAAGTTAAACCTAGGCAGATATATGTTAATGTGGAGAAGGTGAGGTCAGACGAGCTTCTCTGCACACACTGTATTCAGAATTTGTAAAGAATGTATGTGTTGTACCACTTTGTATATTCTAATTATTATTTTATTTGTAGCATTCTAGTAAATTCTGTAACACTAGGGGCACAATAAGAACAGCGAAAATGTGTACATCCATTCAAAGTCAGTGTAAAGAAGATAGAACATTGTACGTATACATTGGTACATGAGGATGAGACATTAAGAGGTATCGCACATATAGTTGTGGACCAAGAACATTGGTCACGTTTGCGGCTTTGTCGCGCTTTGTGGCCCTCGCAAGACGATCCGTCGACGGCTGCATGCGACTGTGAGCCTCGTGGGACTTAAGCTGCAATGAGCTCTAATTGTAGGCCTCGCAATAAACGCCACCGGCACTTGCTGCGTGGGACTTAGCGAAAAAGTACGGCCCCTAGGACTTGAGACCAGAGGAACGTATATGGACTGTGGGCCTCGCAAAATTACGACTTTAACAGCCGAATCACTGAACTGTAAAAACCTGAAAAAACAACAACAAATATGCCTCAAATTAACTTACACTCTCACACACAGCACAGGGGAGAGCTAGGGAGCCTGTGAGTGAGGTTGGAAGTTAATTTGAGCCATATTTGCCATTTTTTCACGATTGAAAATTGCCTAAGCGAGAGAGAGAAAATGTCAGCTGGAAAACGCAACACGACGAAAATGAGGACGAAAGATGTAAAAATGAGTCCTAAGCAGTAACGCTTAACTCAAGCGAGTAACACAACCCAAGACTGTAACACTCAAGCTCGACGCCTATAAAGTACACAGGGTGAGAGGCTTGCAATGAGCGACGAAGGCGCTCATCATAGGGCTCACGAGGAGCGCCAAAGGTGATCATTGCAAAGCAGGAAAGTTGCGGCTTGCGGTGAGCGCCAAAGGCCCATAGCCCCGCAATGTGTAGCAAACCGCATTGCCAGGCTTACAATTTTACTCCTGTCATTTTTGACGGGCAATTTCCTAGTAAATAATAATAAAGAATGTATTTCACCAAACCTATAGCAAAGGCTATAGAATACACAGGGAAAAATAGCAAAATCCTTTATTATAAATAATTAACTTGTGGAAATATCTATCTGAAATGTTTCTTCTGACTTAGTAATGTTGAAGGGCTTAAAGGGGCACTGTAGTGGTAGAACTATTCATAGCTATGTAATAAGTAAGTTGTATCTAGTATAATGGAACCCTTTTAGACCAATGCTATAAAGTAATGAATTATTACAATTTTAATTTACTGTTCCCCTGCTAACCTCCTAAGGGCTGTCATTTTGGCCAGTTTCCCTCCTATCTCTTGGAGTAGTAAATAGGTGAATTTGGGTTTGAGTCAGGACCACTGGCCCCATTCTTCCTGACCAACCTTACTTTTCCTATTTATCTGTCCTGAATATTCCAAATCTGTAAATAAGCCATTAAATAATGATAAATATTGACCTAACATTTGGTCTTCTTCACTTTTTAAAAATGTGTGTGTATGCACCTTTAATGTAACTTTCAGATACATTTGCAAAAAATAATTGGCTCCTGCAGTCTAAGAATGTGTCACTTTGTGATTCTCCATGTTGCATCTTCTATTGTAAACACTTTCATGGCTACTGGGTCACGTGCAAGATCCAGCACCACATGGTTGCGTGGACTAATAAGGATCATTGTGTGGTTTTGGTTTGGAAGATGTGAAGAATTGCAGGAATTTCACAGCTTGCTGCCCAATCACTTGAGTGGCACAATGTTAGGAACGGGAAGTGAGCGAGAGGCCAAGATGGCATCCTCCAGGAAGAAAGCAGAAAGAATTTTTTTTTTTTTTTTAATAATCCCTAATTTTATTTAATTGTGCAAAAAAGTATTTAATTATGTTAGATACAACAAAGACTTTAAAGGGCCATAATTGTATTACCACTACAGTGTTTCTTAATTCAATAGATATTTTTTCATCCCTGTTTATGTTATTTTGGGACACAGATTCCTGACCAAACTCTGCTTCCTATATGAGTTTGGTGCCTAAGGCTCAGGGATGTGTGAGCCGCCTGAGGTTGCATGAATCCACCATGGGAATAAAACAAAGCTTGTTTGCTTCAGTGTTTTGTCCATTGCATCTCTAACTCTGACACTCCCTTTGTATACCGATAATAAACAGGTTAAACATATAATTATCCTCCAGGCTGGAAAATTCCATTGTGTTAGAACAAGGTAAAAATAATGTGAATGCATTCAAATTTATATTGGTTTGAATGTGTAACAGAGGGTAAAATAGTGAGCTCTGCTTGGTGAACCTCAACAGTGGTTTCATCTCTGACAGTTACATCAAACCTTGCAAATCTGCCCTTCTCCATCCAGCCCTGTAGTAGGCTTGTCTTGGCCCTTGTCCGATAGATTAGGAAAGCATATTTGTTTAATCAGTAGTTCCCTTTCGTAACTTTTGCTGGAAAAATCTGCCATAAACCTGGCACTACACAACAACCAATTGATTTTGTACTTATCTGTAATGTTTTTTTTTTGTGGAATCCCTTATGTAGTTGTAGTTATGTTGAAAAAGTCCAAATTGTGTTAATTATTACATAGTTACATTGTAATTGAGGTTGAAAAAAGACTTTTAGCCCATCAAGTTCAACCTTTCAAGATCACCTCTGATCTGCAATATGCGGATTAGTTGTTAATTGATCCAGAGGAAGCAAACAGAAAAAAAAAAAGTGAAACTTTGCCAATTGTCTCAAAGGGGAAAAAATGTATTCCTTCCTGACCCCTGGATCAATACTCCCTCTCTAATTAATTAACCAGGATAACCCTGAATACCCTTTTTATTTAAAAATATATCCAATCCCTTAAAAAAAAATATATATCCAATCTCTATTGAATCTGCTGTCACCACTTCCCTTGGTAGAGAATTCCACAGATTAACCACCCTTACTGTGAGGAACCCCTTTCTTTCTTTAAGGTGGAATCTTTTTACTTCTAACCTCTTGGCACAAAAAGTTCACTAGACACATCTTTATACTTACCCTGGATGTATTTTATATAAGGTAATCATATCCCCTCTTAAACACCTTTTTTCTAGAGAACATACGTTTAATTACGTTAGTCTTTCTTCATAACTTAGCCCCTCCATTCCCCTTATTAGTTTTGTTGCCCTTCTCTGTACTTTTCCAGCTCTAAAATGTCCTTTTTATGAAGTGGTGCCCACAATTGTCCTTCATATTCCAAATGAGGACGTACTAGAGATTTGTATAGTGGTAGAATTATATTTGCTTCCCTGGCTTCTATACCCTTCTTAATACATGCTAATATTTTACTTGCCTTTGCAGCTGCTGCTTGGCATTGAGAACTGTTACGTAGATGGTTGTCCACAGGCACTCCCAAATCCCTTTCAATATCTGATACCGCTAGATTTGTTTCATTAAGTTTATAGATCACATAGTTATTTTTCCTTCCCAGATGCATAACCTTACATGTATTCATATTACATATCATCTGCCATTTAGCTGCCCATTTCTCTAATTTATGCAAATCCCTTTGGAGGAAAAGTACATCATTTTCTGATTTAATTTTAATGAACCTTGCACAACTTTGTGTCATCTGCAAAAATGGAGACAATACTTTCCAGTCCTACTTCTGAGTCATTAATAAATATGTTTTAAAGGAGAGGACCTAATACTGAGCCCTGAGGAACCCCACTTACCACATTAGTCCAATCGGAGTATGTTCCATTTACAACAACCCTTTGCTTCCTGTCTTTTAGCCAGCTCTCGATCCATGAGCAGATATTTACTGCAATTCCTGTATCCGTTAGTTTGCCCAATAGTCTCCCATGTGGTACTGTATCAAAAGCTTTTGCAAAATCTAAAAAGACTAGATCCACTGAGTTGCCTTGATTCAAGTTCCTAGTAAACCCCTTTATAGAAACTAATTAGATTTGTTTGACATGACCTATCCCTCATAAATCCATGTTGGCTCCTACTTATAATCCTATTAAAAAAGACATATTCTTGTATAATATCCCTTATTAACCCTTCTAAAAGCTTTCCCACTACAGAAGTGAGGCTCACTGGTCTATAATTCCCCAGATTTGTTCTTGCTCCCTTCTTAAATATAGGTATCACCTCTGCTTTTCTTCAGTTATCTGGTAGAGACCCTGTGTTGAGTGAACCTTGAAAAATTAAATATAATGGTTTGGCTATTACAGAGCTCAGTTCCCTCAGTACCCTTGGATGTATTCCATCAGGACCCGGGGCTTTATTACCATTTATTTTTTCATCCACTTTTGGATTACTTCCTCTGTTAACCAATTATTTGGTGAAGTTTGTGTAGCCCCATTATGTTGCAGTGTCCCAACCACTGGTACCTCCCTTGTGTATACCGACGAAAATAACCTATTTAGCTCATCTGCCTTTACCTAGTCACTAATTATCAGACGGCCTGTGTCACATTGTAATGTTCCTATAGCTTCCTTCCTCGCCTTCTTCCCATTAATATACTTACACACATGTTTAGGGTTAGTCTTACTCTCCTTAGCAACTAACTTGTCTTTTTCTATTTTAGCCAGTCTAATATAATAGCCCCTTTGCTGCCTTGGTTATTTCCTTGTATTCCTGTAAAGCAGCCTCTGTCTCCTCTTGTTTGTATAATTTAAATAGCTGTTTTTTACTCTGTATCTTGATATTTAAATCATTGTTAAGCCACATTGGATGGGATTTACTCCTTTTACTTTTATTCCCACACAGTATATGCCGATGTGTATGTGTATATTTAGTAAGGATTTAAATGTTGTCCATTTATGTTCAGTGTTTTTACCTATCAGTTCTCTGTCCCAGTCTATACTTTGTATTGCTGCCCTTAGACCATTAAAATCGGCCCTTTTTTTTAAAATTAAGAGTTTTTGTTGACCTCTTACAGTTTTTTTTTATTCAGGCTCAAATGAGACTGTGTTGTGATCACTGTTTCCCAGAGGTTGCCCTATTTCAACGTTTGTAACCATATTGATATTATTTGTGATGAGTAAATCTAAGAGCCTCATTTCTAGTAGGTTCTTGTATAACCTGGGCCAGATAATGATCCCTGAGTGGGCTCAAGAACCTGCTCCCCTTAGCTGAACTGCTGGTCTCATTTATCCAGTTTATTTCAGGGTAATTAAAATCCTCCGCTATTTAACTCTACCCACAAACATTCAACATTACCGCTAGTTCCAGCATAAATATCTTCTCTGACTATAGGCTTAAATTCAGGCTTAACATACAGACAAATCCCTCCTCCCCTTTTACCATTGTCCCTATATTTCCTAAATAGGTTGTAACCATCCAGATTAACACTCCAGATTAACAATTGCATTAGGTAAATAGAAGTATTGTATTTACTCTTTCCGCAGGCCCTCCATTGCTTCAATGTGTTTTGCCTTATTTATTGCATTTTATTGAAGACAGCACATGCTCAGATCCTCCATAGCATTCTGGCTTTCTTGCTGATTATCCTGTCCAGTTACTAATATACAGTGAGAAGTTGGTATGCACTGAGGGTCTGGACATGAATGACAAAGTGACACAGAACTTACCACTGGTGCTCTGCATCTCTCTCTACTGGTGTGATGTTCCACATATTACCATTGTCTATTTATCATGCGTCGCATTGAGGAATCACACTTATATGGCTGTCCTAGCTGCCCAATTCTATTTCCAAGTGTTTGATTTGGTGTATGAACTTTTATCAAAATGGAGCAGTCATCTTGCCGTGTGTGGGGAATATAGTGGCATGATGGTAGGTAGATTGTCACTTCTGAACATGAGTATAGGGGTCACCTCGGTTAAATCCACCAATTCCTGCCCAACATTGACAGTACAGGACCAAATTCAGAACTTCAGCTGATTATTCTTTAGCCCTTGTCCAGTCTTAGTAAGAATCAGATTCAAGAATATGAGAATATCTAAATGACTAATAACCTTTCAATTCTTTGTTCCAGCCTACGACACAGCAATCCCCTCAGGATGAGCAGGAGAAGCTCCTGGATGAAGCGGTTCAGGCGGTCAAGGTTCAGTCGTTCCAGATGAAGAGATGCCTGGTGAGTTGTCTTAGCAAGTCAACGTAGATTGAGCAAATGTGGTTTATTTTGTCTAGTTAGACTTGGGATATGAGAGGGTGCATATGTTTAACCTTTTACTGAAAAGCTAGATCTTGAAGCTTAGATATTTTCAAAGGAACCCAAAGTCACAGACTCCCCATTCTTCGTTTGTGTAGAAAGGAGCTTATATATACACTATATATATATATATATATATATATATATATATATATATATATATATATATATATATATATATATATATATATATATATATATATATATATATATATATATATATAGTGTGTTAGAAAACTTTAAGCCTTGCTAAGAGCATAATAATGCAAGAAAAAAAGACATCTAGTTTTTTAATTAGAGAACAATAAATGGTGACGCCTCCCCTGGACCCTATTTACGGCTCATGATTATAATGTAGCTATATACAGCTTGTGAATATAATGTCACTACATACAGCCCGTGATTATAATGCGGCTACGCACAGCTCGCGGTTATGCTGCGGCTACGCACAGCTCGCGGTTATGCTGCGGCTACGCACAGCTCGCGGTTATGCTGCGGCTACGCACAGCTCGCGGTTATGCTGCGGCTACGCACAGCTCGCGGTTATGCTGCGGCTACGCACAGCTCGCGGTTATGCTGCGGCTACGCACAGCTCGCGGTTATGCTACGCGCAGCCCGCGGTTATACTGCGGCTACGCGCAGCCCGCGGTTATACTGCGGCTACGCACAGCCCGCGGTTATACTGGGGCTACACACAGCCCGCGGTTATACTGCGGCTACATTAAAAAAAACTTTTCATAGTTCATATTTTGTGAGAAAATACACTGAAATTCCCTTGCATTCGCACCATCCTTTCATTGGAGCTCCTGCTATCTTTTTCAAACTAGGGCAAAATCTGCAATATACTTCATTGCAACTGCCAATTTACTGCACAGCTTTATTGGCAGAATATGGAGAAATGTGTTGCAAAGTCAGCCCCAGTTTGAAGAAGATGTAAAGAGCTCCTGAGTAAAGATCAGAGAAGAACAGCAATTTTAATGTAGGTTTTCTTGCAGAAGATTGCTTCTTTGTTTTAATCCCAATACAATGTTACCCCTTATTACTTAGGGCATCGCATTTTTATTTCATCACACAATTCCGTATAACTGTATAGTATTTTTGTTTGCTACAAATTCAATTTGGGTACATTAAAAAAAGTGATCTTTACTTTGCAAATATAGCTCCCCATACTAATTGAGCGGTGTAATTTGCGGTATACCCAAAGATTGGCTACAGGATTTTTTTTCCCCTACGTTACACGTTTTTGACAATCTTTTACGGCACTCGGCCCACAACCGTAAATCCTGCCTTGTCCGCAAGAGCTTTCAATGTAGGGAGTACATGTTCACTCGTATACCAAACCAAGCTTTACGAATAAGAAATGCTCTAGGAACTGTGATGGTGGCCCCTCCAGAGGCAGGAATAGATTAAAAGTAGCAAGGATGGAGTTAACCCCAGTAGAACTCGCACTAGGAGGTGTGAGTTAAACCCTGGGGATAATTAAGCCCAGATGGGCCTTGCCTTTGAGAGGACCGCTGAGCACCAAGCAGGGAGCTCAGTCGGAGCTGGAATAGAGATTCTGAGACAGCTCTGTGTGTGGACACAGAGAGAGACAGGCAGTAGGAGAGACTGCCTGAAGCAAACAGACAGCAAAATTGTGAGACTCTGAGAAGAGTGTTCAGTGTGATCTGAGAGTCGAGAGAGACAGCGCCTTTGCACCCTGAAGCAGGCCCACAGACTATTGGAGCAGACCAGCATACACGCCTGTTTTTTGGAGGACATCATTTTGCATTAGTTTTGTCAGTGAGGAAACTGCAGCTACTGTTTAGTCAGCGCATCATGGAAGCTAGGCTTTTTGTTTTGTGTTACATCCCTAACAATCCGTAACGTGTCAGTGGATCTGTCACAGAACCAATAGAAAATGAGATAACTATGAGTGAGAACAAGTGTCGTAACTGTGGTAAGGAGATATATATATTTATATATATATATATATATAAGTTGTGAGCATACGAGCCGTTGCTCACGCTTGCGGGCTTGCGTATCGAGCTGCGGCCCTCGCAGTTGCTGACACACAGCACATACATAAAAAGCTTACCTACAGTAAGAGGGGGTATCCAGGACCTCAAAAAAGCAACTTACAACTTCATTTAACTCAAAATAAAAGAGTTTAGACACTAAAAAATTATCTAAGCGAGAGAAAAAATGGCCACGGAACAAAACGAAAACGAGGCTACAGCACTCTAAACACGCAAAACACCACAAGAAACTCGCAAAACACCACAAAAGACCTACAGATATTCTGCTACAGAAGCATATCACACATTAGCCGCCATTTTAGAACAATAACTTAGACAATGCTGAAGTACACAGCTACGCTAACGGTTTGGTCTCGCGCACGCACACTATTACACTACACACTGCACACATTCACCACGCTTACACAGCAGCTCCACACCACTAATGCTGCAGCAACATCAAAACAGATTGCCAGCTCTTCAACACAATGCTTCCTGCATATATTACTTCAAAATAGGTGAAATATATTACTTTATTAATCTATTTTTTTTTTTATTATTATACACCAAACCGCATTAGCTCACTTACAATTTCATTGCCGTCATTTTTTGACGGGCAATTCGCTATTCGACATTTTTCTGTAGATCTCTGCATTGTGCTGCTATTGACTTGAAGATTAGTATATATAAGGTTAAAATCTTTACCCAAAGACAGTGTTTGTTTCTATTGGTAGGTAATGGTTTTATTGTTAAATAAAATAAATCTGTGTGTATAGAAAGACACAAACATTACATTGAGTCACATGTAAGCAGAAGGTGTTAGATAAACACAGGGAACTTAGATATACCTTTGATATTAAAATAACCTGCGCATTGTTTTTCAGATCTTAACAAGTGCTTAAAAACTCTGATTTTACTCACTGAAACTTTTCAAATAGTCCCTACAAAGAGCCACCCCCTGTAGCTCATGCATTTTGACAAGCTGCTGAGAGTCTGTGATTGGATAGTACTAGAGAGTCTGTTTGTGCATGGGTTACAGGGACTATCTGGAAGGTTTCAGTGAGTAAAAACGGATTTTAAGTATTTATTAAAATTATGTTTACATATACCAACAAAAACCTATGTGGTTATATTCCTGGGCAATATCGCAATGTACCTGTAAAAATCCCCTTATGGGTCGCTACCTTGTGGTGAAGGGGCTTGTGCACCTAAATGAAGCTGTGAGATATACCATGTAGGGTCACCCATGATGAACAGGTCATAGCAGAGAAGTCAAACAAATTGTGGTCCACTGGAGAAGGAATAGGCAACCCACTCTAGTATCTTTGCCAAGCAAACAATATGGATAAGCATAACGAGCAACACATACAGATGTGCCTGGCATGCTGTGTCCATATGGTCACCAAGAGTTGGACACAACTGAAGGACTACACAACAACCTGTAAAATATTATAAAGTTGGCTTGCACTGGCCGCTCCATTCACTACTGGAAGCTATGGCTTTGGGAGAGCACTATATGCCTAAAGGATCCTAGGATAGGATAGCTAGAAGTATAAGGGTGGTACATTTTGAGCCTCATTTGCATGGCACTACCCAGAATCCTTAGCTGAAATAGGAACACTGTTGTTCTGAGGAATTCTGTTGGAAATTAAGTGTCCTAACCTGCGTTTATTAAAAGCCTTCCTGCAGAGTTCACATACAACTAATGAGAGAGTTTATTTATTTTGTATTTGCTAAAACATTTATCTTATTATCAAGTTTAGTTATTCAAAAGCGCATAATGTATATACAGGTCAGTCATATTGTGTGTGATGTCTCTTTGATAAATCCCTGCAGTGGTAATGTTGCTGTGGACATGTCAGCTGCTTTTCTTTGTGTTCACTTCCTGTTTCCTTGCTGCTTGCACAATACTATACGCTTAAGCCACATGTTTGTTGTGCTTCCTCTCTGGACATAGCATGGACGTCATGTGTGTGAGAGCTTTGTATCTACTGTCATTTTTGTGTTTCATGTGATCCGAGCTAATAATACATAAAAGGATCACTTATGGTTACCTTAAATTAAACGGCCATTACAGTTCAAGAAAGAAAAAAAAAAGTACATACCAAACTAAGCACATCAGCAGCTGTGTAAGTTGTGGGCATGAAACATTTTTGGTAAAGTCTGTATTTTTTAATGGCTCCGTTCATCAGACCAGGAATCCATTTTGTGTTTGTTACATTATATACTGAGAGCTGGATAACGGTGGGGCATATGTGTATGGAAGATGATGGTGGGTGGTAGATGAGGTGGGGAACGCAGAGGGAGAGGGAATTGGGCTGGATATTAACATGCACGGGGGGGGGGGGGGGAAGTAAAGAGAAAAGTGAAAGATAGCGGAGAAGGTTACCGAGGTATTGACTGCGGGTGGCCAAAAAGGTGGGGAACATAACGGGAGAGGGGAATTACCGAGCAGCCACAATGTTTTGCTTCAGGAGAGCCAACAGAAAAAGGGAACGACAATGGAGAGGAGACCAAGGCACCAATGCCGACTGCCGATGGCATGCCGAGGGAGAGGATTTTGGGCAGGAATAAGGCAGCTAGAGGAGAAAGGAGAGCCGTGAATGGGGGAGGTTGACGTAAAGGTCAGGGGATCACTGAAGAACAAGAACGGCTGGAGGAGTTTTTAAAATAATAGTTGGGGGGGGAGGGGCTAGATGAATGTAATGGGGTAGAAAGTGAATCGAAGATAAGGGGTGAATTAATTACTCATGGGGGAGGGTTAGTATAGTCAATAGGGAGGTATTGATAGGTAACTCAAGTACAGTGGCAGGCACTTCAAAACTACACTCATAACATAAGGTGTATGCTTGCTAATGCCAGAAGCTTGCCAGGAAAAATGGGGCCATCTTGGATTTAGTCATCACAAATAATATTGATATGGTATCAAACGTTGAAATAGGGCAACCCTTGGGAAACGGTGATCACATTACGGTCTCCCGGGTTGCAGGTTACTTCTGCTTTACATCCTCAAACACCCCAGCAGCAGGAGCCAAGAGGTGAGAGGGTCACAGTGATCCTGATCATGAGCCCAAACATTGGCGTTAAAGGACCTCTGATTCTCCGGCTCCGAGTGCGCTTGTGGGCCGGGGCTCCGGGTGCGCTCGTGGGCCGGGGCTCCGGGTGCGCTCGTGGGCCGGGGCTCCGGGTGCGCTCGTGGGCCGGGGCTCCGGGTGCGCTCGTGGGCCGGGGCTCCGGGTGCGCTCGTGGGCCGGGGCTCCGGGTGCGCTCGTGGGCCGGGGCTCCGGGTGCGCTCGTGGGCCGGGGCGCCGGGTGCGCTCGTGGGCCGGGGCTCCGGGTGCGCTCGTGGGCCGGGGCTCCGGGTGCGCTCGTGGGCCGGGGCTCCGGGTGCGCTCGTGGGCCGGGGCTCCGGGTGCGCTCGTGGGCCGGGGCTCCGGGTGCTTGATAGCAGGAGAAGAGGGTTCTAACTACCAGAGAGCATTACAGATCTTTATTTTGGCCACTACAGACAGAAAAGCAGACTGTTATCCTTATTGGCGCATCAAAGCATCTAATTCATATGCCTGAGCTGCTCTTTTGAATATAAATCCATCAACATGGCATTGATAGCACAACATACAACCCGTTTTTCTTGACAGTCCCTTTAAAGTGACTTTGAGCATCAAGAGGCAAAATAATTTCTCAAAAAATGCTGTAACTTCCATAATTACAAAAACAACGCTGCTCCCACTCATTGTAATGGATTGCGATGAATTAAACCAAAACAATATTGAAATTCCTGCGCAGCGTATCCATCTTGATGTGACTAATTTCCCCGGGGACAGCGCACAGTATTACTTCTCTAATCACGCTAAATCATGGCAGACGGCTCCTGCCGGCGGCTGTCAGCCTGGAATTAGTCACCAGGAGACGCGGCTGAAGAAACCTCACATTTTATTTTATCAGTTCTATAGTTTTGTGCAAGTTTTTATTTGATTTGATGGTTTTAATTGACCATATCACTGCAAATGCTGTAAAGACCGCGGAGCTGTGTGATAAATAAGGATTTGTTTGTTGTTTTGCAACTAATTGGAATCGTTAAACAAATTTTAAAGCGGTGTTTTTTTTTGTTTTTTTTTACAATTTTAAGACTTCACTATACTGTGAGTCTGTTTTCTAAATGTCACTTTTCTTAGAGTCATCCTTTGGTATCTATTTTCTTTTCTGTACTTTATTTTATTAAGAGGTGATTAGAAGATCTGTTTTTACTAACTAAAATCAAACAAAAAGTCCCTGTATGGGTCTGCCCTCGGCAGCATATGCAGACACAGACTCTGCTGTGCCACATATTAACCAATCAGTAACCATCTCTCAGCAACATGATACTGAGATGTGGTCCCTGATAGGCTAGGACACTGCACTGCACATCCAGCCCTACAGAGCCTATGTCTGCATATGCTGCAGGGGGCAGACCAATACAGACACTGTTTGATTTATCTCCGGCATGCTTACATTCCTTATCTAACACTCCCTCTAGAAAGCTGTTCCATTTATCTAATAAAACCCCACTGTTGTTTAAATAACTAAACTTAAGAACAGGTGACTTTTTTTTTTTTTAAAAGTAAATTAAAAATTAAAAACATTCAAATATTTGTAACTTTTTTTATGCATTTCTTTTGTTGTGAGTTTCCATTTTTTTTTTTTTTTTTTTTTTTTAGATAGGTTTCTTTTAGTTGCTTTATCAGCAGTGTGTCCCTGTAAGCTCATATTTACTTTAGTCATTTAAAACACTGGCATCATCTGCTACATTTCTTTTTGGAGCAGATATAAACATTGAATGTAGAAGCAGATCACCAGAAACCAAAATGGCAGCTACCACTGAAGCACACTTTCATATAATTAGTACATTAAAGCACAATTGTTTTTATTTTACTTTCTAAACTAATTTTGCCTGTTATAAAGTGTAGTTCTTCAAAAGGTTATATATCAAGTTTCAGACTATAGTGGTCCTTCAAGGTGAATTGGACTGGGGAGATGAGTGAGGGAAGAACCGGTAAACGACCACTAAAATATACTAACCGGAGAAGGTGGCTGTTTTAATTAAACCCTGGCAATTAATAAAGTTCCTGTTTAATCATTTATTATATCAACATTCAATATGTAAATTCACTTTCAAAATTTACGTGTGGCAGCCTTCAGTTGAGGTGATTGTCTCCACCCTAGAATGGCCATCAAGAGCAAAGGGCTTTGGCTGAGGTCTAAATTCACTTTCAAGGGTTAGTGTGGCAGATTCCAGTTGAGCTGATTGTCTCCACCCTCAAGTGGCCATCATGAGGAAAGGCTTTCATCTGAGGTCTAAATTCACTTTCAAGATTAGTGTGGCAGCCTCAAGTGGAGCTGATTGTCTCCACCCTAAGCTGGTCATCAAAACTAAAGGGCTTTGGCCGAGCTCTAATTGTAATTTGATTATGTAAAAGCTTCCCTTCCCTGGTCTCTTCTCCCCCCTCTCCCTTCCCTGTGTCTCTTCCCCCCCCTCTCCCTTCCCTGTGTCTCTTCCCCCCCCTCTCCCTTCCCTGTGCCTCTTTCCCCCCCTCTCCCTTCCCTGTGCCTCTTTCCCCCCCTCTCCCTTCCCTGTGCCTCTTTTTCCCCCCCCTCTCCCTTCCCTGTGCCTCTTTTCCCCCCCTCTCCCTTCCCTGTGCCTCTTTTCCCCCCTCTCCCTTCCCTGTGCCTCTTTTTCCCCCTCTCCCGTCCCTGTGCCTCTTTCCCCCCTTCTCCTGTCCCTGTGCCTCTTTCCCCTCCCTCTCCCTTCCCTGTGTCTCTTCCCCCCCCTCTCCCTTCCCTGTGCCTCCCCCCCCCCCCTCTCCCTTCCCTGTGCCTCTTTCCCCCTCCTCTCCCTTCCCTGTGCCTCTTCCCCCCCCCCTCTCCCTTCCCTGTGCCTCTTTTTCCCCCTCTCCCTTCCCTGTGCCTCTTTTTCCCCCTCTCCCTTCCCTGTGCCTCTTTTTCCCCCTCTCCCTTCCCTGTGCCTCTTCCCCCCCCCTCTCCCTTCCCTGTGCCTCTTTCCCCCCTTCTCCTGTCCCTGTGCCTCTTTCCCCCCCCCTCTCCCTTCCCTGTGCCCCTTCTCTCTGTCCCTTGTGCAGTGAGGCTGGCGCCGTGCTTTTTGCATGTGCACTGCGGCATGTACGGAATCCGTACAAATAGTTTCTGAAGTGCGCATGCGCTCTCACTGGAGCGTTATGCACTCTTTAGAAATGATATTAGTGATTAAATCATTTATTAGGAATATTATTGAAGATTATAAGAATAAATCCACTGCTGTAATTCCAGGTGTCCAGTCTGTAGTTTGTGTCGTGTCTTTGTGTGATCTGATCCAACAATTCATGTATTTGTCTTTATCCAGGACAAGAACAAGTTGATGGATGCTCTGAAACACGCCTCCAACATGCTGGGCGAGCTGCGGACCTCCATGCTGTCTCCCAAGAGCTATTACGAGCTGTGTATCCTTCCCGGTGCTGGGTGCATGTGGCCCCCGCTGTCCTCTCTGCCTCATACATCATCTGATTGGTTCATAGGTCGGGGCCGGGCGAGTATTCACTGCCAACACAGGAAATTAACACATCTCACACTTTTTATATTAATTGCTTCTCCTGGCAGGACCACTGACGTCTTATTTCAGCATTCTCTTTTGAAGAACTAGACTTGATAACGGTCAGACTTTTTTAGAAGGTTTTAAAGGGATAAGGAATGTTTCTGAATGTTACTAGGTATATAATATCCCTGTGTACCTGTTTACTTTTATATACTTGCTTTTATTAAGAAGTGCTTATAAGATTGTTTTTTACTGCCTGAATTTAAACAAATTGTCCCTGTGTGAATCTGCCCTCTGCAGCTCATAAAGACACAGACTATGTAGTGCTGGGTGTGCAGTGTCTCATATTGACCAATCAGTGACCATCTCTGAGTAACATTCTTCAATGTGCTGCTGAGATGTGGTCCCTGATAGGCTACGACACTACTCTGCATATCCAGCCCTACAGAGTCTGTGTCTGCGTTTGCTGCAGTGGGCAGACCCACACTGGGACTTTTGGTATTAGGAAGTAAAAATAGTGCTTATAGCGAGAGAAAAAATGGCCGCCGAACAAAACGAAAACGAGGCTAAAGGTCCCTAACCACGCAAAACACCACCAAACAGCTACGGATATTCCGAAAAACTCGCACGACATAGAAAACAAAGGAGCTAAATCGGCCACATTATATACACCAAACACCATTAGCTGACTTACAATTTCATTGGCGTCATTTTTTGACGGGCAATTCGCTAGTTGTATGATAATATTAATACTATATTAGATCAGATAAAACTGGTTGGTTGCAAATTTAAATCTTGAAAGAAATTTTAAGCACTAATTGATAAACATAGAAAGGGGAGAAACCACAGTTTAAATTTGCCAAGTTAGCATTAGGAACTTCCAATGGAAAACATCTAAATAAATAATTCATCGTGGGCAAGACAGACATGACAGCCACTCTGCCTAGCCATGATAAAGCGGCCAATTTCCAATTATCTAATATAGTATTAATATTATCATACAATTTATAATAATTTAACCCAACCAAGTTATCTAACTTAATTGTAAATATAATTCCCAAATAAGTTATAAATTAAGAGTTCCAATTAACCAAGAACAAATTCTTTAACATTTTATTATTTTAATGTATACTCAAAGTTTCTGTTTTAGTCATATTAACCTTATAATATGAACATTTCCCAAAACTTTTAATCAAATTCTGTAAATGTTTAAGAGAAACTGTTGGGTTTGAAATAGTAGGTATAATGTCATCAGCAAATGTCCTTTGCAATCCGGATAGACCAAAGGAGAGAAGGCGTCCCTGGCGTGTCCTATTACCAATCCCAAAGTTTTATGATTTTAACCCCAGTCCAGATACATAAGCAGACGACTGGGAGTAAAGCGCACCTATTGCCAGCGGATAATACTCTAGACCTATAATCCCTGGTGAGCCTATCGGAAGCTTTTTCTGCATCGAGAGCCAGTACAGAACATGGGATGTTTTTAAGTTTACAATATGCTATTATGTCTATAACCTGTCTCTTATTGTCCTACCTTGTCGGCCACTCATAAAGCCCGTCTAATCAAAATGTAATGAATCCAGGCACTATTACATTTATTCTATTTATACCGCTAGTTTTGACACAATTTAATATCTTTGTCCTGTTTTGGAATATTTATTATAGCAGCTTCTAACATTCTGCTTAATTTCCGTTAAAGGCCTTAAGGAGCTGTTTTGCCCCAGTATTGATTGAAATGCCCTGTAGTAATAATTTACAAACCCGTCTGAGCCTGGTGCAGAGTTTATCTTCCATCTAGATATTACCATTTCAGTAATATTAATCACTTTATTTATGTTCTCTAGATCTTCACTGTTTGTTCTAGGGAGATTCATTTTTTTTCTAGGAAAAGATTTATTTTTTCTTTACTAGGTTTCTTAATGTGCTTCCTATCTTTTAGATTATAAAGATACATATTAAGGCTATAAAAAACCTTCCCAATCTCTTCTGGTTTTATATAGGATTTGTTATCATATCTTATCTTATTTCTTCAATTCTCCTTTCTTTCTTTCATTTTATACACTAGGATCTTACCCACTTTATTGCTTAAATAAAACTGCATTTGTTAAAGCTTCCAAGTGGTGTTATCTCCTTGGGCTTGGAGGATTTTTGTTAAATTTGGGCTTGAGTTTCATTAATATCCTTCAACCTGTCTCTATTTAGTTAAGTTTATTTCATGTACAGCTTGTAAAGGGGTAGTCCTCTTAGTTTTTTCGATGGGAAGATCAGGACAACAGTAGACCCCTAACATAGGCTTTATGGGCATTCCAAACTACTCTACTGTCTTATCATTAGTATAAAAAAATCTTAAAATTTCCTCTTCAAGTAAAGTTTTTTTTTTTCAAAGATATTAAATAAATTGAATTTTGTTCAGAATTTAAAATGTAATTTAATTATTGCATTATCTGTCCAATTAATCATACCAATTTCTGCCAATTGAACCCACTGTAAGGTGTCCAGATCCACAAGAATATAATCAAATCTAGAATAAGACTCATGTCTCTGGGGGAAAAAGGTATAATCCCTTTAATTCCCGTGGAATAACCTCCAAACGTCATAAAGTTTGTAGTTTTAAAAGGTTGTTGTGAAATAACTTATCTTTTCTTACTACCAGTGGGTCTGGAGTGGCACATCTAACTGATTTCTTATCTGGACTGGGGTCAATCAGCAAATTAAAACAAACCAACAAAAAAACATTTTGATACTTCCGCTGTTTTTCCTATACTTTGGTGAAGGTGGTGTGTATCAGAGGGGCATTTACATGTCTGAAGGAGCAGAGCAGTTATTGCTGCAAGCTGCTTGATTCCGGGCATGTGCAGTGAAATGGGCAGTGTCAAGCTGAAAATAAATGCCCCTCACTTCGCTCTCTTCACCACCACCCCTCTCCTCTGATAGATAAACAAAACAAACCCATAAGACCTTTGCTATCAGGAAGTTATGAAACCAGTATATATTTATATATTGTAGCTCTTACGCGTTTGGTGCTCGAGGCTCATTCTCTTCTGTATTATGTGTTTATTTAGGCTCAGTGCAGTTGTGTCAGGATAGTTAGATGCTCTTTGTTTAGTTCCAGAACTATAATCACATGTCATTAGAGACTTCACACTCCACGATGATGATCTCAATCCAGTAAATAGTACAGTAGATAAGATCCACGCTGCACTCTGATGTGACCATGATTGCTGATCATTGCTGATTGCATGATTCACTTGTTCAAGATTGAGAAATTAACACTAATTACGTATTTCATCTCAATAGCGCTGAGGTCTGATTTTGGCGCATTAGGGGTTTGGTAGATGATCACTGTATTAAATAAACCAATTTCTGTTTGCTTTTAAACCTTTTCATTATCTGATCTGCTCCAAATATTAGCCCATTGTAATTAGTTGAAATGACTATGTGAGATATTTGGATTTTGCCTTGTAACCTTTGCTTTTTAATTTTCAACTTCTATTACAAATATAATAATTCTTCTGCAAATTATACTAATTATATAGAGGTTGTGCAGGGAGATGTCCTGAACTACAATACACCTTAGTAGATTCAGTATGAATTTGCCAGGAACAAGCAACATGCACAATGTGGATAAAATAATTACAATAAACCAGAGCAACTAAACTAGGAGGTAAATGAACAAGTCTCCAAACAACCGTCCCATCCATCATCCGCTATTCACACTGTTCCATGCACATCATTTTGCTACAAACCCCACATGTGGCTCATAACTAGAAAATAATCTGCTTCTTCCAGATTGGTAGCTCTTCACTCAATTTCATGTCTGAAGTTTTTGGGTTTGGCATTCTTGGTTCCCAGGAGTCTCAATGGCACGAAGGCATAAGCAAAATGTGTACTCTCCCAAGACCAGTCTTTCTGTTCCCTGTCTGTATAATAAAACTTTTGGGCCATCAGTTGAGATATTCATGTGTGCATGACCAGATCCAGTAAGTGAGTCAGAACCAAATCCATGTGGACTAGACAACTCTGTAGTCACCTGTTTTCATTAAAGGCTGCAATCAGGCAAGACGTTCAAAACAAGACAATGACAGATGTAATCTTAGGGTATTAAAGGGATATGGAATGTTCCTGGATTTTACTAGTCACATGCTGTGTATTTATGAGCTTCATGAGCTACAGACGGCAGATCCAAACAAATGATATAATGTTAGGCAGAACAAACTGCACTTTTTAAGTACTTATTTTTAAAACCAAGTACATAAAGCTTAATAAATACACAGCTTACCTAGTAAAATTCAGGCACCTTCCATTTGCCGTTAACCAAGTTTTTTTAGTTTTTTTATGTTCCATATTCCACATTATCTTTCTGTATAAAAGGATGATAACTTTTCTGTGCATTTTTAGTTATTATATTAATCATACCACAGGCTTTATAAGCTCCTTATCTCTCCATCAATTATGTATTGTGTCTGGAGTAGGAGCTGCCCAGGGGGGAATACTCTCCAAACAGGGATACTACACTTGTAGCAAGTGGGAGGGGACTAGAAAGTGTATTTATGGACATTGATAGTAAAATCCAGAACCTTTCATAACAACTGAACTGCTGCTCACTAATATACCAAGTCATTCATTAAACTCAATCCAATATGAATAAACTGTAATAGGATTCCATTTGTACCTGCACCTACTCTGTCCCAGTTTATTCAGTTTTCTATTTGGATCATATACTTAACCAAGAGGTTCCAGACATGGCGATTTCTGACGAGCTGCACTATTTGGAGATATATCTGACTGATGAATTTGCAAAGGGAAGGAAAGTGTCGGATCTGTATGAGCTTGTACAGTATGCTGGAAATATCATCCCCAGACTGTAAGTACAGCATTACGTGTCACTTTAACGCATGTCGATTGTTAGGCTCTTACAGATAGAAAGCTGACCACTGCTCACAAGAAACCCCCATGGACGGCTATGGGGAATGTTGGTGAAAACAACTGGAAATTAGATTTGAATCTGTATTGGAATCTAATCCTTGCATCAGGAAGAATATCTGTGACAGGGTGTTCAAGGGAAGGTTTCTGGATTGTATTAGCTATATAATATCCATGTGTATCTATTTACTTTTAGGCATTTTATTTAAATTATGAAGTCTGCCGAGAAATAAAACAAATAGTCCTTGTATGGGTCTGCCCTCTGCAGATTATGCAGACTCGGACTGTGTAGGGATGGATGTGCATTGTAGGGTCCTAACCCCTCGGGAACCATGTCTCGGCAGCAGAGAGATGATCACTTATTGGTTAGTATCAGACACAGCACTTCTAGCCCTATAGAGTCTGCGTCTTCGTGAGCTACAGAGGACAGACCCAAGTGGGGACTGTTAGTTTAATTGTATGCAGCTCACAGACACAGACTCTTTAGGACTAGAAGTTCAGTGTCTCTTACTAGCCAATCAATGACCATCTCTCAGTAGCATTCTGCAACATGCTGCCGAGACGTAATCCCTGATAAGCTAAGACACTACACTGCACATCCAGAGTCGGATACTCTGCAGTGGGCAGACCCATACAGGGACTATTTGTAAAAGAGAGCTTATAAGCCCCTAATAAATAAGTACATAAAAGTAATTCAATACATATATTCTATAACTAGTAAAATCCAGGAACCTCCAATATCCCTTTAATGGTGGAAGTGTTTTATCTCTTTCCACCATCTTTACTAAAAATGTGTAACCTCTCTATTGCCAGATTCCATCTTGTGCGTAACATACCTAACATTTCATCCCTGGTTTGTATTTTTAATTATTTTTTAGCAGTAATTTATTTTATTTTTCATTCTAGAACACTGTGTAACTGTAACCTAAATGTATAATTATTTTCTTCTGTTCTAAGTAGATAATACGTAAAAAAAAAAAAAAAAAGCAACAATAAAAACTAAAAAGAACCAGCTGCTGCCGTGTACTGTTCTCTGTGTTAGGGGCCACTTATATGTAATTTTGGGCCTGTCAGAATGTGTCAGTTCCCTTACAATAGAGATTATTTATGATGAGAGACAACTGCAGAAATTATATCTCTGTATGGCTCTGTATATTTGAAAAAATAAGGTTGATTTAGCAGTGTATATCAATTTGGGGAGTCTGAATTTGCATATAAAGGCACTACATAAAGCCCTACTACCCCCCCCCCCCCCGACATTTCAACAAAAACATCTAAAAAAAAAGAAACCTTTTATAGCTTGAATTAAATACCTACTTCACTCTCTGCCAGTTCCCATTTGCAATGAGAACCCCATAAGAAACACTTTAATTTCAATTACTGTTCATATACTATGATGCCTTTTCTTCTTAAGCTAACGAGAACTGGCACTTTTAGATACTTGCTTTAAATGAAAACTGTCAAGGTCTAGAGAAAAGCATTTGAAGTCGGTTTTCTCATGGACTAACTTAAAGATGGGTCCCTAATTTTAAAGGTTATTTCATACTTGATGGAACATCTCATTGTTTTTTATCAGGCAATACATAGAGTTTTACTAAGCTTTGTAATTAGTCTTTGGAGATAATTATAAAACATTCTGCTTTTGGGTTTCATAGATATGGAAAGATTTTGAGAGGCTGCAGAGTCTCCTGACCAATGACCACTTCCAATTATTCCCACCTCCAAATGTCAGACTAAGCAGCCACATTGGTGGGACTTCACAGATTGACCTCAGGGGAGTCTGACCAAATGCCCAAGGCTGATGGTCGTGGGCAGCAATGTATCCATTTGTCTGTAGTATTACTACTTTATTGTAGTTTGACTGATAGCCTGTATCATCTTCCCCAGCTATCTTCTGATCACAGTCGGGGTGGTGTATGTGAAGTCCTTTTCTCAGTCACGTAAAGATATCCTCAAGGACATGGTGGAGATGTGCCGTGGGGTGCAGCATCCTTTAAGAGGACTCTTTCTCCGAAATTACCTACTGCAATGCACAAGGAATATACTACCAGATGAAGGAGAGCAAACCGAGTAAGAAACTTGTTATTGTTCACTTACAGGTCTGGAAAGGATTTTGGTCTAAGCACAGGACAGTACATTTATTTTCCCACCACCAATGCTTATCAGCTCCTTAAGAAAATAAATAGCCAATGCCCACAACTGCAAGCTTTCAGTTATCATATATGACAAATTACCAGTCTTCTCTGGGTTTGCCCGTGTTTCAGATCCTTTAATGGAGGACACAGTCAAGAGGCTGGATACATTTTTCCACGTTTTACTGCAATTTAGCCAGTTACACGGAAATACCAAATTAAAGAAAATAATAGGCCTAGTTCAATTGAAGCACTACCATAACTAACCAGCTCTCATCCAGCTAACCCTGGGTGGTGCAAAGCAAACCGTCTAATAGTTTGTTAAAATCACTGGCCTGTATTCTTCAGATTTCCAAGTCTCCACTTTGCTCCAAGCCGCCACAAGCTGCAGGCTGTTGTCTCACTATGTGTGTCTTTCTCCAGGTCAGACAAACTGCAAACACTCAGTCCATAAGCAACCCCTCCCATACTCCAGGAGCAGTCTTAAATCAGGGCTGCTCAGGTGCAGCTTATTACCTGGGCAGGAAAGTTAACCCCTGCAATCGTACTTGGGAAAGAGACCTTTGCAAAGTCTGTGGCTCACATAAACCGCCTGGAATAATCACACATGCTCACACATGCATTGCTCTTTAATACAATCTAAGCATGACACGACCGTGCTAACCTGTGTTATTTTGTAACTTTACTTTGATTACCTCCTTTTTTGCCAACACTTTATAAAAAATAAAAAAAAGACCTCCCTTTCTGTGTTTAGCAAGAGAACAAAATCATTAGAGATTGCTTCAGAGTTTAACTTTTAATGGACATAAAATTGTAACCAAAAAAAAAAAAAAAATGTCTTCTCAGCTCTACAGAAAGCCTGGGGACTTTAATATATATATATATATATATTCTTTAGACTGAACCACAATTGTTTTCATGCAATAAAAAGAGCAAATCTTAAATGTTACAAAATATATATATTTTTTCATAAAAAATCTTAAGAAACCCTGTTTAAACGCATTCAGTAAAACGAACAGAAAATGCAGAGCGCATACACAGATCTCACTGGCTGACAAGGACATGCCCCCAAGAGCGCTGCAAAATCTGAATATTTTTGTGCTCTGAAAAATGAAAATACCTTGTGACACTTTATCAATTACTCTACTAAGAAAAAATCAGCCCATGCCCCTTTTTAAGCTTTTTTTTTTTCCTGATGCCCCCTATTCCCTGTCTCCCTTTTCCGGAGTTATATTCATAATATAGAGAGTGGCCCCTATGTTTCCTTGGTACAGATTATATTTGGGACATCAGTTGAATTCCTGGAGCCCCCCAGAGGGCCTTTTTCTGCACTATGACTTCATGACATAGCAGTGATTTCTGACATGAGAATAATTTAATTTTGATCCCATTGAAACATTCACACAGAAAAAAAATATATAGTTTATTTTAGTGGTTCCTCCTTCAATACTAGTAAAAGCAACATCATTTTCATGAAAAGTTATCGTCTTCTGCAGAGATGATATTTTCTTTTATTTTGCAGTGAGGAGGTCACAGGAGACATCAGCGACTCCATGGATTTTGTTTTGCTCAACTTTGCCGAAATGAACAAGCTGTGGGTTAGGATGCAGCACCAAGGACACAGCCGAGACAAGGAGAAGAGAGAGCGCGAGAGGCAAGAACTGCGGATCCTGGTGGGAACAAACCTAGTGCGGCTGAGCCAGCTGGAAGGGGTCAATGTGGAGAGATACAAGCAGGTACGGGGCTTCTTAAATGGAGAAAGGCACAATAAAACTGCTTGAGGTATATGGAAGTTCCCTGGATTATGAAGCATCTGATAGATGAGAATCAGCAGTGTGTGGAGACATTTTTTGAATTAGAAAAATCCCAAAATAAACATTAATAAACTTGATTTTGAGAAGGAGTGCTCCTGGAAACCCAATGCATTTTTGTTTTCAAGTATATGTGCAACATTTATTTTACCCAGTTGTGAACCTTTGTGTGTACCCAATACTCTCACGGCAAGAGCTTTATGAATCAACCGTGTCTTACTTGGCATCACATATATAGCTGTGAGCATGCGAGTTGTTGCTAACGATTGCAGGCTCGGGCAGCTTTGCGAGGGCCGTAGTTGCTGGCAAGGATCGCCAAAGGCGCTCCTTGCCAGCAACTGCGACCCTCGCAAAATTTACGTTGTCACGCAAGGAAAATACGAGACACATTACGACCTCGCAAAAATCGTCCGCAACACGCGCACATGAAAAATACAACAAATACACACAACAAACACATACAAAGCTTACTTACAGGAAGAGGGAGCATCCAGGACCTCGAAAACTAAAGTCACACCTCAATTTAACTCAAATTAAAAGAGTTTAGACACTAAAAAATTCTCTAAGCGAGAGAAAAAATGGCCGCCGAAAAAAACAAGGCTACAGCAGTCTAAAGATGCAAAACACCACCAAACCCCTACGTATTTGCGAAAAACACCTACGAAATTAGAATACAAGGACGCAACCCGCGCAACCCCAAAAACATTACAAACACAACAAATACAAACAACAAACACATAAAAAGGTTACTCACAGCAAGGGGGGGCACCGAGGGCCTCTGCAAGTGAAGTTATACCTCCATTTAAGCACAAATTTCGAAGTTTAGACTGAAAATCACCTAAGCGAGAGAAAAAATGGCCGCCAAACAAAACGAGGCTAAAGGTCCCTAAACACGCAAAACACTACCATAAACACGCAAAACACCACCAAACACCTACGGATATTCCGAAAAAGTCGCATGACAAAGAAAACGAAGGACGCCAAATCAGCCACATTATATACACCAAACACCATTAGCTCACTTACAATTTCATTGCCGTCATTTTTTGACGGGCAATTCGCTAGTTATTTAATAAAAAAAAAAATCCATGTATGACTGGTTTCCATGCATCATGTGTGACTTGGCACGGGGTCTCCTGTGTTATACCCCAGTTCATACAGACAATTTGCACCCGCATATGAAACTCAAATAATTATTCATGTCACAGATCTTTATTTCTTGTCCCTTTTCCAGATTGTGTTGCCTGGGATATTGGAACAAGTCGTAAACTGCAGAGATGCTTTGGCACAGGAATACCTCATGGAGTGTATAATCCAGGTAATGGAAATAAAAGAATAATTAATTCCGTTATTACACATTCAGCAAGCCTTTTGTAAATCTCCTCAGGTCTTTAAATGTTCATGCTGGCTCCTAACCTTTTCTATAATTTTTCATATGCCTATGTACCTTTCCTGGCTCCCAAATAGAGTTCTCACATAGCCTGGCTGGCTTCTAATGAGAATATCATTTGTTATCACATTTTGCCTATTTTTATGTCTTTGCTGTGACTGTTTGTAGAACAATGGTTCTGAACACCCACATGTACTGTTTGAGGCTTCTACTATATCTCTCTTTTGCCCACCATAAATTAAATGATTGTTGTGGTAAACTACCTCCCCATAAAATCTACTAGACAAGCTAGGAGCCGGCCCCGCGCTGATGAGAGGCAGTATCCCTGAAACAGCTTTGCGTGTGTAAATTTCTTGGCTTGTACATCATCCATATTGGGCTTTGCTCAAAGCTGTGTAATACTGCTGGCATATGCCTAAAAGGAGCCATGTTTGAAGTGGTATTGGATTAAAGAGCAAAACCTTTGTGGGCACATTGGAATGTCCCTTCCCATGTTCCAATAAATGTTATTGCAATGCATTCTGGGAATTCTGTGGGTAGGTTCTCTGGTTTGTGCTTAATCCATCCTTTTGCCTTGCTTTAAAGCTGTTTTATAAGCATATGCTCGCTGTATTAAGGAGCCACGTTTACAGTGTTTTTTTGGATTATTAGAGAAAAAATACTTTGTGGATTAATTTGCATGTCCCCGCCTCCAATGTCCAAAAGTGCAGTGTAACAACCAGACTTCTGACAAACTGGAGCAGGAAATAAGTTTAACTTATTTACTAGACATTCAATTGTTTTCTGTACTCTGTTCGGTTGGGGGGCTTCTATCACTCTTCTGCCCACCATAAGTGATATGATCACCTCTGTTTATATAAAGGGTCATTGCAGTTATATATTTGGACAGATCAGGATGTAACCGTGTGTGAACACAGGTGAGGCAATAAGTATTCAACAGACAATGGAGCCTCCAATTGCCTCATCTGTGTCCACACACTGTTACAGTGAAATCCAAATCTGTCTAGAGAGCCCTGAGGAGAGGTTTGGGAACCACTGCTCTACACTCTTGCATGCACATACTCATTAGTATGACCTTAGTATGATAGAAGTATTCTACCTGACCTCTTCCTTTGCTTCAGGTGATTATACCATCTAGATCAACTAGATCTTTCTCAGTCATATCCATCCAAATCTTTGTGTCCAGTCATCCTTGAAGCTAGGGGTACATTTCATCTTCAAATGGTCTGCGGATCTCAGTATGGCTTCGAAAATATCAACTCTTCCCTCTGTTTTGCCCCCAGCACCTTCGGGTGAATGTTCATTCCAACATTGTGTCCATAAGACAAATCCACCTTGTTTGGTAAATTTCCATTTGGTGGGGTATCAGGAGGAAAGGCTCCTTCAGTTGTGATAAATAACACCTCCTGGATAACTGATTGATGGGAGGAATCTTGAACCAAGCAACACATTCCTGGCACATTAACCTCTTAATCATAAGTGGGTCATTATTGTTATAAAATTGGTTAATTTTGTCATATATTTATAACGGGTATCCCCATCCAGATTAATTTACACTTCACCTCCTTATTTAGTTTTTAAGTACTTTTACAATGCTTTCCTTACCACTAGGTGGGGATATGTAATATCTACTGACTGGCCTCGTCACTGTATGGAGAGTGCGCTTAATACATGTCTGGGCCTTACTCCAGTGTAGCTCTAACCAGGACATTGCTTCACTGCAACCATAAGTTATATTTTGTAAAGGGAACACAACTATTCTGGTGTTAACCCAAAAATTGCATTAAGAATCACAGAACGTACACCAGCAGTAAGAAGATCTTGGGTTGGACCTCAAGCAGGATCTCTTGCCAGTGGACAAATATATAATCTTTCTATTGCATCAGAGTGTGTTTATGTGTAGATTAATAATGAGTATTGCAATATAATTTGATACCTTTTGTATTGGACAAATGTCTTATTTATAATGACGAGCTTTCGAGAAGCTTAACCTCTCTTTATCAAGTCTCAAGCAATACTAACATGAGATGGAACCCTATGTTGTGTTTATTCCCCATATATGTATTTTCCTGATGATGTCAGATGCTGTCTCCACTCTCTCTGCATCTGCTGTTATTATTCAAACATAGGGCTCCATCTCATGTAGTATTGCTCGAGACTTGATAAAGAGAGGTTGACCCTCTCGAAAGCTTGTCATTAAAAATAAGACATTTATCCAATACAAAAGGTATCAAATTATATTGCGATACTCATTATTAAAATATATATATAGATTGATTGATTAATGATTACTGGACATTCACGGCTGCTTCACTCTTCAATTATTTATATATATATATATATATATATATACAAGCTGGGGCAGCGACCGGTTACATGGTTCGAATTGAGAATTTAATTGCTTGGGGAAAAGGATTCCATTCAGTGAGATCACAAAATATTAATTATTTATTAATATTTATTTTCAGGTTTTCCCAGATGAATTTCATCTCCAGACATTGAACCCTTTCCTTAGATCTTGTGCTGAACTCCACCAAAATGTCAATGTGAAGAATATAATCATCGCTTTAATTGACCGGTAGGTACAGATGTGAAATATCGCTGATACCCAGGGCTTGCGTTGTGTGACCAGTTCCCATGGGAGTTACTCTCTATGTTATGGTCCATGTAGCTACAGATTAATAAGAAACAGCTTTACCTTAAACATGTACCCACTGTAATAAAATGGCAAAATCTACTAAAATATTTAGTTTATTTCAGAGATGTAACCTGGGATGACAGGACAGCCTTTTCAAGGTTACTGCCTATCATCAGCATGGGGTTATGGATAGATGAACAAAGCATTTGTGGGCACATTTGCATGTCCCTGCTCAGCTTCGCAGAATGCAGTGTAATCATTTGTTTTTCTCGGAATTCGGACCTGGAAACAGTTTTTTTAACTTGTTCTAGACATTCAAATGTGAACACGGATGTGCTATTTATTTACTGCACTACTGTATGGTGGAGGCTTCTATCGCTCTTTTGCACAAAATATATAAAATGATTGTTGTTGTGAACTACCTACTCAAAAATTCACTACACAAGCTGGGATCCTACCCCACGCTGATGATGGGCAGTAACCTTAAAACAGCTGTCCATGGGTAGGATTCACAGCTTGTGTATAATCCATCCTTGGCTTTGCAGAAAAAATGTGTAATGCAGCGGGCATAAGCTTAAATAAAGCCATTTTTAAAATGGGCTATGGATTGAAGAGCGATGCATTTGGGGGCACATTTGCATGTCCTTGCTCAGCTTCCCAGAATGCAGTGTAATAATTAGCATGTCCTTGCTCAGCTTCCCAGAATGCAGTGTAAAAATAGTTTTTCTCGGAATTCTGAGCTGGAAACAGGTTTGTTTAACTTGTTTTAGATGTTCAAATATGAACACAAATTTAATATATATATATATATATATATATATATATATATATATATATATATATATATATATATATATATATATATGTACACACACTAGCGACTTGCCAGTCAAAAATGACGTCAATAAAATTAAGCCAAGCAATGCTGTTTGCCGCACAATGCAAGGCTATGTCCCCTCTGTGCACTCCCTGCTTTGCCACTCATTGCAATATTTTTGCAATTCGCAACTTTCCTGCTTTGCAATGATCACCTTCGGCGCTCATGGCAAGGCTCTCCCCGCCATGTAGTTTAGGGTCCTCGCGAGGAGTGTTCCTGGGTTGGGGCTCTTTTTTTTTTTTTTTTTTAAATATATATTGCTTTTGGCCTCGTTTTCATCCAGTCACATTTTTTCGGCAGCCATTTTTCTTTCTGGCTTAGCCAATTATTCGATTGTGACAAAATGCCAAAGATTATCTTGCAGCCTCACTCCCAGGCTCACTGGCTGTGTGTGAGTGTGTAAATTATTCCGAGGCATATTTGGTGTTTTTTTGCTGTTCTTTCCATTTTTGTGGTTCGGCCGTTAAATTTGTAATTAATTGCAGCCCCACAACTGCGGGCCTCGGCAGTTGCATCTACGGGCTTCAGTCCTAAGTCCTACTTCTCCACGTGATTTAACATGCTTGTCACTCTGGAGGTATATAGGACCACTGTAAATTGGGGAAAATCGTCATATGTTTGTGATGCTTGTAATACATTAACAACAGATGTGTAAGCCATGGGCATAAAAGCATTTTTAGGGAAGATCTTTATTTTAGCAGATACTGCTTATGCCTGAAGGATGCCATGTTTGGGCCTTCCACACTGTCCGCTGCCTTAGAGACTGGGTGTGTTCTTCTAGTTGTTGTTGTTGTTGTTGTTATCTATCCAAGAATAGAAGGAGATAATGTTAGTTTGTTGATTTTATATTGGTGGATTAAAGTTTTCCGCACAGGAAACCTTTCCCTGTCTCATAGACTCCGTAGAGACGGCTTGCAAGTATAATTGCAAGTCTCGGCAACACTTCAGCTGCCCAAGGATATATTACTGTAATGGCAGCTTCCATGCACTAGCAAAGGCTGCTTGAAAGGTTTTCTCTGAAACTGCTTTTATTCTTAAGTTAAATATTGAATGACACTAGAGGCAAATTGAATTCCCTAAAAAGACGTCGCTTTACGGTCATGTTCTTGTCAACCATTGTTTGTGTTTGATATCTCAAAGAACAAGACTGAGCCTCGGAAATATTTACTGCGGTTTAAGACGCACAAGTACTGCAATTATTGCTGCAAATCGTAGATTATTATTGCTTTACTGGATGATGTGATGAATAATTTGACTTTTTTTTTTTTTTTTTTTATGTCCTTAAGACGTTCTTGTTTGTGTGAGATGAGTCAGCGCTCAATGTCTTGGATGCTTTGTATATAAAGATTACTGGAATCACACAATAAATAGATTACCAGGTATATTATTATTGGCGTTTGCTGCCCTTACAGTATCTAGTCTGTGAGTGTTCCTGGTATTCCTGATAATTTCTTAAGTTGCACCGCTCGTATACAAGACCTGATGACCCTGTGTGAGTATAAAGAAAGCTCCTATTATGTCACAGGCGTCTTCTCATCTTTCTATGTCTGTTAAACACTCGTTACTGTCTGAGGTTTCTATTGACTCATGCTCCAAATATGGCATAGTTTAAAAAAATGTATTGCTTTGAATTTTGCAATATTTAACTGTTAGCCTTTCTGATCCACCCACTAAGGACCCTCTGTTATCAGTTGTAGATGATGAGATAATTTCCAGTAATTACTGACTATGACCCGGGGCTCTGAATCTGTTGCTGTTTGCAAAACAATAGAGTGGGCATGCTCAGACCCCCAGGAAGTTACAACCTGGGGTTAGAGCATTCTCTGCCTTTTTTTTGCACATGACTTTTATATTGAAGACAACAGATTGAAGCTTCAGGTTAATTAGCAGTTGATCAACAATATAGCTTCAGAATATTACCTTTTCCCCTTCTGAATTGCTAGCCTGCTCTCGTGAAGGGGCTTGTGTACCTCAATGAAGCTGTGAGCTCTATCATGTAGGGTCACTCAAAATGGGCAGGTCATGGCAGAGATCTCAGACAAATCACAGTCCACTGGAGAAGGCACTGGCAACCCACTCCAGTATCTTTGCCAAGAAAACCTTAATAGGCACAATCAGAAACACAAACAGATGTGCCTGGCATGCTGCCTCCTTATGGTCACTGAGAGCCAGACACGACTGAAGGACTCCACAACAATTTAAAAAAAATTCTGAGCAGGAAACAGGTTTTTCAACTTGTTTTTAGATGTGGAAATGTGAACCCAAATGTTTTATATATATATATATATATATATATATATATATATATATATATCAGGAAATTGCCCATCAAAAATGATGGGACTAAAATTGTAAGGCTGGCAATGCTGTTTGCCACACAATGTGAGGCTTTTGGTCCTCTGAGCACCTTCAGCGCTCATTGCAAGCATCTCCCCCGTGTACTTTGTTTCCTACTTTGCACTGATTACCTTCGGCTCTCATCGCGAGCCCCATGCTGAGCCTTTGGCGCTCATTGCAAGCTTCTCCCGCTCACGGTGCTCATTGTGAACCCCGCTATGAGCGCCCTTTGGTGCTCATTGTGAGCCTTTCCTCTCGCCTGCGCTAATATATATAACACGCCAAATATGGGTGTAATTTGCTTTCAACCTCACTCCCAGGCTTTCTGTGTCTCCGCTGTGCTTTGTGTGAGTGTATTATAATTTTTTGCACATGATTTCTTTTTTTTTTATTTTGGTGGGTTTTTAGGGTTACCCGCTTGAACAGTGCCTCGCCGCTTGCTGCAATGAGCACCTTCGGCGCTCATTGCAGCTAAAGTACTGCACCGATGGCGAGACTCGCTTCGCCCGGCTCGCAATTCGACTGCGACACTCGGACACTTTGCGAGGGAATTAAGAGAAAATTGCGGCCGTAAAGACATAACTTTTTTTCAAGCCAGTAAATCCAAAGCACATTTTGGGCTTGGGGTAATTCATCAATTTCCCAAGCCTGCAAATTGTTTTAGACCCATAGAGCACAGAGGAGGGAGAGGGAGGAGATGGTGGAAAGAGACACAGAGGAGGGAAATAAGGGGAAAAAAAACTAAAGGGCAGGAAGAGGGCGTAAAGAGAGAGGGGGAAAACAGACACAGTGGTCAGAGAGTGGGTTAGAGGCTCGCAATGAGCGCCTTTGACGCTCATCACGAGACCCACAAGTTAGAGGGGAGGGGAGAGCCTCGCATTGTGTGGCAAACCGCATTGCCAGGCTTCAAATTTTATTGCCGTCTTTTTTGACGAGTAGGTCGCTAGTGTGTGTGTGTGTGTGTGTGTGTGTATGTATGTATATATATATATATATATATATATATATATATATATATATATATATATATAATACATAATGTGTGTATATGTATATATAATGTGTGTATATGTGTAAGTAAAAAGTCTACACACCCCTGTAAAAATTTCAGGTTTCTGTGATATAAAAAAATGAGACAAAGATGAATCATATCAGAACTTTTTCCACCTTTAAAGTGACCTATAAACTGTACAACTCAATTGAAAAACAAACTGAAATCTTTTAGGTGGAGGGAAAAAAAAAAATACAAAAATAATAATGTTATTGCATAAGTCTGCACACCCTCTTATAACTGGGGATGTAGCTGTGTTCAGAATTAAGCAATCACATTCCAAATCATGTTAAATAGGAGTCAGCATACACCTGCCATCATTTAAAGTGCCTCTGATTAACCCCAAATAAAGTTCAGCGGCTCTAGTTGGTCTTTCCTGAAATTTTTCTTTGTCGCATAACACAGCAAAAGCCATGGTCCACAGAGAGCTTCCAAAACATCAGAGGGATCTAATTGTTAAAAGGTATCAGTCAGGAGAAGGGTACAAAATAATTTCCAAGGCATTAGATATACCATGGAACACAGTGAAGACAGTCATCAAGTGGAGAAAATATGGCACAACAGTGACATTACCAAGAACTGGAGCTCCCTCCAGAATTGATGAAAAGACGAGAAGAAAACTGGTCTGGGAGGCTACCAAGAGGCCTACAGCAACATTAAAAGAGCTGCAGAAATATCTGGCAAGTACTGGCTGTGTGGTACATGTGACAACAATCTCCCGTATTCTTCATATGTCTGGGCTATGGGGTAGAGTGGCAAGACGAAAGCCTTTTCTTACGAAGAAAAACATCCAAGCCAGGCTACATTTTGCAAAAACACATCTGAAGTCTCCCAAAAGCATGTGGGAAAAGGTGTTCTGGTCTGATGAAACCAAGGTTGAACTTTTTGGCCATAATTCCAAAAGATATGTTTGGTGCAAAAACAACACTGCACATCCCCAAAAGAACACCATACCCACAGTGAAGCATGGTGGTGGCAGCATCATGCTTTGGGGCTGGAACTGGGGCCTTAGTTAAGATAGAGGGAATTATGATCAGTTCCAAATACCAGTCAATATTGGCACAAAACCTTCAGGCTTCTGCTAGAAAGCTGAACATGAAGAGGAACTTCATCTTTCAGCATGACAACGACCCAAAGCATACATCCAAATCAACAAAGGAATGGCTTCACCAGAAGAAGATTAAAGTTTTGGAATGGCCCAGCCAGAGCCCAAACCCGAATCTGATTGAAAATCTGTGGGGTGATCTGAAGAGGGCTGTGCACAGGAGATGCCCTCGTAATGTGACAGATTTGGAGTGTTTTTGCAAAGAAGAGTGGGCAAATCTTGCCAAGTCAAAATGTGCCATGCTGATAGACTCAAACCCAAAAACACTGAGTGCTGTAATAAAATCAAAAGGTGCTTCAACAAAGTATTAGTTTAGGGGGTGGCATACTTATGCAACCATATTATTTTATTTTTATATTTTTTCTTTCCTCTACCTAAAAGATTTCAGTTTGTTTTTCAATTGAGTTGTACAGTTTATAGGTCACATTAAAGGTGGAAAAAGTTCTGAAATGATTTATCTTTGTCTCATTTTTTTACAGCACAGAAACCTGACATTTTAACAGGGGCGTGTAGACTTTTTATATCCACTGTATATGAATAATCAGAGTATTGCAGTTTATAGTGATAACTTTTTTATTGTACAAACATATTCATAGGTTTCATTACAAGCTTTCGAGAGCGTTCCTCTTTGTCGAGTCAGAGTCAATACTGACTCGGCAAAGAGAGGAACGCTCTAGAAAGCTCGTTATGAAACCTATGAATATGTTTGTCCAATAAAAAAGGTATCACTATATACTGCACCTCAGACTGCAGCGATACCTACTGTTCT
The DNA here is from genome assembly GCA_027410445.1 of Discoglossus pictus. NCBI lineage: Eukaryota > Metazoa > Chordata > Amphibia > Anura > Alytidae > Discoglossus > Discoglossus pictus. Next base: position 40,210,230 of record CM050176.1, on the reverse strand, counting down.
ATTTGTTCTGAAGTTACACCGCAGCAACAATTTTTTTTTTTTGCATGACTGGTTCTGTGATCTATCATAGTTTAGGATGTAAATATAAAACGGGCCCAATACAACTGTCAATTCTATCTTCCAGTATTATCTGTATAACAGCCTGACGTGCCATGATACTGTAACCTCTGCTGTCTTATCCCTACAGACTGGCTCTGTTTGCCCATCGGGAGGATGGTCCTGGGATCCCGGCAGACATCAAACTCTTCGATATCTTCTCTCAGCAGGTTGCTACCGTCATACAGGTAAGAAGAGGGGGAGGGGTGTGTGTGCCGTTAGTTACCTTTAAGTCAGCTTCTTGGCCATTGGTACTAACAAGGTAAAGCTTCACTTCACACCTGTATATAAAATAAACCGTTTGGATAACTTCACTTGAAGTTGTGTTGAGAATGTAAAAAAACAAATACTGTATTGGTCCGAATATAAGCCGCACCCGTAAAGTTCAAGGGAAAAAATAGAAAAAAGATAGTACACAAATATAAGCCGTAAAATTGGAGAGAAAAAGACTTTCCACATGATCAGCCATTGCAAGAGACAGGCTTTCTAATTAGCACTGTAGCTTTTTTTGCAGGCCTTACAGGATGTTCGAATCACTAAAACCGTAAATTGCTATTCAATACCGCAGTCTAAAGCACGAAAATTGGCACCCTTAACTCGCAATCGCGCAAATCGGCATTAATTTTGCGTTCGCGAATAGAAGCTGCACACGGAACAACCAAAGTTTGCAAATCAGCAATATTTATTTTACGGTTGCGAATATAAGCTGCACCCGTAACTCGCAAGCTCAAAAATCGGAAAAAAGGTGCGGCTTATATTCGCACTAATACGGTAGTACAGCTTCTAATGTAATCCGCTCTGCCGCTTCATTTACAGGCTGGATTGTGTATATATATGTGTGTATGTTTGTATGTATATATATATATATGTATATATATATATGTATATATATATATATATATATATATATATATATATATATATATATATATATATATATATATATATATATATATATATATATATATATATATATATATATATATATATATATATATATATTACCTAAACGGGACTTTGTACATGGTATCGGGTACACATCATATGCTCTTTAATTTTGTATACTTTTATTTAAAGGTTGGAGGAATCACAGTTAGTTTTATTTTTACTCACTGGATCATGACATTATAAGAAACTCAGCTGGAGAAAGGTTATTTATATTGTACGTCCAAAAAACAATTTGCAAATATTCCTAATAAGCTGTCAGTGTGCAGAAGATCTTCAGCATTTTTATTACAAGTATAATATCAATGGACTCATGTCAAGGGTTCAGATTTCTGTTTGTGTAATGATCTTTGTGCCACTGTGTTGTTTTGTGTTGATTTTATAATAATCATTTAATAACATTTGTGAACTAGTCGTTTGAAAATGGTTATGGATTGAAGAGCGAAGCATTTGTGGGCACATTTACATGTCCCAGCTCAGCTTCCCAGAATGCAGTGTAATAATTTGCCTCTCCCCCCGTGTACTTCAACTTTCCTGCTTTGCAATGATCACCTTCGGCGCTCATCGCGTGGCTCGCAATGAGTGCCTGGCATGTGTCTCTTTCCACCATCTCCCCCTGTTCCTTCCCTGTGTCTTTCTCCTCTGTGTGTGTGTGCGCGCTGAATGTTTGCATGTTACACGCTGACTGCCGTTTTTGTTTTATTTTCAAAGTCTCCCGTCCCTGGCGTGTTACTGTCTTTGCCGTTGTGTATTTTCTAAGTCCCGCGTACCTGGCTTTGCTCAGCCTCGTTTTCATCCAGTTTCAGATTTTTTACGTTTTTCATCCGCCATTTTTTTCCTAGCTTAGCCAATTTTGGATTTGAAGAAAAATGGCAAATATGGCTCAAATTCGCTTGCAACCTCACTCCCAGGCTTCTTGGCTCTCCCCCTCTGCTGTGTGTTAGTGTGTTGTTGTTTTTTTTATTTATTATTTATTTTTATTTTTTCGGAGTTGTCAGTGGCAAAGAGGCGCTCATTGCAGCCTAAGTCCCGCATGCTTCAACAGCTTGCCTCGCTTTGTGAGGCTCGCAGTGCAATGAGCGCCTTTGGCTCTCATTGCAGCCTAAGTCGTGTATGTGTGTGTGTGTGTGTATATATATATGTATATATGTATGTATATATATATATATATATATATATATATATATATGTATATATATGTATATATATGTATATATAAATAGCTAGCTTGCATTATTTATAATAAAAAATAAGAAATATTATATGTAAGTTATATGATAAATTAATTAATAATGAACAAAAAAGAAAAATATAGGCTGTATGAGGATTTAAACACCAGACCTTTGGCTCCAGACATTGGAGCTCTTCTTGTTGTGCTATTTGTAAAGCGCCAAGTACCCTAGAACCCCAGTATTGTCTCCATAGAACCTATTCCTTGTGTAAAATCTCACCCCCCAGTATGTAGTTTTTGCCTATTTTGTCCTGTACTTTTGGAACATTTCTCTGCCTACATTGCAGAGCCTCATAGTCATTATATTTTTAACTTTTACATGCTATTATTTTTAATTGTGTGGATCGATTTTTCTTTTCTCAGAGTCTTACTTTTTTCTGGCGGGTGTTACTTTGTAAACTAATTAGCTTTACATTACTCCTATTGTAAGCACTCACAGTTGTAGATGCCAGATTCCCATTGTGCAGATAAAAATTCCTGTGCGTTCTGACATTTTAAAGTAGGGAATGAATATTTTAAGCCAGGGGTTGGAGTTTAGGAGCCAGAGAGGGAAATCATTATAGAAATACATGTATCTTAACCAAAGACCCATCAGTACAGCTTTATTAGGACCTGGGATTTGTGAAGCTCTGGTTTAAGTTGGCAGTACTGGTACTCATGCCATGAAAAGGCAGTATTCCTGTCATGGCATCTTCCATGCACTAGCATCCCCATGTAACACCTCCCAATGTCAGTTTGATGTATATGTCGGATGTGGTTGTCCCTAATCCAACATGGTACATAATACAGACACCATATTGGGCCAGTCTCTGAAGCTGGAGGACAGGGGAAGCTTAGATGACAAACTACTAAGTCTTGTCTAAAATGTTTACTGTTTGTATCTTGTCCATTTTTTTCAACATAATGTAATCTTAGAATTAGCTTTTTAAGAATTAATATATATCAATTTTGTCTAATGTAATGTATCACGAGCCCATCAAGACTCACTTGTTTGAGTACAGGTGTGGTGGTTTAATTATTTTCGAAATATTGGCCCCAAAACACTGATATTGGACAAGCCTGTTTTACATGTATTTTTATTTTCTAAATATATTAATTGTGATCCTTTAAAGAGATATATATTAGGTTCCTGGCTTTTATTTATATAATATATGTGTGAATTTATTTACTATTTTTCTACTTTATTGTATTAAGAATTCTTATAAGCTGTGTTTTTACTGCATAAGATCAAACAAATAGGCGCTGTTTGGGTCTGCCCTCTGCAGTGTTTGCAGATACAGACTCTGTAGGGCTGGATGTGCAATGTAGTGTCCTAGCCTATCAGGGACCACACCTCAGCAGCATGTTGCAGAGAGATGGTCACTCATTGTGAGTATGAGACACTGCACACCCAGCCCTACAAAGTCTGTGTCTTCATGAGCTGCAGAGGGCAGACCCAAGCAGGTAATATTTCTTTGATTTTTAGGCAGTAAAAGCAGAACTTATAAGCACTTCTTAATAAAATAAAGTACATAAAATTCAATAGATACCCAGGGATATTATATATATGTAGTAAAATGCAGAATCTTCCATATCCTGTTAGTCAGACCCACTTAATTGAAATACAGCAAGTCATGTTACAGTAAGGGAGTACCTCTTAGCATAAATTAATCTTTGTTATTTTAGACTCCAATATCTGTATAATGTGGCACAAAGTATTGTATTTGATAGCAGGTACAACATGCCCCATTTTATCTACCCGTTCCTATCCATTTTAAAATGTCAAATTGTATTTGTTTTTGGTCCTTTTGCTATATTTGGGATACGCCTATGCCTATCCCAAACATGTTTGCTTTTGCTGGTTATTTATTCAATGTACCTACTATTTCAGTTGTTCCCAAACTGTGGTTTACAGACAGCCAGTAGTTTGTGAGCTTTTTCAAGTGACCCACTGAAATAATGGTATATTATAAATCGGAATTAATAAAATAGTTGGTAGTTTGTAGGTGCAGCTCTCGGTTTCCAACTATGCTTCCAGGTGAGGTGGATGATTATAGTTTTGGCTTTTACCAAGGAAAACGGTAGTACCAATTAGTCCAGAAGAAGACAACAATATCACATTGAAACCTCCTCATCTGGAAGCACCATGGGAACCAAGAGCATTTGAAGCTATGGAGATGACCAGTGAAGCTCACAGAGTGAGGTAGTGAATTCCAGTAGTAAGACCACGCCAGATGAGTCTGAGGAGGTGATTGGCTTTTAGGGGAGTATGCAGAAATCCAATTGGATATTTAGGAGGGTGTGGTATTATAGAGGGCTTTTTAGGAGTATTTTGATCTTAATTCTAGCAGATATGAGAAGACCACATAGGAGAACACATCTCCCAAAGTCATTTTTGTGATCCATCTTCTCTCTCTTATAGTCCAGACAGGACATGCCCTCGGAGGATGTGGTCTCCTTACAAGTATCCCTTATTAACCTGGCCATGAAGTGCTATCCTGACCGAGTGGACTATGTTGATAAAGTGCTTGAGACGACCGTGGAAATCTTCAACAAGCTCAATCTTGAGCAGTGAGTAACAATATGATTATACCGTTTAGATATGAAGTGGATAATTCTTGTATGAATAGATTTGTGTTCAAATTATGTCCAGTATCTTTCAATCATGACCTCAAAAAAGAGAACAAGTGGTATAACTGGGCCCAGACTGTACATCAAGAGATAGGAGAATGTTATCAGAAAAACACTTGGGTCTAAAAAATGTTATTTAGAAGCTATAAACAGGATCTTAAAGGGATATGTAAGTGAGCTGGATTATGAGTACATCTGATAGAGGAGAGTTAGTAGTGTATGAAAACATGTGTTAAATAGAAAAGTGTAAAGTTATTTGCACAAAAATCAAATCCAGCTGTTCCCACCCACAGGACGGTTACATAAGCCGGGTACACACCGGAAATACAGCAGTGTACCCACAGGAAACGCAGCAAGATACATATTTTGACCTTTCTGGTACAGCGCACAGGAAGTAACTGTTGCAGTTCTTGTACTAAGCATGCCAGAAGCCACTGAGGTGAAGAATGATACAATGTATTAGCATGATTCTGAATTTGAATGTTATGCTAATTTAGGTGGGATTTTCTAGGGGCGTACACGATCAAGTGCAAATGCCAAAAAACAGGAATTTTTGCTAACTTCAAGGTATGCTAATTAATGTTTTATTCTGCGTTATTTTCATGCAAAACAAAATGTTTCATACACTACTAATTATCCTCTATCCGATGCATTCATAATCCAGCTCACTTACATATCCCTTTAAAAGAGGCCTGGTTTGGGATGAATCTGTAAAAACTAAAGCAAAATAATATTTTAAACCAACAATTTCAACTACCCCCTAAAATGCTTGTTACAAATGCAGTAAACTCCCCATTATACAAAACATTATACAAAACCCTGCACCTACAATTGAATATCTTCATTTAAGGAATATAGAAGGTTCCTGTTTTTTACTAGGTATATACACCCTTATTAAATTGCGATTTCGCCAATTGAATAGGGCTCTATATAAGCACAGAGCATATTTTGATCTTCTATCCCAAAGCAAGGTCTTCACTAACTAGGCTAGTAATATCCATGTGAATATATTTACTTTTATGTGCTTTATAATATTACGAATTGCTTATAAGCTCTGATTTTAGTGCCTAAAATCAAACAAATAGCCCCTGTATGGGTCTCCTCTTTTTAATTTTAAATTTAATTAATGGGATAAAACAAACCAATAACAAGCATGAACATTTTAAAAGTGATAGGAAAGCCCTTAGTAGTGAATGGGCAGTCACTTAAACCTCTGCTGACCATCTTGAGAGTGCCACACGTTCTCTCAATTCTTTTCTGTAGAGCTGGCACAGAATAAATCACACAAAGTGTCTGCATCGAAGCTGAGCAGATTAGTGACACCTAGATTGCTGTGACTACCGGACTCCACGTCCTCTACACCACTTTATTCACTTGTCTCCTTGCTTATTCTCTATGCAGTTTTTTTTAGGAGGGCTTCTAGGGCTATATTAGCAATAACTCAAAATGCCTGTAGCTGCATCAATATAAAAAATGATTTTCAAGTTCTATCCGGTGACGCATAGCTGTTTTAGGAGGTAGCACCACCATGGTGCCCTCACCAACAGCGCACCGTCACCGGTGCGCCGACTGTAGCGTGCCACCTTGCATCCCTCACATGATAGCTCTACCTTCGCATTTGGAGGGGGAGACAGCGTCTTGGCTGACTATGAGGCGCCTAACTTTGAGAGGAGGCAGGTAAAATGGAACACCGCTGGGTCTCACTCACTAAGAGTAATGGGCGTGATGGGATGCAGGGTGGCACGCTGTTCTCGGCCGCGCAGTTCTCCGCCCACTGTTGGTGAGCGCGATGGGGTCAGGGTGACATTTTGGGAAGTTCTGTGTGTTCCTTTAATGAGCCATTAAATGTTCACATAAAACAAGTCAAACATACCAAAGAGATTTCAAACAAAAGTAATGTCAAAATACTCTAAATGTGAGTCTGAATCCTGTTCGTCAACGTCCTTTCCTATTATTTTTTATTTTCATTTACATCATTTCCTGGCTTTGCCCTCCTGGTTATTGAGATCTTTTCATGAACATTCACAGGGTGGGGCAAAAATTCACTCTGCGTAGAAATCACTAATATTATTATTAAAGCGCTCACTCATTGCCTTCTGGGGTGAGAAGGGTTTAGGGAAACATACTGTATATAAGACACATTATATTTTATGAACCATAAAAAAAAAAACTGGTATAACCAAAATGAAATAATCTTTTGATAATTTGAGAGCTCTGTGTGTCTCCTATCGGTTTGTTTATGGAGTCTCTGAAATGAGACATGAACAATGATTGGTTAGAATGAGACACTATACAGCCGGTACTACAGAGTCTGTGTCTTGATGAGCTGCAGAGGGCAAACCCATACAGGGACTATTTATTTGACTTTATGAAGAAATGCTTATAAGCTCTGTTTTAATTGCCTGAAGTACATAAAAGTAAATACTTTAGATACACAGGGATATTATATACCTAGGAAAATCCATAAGCTTTCCATATCCCTTTAAGTCAACATGGCTAATCCAATGATTATTAGTACGCCTATGCCAAGCAATGATATTATCTGATCGTGGCCTATTTACTATTGGAAACCAATGACCGACCCCAAGGCAGTGGAGGAGTTAAACATTTGTGACTGCAGGACATTGTTTTGTTGCATTGATGTAGATGGACATCGGCCAATGCAGGTCACAATTTGTAGACATTTACCTTTTATTAATTACATCTCTTACTAATGTATGTCTGGAGCAGGATTCAGGGTACAGAGTGTGCTCTTTAACTGTCCTTTAATTATTTAAAATCATCCAAGATATAAAAGCTGGGCTATAAGCGCTTGCGTGGAGCCTGTTGCTCTGGTAACTGTATAATGAGCTCTGGTTTGCGGGGATGGAATAGACATCCGAGTCCTGCTCTTGTACTAAAGTAATAGCAAAGCCTTCACAATCCATTATAGGGAGATGGAAAGTTCCCTGCTTTTAAGGTTAAATTAAATGACCTAAGTGTGTGTTTGCATATGTAAGTGCTTAAAAGCTCTGATTTTACTTATTTAAGCCTTCCAAATAGTCACTGCCAAGGTCTGCTCCCTGTATCCCATGCACAGTGTCTCTCTAATGTACTAGCCAATGAAAGAATGTTTCTCAACAGAATGTTTTGAAATGATGCTGAGACAATCTGTGTTTGGCTAGTACATCTAGAGTTACTGGGGCTGACCTTTCCTTTGGACCTTTTTGGAAGGTTTCAGTGAGTTAAAAACAGGGCTTTGAAGCTCTTGTTCATACATTGGTGCGTAGCCAATGAAATGCGGCATGTGTCGTGAGCTGGCTTGGTGGGTATATAAGGTGACATGTAGGCATTCTGCAAACATATCAACCATCGATGTCTTGGGTAAAACGTGCCATTTATCTGACTTTAAAAAGGGGATGGTCATTGGCTTTTGGTCCTAGGGTGGCAGTATTTCTGAAATGGCACAGTTTATGAACTGTTCGCGTTCACAAACTGTGCTCTGATTTAATTGTATTGTAACTGGACAAACGGCCCCATTGCAAATAAATGACATTGAAAATTTGGAGCACCATGTGCACTATGCCTGGGCAACTCGCCATCAAAATGAACCAAGGGGCTAGCAGATGTGTTTCTAAAATGGCAGTAAAGCAAACCCTATAGCATTTTGGGCACCGAAGCAAGTGGCTGGTCACTGCACCCATGCTGACAGGGATTTATCTGCAGAAACGGCTTCAATTTGCACAATAGTACCGAAATTGGACCTCTTCTGATTGGCAAAGGGCTACATTCTCTAATAAGTCACGTTTTCTGCTCCATTGACTGGACGAACGTTTGTGTGTAAGGCATGAAACGTCTGAGAACAAACACTCTTTAACCATCTGGTGGTAGCAGCGTTATGGTCTGGAGAATGTTTTCTCCATTGTCTGGGTCCACTCATACATCTGGAAGGTACTCTTAAGCGATTGGGTTATCTATCCATCCTTGTAGATCAAGTACACCCATACATGTTGACTTCCTTGGAGCGAATGGGATCTTCCAGCAGGACAATGCAACATGTCATACGGCCAGAATTGTCTGGAAGTGGTTGGAGGAGCACGACAAAGACTTCCAAGTACTCCAAATTCCCCGGACTTGAATCCCATTTTAGGTATTACTTTTAATGAAAATTTAGACCATATGATTCCAGATGAGTTAAAGATATTATATAATAAAATAAAAGAGTTAATAGCTTCTTGGGAGCAGGTTAATTTGTCTTGGACAGGTAGAATCACAGCAGCAAAAAGGTCCATTGGGCCAAGATACGTAACATTTCTATGCCACTCCCGAACTATTGTATTAAAACTTTTCAGAAGATAATTGACAAATTTGTTTGAGAAACTACATGTCAGAGTAAAATCTTGTATTACAGCTAGAAGATTCAATATAGGAGGTTTATCTCATGCCAATTTGAAAAGCCATCACGATGCAACAATGATGCATCATATTATTAATTGGAATAACTTTCCTACTTTTATATAGATGTCTCCAAATAAAAAAATTATAATTTATTAAATATCGAACTTAAAGATCTGATAGGGTATGAAGAAATACTAAAGAAACAATTAAAGGAAGGAGCTATAGTTTCTAAAAAATGTTAGAACTTTTGGCACATGCTCAACAATAAGTGGGCTTTGAGTCCCCTTATATCATCACATATATAGTTGTGAGCGTACGAGTCGTTGCTCACGCTTGCGGGCTCGCGTAGCGAGCCCGCGGCCCTCGCGTAGCGAGCCGCGGCCCTCGCGTAGCGAGCCGCGGCCCTCGCGAAGCGAGCCGCGGCCCTCGCGTAGCGAGCCGCGGGCCTCGCGAAGCGAGGGCCGCGGCTCGCGCAGCGAGCCGCGGCCCTCGCGTAGCGAGGTCACTGGGCAAGGGCCTCAGTTGCTGGCATGGAGCGCCGAAGGCGCTCCATGCCAGCAACTGAGGCCCCTCGCGAAGCGAGGGCCTCAGTTGCTGGCGAGGTCACTGGGCACGGGTCTCAGTTGCTGGCATGGAGCGCCGAAGGCGCTCCATGCCAGCAACTGAGGCCCCTCGCGAAGCGAGGGACTCAGTTGCTGGCGAGGTCACTGGGCAAGGGCCTCAGTTGCTGGCATGGAGCGCCGAAGGCGCTCCATGCCAGCAACTGAGGCCCCTCGCGAAGCGAGGGACTCAGTTGCTGGCGAGGTCACTGGGCAAGGGCCTCAAACCCTCGCAAAATTCACGTCGCTACTCAAAAAACACGACACACAAATTAAGACACTCGCTAAATTTTACGAGGCACGCAAACAACGTACGAAACACGTTACCACACATTACGACCTCGCAAACATCGGACGCAACACGCCGACATACAAACATTTAAAACACAATACATACACACAGCACATACATAAAAAACTTACCTACACCAAGAGGGAGCACCCAGGACCTCAAAAATGCAACTTACACCTCGATTTTACTCGAAATAAAACAGTTTAGAGACTAAAAAAAAAACGAAGCGAGAGAAAAAATGGCCGCCGAACAAAACGAAAACGAGGCTACAGCACTCTAAACTCGCAAAACACCACAAGAAACTCGCAAAACACCACAAAACACCTACGGATATTCCGATACAGACCTATACCACACATTACTCGCCATTTTACACCAATGCGGAAGTACACGACTACGCTAACGGTTTGGTCTCGCGCACGCACAGTGTTACACTGCACACATTCAGCATGCTTATACAGCAGCTCCACACCACTAATGCTGCAGCAGCAGCATCAACACAGATTGCCAGCTCTTCATCACAATGCTTCAAAATAGGTACAATATATTCATTTACTAATTTAGCTACCTTACTATTTCATTGCCGTCATTTTTTGACGGGCAATTCGCTAGTTAAATATATTGTCCAGAGAACTTAAACTACCAAAATTGGGAAGATGGCCCAGATGGGGAATTAACATCTTGGGAAATTTTATGTACTAATAATTATTTTTCTTCATTTGAAGACTTGAGAAACAAATGTGGGCTGCCCTTTATCTTGCTGGTTAGATTATAATAGCTTGAGCTGCACTTCTTGTATCAAAGTATAATCTTAAGCAGAACAGACCATTGGCATCATTTGAACAACTGTTTATCGCTAATAATAAACATTATTTTATATCTAGATGTTTTGATATTCTGAAACAAAAACTGGATTCAGGGAAAACGTCCAAAATGATAAATTGGGGAAAGGATATCAATCAAATTTGGCCATTAGAAACCTGGAGTGGGTCAATGGAGTTGACAAATAAAATTATAAAACACACACCACTTAGAGAAGTTTATTCTTAAGTCTTAAACAGATGCTACCTAACCCCAAACATAATAACTAAATTCTCTCACTGTTCTAAACAGGGTAATTGTTGGAGAGGTTGCGGGGGTAAAAGGTACTTTTTTTTCCACATTTGGTGGGAATGCATTAAAGTTCAAGTCCTCTGGAAAGAATGTTTTGCTAAAATTTCTGATATAATTAAACGAACCATTATTCCAACTCCAGAGAGCGTCTTATTGCACATTTTCACTGATACAACAACATTAGAGGTGCTCAATCTGAGAATGGACAATACCTAAGTAGGTTTTTCCTATAGGTCTCGTTACCTACTCAGAGAGCAAACTCTTTTAGCCACTTGTGCCCTTCACAGGGAGAAATATCCTGAAGTATATCACTCAAAAGAGTGACCCATCCCCGAAATACAGGCAATTCTACCCTGAAAAGGAGAAACCGCAAACTCCAGACGCGTTTTGGCCTTTATGGGCCTCGTCAGTGAGGTGCAGCTGAACTCTTCAAGGCACAGTGAGCAAGGAGTCCACCTCTGCTTCCCCCCCTCTCACCCTCAGGGTGAGAAACCCCTAAGGGTAATTTACATACACAACAACAAAATTTAGAGGTGCTCAATCTAAGAACGAGCATTACATTTTCATTTATTCCTTAAAATGGAAAATGAAAGCATTTGGTTATACAAGTCACTATCATAGTTAAATGGCTTTTGGTACAGAAGTGGAAGCAACCTCCGATGCCATCATGGAGTGATATTGTTTCAATTATGAACAGAAACTTTGCTCTACGGAGAGACTTATGATATGGGAGTTATGGGCAGATCTCTCACTAAGTGGGATCTGTGGCGTAAAGTAATAGAATAGAAATATTAAAAGAGCTTTGGGAGCTTGGCTTCTGTTCTTGCACCATATGCTCGCTTTGGACGCTTTAGAACCTCTCCTCATGTCTCAATGTACTTGATTTGTGTCTTTAGTTTAAGTTTTGGCAGAGTTATTAGATAAGACATTAGATAGAATTGCAATTGCATAAAAGAGAAAATATACATGATATGGAAGATATGGATGACACGCAATACACTGCCTAATTGTCTTTTTGTGATTCTTTTTGTAATGTTTTGTACAATACAAAAAAAAAAAAAAGTACACCCATACATGAAGACGGATGCGGATGGCATCTTCCAGCAGGACAATGTAAACTTGTCATAAGGACAGAATTGTCTGGAAGTGGTTGAAGGAGCATGATAAAGACTTCTTGGGCCTCCAAATTTCCCAGACTTGAATCCAATTAAGCACCTGTGAGACCACCTTGATCTCTTTGTTCGCCGTATGGATCCCCCACCATGCGCTCTTCAGCAGCTTTTGTATGCACTGCAGTCTGCATGGCTCCAGATACTCTTGCCCAACCTTACAGCATCCTATCGACTCTCTACCACGCCGTCTAGCTGCTGCCCGTGATGCACATGGCGTTTATTCGGGATATTATATAGGTCATAATAATGTGACTCGACTGTGAAAAATTATATTTAGATATTCAAACAAGAACTAGATATTAAAACAGGGAAACTTCTATATAATAAATATCCAATCAGAACAGATTCATTCATTTAAAGCTATATCCGTCACAATATAGAGTGTCCGGTAACAATTGTTCACTTTGTTTAGGGACATGAAGTAACTTTTAAATATTTTTATGAATTAAATGTATTCCTTCATGTAAAGTTCACTATTTTGATTAACTTGAAAATAGAACTTTTGTTTTAGAAAGTAAAAAAAAATAAATAAATAATAAAGCCTTTCATTTTATTACTTTTTTAAAAACAATAAAGCAGCAGTAGAACCTGCCATGTTGGTTTCTGCTGATTACGTTTCAGAGGTGGAAAGAGAGTTTGAATGTAGGAAATGTATATCCACACAGTGGAAATACCACGACTTCTACAACCAGTGTATTCATTTGGTCTAAGTGAATGATCATTAATTTATTATCCTTTATTTGTAAAACGCCAACATATTCCGTAGCGCTAAACATGGGTTAAGTACAAGTCAAAAAAACAATATACACCGACGATCTGTGGGTTACGGTTGAGATCCCATCCGGAGAACTTTCTTAAGTCGGATCTATATGAAGAAGCTTGAGAGAGAGGGGGAAAAAAAATAACCAGTCTGTATAAGCCACCATACATCCCGTATTGTAGACATTTTTTTTTCCAATGATCGGCAAAACGATTTCATAAAGCAAAAAAAATAAAATATTTACATTTATGGAACAGTTTTAGCTGGACCAAAGCAGAAAGTGTGGTCCGCCACCAATATTCTCCCCTACACTAGATGGCTGGAGCTGCCAGCAGGCACCATCATCCTCTGAGTTCTGGAGAATAGAAGGCTACAACACAAAGATCAATGTGCGCAGCCAGGACACGTCTCTTGGACCGTTTTTATATATTTTCTGTAAAGTGAAACACAATAGAACCTTCTCATACCCATAACTCTGTACCATCTGAGTTAAGGAACTGGAGCAAGAATGTACTTGTAGTCTAGACTGGATGGCTATATAATCTATAAGTTGGAGGGCCTGGCAGTGTTGCAAAACTGCTTTTACATATATGTATCCTTATCACTTGCAACACTTATTTTAATGCAAAGAAAATATTTCAATGAGTCATTAGGTTGATCTTTTAAATGCATGGTGGACATGGTGTGAAGTTTTATAGATACATTAACTTAAATCCACTAAACACCAGGGTTACAATCATGATGAAACAAAATATATATAATCGATGTCTGATCAACTTAGTGGGTGATGGCACGTTTTTTATTTTTAAATGCATGTCATAGTCCCCTTAACCCTCCTCCAACCCCTCAGTGGCGATGGATGAGTTTAACTTGCCTTTGCTTGTAAGAGGTGGCCTTTCCAGGATGATCCAGGCTTGCCTTAGCCACTAGAAGGGTTCATGGAACCAACAGCTATACTTCAACAAGAGACTTCTCCAATAAGCCATCTGAGACAAGAATACAGAGCAAAGAAACTTGAACTAACCTTGGGAACAGAGTCCTTCTGTATCTATGCAAACCAAAGGGGAAATAATAAACCGGTCCAGCAGCCAAGTGCCTGGGACAAATACCGAGGTGGAAGTTGAGCAGGATAACTCATTACCACAATGAAGGCGGCTGCTCCTCTGGACTCCTGTTACTACTGTAGACTAATCCTTAGCAGTCTAGTGGTCCAGCGAGCACCCAAAATGATCCACTTGCCTTTCCACTTTCAATAATGTTTTTCCCTCTGCAGCACCACCTCACTACCAGTATGAAGAATACATTGATACGGATACTACCATATAATTAGCAAATCTACTTTTGGCATCTTTACACTACAAAAAGATCTCCGGCAGGCAACTTGGAAAAAGCTCACGAGCCCCAACAAACAGCACTCGGACAGGAGTTGGTTAAATTCTATTCATTTTCATCACAGGACTTGAACTCTCCAGTAATGACTCTACAAATGGATTTTACCTGCATTTTCTATATAATGGATATAGCTTATATTGTAGCATCGGCTTTTTTCTTTCTCAGGCTTAATGGGTTGGCTTGGATTTTAACCTCAACTGAATTTACATTCTGATTCTGAAATAATAATTTCCTTCTGATCACAAAAAGTTATTTTTTTTGCCAATAGCAGGATAATCCGTATGGTCCATTGATAAAATCCAGAAACGTGCGTCGGGTCAGACGCAGAAGCATGCGCTCGGGTTTATGACGTCATCGCGAGGCGTCTAAACTGCGTGGCACGCTACAAACAAGCTCCGATTCTTAGAATCTAAATAGACGATATATTATGATTGTGGAGCAATATTCAGTTGCAAATATTAATCAATATTAAGCCTCTGAGCTTTTGGGTACTATTAGGCAGTATTAGCATAGTACTAGAAGGCAGTATAATTATAGCACTCGCCAGTAGATGGGAATCCTCTTCCTACTCACTTTACTAATGACCAGTAGTTAATCTACCATTATTTTGGTTTCCTATCGCAATATTACTCCAATACACAGGATTAGGATATTGCCATTTTTGAACATTATTATCACTAGCACTTTGTTCTTGAATTTTATTAGCACTAGCGCTTTTTCATCAGTTTTTTATAACACTATTTACACTTTCAATGGGGATGATATCTCAAATCTAATTTACACACTGGCACCTTTTGATAGATCCCTTATTAACTACCCATGCGATTAATGAATTTGAAATCCTGCCTCTGAGAATTTTTAATATTTTTAAAGTAATATATTAAAAGCTATATTTTAATTTACACTCTCTTTGTGATTAGAATAAGAATAGGTGTGCACAGTAATAGGGATCCCTTTGGTCCATTTAGCTGATTATTAATCCGTATGGTAAGCTGAACTGTTCTTGGCACCACTAAAATGTACAGAGCTAAAACATGTGAAAATCCACGGGAAACATGGAGCCCCATAACAAGTGAAATGAGTGTCTGCGCGTACTGCTTTCCTATTCCTCCATACAATAAGAAGGTTAGTTAAACCTGAAATAACAAGATAATTAGTAATGGATGATACAGTAAATCACCATAGATATCTGAACTAGATAAGCCAAATATATCCCTGATCAAGCCTAAATTACTTCTGCTGTTGTTAAAACATTGCATTACAAGGTACTGTATCCTGTTTGTACGACGCATTCTCTCATAATAAAAAGATGTAAAAAAAAGGAAAATTAAAATGCAGATGGAGTCCACCAAATAAGCAGCCTCTGCTCACTCACTGAGCGCAGCGAGCTGTTTATTACATGGTCCTGGGGAGTATAAGAAGACAGAGTGGATTACCTAATACTGCTTACCACAATCACATGCAATTACAGAATTGCTCTTGAGAAGTCTCCACTGCGCTGATGGATACTTTGCTCTCAATAAGAGCAACACCAGCACTTTTTCTATCTCTAATAGATCTTATTCAATAAGGCTGAAGAGTCTCTTAATGTGACACTGGCTAGAATAACACAAGTGGCAGAGACGGTTTGGGCTTCTTTATACCCTTATTCAATTACTCCAACTCCTACAGGTACTAAACAAGTCTGAAACATACCAGAATGCATTGCGACTCCTTGTGGAAGAATAGTTGAAGTGGCACAGCAAAGGAATAGTGTACGCAAATATAATTGCAACTGGTCTCCTATTTTTAAGTGTTGGATAACTGAGCTTGAAAGTTGGGTATTATACCTTTCTGTACCTCACCCATACCATTTAGACTGTCATTTTGCGAGCTGTCAATCTTATTGGGTGCTTTAGAGAAAGCACTTTGTTTGCTTGACTTTAAACTCAATAACAGGACCCTCTATTCTTTCATAATTTAAGTTTGTTTTTAACCTGTATCTACCATTTTTAGCGCTACGGAATATGTCGGCGCATTACATATAAAGGTTAATAACAATAATAATACTATAAAAACGACTGTTGGAATGGTAGTACATGCATAAGTATTCTTGATTTATAATGTTTAAACATATAATGCTAGTAGTTATACTTTAAAGTTCTTACTTTTTATAGGTTTTTCGCTGACGTGCTATTCCGCTTACAGCTGCCTGTCCTTATGAAAAAGGGACAGAGCTAAGCTGCACAGCACGTCGGCCAGAAACCTATAAATGCAAGATCTTTAAAGTATAACTACTAGCATTTCAAAGTTTAAACATGTCAAACCAAGTATACTTATGCATGTTCTTTAATTCTAGGAGCCATTATTTTTAGGGCTATGATTGAGCCACATAGTGTGAAACTTACGTAGACTTGCAGCCCATTCACCGCTGCAGATGAAAAGTTAAATGCTTAGGGAGCCAATGTAATATCTGTTATTTCAGTTGCGCATGGCCTCAGCCAGCATTTGGGGGCGCAGTTTACAGCTGTAGGGTTCGGGCTGTATTATATAGCAGGGATACAATAAAAAAGTCGCAACAATATTTAGGGTGATCAGATATCTATTATATATATTTTTTCCTAGTGGATTGAAGTGATCACCTGATCATTAGCATGTCCACTGATCACTTCAATCCACTAAACACCAGGGATAAAACGATGATAAAAAGTAATATATGTCTGATCAACCTTCCAGTTAGGAGGAACCCCTTTGAGGGTCATAGTTTAATATTATTGGCTTCTACTGTTAAAAATCACCTTGCTGCCTAATTAACTGTTTCAGGCCAAGTCTAGATTCATCTATTTTATTTCAATCAAGGTTAAACTTTTAGTTCTTGCTCCAGTTTTATTGTTTTCATCTTTAAATAAAGACATTTGTATTAATCCTCTCATGGTATTTTCTGTATTTCAGCTAATTAGTGTTAAACACTTTGGGATTAGTTTATATATCCTCATATCTTTAAATTAAATTTAGGCGGCAGGCGAGAAAGCAATAAAAAGTTCTAAGGATCGGTATAAGGTTGCACCGAGGGTTAATCAATGCCGGGTTTTGTTTGGTAGATCGAAGAATTGGTGGACTTTTATGTGGCATCTCTCATTGTTGCGGTTCATATGTTGAGTAGTTGAGCTATTTTGTGAGCTTGTCTTTGTCTCTTTCAGCATTGCCACCAGCAGTGCCGTCTCCAAGGAGCTGACCAGACTTCTGAAGATCCCGGTAGATACTTATAACAACATCCTGACTGTGCTGAAGTTGAAACATTTCCACCCGCTCTTTGAATACTTTGACTATGAGTCCAGGAAGAGTATGAGCTGCTACGTGCTGAGCAGCGCTCTGGAGTACAACACTGAGATTGGCTCACAGGAACAGGTATACCCAGAGAGTTTTAATGTGTTTAACCCTTTCACTGGCAGAGGGATGTATTGCAGGCCCATATACAAATGACAGGGTTAGTTATAGTCAAGTCGGAATATGTGAAATAGATAGGAAGAAAGCTCAACCAAAACAGATTTTCTGGCTGACATTTGAAAAACTGCCTCATTATAGCTATTTATAATAACCAAGGAGATTCTCATCTCAAGCCATAAAGGCTCTGAAACAAATAGTATAATGAGTTCTTGGCATTAATATGCAAATAAGGCACATTTACATCATCATCTTATTCATAACCATAAATATAGCTGCTTACAGTGTCTGTATACCCTTTGAACACTGTTCTTGTTGTTCCATGTACAAAGTTACATTTCTCCAGGACAAGTGTTGGTCTGTAGTTTTATTTTATTGAATCTCTTTGTATAGTTTAGTCTCAGAGCTTCTTTTATGTAATCTGTCACCTCCATAGTGTTTGATATCTATAGGTACAAGAAGTTCTGATCTCACACACCTGTTATAAATCATTCTCTTTTTGTCAGGTTGATGCGATCATGAACCTAGTTTCAACACTGATACAAGACCAGCCTGACCAGCCGGCAGAAGACCCTGACCCGGAGGACTTTGCAGATGAACAGAGCCTTGTTGGAAGATTTATCCACCTCTTGAGGTCTGACGACCCTGATCAACAATACTTGGTATGAGATTTTCTCTCGGTTCAGTCACAATGTCTATGATTTTTCACTTACTTGTACCCTTGATGTGCCTATCTGCAGTCTACATATACTCAGGGAAGCTAAGATAAAGGATAAGACTTGCTGGCACCACTGCCCCACCTGGGAACCCCCCCCCCTGCTGAAGTCAGTATCCTGGTACTGGTTGCCTTTGTTAATTAGTGGACATGGGGAGGGGGGGGGGGTTTAGTTGGGTATGTGAAGGTGTTTTTCTGTTAATTGTTCAACCAGCCTTTTGTTTAGTCATCTAGAAAACTGCTCATCCCTCCCTATAAAGTCCGTTCTGGTCAACGATTACAAAAGCGAGAGCTGTATTTCATTAGTTCAAGGAAACAATTTTATGAGACCGTTGTACTACTTTCACAAGAGAATCTCTGTACTCTGCGGTCACTGAAGATAGTCATACCCACCCGATACGAGGACCTAACAAGTGGGAGATCCAGAGAGAGCTGCTGCTGCTAGTCCCATATTGTGACAATAATCATGCATTTTATTTTACTCAAAAACACATTTCAGACATTTAGAATTACTGCTTCAGATGGTTAGTACTGTGTACCTTCATGCAGGGTTTTACATGTTTGATTTTCCTACTATTTCTGCATTTGTTTAATCTCTCAGCTACAAAAATGAAGAAATTGTTGAATAGGATAGAGCTTGATACTTCCCTTTCTTATTCATTTAAACCGAGTCACAGTGTGTATCAGACTCCTTCTCTTGTATAATTATATAGAAAGTGCAGTGGGAGATGAAGACCTGCAGGGAGCTGTTGTATGTTGGATTTGATGGCTCCGTTATTGGACAATAGTCACTGACAGCTTTTTTATTTGATGAAAATAAGTGAACTTTCAGAGCTTTCTCATTAATTTCCAAATCTTTTATACTAATAAACTCCTACTGAAACTTCAAACTGAAAGCATCACAGTACAAGTCGTGCAAAATTGGGCCCAGGAAAATAGGAACTAGCATGTAAAAGACATGTAAATCTCGCATTGTTACTAGGACAAATATTCAAAATCCTTTGTATCTTATTTCTTGTCAAACATTAGCAGCATTTTTTTTATAGGGACTCTTTGCAGGCATGGTTCTAGTTTTATTTAAATGTTTAACTTTTGACATGGCGAAACGGCTGTTGGGCTCAGTGTTTTAGCATGTTTTGCTTTTTTAGGGTAATTTATGCTTTTATAACTTTTTTAATATTAAGTGAAGGAATATACAGACATATTTAATTGAATGCTATTCACTACTTAGAAGAGAAACTGCAAACAATCAATGTCCTAGGGGGCTACGTCTTATGTTACAATTTGGTAAAGAATAATTGTTATGTATAAAATATTACTTAGCCCTAATATTTAGATAATGTTCGTTAAATTCCTCTTATAGAGCTATGAGACTTTTAAATACATTTTTTATATAAGCTTATATCCGTAAGCTTCTGGGACTTCATTTAGTATGCAGCCTTCCAGTTCAGGAGGAATCCCTTGAGGATAATAGGGAATTGTTTCATTTGTTATATTCTTTTTTATGTATATATTTTTATTTTCAAGTGGCGTATTTTTGCAAATAAATATTTCCTGTTTACATATTAACATTATTACTGATATATCTGAATGACTTGAAATTATGAGCTTCCTAGTGCCCAATTGGGGAGATATCCTTTAATCCTGGAGTCTTTTCTGCCCTTAAGAACTGGAGAACAAAGTCATGATTTGAAGCTGGAGTGTAGAATCAGAAATAATTTGTAGAATTCCTGCTTCATAGAAATAATATGTGGAGCACTCAGCGATGTGGTGAAGACAAACAGAGCAAGCAAATTCAAGAAAAAATGGGGTTAATTAAGCCTTACATTTTAGTAGCTATGGAAATTAGTTTTTTTTTTTAGATGTGCCTTTTTGGTGATTGTCACAACCTTTCTTCGTCAGACTTGAAAAGGTCACTGGACCGATCCTACCTGCAGGTAGACTTGGTTCTGTATACCTTCACACAGCATGGCTAAGCAGAATTCAAGTTGCAGATTCTCAGACCAAGTTACCTGATTTCAGGACAAGTTACAGAAGTTATTTGTAGATTATGAAAAATAATAAAAGCTTTCCCTCTAAATGAAACATACCATGAATATGTGTCCCAAACAGAGCATAATCTTTATTTTTGTATTTTTATACAGTTTTCCACAATATAACACTGGACCATAAACAAAATTAACACTTGTTGGCAACCTGAATTGCCCCACTTGGGCTAAGAGGCATAGTGTCAGCCTGTCTACCTCCCCGTCTAGGTGCCGATGGCTCCAAGTGTCAGATACTTGCAGTCAGTGTCTGGGCACAACAAGGACTTGCCTGAGTAATGTGAAC
Organism: Discoglossus pictus; assembly: GCA_027410445.1. Lineage (NCBI taxonomy): Eukaryota > Metazoa > Chordata > Amphibia > Anura > Alytidae > Discoglossus > Discoglossus pictus. The sequence goes on along the minus strand of CM050176.1, from coordinate 40,189,174 downwards.
ACTGGAGACAGAGTGCCTGGGCACTGGGTCTAACTTGAGTAGGGAACCATGCATCCAGGGCAGACAATCTTAGGTCCTGGGGAGAGGGTCTCCCTCTAATCGAGGTACCTTGAGACGTGTTGGTTAGCGGGCCCATGGCACCCTGTAAGCAGGGAAGGGGTGTTCCTAGGTTTGTTGGGAGATTGGAGATTGTGTGTACCCGCTCCCTAGCAGACCCCTCTTGGGTAGAGATACCTTTTATTGAGTCCGAGTGAAGTCCGCTAAAATAGTTGAGGTGGCTCCAGGGTACCGACCAGGACTTACATTATATTTTTAACAATTCAGGTTCTCTATTAGATTGTGTAAAGTCTTTCAATTGTTGTCTGACAACTTGGTGGTTTAATCAATTCCGTGTATCTCCTTTTTTAGCTACCAGGATTTTGAATCCACCCAGAATTCTAGCCCAGCCCTCGGACTGGGAGCGTACTTGGGTATTATGGTTGGCCACTGGAAGTTGATACTGGTCATCCTCAATGTGATACTATCATTTGTATTGGCCCTATGCAATGTATACACCTTGAAACACATGATTCTCTTAAAATAACTATCAAAAAATTGTAAAATTATATAAGAGCAATTTGGGCTTGGGTGACCACATGGAAATTGCTTTTTGTGTTCCAGGTCTTATAACAGTGGCTTGGGGAAACATTGGAGAATGTAAAGATGTTAAAATTCACATTCTGGTCTATACCCATAACAAAGTGTGTTAGTCCTTTTAGTAGGCATGTATTTGTGGCTATTACAATAGCCTTAGTGGCTAGAATATGTAGAGGTCCAGTCACTATATCCAGAGGCCCAGTATCTCTGGGGGTGTGTGTGGGGGGGGGGGGGTGTCTGCAATGTCTATGAAATGATTGTAGCTAGTCAATCTTTTATTATTAGCCAGGTAAGTATGGTTGTAAATGATATGTATGTGATAGCCAATTAAGTTCAGAGCCAATAGTAGCATATTTTAGCAGCCTTTAGCCCCCCATGGCTTCTCACATGTGTTGGTTCTTATTGCCTTCAGGTTTTGAGTTTCAGTGTGAAACTGCTTTCTGCTGGCATTGGGTAGATCTTAGATCTCTGAGCCTGGCATATTTAACAACTGGCACTCTGTGAAAGCCATCTCAGTGCTGCCAATTAGATGTACACGTCATAGTGTGCACAGCATGCGGGTATCTATAAAGGGCGGCTGTATTTATCTTTCCATCAGACAGTGTGTGACTTCATAGCCAGCCTGATATTTTACAAGCATTGATTAGCTTGTCAGCCCCGCCACTGTACCCGCACCTGTGAGCGGGCGCTCTCGAGCCTCTCATTAGAGTGTCTGCCACGCTCAGTAAGAACACTGGGCTCTTGCAGATGGTGGCAGAAGCAATGTCTGTAACTGGCTGGACGGTGAACGTGCTCATTTTTTTGCAGGCAGCTGTCTCTGAAAATAACAAATCTGAATCAACAATTTTGTCTCTTTCGAACAGGTTAGAGATCATCTCTTGCAATTGCAACTGGCCACCAAATTAGAAAGATGATGTGTGTGTGGGAAAAGAAAGACAAGGGATGAGCTTATGTTTAATATGATGACCTGATCAGACTGGGGAGGGTGAAGGTCTAGGGTCTGATATGGAGGAGGTATAGGGCATGGTCTGAGGGAGCGTGGCAATCTGGTCTGATCTCAGTGAGCTGGACACAAATGGAACGGATTTTGAAGAACGGTCGAGTGAGAGAGTAGATCTGGAGTACAGACTGGACAAGCTGCATACATGGAGGTCAGGATGAATGATTTGAGTGATTAGTGTTTTTAAATTGGGCTAATTTGGGAGATTGGAGCAAATTGGGGAAAAGGTAGAGTGAGCTCGGCTACTGTTAGGGCACATTGGGACGAACTGACCTTTTTACATTTTGGACAGACCTGTGGAGATTGTGGGCTGAATTTGTGCAGAGATGGGGGGATTTCAACTAATTTGGACGTGGGTCATTTTGCGTGGAGTTGGGGCATACTGGGCTGATTTGAGAAAAATGTGCAAGTGAATATCATCTTGGAGAAGGGTGATAATATTTGGTCTGAGGTAAAAGAGGGTTACTTAATCCGATGTAGTTTGATGGAGGGCTACTTGATCTGAAAAATAAAATTAACATTAGGTGGGATCTTGTCAAGAGGATCTGTCTGGGAATACAGGAGATTTAAGAGTCCACACTTTGGCGGCAGTGGAGTGCGAGCTTTTCTAATCCTGGGAATTGGAGATAAGTGGATGTGATATTGGGTGGAGTGGTCAAGAAGTTCTTATTTGAGGAAGGGTGAAATCTAGCTTGATATGGTAGAAAAATGCTATTTTGAAGAGGACAAGTGGGTCCGATCTAGGTGAGTGTGAATAAAGATGGTGGGAAAACAGATCTCTGCTGCCTGCATATACACTGTTATTTTAATCATTATTATTGTTTTTACACGTTAAGAAAGCTTTTACAATAAATGAACATCTGTTAAGTCGCCTAAAACGCCTACGCAACTTGACAAATACATTCATTGCTCACATGCGGTTTCTGCACAGAAGCCATTTTTCCATCAGTGAAAGAGACTCAGTATGTCTTTGACAATCATCCACAATAATGTCTCACTTACTTTCTTGTCATGTGATTTTTGCCAGTGGCATAAATATATTACTGGAAGACTCTAAGGTGCAGAGAATGAGAGGTCCAGATGAAGCCGCATACCCCCCACCCCATTCTGATAACTGCTTGTGACACATTCCCATTGTGCAGAAACTTCCTCTACATTCTAAGGCTCCTTAGTACGTCAGGACATTTATCAGCATAAATACAAGTGGTAGATTCCACTGCAAAATAATTGTATGTAAAAGGTATTTTTTTATGTTCTAGAAACATTCAGCCTTCAAACTACAGATAGACTAGCAATCCAAGATGGAATCCCCCATGACACCATGAATTAAATATAAGATTTTATCTAAAATTGTTAAATGTCCCTGTATTGCAGACCTGTTAATATTATTATATTATATTTCACAAACATGTGAAGCTTTTACCAAACTGCATTGGTTATTTAATGACTGGGCTGTGATCTATAGACACTCGGGTAATTTAGAGCAAACCTGGTCATGGCAGCAGCCGTCTCCTCCTATAGCGTACTCGGTGCCTGGCGCTGCCTGATGGGACATTGATTATAATAATGTACAAGGAGCTGAAGGATCACTTTATAATAAACTGCTGGAGATGGTATGGTATACATTTATATATATAATTACATTTATATAGTGTGTTTATCCAATGCACTTTATAAAATTGCATTACAATTAAATATAGAGCTGGTAGGTTGACGTAGGAAAATTTGCAGAAATTATGTCAGAGCAGGAGATAATGGAAAAAGTGTGAGGTCAGTTAAAGGGATATAACATATCTGATTACTTGTATGTATTTTATTTTATTAGAAGTATTTATAAGCTCTGTTATATATACTTTAGCGACTTGCCCGTCAAAAATTACGGGGCAATAAAATTTCAAGCCATGGGAATGCGGTTTGACACATAATGTAAACCGTTTTGTACTGTGAGGACCTTTGGCACTCATTGAGAGCCTCTCCTGTCGTGTACTTTTGGTCCTCTGAGATAGAGATATATTTCTATTTATATGTAGTTAAGTAATAATGAATGATTTATTAAATAAATTAATATACTTTAAATATTTATAATTGATATATGCAGAAAGCAATAGGCTGAAGAGCTAACAATCGGTTTGTATTTTGCGTCTGCATAGAATATACATTGTGAGTGTTGGTGCCCGGCTGATAAAGTGTAATGAATGTTCCAAGTGTGCATCTAAATAGGCTGCGTGCGCGAGGTAAAGCCGTTGGTTTATTGTGTAAAGCGGCATTGTATCTTCGTAACGTTATTAATGTGGTACGCGTCTCGTCAGTATTTTCCGGCTTTTGTAATAGTGTATCTTGTAGGTCATAGTCTGATGTGTGAAGTGCTACGCATTTAGCAGTGTTTTGCGCGGTCCGTGGTAGTGTAGCCTCGTTTTAATTTTTTTTCGACAGCTATTTTTTCCCTCGCTTAGGCGATTTATTGATTGGCGAAAATCGTCTAAATCCAATTAAATTCGCGTTCTACCACACTCCCAAACATCCTGGCTGTTGCCCCATTCTGTCTGGAATGTTTATTTTTTATTTTTTTGGGTGTATTTAGTGTGTTTTTATTGTTTTTTCATTTCCGTCGTTCAGCTGCTAAACTCGTAATTTTCTCGCGGTTGTGAACCGTTTGAACGCCAAGGCGATCACGTCTTTAGGAAGTGTTTTTCTGCTAAGTCCCGTGCTTTGTAGTGGGTTAACGGCTCGCCTCACTACGCGAGGCTTGCAGGCGCTCATCACCCAAGTGCTACATGTTAACGGTTTGCCTAGCTTCGAGAGGCTCGCAGCGATGTTCGCCTTCGGCGCTCGTCGGCTAAGTTCTAGGCTTCTCGCAAAGCGTGACGACGTCTCGCAGTTTGGCAACTATTTTATGTGATATTTTATATACCTAGTAATATCCAGGAACCTTCCATATCCCTTTTAAAATGAACAGGCTGGGTTGGCTGCTGGCAGTTCAAGGTTAGGGTTTATATCTGATCAGACGCTTGTGGTTTTCTATATACTCAGGGAGGGGTGGGTCACGAGTCCTCACAGCTTCCTTATCTTCTCCAGGAATAGAAAGGCCAGGCATGAAATGTTCAAGGGTTTCCACAGGAGGAATATGGATGAGAGAGAGAGATGGTGGTAGTTGAAGAGCCGCACAGAGTAATATAGGGAGTAAAATTAAGAACTGCATTTATATCAAATAATTAGAATAGGCCAACCCATAAATTAAAATATCTTTAATTTTTGTCAAGTAAGCGAGGAGCAAGTGTAATATTAGAATATATTTTAAATATTTCGTAAATGATTTAAAAATATATAAAGATTTAATATTAATCTGAGAATTTATGAACCAAGAATAGTTTATAGGAGCCAGACAGGCTGTTCCGAGGAGCCCAAATAGATACATTATAGTCGGTATAATATTTAGGAGCCAGTGCAAAGTTTAGAAGCCCAGGCTCCTGGGAAATTAATACCCCTGTTAATTGTTTTATTAACAATGGTGATGAACCTACCTGCACATGGGAATATTTACCTCCAAGTAAAACCAGTTTCCTTCTGGACCAGAGAGGCCAAACTTGGAATAAATGGCTTCTCTATGTGTTTTTTATGAAAAAAAGGGACAGAATAATTGAACCTTATTGTAGTATATACCGTATTAAAGTGACTCAGCCCTTTTCTCTGTGGAATTGGCAAAAGCATCAAACCATTGAGAAGATCTTGCTTTGAATCCATGTTGCAGCTCTCTGTAGAACTCCCATTTTGTTTGTTCCAAATAAAACAACGCGCTGCCAAGCCCTTTATTTCAGAAGACCCTTTAATTGGAAGAAATGACTGACCTATTTTAATTCGTAATTTCTTTACTTCAGATCCTGAATACCGCTAGAAAACATTTTGGCGCTGGAGGGAACCAGCGGATTCGCTTCACGTTACCGCCGCTAGTTTTTGCAGCATATCAACTTGCGTTCCGATATAAGGAGTCCTCCAAAACGGTAAGAACATTTAGCATTCGTATGTAAATTAATAAGTAACTCTGTGTAGTTTTGTACTGTAAATCTGTAAACTTAATCATTTATAAAAACATGGTGAAATCCTAAATGTATATTAAGTTTCTTTGAAGAAACAAAATTGTAGGCATTGTTTTTAAGAAATTAAATATAAATACAATAATCTTTATTTTCTTACTTATTCTCTGCAGTCCTGGGCCGTTCTATTATTTTGTAAGTTGACAAGTATAATAGTGTTTATCTGTCCTATAAAGTGAAAGCAGAGCCTTGGATAGAATACCAAGAGTAGAATTGTATTACAGAAAAAGCTCTGTGTGTGCCAAGTAATACAACTTCGCCATTTAATATCAGTTTTACTTCGCAATGCTCAATTTCCTGAGCAACACCACATCTTATGGACTGTAAAGGATATCCTGCATCATTGGGGCTGTCTCACATACAGTTCCATAGATAATGAGGATATGGGCTTGGCCACAGCCATTGAGATGTGTTACAAGACCTGCCAGTCAAGTGATTTGTGCTGGGTTGACTCATCTCCCAGGAGAGACAAGTGGCTGCAATGCCCAGCAGTTAGAGCCCTCTCTATGTTTCCCATCCCTATACGGTGTGATACAAGAACACTTTTGCACATCATCAAAATGGTTTTACAAAGCAGTTGCTAGTTAATGGAAATTGTCTTCTGTAAGCACAAATATAGAAAGGAAATTGAAGAATACCTGGGATATGCATATCATTATCCTGAGGATTAATTAGTCACACATTTTGCTATCATGTATTTAAAAGAACAAATTTAAATATTTTTTGTGAAACACGGCTTAGTGTTGCAGAGTGTGACATGTTCCCAGTCTCCTCTGGGTTTGTGCCGGTGCTTCAGGTGCTTTGATGGAGGACACAATACAAGTTTTAATAAAATGTTAACTAGTGATACAAAATTAATAAACCATAACAAATCAAAGAAAATAATAGGCCTAGCTTCCGCTGAAGCACATCCTTAACTAATAAACAGATCCCTCACTAACCATCGCTTCTCCAGCTAAACCTGGTTGGGGCAAAACAAACAGTCCAATAATTTGTTAAAATTCCAGGTCTCCACTCTGCTCCAAGCGTTCATTAGCTGCAGAATGCTGTCTCATTGTATGTGTCTTTCTCCAGGTCAGACAAATTGCAAACAATCAGTCTATAAGCAGCCCCAACTATACTCTAGAAGCAACCTTAAATCATGGCTGCCCAGGTGCAGCTAATCAACTGTGCAGGAAAGTCATCCTCTACAATCCTACTTGGGGAACAAGAGTTTTGTTGAGTTGGTGGCTCACATAAACCCATCGGATAACTCTGTCACAAAATCTAAAACCTAATAGCAACATCTGACTTAATCAAATTATATTGTATCTGTTTGTATCACTTCACTCACTGATAAATCATTTTCTCTCTCTATATCAGGCAACTCTGACCCAAACTCTGTTGAGGACTTCATTCCAAATATACCTTAAATGGCTCATAGTTATGATTAATAAACTTTAACAAAACTAGCATTGAATCAAGTAACATGGATAAAATGAGAGCTTTATTTAACAGTTAAAAATGCAATTACTAAGCGGGGCTGCATTTTAGCAATATGGGGGCCGTACCAGGCTTCATGGCATGTTTGGTCTAGAATTATGGACATAACTTAAAGGAAGAATCCGTTAGAGGAGAATCAGTAATGTATGCAAACTTTCAGGCATTGGATTTTGAGAAGGAAAGCACCTGAATATCACGCTAAATTAGCATAAAATTCATTATTAGTTGTGGCCAATTAGGGACAGGTACAACAATGTATCTGTTTCCTTCACTAGTTGAGACAAAGCTGCTATTCCCCCATCAACTTTTTGTACTTTTCCTACCAGGATGACAAATGGGAAAAGAAATGCCAGAAGATCTTCTCTTTCGCACATCAGACCATCAGCGCCTTAATTAAAGCTGAGCTGGCCGAGCTCCCCCTTCGACTTTTTCTCCAAGGAGCGCTGGCGGCCGGAGAGATTGGATTTGAGAACCACGAGACGGTGGCCTACGAATTCATGTCTCAGGTAACGTGAAGTGCTGACAATTTATTTCTGTCACTGACAATGGCTTTGACATTCTCTTTTTCAATTATAGAATAATGTAGATGGAAAATTGCTCTCCCGTGAAACATGATTTCAGGGTCATAGCGTGGGTGGTCTGAGGCTGGTGTAAATGAGTGCAGGCTAACAGGGCAGTCCCTCCTGCCGGTGTCTGTATTATGGAGAAATGAGAGGGGAATGGGAGATTGTGTGTATGTATGTATATATGTGTGTGTATGTATGGATGTGTATATATATATATATATATATATATATATATATAAATGTGTGTATAGTATATAAATAGTACATTTGTGTTCACATTTGAACGTTTAAAACAAACTAAAAAAACTTGTTTCGTGCTCAGAATACAGAGAAATACAGTTATTACACTGCACTCTGGGAAGCTGAGCTGGGACATGCAAATGTGCCCACAAATGCTTTGTTCTTCTATCCATAACCATTTTAAACATGGCTTCCTTTAAGCCTATGCCCGCAGCATTACACAGCTTTTATGCAAAGCCAAGGTTGGATTATACAAGCTGGAAACCCTATCCACAGACAGCCGTTTCAAGGTTACTGCCTATCATCAGTGTGAGGCGGGATCCCATATATATATCTTTGTCTTCAATCATTATTTAGTATTTATTTTTATTATGCATTGTATTATACAATAACATTCTCTTAGACATCTCATCTTTATACATCAGATTTGTTTAAAAGCTTAATGTGTTTTTATTTATTTATTTTCTATATTTTTCTTTGAATAACTAAACTTGACGTGTGATATCAGAGGTTAATATTCATGTCTTTTGCACACTGTTTCCTGTCCCTGCACAAGCCGCTTCTGGCAGCCTGCGGAAAAGCGCCACTATTTACAGTATTCTCATTTCAAGAATTACATTTGATCATTTAAAACATAAAATTAAATTAGAATAAAAAAAATTGCTTGTTTGAGCTACTTAATCATCAGAGTTTTTACTTTTTAAAATAATTAAATTACCATTTTTAGTACATTCTCACAACATAGTTCTTCAAAGTAAAATATTGTATATATCGGGCTACACAATTTATTTAAATTGTAAGTTTGCAAGTTTTTAGTCTTGTGTCAGTGCCTTGGAAACCAGCACTATGTACATTTGATTTTAAGCTTCCTCCATTCTTTATAAGATGTTCATCTTGTTTTTTGCCATGTACTAAACCCCTGTACGGTGCTACGGAATATGTTGGCGCGATATAAATAAAGATAATAAAAAATGTGGCTCCTGACAAAAGATAAAATGTTAATCCAGTGAATGAGGTATTTGATGACTGAAGAAATACTTTTATTATCCCCACCAAGAATGGCTTATATTTATTTATTTAAATAGATAATTAAATGCCAAATTTTATCATGCAATGAAAGATCAGAGGAGTTCCAAATAGTAATCTATATTCCTTTCCTGTTAATTCATAATATATTCTTATTTGGGCTGGCGTATTATATCCTTAAAATCTAGACCATCTTAAGATGTATTTTCAATTGCTCTAAGATGGTCTAGATTGTAAGGATGTAATACGCCAGCCCAAATAAGGATATTTAGAACTCCTCTGAACTATCTATGAATACTATGAGATTGAGAATTAACATACGGTCTGAAACACAATATCCAATTTGCCAATTGATAGGATGTCATGAGGTTTCATGCAGCTTTTCTCATCCACAACTCTCACAATCCTTCTTCATCATGTCTCTCTGACGTATCCAGAATTAATTTAGAAAGAATGTACTGCTGTATTGGTAAATAAACTATAACTTTATACCATATACAATTGACAAAGGACACAAAAAATATTTTGGATAAGTATTTCCTTTGCCAGTTGGACAGCTATATAAGACGACCTCCTTTATATTTTGCCAACTCAATATCCCTAATCTAATATGTGTAAGATAATGCAGCAAATGACATCTTTGTATTGTAGTGGTCTCTTCACCAATATATTGTTTTTGAAACAAGAGAAACACAAGTAGTAGTTCAAACATTTCTGGAGTGCCAGAGTTTTATAAGAGTTTTAAGATAGTGGAGAACTCTAACTGAATCCTAGTACACTCTAGAGCAGTGGTTCTCAACCTGTTGTTCGAGACCCATCGGGGGTCGAATGACGATTTGCCAGGGGTCACCTTGAGCCATCGGGATATTTTTTTGTTTTTGTTGTTGTTTTTTTTGTCTGTAGTTTTGTTGTTGGGGGTCGTCATGGCTTGGGAGGTTTTGTCGGGGGGTCTCGGCAATGGAAGAGTTGAGAGCCCCTGCTCTAGATGATTGTGAATGAATTATTATTATTATTATTAGTGTTTGGATTGTTGTGGAACAGTCAGTTTGAGAAGGAATTGTTTATACCAAAGGAGTATTTACACATTTTTTTTTATCAAAATGTTTTTAATTGGTTTTAACTATCGTTGCGGTCTACCATTTTGTTGATAATTCACCCAATGTCTTTCAATGTTAAGATTTGATATTAGTGGGAATTTGATTTCCTGGATATTTGTTTGTATTGTGTGTAGACAATTCATTTTTATTCTGCAATGTCATAGTTTTTTTTATAATTAATTACAACTTTACTTTATGGACCCTCAGGCATTCTCACTGTATGAAGATGAAATCAGCGACTCCAAGGCACAGTTGGCCGCCATCACACTTATTATTGGAACCTTCGAGAAGATGAAGTGTTTCAGTGAAGAGAACCACGAACCTCTGAGAACGCAAAGCGCGCTCGCCGCGTCTAAACTGCTGAAGAAACCAGATCAGTGCCGAGCCGTGAGCACGTCAGCCCATCTCTTCTGGTCTGGGCGCAACACGGACAAGAACGGAGAGGAGGTGAGCAGGGAACATTGTGTGACCACCACTGTGTGACACAAGAAGCCATATTGAGCATGTAGAAAATTGTTTGTATGTGTATATACCTCTATTGTTGATATTGCTTATGCAAATGACCCTTAGGGCTTTGTCTCCTTAAGGATGATAGGGGACTCCAGACGTGGACCCCTTGCTCACTTTGTCTCGGGGAGTTACCAGCTACACCCTACTGACAAAGCCCAATTAACACTGAAACGTACGTCTAGGGTTTGCTGTTTCTCCTGTTCAGGGTAGAATTGCCTGGTATTTTGGGGCTGGATCACTCTTTTGAGGGAGACCAGATTGATATACAGCAGCACCCAGGCCCAAAATACCAATCTGTTACAAGCTTCCTGTGTCTCTTTCTCTTACCCCCCAGTGCATGCCTCTCTCCCTCCCCCCCCCAGTGCATGCCTCTCTCCCCCCCCCCAGTGCATGCCTCTCTCCCCCCCCCAGTGCATGCCTCTCTCCCCCCCCCCAGTGCATGCCTCTCTCTCCCCCCCCAGTGCATGCCTCTCTCCCCCCCAGTGCATGCCTCTCTCTCCCCCAGTGCATGCCTCTCTCCCCCCCAGTGCATGCCTCTCTCCCCCCCCAGTGCATGCCTCTCTCCCCCCCCAGTGCATGCCTCTCTCCCCCCCAGTGCATGCCTCTCTCCCCCCCAGTGCATGCCTCTCTCCCCCCCAGTGCATGCCTCTCTCCCCCCCCAGTGCATGCCTCTCTCCCCCCCAGTGCATGCCTCTCTCCCCCGCAGTGCATGCCTCTCTCCCCCCCAGTGCATGCCCCTCTCCCCCCCAGTGCATGCCCCTCTCCCCCCCAGTGCATGCCCCTCTCCCCCCCAGTGCATGCCCCTCTCCCCCCCAGTGCATGCCCCTCTCCCCCCCAGTGCATGCCCCTCTCCCCCCCAGTGCATGCCCCTCTCCCCCCCAGTGCATGCCCCTCTCCCCCCCAGTGCATGCCCCTCTCCCCCCCAGTGCATGCCCCTCTCCCCCCCAGTGCATGCCCCTCTCCCCCCCAGTGCATGCCCCTCTCCCCCCCAGTGCATGCCCCTCTCCCCCCCAGTGCATGCCCCTCTCCCCCCCAGTGCATGCCCCTCTCCCCCCCAGTGCATGCCCCTCTCCCCCCCA
>CM050176.1:40147447-40174947 GCA_027410445.1 Discoglossus pictus | reverse complement strand
AATTATGTCTCTGGTTGTGCTTATCCATAAGATTTTCTTGGGAAAGGTACTGAAGTGGGTTGCCAGTTTCTTCTCCAGTGGACCAGGATTTGTCTGACCTCTCTACTATGACCTGCCCATCTTGGTTGACCCTACATGGTACAGGTTTATTGAAGTCCACATGCCCCTTCACCATGACAAGTACAGGTATATATATATATATATATATATATATATATATATATATATAATATATATATATATATATATAATATATATATATATATATATAATATATATATATATATATATATAATATATTATAGTAAATAAATAAGTAAATAGAACATCTGTGTTCACATTTGAACGTCTAAAGCAAGTTAAAAAAAACTGCTTCCAGCTCGCAGTTCCGAGAATAACCGTTATTACACTGCATTCTGGGAAGTATATATATAATATAAATATAATGCAGTGGGTATAATCATATTGGCCAAAAAGGGTTCCTTCCAGTGGCAGAGCTAGTGATCGTATATAAAAACACACACACTCTCTCTCTCGCGCACTCTTTTATTCCATGCCTCCCCGACCAGCGCATCTTGTCTCGGGAGCAGGGAATCGCGGATAATGTTGTGCGTGACGTCATTCAGGATTCCTTGCCCCAGCCATAAGATGTGCAGACAAGTGAGGGATAGAACTACAGGAGCTGGGGGTTGTGTGTGTGTGGGGGGGTACAGTAAGGGCTGAGGGGCATTTGGAATTCATGGAATCAGCCCCCTCACGGTGGATCAGCCCCTTGTTCCTCCATTCTGGATGGCTGGCCGTTCCATGCCCCAAATCTGACTCTGTCCTAAGTCTGTTCAATTACTGATGTCAACTTGCTGTCAATTTTAGTCTTATATTATAAATCAAAGGCTCTGGACTTCTCCCTATTCAATCCCCACCATCAACTGATAACTACAAACACACACCCCAATCATCCATCTCTCAGGACGTGATGTAACCAACACAAAATGGATTCCTGTGCTCATAAACAGTCACAAATTCAGATTTTACCCCAAAATGTTCTTGAACTGTAGTGGTCCTTTAAGACTAAACAAAATATATGTTGACCACAAAAAACAATGCAAGCCTTAGCAATTTATGTTAGTGAAGATGCAGAGAAGATTAGCCGGTGTGTATGTTGCATGGTTTGATTGGTTACCTGGCTTTAGTGATCAGTTAGGTTTACGTTGTCTTAGCAAGAGTTTGTCTGGTTAACGAGGGGCTTTAATGCGAATAATGGTTGATTTATCACACCCTAATCCTCTGTACATTTTGATGCTTAGCGTATGTTTAACAAGGTGATGTGATTGATCCATAAGTCCGACTGTAATTAACTATAGTTTCAGCCTATTCAATAATCCTGATGATTGGACACTAATTTAGTGCTAAACAAACATGAGAGGAAGCTAATGATCCCACAGCACCTGCTAAAAGAGATGTTTTTCTAACCAGAGGACTGGACATAAATACGTTTGCAGCTGAAAGGGGCATTTACCGCACTTTAAAAACAGATAAAAAAATTAAAGTTTTAAAAAAATATGTTGACATACAAGTCTATCTTGCCCACTCCTGTTGCAGGAGCATTAACAGTTAGCGGAGTGTAGTGTGCACTGTGAGTTGTGTGAGGCTATGACTGATAACACAGCATCCCCTGGACTGCACTGACCAGTTTAACCCATAATTGACCTGTTTAGGCAAGTCCAGCATTCCATGCCTGCACAGATTTGTTAAGGGCTATTTTTCTTTTGATCTCTACACGGACAGTTCGGAGAAGAGCCTGAACACCCTCTCCCCCTGAGCTGTGTATATTTGAATAAGACTCTTCCTCTGCCATTATTATTTCTTCTGTATACAGAACACATAAATGCAAAATGCATTTCCTTATAAGATTAATTTGAAAGACCCTGCGAATCAACCTGGGAAGTGCCTAAATCATTGACTAGTGGCTTTCAAGAGCTACTGAGAGCCTCTGTAATGAGCCGCAGGTGTGTCGCGAGAAGGGCCCTCATCCCCCGCGCACATGCTGCTACCTGCTGCTCTTTGATTCTTACCGATGCTGATTAGCCGTCCATTTGTATAATTTGTTTGACGTTGTGCACGGACTGAGAGCCTGAGCTTGCATCATAATCAGGGCACATTGTGCAACCGCATTATGGACAGCTCGTAAATGGAACAGGATGTTTTTAAGCAGTTGCCTCATTATCTTACTTGGTGGTCCATGATGTAGCCGCGAGCCGGCACATGAGATGTCCAAAAGCAGAGCTAGTACCTCACCCAACGGCGTCTATAGAGGTTATATGTCCCAGTCTTGTGCAGAAGTAGATTATCTTATTTCTTCTACTCACCATTCCTAGCTGTAATGCTGTTCCTGCCACACAGGAACCTGCCATGCAATTTCTGTAGCCCAAGAAGCTGTGTATGATGTGGTGTATGGAGCCAAGTGGCTTTAATAACTGCAAACCATGAGCATAAAAAGTTATGGAGAAAAATAGTATTTGAGTTCTTGGTTGATGAATAGGACATCCATGTGATAGCTTGAAGTCTGAGGGGTGTGTTTCTCTAGTCTATCAATGGGAGGGTGGAAACATGGGAATGGACCTTACCTGTTATCTGCCGGCCATGCTGCTGCACTCTTCAGCTCCGCAGAACACTTTCTTCTTACAGTTAGGGTTATGGTTTAGAGCTAGGGTTTGGAGTTATGGGTTTGGAGTAGTTGCAGAAAAACGGTTCTAAATACTAAAATCATGGTGCGCATAACGGTGGGCAGATAGTGCGCCGACATGTGGTGGGCAGATTACAGGAAAGATTTTTTAATGTTTTACATCATTCTATATATCACATTCACTATTATGTGGATTTCTCAATTCATTTTGCAGACATTGTCTTTATTTTTAGCAAATTTATATGATTGTATCTGGTAATTCCTGGGAGGCTCATTACATGATTATACATTCAGCCCTCGCTAATTTCATTTGTAGTGAACTCGTTGAGAGCTGACGTGAGGTCGTGACCTCAATCACTGCAAAGGGCATCTCTTAAATATGTCACTGGGGACCCTTCAGCATAAATTCATTTATTTATGGTAATAGTAAAATCTAATAAATGTGGCAATGTGGCAAATGGTTTAAAAATCAGAAAAAATACAACCATTTACATTTTGCATTATTGATATGCTGCTTTGCTCCATTTTTCATTGTTTGTTGCCCATTACTAAATCAGAAGGGTGTGTCCTTGTAAACTAATGAACATCTTTTCAGCTCTACTGAAAGCACCAGCCGATTTAACTGCCACAATCACAGAAGACTCTTTCAGTGTATTCAAAGAGGAAGCTGTTCTGCTGAATCTAGCATTCCACATATAATTCCATATAAAATGTAATAAATTAGAGGCTGTATCATTTATTTTACATTGTAGAAACATGCTGCATATTTTTAAGTGTAGTACTTAAAAATAGTTATTTTTTAAATACCACCATTAAAGTATGCACACTAGATTGTAAGCTCCTTGGGCAAAGCATCCTCTTTGCTTTGTTTAATTGTTATTAATATCTTTATTTAGATTCATTGAGTTGTATTCACGAAGGTGAGCTCTTTTTGACATGTAATTCATAGGTTAGGCTTTTGGAATATTTTTTTTATGTTGGGATCTCTTTACACTTTACAAACTCAGTAAAATAAGCACAAACTGGGTAATTCTTGAGAAATTATTCAAATATTGATGCCAGATTTTTTAATGTGAAAAGATAAATTGATTAAGTTTAACAAGACTGAAGGATCTTTGCTTCAAGGTCAGTCTGTTAACCATAAGTGTCAATAAATAATGGTTATGTGAGGCCCCAGGCATAGAGGTTGTTGCTGAATGGCTCTGCCGCCAAATATACAGTGTCACGACCCAGAGACGAGGGGCTCAGTACACCCCTAATTCTCCTACTGCATCTTATAAGAGCAATCTGCAGGTAGTGACTTTATATTCATCTCCGCACCCAACATTTCAGATCAGAACGTCAATCATGGAGAAACAGTAAAAATCAGACCAGCAACACCCTTAGTGCAGTGGAAACTGGCTTTATCATTCCAGAGATATTTAACAAGCCCTACAAAGATCTCACCCACACCTTTCTCCTCCCTGTAAGAGGGTTCTGAATTTGTAGTGTGACCTTCTCAACCCATCACCAGCCATACTGCCCCCCCCGAAGGAATCCTCCCTGATTACAGTTAAGGCATTGCTATTTATGTTGGCAGCAACTATTGATGCCTTTTCTGTGTCCTGCTGATTGGTTCAATGGTTTATTTTGTAATTGCTGTAATTTACTATAGTCTTTTTATATTTGCACATTTATTACATGTCGGATCCTTGAATGTTTGTGCGTCATCTTCCATTGTTTTCCAATGAGATCAAAAAATTGTGCGGTTATTTGCAGGTGACTGTCCAGGTCTTGAACCAGCTGATCCAGAAGATCCGAGAAGACCTCCCAAACCTGGAGGCCAGCGAGGAGACGGAGCAGATAAACAAACACTTCCACAATACACTCGAGCATTTGCGCCTGCGGAGGGACGCGCCCGAGGCCGATGCGCCAATATATGAGGGGCTTGTCATTTAAATAGATGAAAAGCCCAAAAAGAGCACTATCGTAAGGACACATTCAGGCCTAGATTAATGGGATATTATCACAAAAGCCAGTAGTATTGTTTTAAAGATCAGATGCGACTGCAGCTTTAGGGCAGTAGAGCAATGGTTTCTTTTGGTTGAGGAGCATTGAAGGCCGCTTCATATCTTTCCTTTTGTCTGGCTAAATTGGCCAGACATTTAAATAGCTACTGTAGTGGTTTAATTTGTTAATTTAGTAGCCAATTACCAAAAAAAATCAACATTCAAAGAAAAAAAAAATCAAGGCAGCTTTTAAAACTTACATTTAAATTTAGCATTGCAGTTTCCAGCAGAATTGCTTGTCTCCACCCCATTTGCTGTCCAGGGGTGGAAGAGGATCTTCCTAGGACACTATCGTAATGTTTTTGCGGCACATGTGAGTTTTGCATGACATAGCCAGTGCAGGGAAGGAGTCCTATAAAGACTTCTATCATGACAGGTTGCCTGGGCAGATCATTTCCCACCCCCTGGACAACATACTAAATTTCAAATGTTAATTTTAACAGCTGTATTTATTTATTTTTGATTTGAAAACTGCTTTTATTGCAAATTATTAATTAAGGAAACCTAACTGTATGAGTACTACAGTAGTCATTCAAGTGCCCTCGCCTTGCCAGGTTTTCAGGATCTGCAAACAGATGTTCATATTCCTGCTCAAGTGATATCCTGAAAATCCAGGACTGGAGGCATATGACCCTGATTTAGCTGAATTCCAATTTCAAGAAACAGCCATTTCCTTTGTGATTACGGGTTGTTTCTTAAAGAAACAGAAAGATCTTTAAGACAGAATCACTGCTACTTTTCTCATGTTGTTCAGTTCTCGACCCTTTAATCCACGCCTTAACATGTCCTCATGACGCCGGCTCCTTTAATCTGTTTTTTGTTCTTCTCCTCCATTGATAAATTGTTTTTTTTTTACGATGATAGTTTAATTTCTGTCCATAGTTTGATCCTTTTGGAAATGCCAAGTAGGTAAAAATATATTAATTTCTGTGTAATAAATTCCGCCAAACACTTCAAAGCATTTACTGCTCTACTGCAAATGTATTCCCCTGAAATTGGACCAGAACGATCAGTGTGACTGAGGGGGACGCGTGACCTCTCCACGACCTCTCTGGTGCTGCGGGGCCTGTGGGTGCGCAAACTTACAGTAAAGTCCTACATTTTGTATCCTGCATTTAAAGGGATATGGAAGGTGTCTGGTTGTTACTATGTATAACATCCCTGGGTATTTATTTACTTTTATGTACTTTTTTAAGAAATGCTTCTAAGCTCTGCTTTTTCTGTCTAAAATTAAACAAATAGTCCCTGTATGGGTCTGCCCTCTGCAGCATATGCAGACACATACTCTTTAGGGCTTTATGTGCATTGTAGTGTCCTAGCCTATCAGGGACCACGACTCAGCAGAATGTTGCTGAGAGATGGTCCCAGATTGGTAGTATGAGACCTAGCACAGCAAGTACTTCAGAGTCTGTGTCTGCATATGCTGCAGGGGGCAGACCCATACAGGTACTTTTAAGAACCTCTTAATAAAACAAAAGTAAATAGGTACCCAGGGATATTATATACACATAAAACGTCTATATCCCTTTAATAGAATGAGTTAAACATCCTGCAAGTGTTGTGAGTGATATGAAGTTTAGAAAAGTTAAAATCAAGGGGGCGCACAAACTGCAAACGAACGCAATTTAAAAAATAAAACATTTTCCTCATGATTAATTTTAGTTATTTGACATACACTGTAGTCCCATATTTAGAGTCTAACATTAAACACATTTCCATCTTTTCCCTGCCTGTGTGCATCCCACCCATCACATTAAACCATGTTTGTAAGTCTTCTAAACTTCAAATCATTCACATTTCAACAAATAACTTTGAAAATGTATAAAACCATCCTTTTTAGAAATGCATGATAGAAAATGTGAGATGTCAGGAATAACATGCGCTTAAGTTCCAGCACCGGAGCGGTCTCCATGTAATTCAGAGCTTTATCCCTGTTTCTCTGTCCTGCTCACTTTGTT
Organism: Discoglossus pictus; assembly: GCA_027410445.1. Taxonomy (NCBI): domain Eukaryota; kingdom Metazoa; phylum Chordata; class Amphibia; order Anura; family Alytidae; genus Discoglossus; species Discoglossus pictus. Next base: position 40,168,258 of record CM050176.1, on the reverse strand, counting down.
AGTTTGTTTACTGTATACCTGCTCTATCATAGCCTTTTCCCCAGTTCTGTGGGTTCTCACCTCCATGCAGGTAATGTCTCCTTGTCCTTTCCTCCAGACCATATGAATGCATGCTTACTTGTAAGGGCCACGTTGCAAGACAGAAGTTATATTTTGCATATTGAGGTTCTGTGGTGGTCAGTGAGGCCAGTACTGTGCACAGAACATATTTATCAAAAGTTTGTTTTAAATAGTATAAAAACAGTAAGAGAGAATCTGATCTATTAGTGTCTGTATAGCTATCATCAGTGTAAATCTAGAGCTAGATGGGTTAGTCACATGTATCAGGCTCATCATTTGCACCCATAATATAATAAAAGTGCTATTAACAGGTAAAGTTGTGCTGTTGTAATCTCTGGGTCACTATTGTATTTTGGAATAAATGATTACCATTAAAGTGGTATGGGCATAAAGATCGGGGACTGACTGGCTATATATAAAAATAATAATGTACCAGGATGCTAATAATGCTCACCATATCTGTCTGTTTATATCTATCTCTATATACTAACTGTATGTCTCATCTATATCTTTATATATCTATATATGTCTCTCTATATATCTGTCTCTCTAGCTCTATCTATTCATACCTATATATGTCTCTCACCTACCCTCCTTTTCTCTCTCTCTCTTTTCTCTCTCTCTCTTTTCTCTCTCTCTCTTTTCTCTCTCTCTCTATTCTCTCTCTCTCTATTCTCTCTCTCTCTATTCTCTCTCTCTCTATTCTCTCTCTCTCTATTCTCTCTCTCTCTATTCTCTCTCTCTCTCTCTCATTCTCTCTCTCTCTCATTCCCTCTCCTTCTCGCTCTCTCCCTCTCCTTCTCGCTTTCTCCCTCTCCTTCTCGCTCTCTCCCTCTCCTTCTCGCTCTCTCCCTCTCCTTCTCGCTCTCTCCCTCTCCTTCTCGCTCTCTCCCTCTCCTTCTCGCTCTCTCTCTGCCTCCTTCATTCTCTCTCTCTCCCTCTCATTCTCTCTCTCTCCTCTCTCTCTCCCTCTCCTTCTCTCTCTCCTGCTCACTCTCCTTCTCTCTCCCTATCCTTCTCTCTCTCCTGCTCCCTATCCTTCTCTGTCTCTCTCTCCCTATCCTTCTCTGTCTCTCTCTCCCTATCCTTCTCTGTCTCTCTCTCCCTATCCTTCTCTGTCTCTCTCTCCCTATCCTTCTCTCTCCCTCGCTCTCTTTTCCCTTCTCATTCCCTCATACACATACATACAGCTGTGCTCAAAAGTTTGCATACCCTGGCAGAAATTGTGACATTTTTGCATTTATTTTGAAAATATGACTGATCATCCAAAAAAATGTATTTTATTGAAGGATAGTGATCATATGAAGCCGTTTATTATCAAATAGTTGTTTGGCTCCTTTTTAAATCCTAATGATAACAGAAATCACCCAAATGGCTTTGATCAAAAGTTTACATAGTCTTAAATGTTTGGCCTTGTTACAGACACACAAGGTAACACACACAGGTTAAATAGGAAATTAAAGGTTAATAAATAGTCAATGAGTTTGTTAGCGCTCACGTGGATGCACTGAGCAGGCTAGATACTGAGCCATGGGGAGCAGAAAAGAATGGTCAAAAGACATGCGTGACAAGGTAATAGAACTCCATAAAGATGGAAAAGGATATAAAAAGATATCCAAAGCCTTGAAAATGCCAGTCAGTACTGTCCAATCACTTAAGTGGAACATTTGTGGATCACTTCATGCCAAGTCAAGGTCAGGTGGACCAAGAAATATTTCAGCCACAACTGCCAGAAGAAGTTTTTGGAATACAAAGAAAAACTCACAGGTAACCTCAGGAGAAATACAGTCTGCTCTGGAAAAAGACGGTGTGCTTGTTTCAAGGAGCACAATATGATGATGCTTGAACAAAAATGAGCTGCATGGTCGAGTTACCAGAAAGAAGCCTTTACTGCGCCAATGCCACAAAAAAGCCTGGTTACAATATGCCCGACAACACTTTGACACGCCTCACAGCTTCTGTTGCACTGTAATTTGGAGTGACGAGACCAAAATAGAGCTTTATGGTCACAACCATAAGCGCTATGTTTGGAGCGGGGTCAACAAGGCCTATAGTGAAAAGAATACCATTCCCACTGTGAAGCATGGTGGTGGCTCCCTGATTTTTTTTTTTGGGGGGGGGGGATACGGGGGGAGAGCTCTAAAGGCACAGGGAATCAGCCAGAAAGAAGAATTGTAATTTCAATATTTATTCAGCTCTTCCTTTTTCCTTTGTTATAACTATCCCATATTTTAAATTTTTTGTTTGTTAACTTTGTTCAAGGATCCACTTATGTAGGAATAGTCCACTTCAATTTGCCTATGTCTTTCCAGTATTAAGGCAATTTCACTCCAGAAGTGAAGTGTACCTTTCTTCCAATTTAAAGAAATAAGCCATTTGGCTATCATAAAAATATGCACAATTATTCCCTTGAACTTGTAAGTAATATCTGGTGAAAATATATTAAATAACACCTGCTCAGGGGATAATATAAATTTTTAGTGTCACAGTTGGAAACAACTCATTGAATGTTTTCCCCAAAGGGCTTGAATAGACGGGCAAAGCCACCACATGAGAGCGTGAGAACCTTCGTGATTACAACCTCTAGAATTTATCAATACGGACTTTAGGAAAGATTTTATTAAGAAATTAGAGTAATATACCATCTTTGAATTATTTTGATGTAGGTCTCTCTCAAAGACACACATACTATACTTTTTTCAGTGATTTCAAATGCTCTATACCACTCTGAAACATCTAATTGGGAATGTATATCTCTTTCCCATTTATTAATTCTGAGGGGTTTAGAGCTTGAATATTCATTTTCCAAAATTTTCTTGCAATTAGAAACTTTAAAATTGCAAGATTTATCCATACATTTTTTTTTTTTGTTTGTTTTTTTTAAATACGTGAAATCTCAACCAGAAGTAAATTTTAACTCAATCTTAAATGCAGATTATTTTAATGAGTTAATATTTAAGCCACAAATTCTTCGGAGTACCTTTTTTTTAACCTTTCCATTTTTACGTTTTTTAAAATGTTCATATTCCTTATTTCTATAAATGTCCCTTACCGATTATTAAATTCCATTGTGCCAAGGTTATATTCTCTCTCTCTTGTTTTATTGTGCAAAGAGTATAATGGCATCACAAGGGAGGGGAAACGGACCAAATCATATCTCTTATTTATGCTGAACCAACTTCTAAAACAAAATCTAGTGACCCCTAAACAACACCTTGTACTTTTTTTGTCCAGTGTTTTATTCCACATAATACTTCCCAAATTTAAATGAGGTGCCAAAATAGATTATTTTTGTAGAAATTTCAACTCAGGATTTCCCTGAAATAAACTAAGAGAATGAAAAAGCGCAGTAGCTTGAAAATATTGAAAAATATTTGGGGTAGTTTTAGATCTTTAAAATATCTAAAACTAGAATTGTAATAAAGGTCTGACTGGTAATGCAGATCCCATAGTTCTCAATTATATCTATGTCCTGGGGTCATAGTCCTGAATTAAGCATATCGGAAATAAAGGGAAAGGGAAAGGCAAGATTTTATATTTCTCATTACAATACCACCAATTCTTTAGACCTGCTTTAACTACCATAGGTAAATCAAGAAAGTTTATTGTCTCTAACAGTTTTAGACCATATTAACTTTTCTTTAGCTTTTTCAATCTAAAAATTTTAAATTTGCATCGCCATGGGCAAGCCTCAAAATGTGATATAATGCCACTGCTTCAGAAAAGTCTATTTAAATTTGGAGAAGCCCACCCGCCTCTCCCAAATTTTCTCTTAAGTATATCCCTATTTAATCTAGGATTCTTACCCTTATTAATATACTGGTCAATGATTGTTTGAAGATTTCTCAAAATACCCAAAGGTATCTGTAGAGGAACCCATCACAGTAAATAAAGAATTTTCAGCAAAATAAACATTTTTACTACTAAAATCTTGCCTGACCAAGTAAAATTCAATTTGCACCAATTATTTAATATTGTTTTAAGTTTAATATGAATTTTACCAAAATTGTTTCTGACAAACATTTTCAAATTAGAAGTAAAATCAATTCCAAGATGTGTAAACCTATTCATACTCCAATAAAAAGAAAAAACAAAATTAAGTTTATTTTTTAATTCTTTGTTTGAGTTAAACAACAAAGCAAATGAGTTCAGTTTACAAAATGATAGCTTACTGTATTGTTCTATAGTTTTTAACAGACTTGCGATTTAATTAATTGGATCAGTAACACTTCAGAAAAAGCTTTGTAAAAAATATATTCGGCAGACCATCTGGGCCTTGAGATTTATTCGTTTTAAGAGATTTAATACAACCTTTAATCTCCTCAATCAAAATTTCTTCTAATTTATCTCTTTGTTCATCGGATCTCTTAGGGAGTTTTAGTGATTTCAGGAATTCAGATATTTGGAGTTTAGATGGTTTAATAAAATTGTAACCTGATTCCAAATTGTACAAAGAAGTATAATACTTATGGAAGATGTTACCTATATCTCCCAGTTTACTTTTTAAAGTTTATCTGTATCATACATGTATAGAATCCTTACCACTAACTTGGTTTGCCAAAATTTTGCTTGTTTTGTTACCGGGTTGGTAGTGTTTTTGCTGCAGTAACCAAATATTCATATTTACCTGCAACTGCAGAATTTTCCTTATCTGATCATTTTTAGCTGCCAAGGATATTAAAAGGCCTCTTGTTCCTCCTCCAAATTTTTTTTTATTTTGTATAGATTTAAACAATATAGCATCAATTCTAAAGGGCTTTCCCACATTATTTTTAGTGCTTTTTTTTAAATATAGTTTAACACGGGCGTGGTCCGACAATGTCATAACCTCAATTTAAATTTTTGTTGTTACATCTAACACTTGTTTGTCTAATAAAAAGTAGTCCATTCTTGTATATGTTTTATGTACGAGAATAATAAAATGTATAATCTACTTCCCTGGGGTGTAGTGTTCTCCAACCATTATAGATGTTATATCTTAACAAACTATCATTAAATGATTTAGAGATTTTATTCGGATCACAGTCTGATTTGAGTTTTGAAGCAGATTTACGGTCTAAAATAGGGTCACAGACCGTATTTAGATCACCGCTTGTTATCAAAGCACCGTTTTTAATCCTTAAAATAAGCTTTAATAATTTGAATCTATTTTGATATGTATTTGGGCATAAATGTTTACAATAGTCTATAGATCTTTATTAATAGAATCCAACCAGATAGCAAATCTTCCTTCTGGGTCTATAAGTACATGTTATTCTACTATTTAATTTCCTTTGTTAAACAATATCCACTCCTCTGGAATTGAATTTGTAACTGGAGTTAGCTTTAATTTCAAAAGAACGAGTCCGTAAACTAGGTTGTTTATCTTTTTGCCAATGTGTCTCTTGAAGACTGACTACATTGGCTTTTTCTTTATGAAAAAAGTTAAACAGCGCATTTCTCTTGAAGGGGGTATTATTTAATAAATGCCCTCCATCTTGGCTGGATTCGACACGCAATGGTTAACATTTTAGACACTATTCAAAAATAAACCCATACAATGGAGACAATCTAGATAGAGGCAAAGAGAGAAATTAGTACTATCCTTTTAGCACTGAGAACTAGTAAACCTTCTATAAGGCTCTATATAATTATAGTATAACATTTTAGTGCAAAAAATGCTATATATATATATATATAATTTTGTGCAATATCTAAATTACCCCAACATAATACATAACAAAAATTAAGTCATTTAAATTAATGAGTGAAACAACTTTGAACTAATCTGGCTGATAAGTGAATTTATCAATAAGACTTAGGTGATAATTCTCTCAAAAACTAAACAAAAAAATCAATATAGACAAACCATTTTTATAAAGTCACCTGTTATTCTCTCCCAGAAATGGGAACCTAAATCTAAACATTTAAACACATTCCTGTTGTGTAGAAAAAAAAATTAACAATTCTCAATTGGGGTCTTACTTATAAAATGTTTTTTTTTAAGAAGTTATCCAATATATGTGTTACTCTAATGTGTATTCATATCTCTATTCTTTCACCCACAACAGCAACTAGAAAACATAGCCAAAAGGCATAATTAAAACATTAAGGCAGTTAGAGTGGCATTCAGTCACTAAAGTATTTATCTATAGGGACTAAATCCGGAGATGGTTTTAGATCGCCATCTAAACTCTATTTTACCAGAAGCCTCTCTGCTTCTTCTTCCAGAGATTTTACTATTATTCTCTGGTCTTCTCTGTTGATTAAATTATTGACAGGAATCCCCACCTATAGGGATTGTTTTTCCCTTCTAAGAATTTTAGTACAGTCTCTGTATATCTTCCTTTTTTGTAAGATTTTACTAGAGACATCTGGGAAAATCTTTAGATTTTCATAAGGGGCCTCAAACTGATCACATCTTTCGATTTTTATAAGGGGCCTCAAACTGATCACATATAATAGTTGTCAAACTACGAATCGTTGTCACGTTTTGCGAGCTCGCAAGAACTGCATCCCTCGCGAAGCGAGGGGCCGCATTTGCGGAAGATGGAGGCTCCAACGTCGGCTGTGTTTGTCCGCATTTGCGGAGGTGGAGACTCAAAGGCGCCTCACGCGGTTAAAAACACACACACACGCACGAATTAGAAAAAAAAAAACGACCTCGGAACAAACCTTAACGGCACAAACACCCACACGCACGAAAAATCCGACAATAACGGCCGAACCGCGCTCACCTAAAAACAGTCAAAACACACCAAATACTGACAAACTATATATAAAAAGCTTACCCATAGCAAGGGGGGACATCCAGGACCTCTGAAAGTGAAGTTACACCTCCATTTAAGTCCAAATTCCCGAGTTCAGACACACGAAAATCCCCTAAGCGAGAGAAAAAATGGCCGCCGAAAAAAAACGAAAACGAGGCTCAAAGCCCAGCCAAGTACAACTTACCCAAGAAGGGATCTGAGATAAGCTCGAAAAACCGCATTAACCCCACGGGATCCTAGATCCCGATCAGGGACCCCCACTGCAATGAAAATTCAAAATTCCTGCGTTACGGGTCCTTTTTAAAGGACCGTAAAGGTCCTTAAAGGACCAGTTATAAAAAAATATATATACACTATCACGCATGGGGCTCTATACAGAGCCCTATCAACCATTAATTAACCCTGTCACTCATGGGGGTCAATATAGACCCCCCATAAGTCCTTCATTAACCCTGTCACTCATGGAGGTCAATATAGGCCCCCATAAGCACTTCATTAACCCCCTCACTCATGGTGGTCAATATAGACCCCCATAAGCCATTCATTAACCCTGTCACTCATGGGGGTCAATACAGACCCCCATAAACCGCTAATTAACCCTGTCACTCATGGGGGTCCATACAGACCCTCATAAGCGTCTATTTAACCCCATCAGTCCCATAAGGGTATATTAAGACCATTATGGGCCTGTTACAACCCAACATTAACCACATAAGTGCCATGACGGTCCTCAAGGACCATCATGACACTAATTATAAACACTACACTGCACTATACCCCCATTAAACATTAAATATCAACTAAATACCCTCTACACTAGCCTATTAACACCTACACTACCTACCTACCCCCTAATAACCCCCTCGCCACTCTAATTGTAAATAAAAAAGCCTACATTACATAAAATAAAAAACCTAAATCACAAAAAATAAAAAATCTACATTACAGAAAATAAAAAAACACATTACAACCCCCACCCCCCCATTACAGAAAAAAAAATTACACACCTGAAAAGGAAATGCATACAATACAAATGCATACAATACAAATAAAATGAAATACAATACAATACACCCCTATCTAACATACAATACATTCTATCTATCTAATATACATCCCCCAATCTATCTAAATAAATACCATAATCTAATATACATCCTATCTATCTAATATACATCCCCCAATCTATGTAATATACAATAAATACTATCTATCTAATATACATCCTATCTATTTAATATACATCCACCAATCTATGTAAATAAATACCACAATCTAATATACAATACATGCTATGCTATCTATATAAAACACATACCCCTAGCTAACATACAAGAAATGCTATCTATATATAAAATAATCTAATTCTAAGCTAAAATAAAATAATTAAGACCACTTACCTTTGCAGATGTTCCTTCAGATCAGCCACCTAGAAAAAAAAATAGTGCAACACATTTACAGTAAAAAAATAAACATTCTAAATATTCTACATATTCTACTCACCTTTCCAGCATGTCCCGTCCTTCTCCGTTGCAGCTCCTGTTAAAAAAAACCATAACATTAATACACATACATAAGCATAAAAACAAAATAAACATAATCTACATTGTACTTACCTCCCCGCGATGTCTCCGGCCTCCTCATCCTCCTCCTCTTCTCCCTGCCCTGGAACCACGCTCTTAAAAAAAAAAAAAAAAAAAAAAAAGAACACATCTAATTCACCCAATCAGGAGGCGCCAATGTGTGAGCCAATCAGAAAGGGATACACCCTAAAATCCCACTCTGATTGGATAATGCACCTGTCAATCACAAGGCGCAGATGCCTTCAGCCAATCACAATGGAATACACTGCCACAGGGTGATTGGCTGGAGGCATCTGCGCATTCTGATTGGTTGCACTGACAATGGCCAATCACAATGGAATACACCCCCACGTACTGATTTGTGAAGGCATTTGCGCCTTCTCATTGGCTGTTGTCAATGTCAATCAGTATTACAGCCAATGGGAAGGCGCAGATGTCTTCAGCAAATCACCGCGTGGGGGTGTATCCTATTGTAATTCGCTGATGGCAATAAAGCCTTCGGATTGGTTCAAGTAAAGATTGACAGACGCTTTATCCAATCAGTGTTGGATTTTGGGGTGTATGCCTTTCTCATTGGTTCACAATTGGCGTCTTCTCATTGGCTGAATTTGATAGACAGCGTTTTCAGCCAATCAAAAGCCGCCATTGCCAATTTTATTCTGGAACACTCCATAGGAAGCTCATTAGCGTCGGAGACATCCGCGAGTGCGGATGTGTGTTGTTTTTTTTTTATTGTTTTTTAAAGTGCGCGGATGCTTCCCGGGCAGAACACCAGGAGGCCGGAGACATCGCGGGGAAGTAAGTACAATGTAGATTGTGTTGATTTTACTTGGTTTTATGTTTATGTATGTGAATTAATGTTATGGTTTTTTTTAACGGGCTGTGCCGGAGAAGCAAAGATGAAGGACGGGACATGCTGGAAAGGTGAGTAGAATATTTAGAATGTTTATTTATTTTATGTAAACGTGTTGTAGTAATTTTTTAAATCTTTTTACCCTAGGTTGGAGATCTGAAGAAACATCTCAAAGGTAAGTGGTCTTAATTATTTTATTTTAGCTTAGAATTAGGGTTGCTATATAGAGATAGCATGTATTGTATATTAGATAGATTGGGGGATGTATAGTACATAAATAGTATTGTATATTAGATAGGGGGATGTATATTAGATAGGGGGATGTATATTAGATAGGGGTGTATTGAATTGTATTGTATGTATTTAATTGTATTTGTATTGTATGTATTATATGTATTTCCTTTTCAGGTGTGTCATTTTTTTTTCTGTAGTGGGGGGGGGGGTGTAATGTATTTTTTTATTTTCTGTAATGTTCCTTTTTTTATTTTTTGTGACTTTCTGTAATGTTATTAGGGGGTAGGTAGGTAGTGTAGGTGTTAATAGGTTAGTGTAGAGGGTGTTTAGCTGATATTGAATGTTTTATTGGGGGGGTAAAGTGCAGTGTAGTGTTTATACTTAGTGTCATGATGGTCCTTGTGGTTATTGTTGGGTTGTAACAGGACCATAATGGTCTTAATATACCCTTATGGGACTGATGGGGTTAAATAGAGGCTTATCAGGGTCTGGATAGACCCCCATAAGTGACCAGGTTAAAATGGTGTAGTGCGTACACTTTGGGTCATGAGGGTCCTGGATGACCCTCATGGCACTTATAGTGTTATTACATGCGTTCATTACTGTGTTAGAGGGGTCTATATAGTTGAGGCACACAGTACACTCACATTGTGTGGCAAACAGCATTTCAACACTTTCTTTTATTGACCGTCATTTTTTGACGGGCAAGTCGCTAGTGTATATATATATATATATATATATATATATATATATATATATATATATATATATATATACATATATATATATATATATGTAGCGGAACCCATCCCTGTTTTACCCTGTTTTATGATTATTTAATTCTTGGTTAAAATATGATCCTACAATATATATGTTGGTTGATGTTCTACAGAATATATTGGCTCAGAATATTAGCCAGACTTTTGCAGACCTAGGCTAATAGATAATCCTGTTACAGAGATACAAGAGATAAGAAAGTTGTAAAGGATCCTTGCATTTTCCAAAGTGTTTTCATTCTCTGATAAGAATGATCTAATTAATGTCTGATTGTATCCAAGTTGCCAGGGAGGTGTGACTCACCTATTGTCCTATATGTGTATTGTGTGGGGGATATGTGCAATGTCTGTGTGTTATGTGTAAAAACATACTTTTACTAACTTTTGAACCCCTGGTCTGATTCATGCCATTTTTGTATATGTTGTTCCCCTGGGTGAGAGATATTGAATGGTGCGGGACTTAAAGGTGTACCCCCTGTATTTGGGGTACATCCAGAATGTGGTTAAAATTGTGTCTGTTTTAATTGTGTTACCTGTTATCTGAGGGGAGGAGACGTGGGGGTTGAACCATGTAGATAATTGGCTGTTGTGATAATTATGTGGGTGTAGCCCTTCAGAGGGCAACATTGCATAAAAGGAGATTCCCTGTCATTAAAAGAGAGTTCTACTTGACCCTTCAAAACGTAGCATCGTCTCGTTCTTTGGGGGGGGGATTTATGGTACCGTTACTCTGCCGCATTTTACAGTACTCCTGGATTATACAATGGGATATCGTGGAGGGGAATAAGCATTTCATTACTGCACAGCACCTTGCTTAAGAAAAGGACGTCTCCAACGGCTGGTACCCTCTCACTACCGGGGTAGCCGTTACATTGGTGGCAGTGGTGGGATGGTCCTTTTCATCCCCAACGCAAGTGCTGAATGGAATCCCAGTACGCTAAACTGAAAAGATCCACACTAAAGGATCTCTTGGAAACCAGAGGAAGGAGTGCCAGCAACCGACCACGGAGAGAGCTGATAGCTGACTTACTGGAGCTGGACGAGATGGATCGATCCATGGAGGTCGTGGACCAACCTTCCCCTGCCAGCGAGGAGGAGGAAATTACAAACCTGGTTCAGCGGAGATTATCCATGTACCCAGCAACATCCGTGGAGCTAATAGATCAGCTGTTCCGGGAAGCGAGAACGGAGATACAAAATAGGAGGGGGCACGAACTTGAACTGGCAAGAGCTAGACAACCCCTGGCACATACAGTTCATACTCCCCCACCCGCTGCTACAGTAAAGAAAATACCCTTCACTGCCTTCAAAGCGTTTGTGGAAAGTGAGGAAGAAATTGATGGATATTTGGCTGACTTCGAGAGGCAGTGCTCACTACACCAGGTACCACCAGACCAATGGGTCACTATTTTGGCTGGAAAGCTATCAGGAAAAGCAAATGAGGCTTTTCGGGCGCTTACTGAGGAAGATATTGCGCAGTATCGCCGGGTGAAGGCTGCACTGCTCACCAGATATGCCGTCACCCCAGAAACTTATCGCCGTCGCTTCAGGGAGTCTAAAAAGAAGTCTGCAGACTCCCACATGGAATGGGCCAGCAATATACAAAGGGTGGCATCACATTGGGTGCGAGGGTGCAATGCCAACACAGGAGAGGAAGTACTACAGCTATTCCTGATGGAACATTTCTTCCAAGATCTGGCGGCAGACATACAGGATTGGGTGAGAGATCGTCGCCCTGCTAACTTAATCGAGGCAGCACGGCTAGCAGACGAATACGCAGAGTCCAGAAAGGTGAGCCAAGGGTCCACACGACCAACCTCTAGAGCAGAGCCACGCACCTCAATGCCCGCTGCAAGCACAGAATTTCGGGCCCCAGTACCCCCAGGACCGCCACAACCTAAGGGGTCTAACAACCAACCCCAGGATTCTTACAAAATGACGTGCCATCGCTGCGGCAACCCGGGGCACATTGCTCGTTATTGCCCCTTGGGATCAGCCAATAACAACTGGAGGCGCCCGACCAATAACCCAGAGATCCCTTTATCACGTACCTCTGCTGCTCACTGCCTGGAAACCAAAGGGAGCCCTGAGGAGTGTTTGGGCATCCTGTACGAGGCAAACCCCATACAAGCTGCATCCCCAGACAACCGCCAGCATCACCGCCAGGAGGTGCGTGTAAATGGACAGGTAGCACAAGGCCTAAGGGACACTGGCGCTACCATCACGTTGGTGCAGAAACATCTTGTGAAACCGGAGCATGTATCTACCCGTACTGTTGCTGTCCGTGTCGCAGGGGGGGCTGTTTTTCGCTTACCCACCGCCCGGGTACACTTGGATTGGGGAGTCGGGTCGGGAAAGACCACAGTAGGCATCATGGACAATTTACCTGCTGAGGTCGTGCTGGGCAACGATATTGGCCCTCTAGCCTCAGCCTTTTTACCCACGACTGCTGCTGCTTGTCCCATGACCACCCGCTCACAGACCCGTACCGAGGACGATCCTACAACAGGTCGGGAGACCCAGGTAAGCCACAAGCAGACAATTAGCACTAATGCCACAGAGAGACCCATAGCGTGGGACACCCCCGAAGAGCTTGTGAAGGAAACTAGACAGGACCCCACCCTCCAAAAGTACCGAGCATTAGCCGACAATAGAGGGGATGAGCGGGAACGTTTTATATGGAAAGGGGTTTCTATGGGACAGAGATTGTGGCCCACCTTTTGGACATTGGGATACTGGACTGTTGGGATGGGATCCTGGATTTTTTTGGGTGGGTGTACAGGGGAAGAACAGTGGGCCCTGTGCAATAGCGGCCCGACCACGAGCTGGGGGAGGAATGTACTCTACAACTTGGGATGGTTTTGCTAAAGGACTTCAGTTCATTTTGAAGGCTGATGCTTTTCTGCCTAATTATTTAATTGTCTGAAACCAGTTTGTAAAATTTATTTTCCCTCTCCTTTAAATGTTTATTGCAGTAATGCTGATGGGTTGTCAAACTGTAGAAGTGACCAACAAATCGTTTTGTCCGGACATCCCCAGGCCGATCCGTTGGGATCAGACCGTGTATGCCGGCTTATGGTCACGGGGGAGGTGTGTAGCGGAACCCATCCCTGTTTTACCCTGTTTTATGATTATTTAATTCTTGTTTAAAATATGATCCTACAATATATATGTTGGTTGATGTTCTACAGAATATATTGGCTCAGAATATTAGCCAGACTTTTGCAGACCTAGGCTAATAGATAATCCTGTTACAGAGATTCAAGAGATAAGAAAGTTGTAAAGGATCCTTGCATTTTCCAAAGTGTTTTCATTCTCTGATAAGAATGATCTAATTAATGTCTGATTGTATCCAAGTTGCCAGGGAGGTGTGACTCACCTATTGTCCTATATGTGTATTGTGTGGGGGATATGTGCAATGTCTGTGTGTTATGTGTAAAAACATACTTTTACTAACTTTTGAACCCCTGGTCTGATTCATGCCATTTTTGTATATGTTGTTCCCCTGGGTGAGAGATATTGAATGGTGCGGGACTTAAAGGTGTACCCCCTGTATTTGGGGTACATCCAGAATGTGGTTAAAATTGTGTCTGTTTTAATTGTGTTACCTGTTATCTGAGGGGAGGAGACGTGGGGGTTGAACCATGTAGATAATTGGCTGTTGTGATAATTATGTGGGTGTAGCCCTTCAGAGGGCAACATTGCATAAAAGGAGATTCCCTGTCATTAAAAGAGAGTTCTACTTGACCCTTCAAAACGTAGCATCGTCTCGTTCTTTGGGGGGGGGATTTATGGTACCGTTACTCTGCCGCATTTTACAGTACTCCTGGATTATACAATGGGATATCGTGGAGGGGAATAAGCATTTCATTACTGCACAGCACCTTGCTTAAGAAAAGGACGTCTCCAACGGCTGGTACCCTCTCACTACCGGGGTAGCCGTTACAATATATATATATCTGTTGTTTCTCAGTCCTTTAGTCAAAACTATCTATCTATATCATTCTATCTATCTAATTATCTATCTATCTCTCTCTCTCTCTGTCTATTTGTCTGTGTCTATCTCATTCTATCCATCTATCTCATTCTATCCATCTATCTATCTATCTATCTCTCTCTCTCTCTCTCTCTCTCTCTCTGTCTCTCTGTCTGTCTATCTATCTATTTGTCTGTATCTATCTATCTATCTATCTATCTATCTATCTATCTATCTATCTATCGATCTATGTACACATTTGTATTAGTTTTATCCCATTATGTCCCCTCCGGGTGCCTTCTGTCAGGTTGCACTGAATACACTGCATGTTTTCTACTTGAAATTACATTGACAGCCTTTTTTTCCCTTTTATTGCACCTAAAAGAGGTTTTATTTTGTACCTCTGTGTTTTCTTTATTCAAATAAAGTTCTCAAAGCAAAGAAAACAAAATATTTAATTGATCTGGGATTTGCCCCATCACTGTCTGCAGAGGTACGAACTCGGCAATATTTTTTTTAATGATGTTCAATCAGGTTTTAGTAAAAGCGTTTTCTAAAACAATTATTTGAGCAAATTATTTGAACTAATGTATTTCTCTTTCTTTCTCTCTGTCACTTTCTCTTTCTTCCTTTCCATCTTTCTCTCTCACTCTCTTTTCCCACTTTTTTTTCACTCTCGCTTTCTCTCTCTAACCTGCTTTTCTCTTGCACACTCTCCTTTGCTCTCTCCCTTTAACCTCTTTTTCTCCCTCTCTTTTTTTCTCTATTCTATTTCTTCCAAGTACTGCAACTATAATCTCCACGGAAACAGAAAAGGCCTAAAAATATAGAGGAATCATTTTAATGAAGCAAAAAAAAAAGTTACATCCTAGGAAGAAGGTTTGTTCTCCACAGTCTGCCTGCTCTCCTTTTACAGTGAGAATCGCATGCTGGCTCCTCAGCCAATGACAGATCACATCCCAGGATGACATCTCTCATGAGTCCATTATGATAGGCTAAGATGTTTCTCTCAATGTTAAAAGACAAAAAGGGGTGGAGCTAGTGGTGGGGTCCTGGTGCAAAACAAAAAATATATTGAAGCAGGAGTGAGAAAGAGAAGGAGATAGGTGGGAAGGGGAGGAGACGAGAGAAATGAAAAGGATAAAAGGTGTGTAGAGAGATAGAGACCGTTACATTGATGGAGAGGTGGAGAGAGAGATGTGAGTGGGATGAGAGAGAAGGGTGATAGGGAAGAGGGGGTGAGAAGGGGGAGACAGAGAAAGGGAAGAAAGGTGGTAATGGAAGAGGGGGAGAAAAAGTGGGGAGAGGTGAGTGGGAAAGTAGTGGAAAGAAGAGGGGGAGGGGAATGAGAAAGGGAGGATAGGAGAAAGTGAGAAAAGGGGGATAAAAAGTGGGAGAGAGAAAAACAGTCGGGATGGAGAGAGAAGGGTGAAAGGATAGTGTGAGAAAATGTGGGTGAAAGGAGAGGAAGAGAGGAAATCGATATAGGGAGGACGGTAGAGAGGAGGTGGACAGATCGAGAAGAGGGAGTATAAAAGGAGGGGGAGAATAAGGACAAATAGTGGAAAATAGAGGAGAGGAGAGAGAGAAAAAGAAGGGGGAGCGAGGGCTCTGTGACAGAGGTACTGGGGGTTGCTTCGCCACTAGGGAGGAAGTAACTTTTGGATCCGGCTTGGACAAGCTTGGCATGGCCATTGTGCTCCAAAGAAAAACTTAATTTAAGTGCATAGAAAACCCATACAAAAACCATACTGCGCCTCCATAAGCAAGAAGCATAACAACACAGCTTTGTTTACGGTTTATGAATAGAAGAAACAATCTTTTCTCTTTTATAACTTTATTAGAGTTGGGTCATGAGGTTTGGGCTTTTTTATTTAAAAGTAGAGTGCGAGGATGAGGATTTGTTAGATAATTGGATCTGTTGATTTTATGCCAACCCTGTTCCACTGTGTTTTTAGTTTTTCAGTTTTTAAACCCTGGGTGGATTGTTTAGTGAAGAGAGAAAAATAAACAATATTTTTGATTATTCCAAAATTGAGGAATATAGCAGGATAACCGAAAGCAAAAAAGTCCATTATCTTCACGCCCAATGGCTTGTTCCTTGTAGCAATACAAATACTGAGCTTCTGGCTTAAATATGCATGTACATGCGTGTGATCCTTTGGGTGAGTCTGTCTGATTGGCCGTCTCATATAAATAATTTTATGGAGGAATTCTGTATATTTGTAATTTATTTTGAGCCTCCGTCCCCCCAGCACCTATGTAGGCAGAGCGTCCTTGCCAATGAGCTGTGTGGAGTTGTGTCCTAGCCAATCAGCTTTCAGCAGTTTTTCCCAGCGACTGAGGGAAACTAATACATTGTTCTACCTCTCGCTGATTGGCCACAACTAATTATGAATTTCATGCTAATTTAGCTTGGATTTTCATAAAATCAACTGCCTGAAAACTGAAGAATTTTTTCAAACTTTAGGATAAGTTAATTCTTGTTTATATTGAGATTTTTTTATGCAAAAACATCTTTTTGTGCACTGCCTCTATCAGATGCTTCAAAATCCAGGAAACTTCCAGATACCGCTAACCTCATTGATCTGTGTCAAAATATACTCAATTTGGCTCATTTTAGCTGAAAATCGAAAAAAATAATATAATGATGCGGATTCCTGGCTGTTCTAAGCCTGATGTGGCTCCAGGTCAGCAGGAGGAAATTGAAACCCCCCTCATTTCTTCCATCTCATCTGGAAGTTTATTAGGAAAGGAGGTAATTTATTTCACAGAGTGACTGGAGGAATATTAAAGGACTTGGACAGATCATATCGTGAAACCCGGCGCACGGCTCCACCGCCGAGGGACGGACTTATATTTATAGATTACCAGCTATTCATTCTGTGACTTAAGAGATAATTTCACATTTTAATGTCCATACCTAATAAATATAACTTTTATTCTACTGAAAAGTAGCAACTGGCCTTTTTTATTTTATTTATCTTCATAAATGCTTAGAGGCATCATTAAGGATCCCATGAAGGTATCCCTGTCTATCTCTTTATGAAGTTTATTGTATTAAGAAGTGCTTATAAGCTCTGTTTTTATTGTGTTAAATTAGACAAATAGTCCCTGCTTAGGTCTGCCCCAAGTAATGCACACACACACACACACTGGGTGTACAGTGTCTTATACTAACCAATCAGGATCATCTCTTAGTAAAGAATTGCTGAGACACTAATAGTCAAGGATACCACCCTGCACAACCAGCACTACAGAGTATCTCCCTCCCTCTCGTTCTTTCTTTCTCTCTCTCTCTTTCTCTCTCTTCTCTCTCTTCTCTCTCTTCTCTCTCTCTTCTCTCTCTCTTTTTCTTTCTCTTTCTCTCTATTTTTCTTTCTCACTTTCTCTCTCTTTCTCTCTCTCTTCTCTCTCTCCTCTCTTTCTTTCTTTCTCTCTCTCCCCCTCTTTCTTTGTTTTTTTCTCTCTCTCTCTTTTTCTCTCTCTCTCTTTCTCTCTCTCTATCTCTTGCTTTATCTCTCTCTCTCTTCTCTCTCTCCTTCTTTCTTTCTCTCTCTCTCTTCTCTCTCTTACTGTCTCTCTCTTCTCTCTCTCTCCCTCTTTCTCTCTCTTTCTTTCTTTCTCTCTCTCTCTTTCTCTCTCCTCTCTTTCTTTCTCTCTCTCTTTCTTTTTCTCTCTTTCTCTCTCTTTCTCTCTTTCTCTCTCTCTCTTTCTCTCTCTCTTTCTCTCTCTCTCTTTCTCTCTCTCTCTTTCTGTCTTTGTATCTCTCTCTCTCTTTATCTCTCTCTCTCTCTTTCTCTCTCTCTCTCTCTCTCCCTCTCTCTTTCTTTCCATTTCTCTCTCTCTATCTTTCTTTCTTTCGTTCTTTCTTTCTTTCTCTCTTTCTTTCTCTCTCTTTCTCTCCCTCTCTCTCTCTCTCTCTCTCTCTTTCTCTCTCTCTCTCTCTCTCTTTCTTTCTCTCTCTCTCTCTCTTTCTTTCTCTCTCTCTCTCTTTTTCTCTCTCTCTCATTCTCTCTCTTTCTCTCTCTCTCATTCTCTCTTTCTCTCTCTTATTACGGCACCCCCAAGAACGAGACCACGCTCCATGTTGAGGGTCAAAAAGTGAACTCTCTTTTATTGAAACAACACACATTTTTAAACCCTTCACATACACAATAGGGGCAGTGACTACCTTTGGTCAACCCCTAATTACCTCTGTCCAATGAGACAGAGTTAAGGCACCTCTCTGTCTGTTAGGACCTTATTGTTCCTGGCTGCTATCACTTAAGTGTGTGTACTTAAGTGATTAGCCTTTGTGGCCAGCTGGGTGCCCTTCTCATATTGCAATATGTATGTTGCAATGTGTACAACAGGACTACCCCATACTATTATATACATCCATATATATTATTCCATGGACGGAGGCAAAACAGACGAACCAGCAATATCAGTCCATATAGATGGATCTGTCACACGGCTCCCTCCATGTGGGACACTCCGGCAGACCCGGCTTGACCCTTTGGCGGGTCAACTTGGGGATGACCGGACTAGGAAGTGGTAGGGATGTCAGTTTGCCGGGACAATCCATCAGCATTCCCGTTCTGCTTACCGGGTCGGTAGCTGATGGTGAAGTTATAAGGTTGTAGGGCTAAACTCCACCGCAGCAGTCTACCATTGTCGGGTGCACATTGAACAGTATGTGTGATTGTAGTTGGATAAGATCCCGAACCTTCTCTCGGATGGTGATGGAGGTTCTTGAGAGTAGTAAACAGCCCCACCACCGCAGGGTTTAACATGGTCATACCTGCAACGGGTGCCATAAGCACACTGTCCTTTCTGATAAAACCGACAGATTGTTGATGGTTTACTTGTCGCCAAGTCATGTGAGAACATACATCTACTTCCTTCTCTGCAAACTCCATGCATAAAATACCTGCAGGTCACGTGCTTGGTGCTCATCCTGCGGTCTCGCGCTCGGTCGGCCCTTCGTGTTCTTGTTGGTATGGTCGCTGCTGCTGTATCAGCCTCTTTGGCTCATCCCCCTCCCGTCCACGAGCTCCACCCTCCTCTGTCCGGTTCCCTCCTGTATCTCTCTGGGGTATCCCGGTGGGCAGTTTGGACGGGGTCTGCCTCGTGCAGGACGCCCCAATATTCCTCCTCCTCTACGCAGTGGGCAGCAGGTGGAGGGTTGCGCTGGTTTCCGTTGGTGGGTCTCCTCCAAGACTGGGCCTGGTTAGCAGTATTCAGCGGGCACTCCGGTCGTTTGTGCCCCAGCTGCTTGCACCCAAAACACCGGATGGGCGTTAAGTAGTCCCGTGAATTAGGCCGGGACGGCTGAGGGTAGTGATTAGCTGGAGGAAGTGCTGCTGGTCAGTACTCCATTCTAGCAGGAGTCTTAACAATAGCACTGTCCAGTTTACTGGCATCCGTGTACTCATCTGCCAGACGGGCTGCTTCATGCAGAGTGGAGGGTTTACGGTCCCTTACCCACTCTCTGACGCCTGGGGATAATTTCTCAAAACAATGTTCCAGCAGGAACATCTGCAGCACCTCTTCCCCGGATACGGCTTGACACCCCGCCATCCAGTGAGTGGCTGTGCGGTGTACTTTACACGCCCATTCGACGTAGGAATCCCCAGTTAGTTTGGCAGTGTCTCTGAACCGCCTCCGGTGTGCCTCCGGTGTGACGGCATACCGGGAAAGCAAAGCTTCCTTTACAGCCACATAATGCCCGATCTCCTCATCAGGAATGGCCCAAAAAGCGTCACTGGCCCAGCCGAATAGCTTTCCGGACAATATAGTAACCCAGTCTTCTGCGGGTACCTTGTGTAGCGCACATTGCCGCTCAAAATCAGCAAGGTACCCATCAATCTCCCCTTCTGTTTCAATGAAGGATTTAAAAGCTGCAAACTGTACCTTCCTTTTCTCCACCGGGGATGCTAGAACTGGAGCTGCTGCAGCAAAGCTTTGGCGTCGCAGATTGGCATCTACAGCGTCCATGACCCAGCTGATGATCTCTGGAGACGGGTTGGGACCATAATGAGCCAGTCTGATTCTTACAGCCCGGTCAAAGCTTGCCTCTTTGGGAGTTCTGTCAGCTGTGCTGGGCCCATTGCTTCCTTCATCCATTTCGTTTAGCAGTACAATAATCTCCCTTTTTTGAGATTACTGGCTTGTCTGCCTCTTTCTTCCAGTAGGTCTTTAAGGGTAGCTCTTTTCAGCCCTTGGTATTGTATTTCCATTAATCTTAGATATAGTTCTCTCTCTGGGCGATGAGGTTCATTCCGTCACTTGCCACCAGTTATTACGGCACCCCCAAGAACGAGACCACGCTCCATGTTGAGGGTCAAAAAGTGAACTCTCTTTTATTTAAACAACACACATTTTTAAACCCTTCACATACACAATAGGGGCAGTGACAACCTTTGGTCAACCCCTAATTACCTCTGTCCAATCAGACAGAGTTAAGGCGCCTCTCTGTCTGTTAGGACCTTATTGTTCCTGGCTGCTATCACTTAAGTGTGTGTACTTAAGTGAATAGCCTTTGTGGCCAGCTGGGTGCCCTTCTCATATTGCAATATGTATGTTGCAATGTGTA
>CM050176.1:40074947-40144947 GCA_027410445.1 Discoglossus pictus | reverse complement strand
GTTTTCTTGAGGTGGGAAGGTTAATTCATTCATTGTTTGGCTTCTCATTTCTCTACAAAAGATATAAATCCCTCAGCTCTCTCAGGAAAAGCAAGAAAGCGTACATCGTAGAACTGAAGGAACCTTCGTGTCTGATAGGGATCAATTAAAGAAATCAAATGCAGTCTTGTAAAATAGAACGATTGAGAAATATCATATTTACTGATTAAATAAGGTCCAAAAAACACAGAAATGATGTTTAAAAGGACACACAATGTTTGTAAGTTAAATGTTTATAAATATCTAGTGTAAATGATGTGCACCTTGTTTTTAAAATGGCTGAACAAAATTAAAGGGATATGGAAGGTCTCTGGGTGGTCTACAATATCCCTTTGTAGATATTTACTTTTATGTACTTTATTTTATTAGAAGGGCTTATAACCTCTGTTTTAAATTAAACAAATAGTGCCTGTATGAGTCTGCCCACTGCAGTGTATGCAGGGATTAATGTGCAGTGTCCTAGCCTATCTGGGATCACAACTCATCAGTATGTTCAATGATTTGGTTAGTAGGAGACACCGCATATCCAGCCCTACAGGTTCTGTGTCTTCATTTGTTGCAGAGGGCAGACCCATACAGTGACTATTTGTTTCATATAAAACAGTTGCTGGCTCCTTGCCAGCAACTGCGGCCCTTGCGAAGAGAGGGAGCTGTTGCTCACGCTTGCGGGCTCGCATAGTGAGCCTGCGGCCCTCGCGAAGCCTTTGCGAAGAGAGGGAGCTGTGCATGCACGCCACTGGAGAGAGGAAGCAGAACTCCATGCCCCATTAGATCCATCAGACTACTTACATTCATTGGAGCATTTCAATTCACCTCCGCCATGTCTCCCCTGCCTGCACATTTTCTGCAGAGGCAGGGAGTTTCAGAATTACGTCACATGCATGCAAAGTCATTCAGGAAGTCCCTGCCTCTGCAGAAAAACGCACAGGCAGGAGATGCATAGTGGTGGATAATTGAACAGCTTCGATGAATGTAAGTAGTCTGATGGGTCTGACTGATAGTGACTGATCGGGCCCATGGAGGCCTGGCCTTGGGGGACATGAAGGCTTAGCCTGGGGGGGGACATGGCATCATGGGCTGGAGGCCATAAACTAATTAAAAAAAAATACATATATACAACAAAATGTGCACTGGGACATTATATATTTATATATATATATATATATATATATATATATATATTATAAATATATTATAGATTTTATACACACTGTGTGTAATGTGCAGTGTGTATACATATATATATATATATATATATATATATATATATATATAATGATGTATTGTGTGTGTGTGTGTAATGTGCAGAGTGTATACATATATATATATATATATATATATATATATAATGATGTATTGTGTGTGTGTGTGTAATGTGCAGAGTGTATACATAATATATATATATATATATATATATATATATATATATATATATATATATATATATATATATATATATGATGTATTGTGTGTGTGTGTGTGAGGTGTGTGTGTAATGTGCAGAGTGTATACATATAACACATATATAGTTGTGAGCGTACGGGCCGTTGCTCACGCTTGCGGCCTCGCGTAGCCCTTGCCCTTGCCCTTGCATGCAGTCAGTTGCTGGGATGGAGCGCCGAAGGAGCCGCGGCCCTTGCGGGCCTCAGTTCCCGACACTTGATTTGCATAGACACAACTTTACAGAACAGCTCCTCTGCCATGATGCTCGGGCGCTGCTCTATCACATATCACGGATCCTCCTGGCTGTATGCCCCCCCCAATCCTCTTCCCGGGGGTCCCACCAGCACATGGCCTGCACCTCACACACGTCTCCCTGGCAGCCACACAAATGAATGAGAGGGCGGAGCCGCAGCACCAGGCACCTGTTAATAAAACTTCCAGACGGCGACCTACGGGGGCCGCATTTGCGGTGGTGGACGATCCAACGTCGGCTGTGTTTGTCCGCATTTGCAGTGGTGGAAGGTCCAACGTTGGCTGTTTTAACACACACACGCACGACTTTTATAAAAATAAAACCTCAAAGGCACCCCCCACGCGGTTAACACAAATACGCACGTACACAAAAAAACCAACTGCGTCCCTCGCAAAAAAATTACGGCTGCCTCGCAAAAAAATACGGCTGCGAAACGACCACTTCCCAACACGCAAAACCGGCCGAAAACGGCGCGAATGAAAACATCAGGAACACAAGAAATAAACACAACGAACACATAAAAAGCTTACTTACAGCATGGGGGGGCATCCGGCACCTCGAACAGTTAAGTTACACGTCCATTTAAGTCCAAAAAAACGAGTTTAAACTGCCGAAAATCACCTAAGCGAGAAAAAAAATGGCAGCCGAACAAAACGAAAACTAGGCTACAGACGTAACTATACTACAGTGACTCGCAAAACTGAAACACATACTATGCGGCACGTACCACACTGATATTAACCACCATTTTGAAAACTACTACGCATAAAATGGCTGATGGAACGCAAATTGTAAGCTCTAACGGTCTGAGGCACTTGAAAGTTTATAAATACTGTCTACATTTCTACTCAGGTGATGAACGGAGTGACTGGATAGTTAACTGCTGCTGTTACTTGAGAAGAGAATTGTTTCCTAATTTCCTACTTTACATTGTGCAAATTACAACTAAGAGGTATGCTATAATATATTAGATGTTATTATCAAGACAGGACAAAAAAAAAAACTTTAACTATGAAAATGTGATGCATGTATAGTGACATGTGACACGCACATTTATGTGTATAGCCCCTACAACAAACTAATCTTAACCCAAACTAATTAAACAAGTATATTTAAATGTCTTTAAAAAAAACCAACTTTAACTATTAAAATGTGATTCATGTATAGTGATATGTGACACGCACATTTATGTGTGTAGGCCCGAAAACAAACTAATGTTAATTGAAACTAATTCAAGAAGTATATTTAAATGACATTAATTTATTGCAATTCAATATATAACCTAAAGCTCAATCTTTCTCCTTTTTTTTACTATTCAAACAGACTTTGCATCAACAGCATCACTCAAGAATTTGCACT
This sequence comes from Discoglossus pictus, assembly GCA_027410445.1. Taxonomy (NCBI): domain Eukaryota; kingdom Metazoa; phylum Chordata; class Amphibia; order Anura; family Alytidae; genus Discoglossus; species Discoglossus pictus. The sequence goes on along the minus strand of CM050176.1, from coordinate 40,141,853 downwards.
GTGCATTGTGAACCAGAATCCCTTTTAAAGAACACAAAGAAAGTAGAAGAGCTAAGATAGAAAAATACATTACATGCTGAAAAATACCATACTTTGCTAAATCAAAAATAAATATACAATTAACCATTTCACGTTCTTTTTCAAACAGACACTACAAGAAGACCGGCGGATTAAGATTGGCAGGAGGGGCCCCCTGTCATTCGACACTTCAATCAAGGTAAAGTATAACAAGTAGAAAAAATAAAGGAACTATATATGTTTAATGGCCGCCAATATAACAAATGCAGCAACCAAAAAGTGGTGAACACAAAATAGGATAATGCTAAAAACATAGCCATAATATCCAAAATAGAAAAAACATTCATTTTCACTGTAGAAAAACATTTAACCTTCATAAAAAAGACTAATTAAGCAAATCAAGTATGCAACATATGGTAGACACAAAATAGGATTGTACCAAAAATCACACAAACAAATAGCAAAGTAAATTAATATTCTTCTTTAATGTTTAAGAACCTATAAGCCTTACAAAGAAGCCTAAATAAGCATAGCAAAAGCGATAGACACAAAATAGGATTGTACCAAAAATCACACAAACAAATAGCAAAGTAAATTAATATTCTTCTTTAATGTTTAGGAACCTATAAGCCTTACAAAGAAGCCTAAATAAGCATTGCAAAAGTGATAGACACAAAATAGGATTGTACCAAAAATCACACAAACAAATAGCAAAGTAAATTAATATTCTTCTTTAATATTTAGGAACCTATAAGCCTTACAAAGAAGCCTAAATAAGCATACCAAAAGTGGTGGACACAAAATAAGATAACGCTAAAAACATAGCCATCATATCCAAAATAGGAAAAACATTTAACCTTCATAAAAAAAATTAATTAAGCAAATAAAGTATGCAACATATGGTAGACACAAAATAGGATTGTACCAAAAATCACACAAACACATATCAAAGTAAATTAATATTCTTATTTACTGTTTACAAAGCTATAAGCCTTACAAAGAAGTCTAAATTAGTATAGCAAAAGTGGTGGACACAAACAGGATAATGTTAAAAACATTGCAATCATATCCAAAATAAGAAAAACATTAATAATTACAGTATAAAAAAAAGGATAACTGGAATATACAAATACATTTAAAGTATTTTTAAAAGGTTGCACAAAAAAACAGCCTAGCAGAAAAATTCCCCATAACAGATACAATACACCAAAATAATGAAATTTGTTATTCATTACAAATACATTCAAATCAAATAACATTTTCATTTTTCTTTTACAACAGACACTGCATGAAGACTATCGGACGAGGACTTTCAACAGAGGACCAGACAATCGGACGAGGACTTTCAACAGAGGACCAGACCATCGGATGAAGACTTTCAACAGAGGACCAACAAAGATTCTGATTGAAATCACACTTCAACCAAGGTACAGTATAACAAGTAAAAAATTAGAAAACTAAATAAACATGCTTGCTCTGCATCCATGTCAACAGAAAAAAAAAGAAGAACAATCACTAACTATGGCCCTCATTCAATTGCAATTTTGCCAATTGAATAGAGGTCTAAATAAGCACATCACATATTTTTTTTAAATAAGTTTTTAGTTAGTAAACATCTATCCACAAACAAGGTTTTCACTAACTAAAAACTTATTTAAAAAAAAAAAATATCTGCTTATTTAGACCACTATTGAATTGGCCAAATCGCAATTGAATGAGGGCCTATAACTTTTACCAAAATATAACTGACACATTTCTTATTTACCTCTTATTTGTCTGTTATGGACAATCATGTTTAACAGTAAATCCAAACTTCAATCTAGCCAAAGAAAAAAGAAAACAGCATAGTCCACAAAAGTCTCAAAACATAGACTAAATAAAATTTGTCATTCTAAATTACCAGTTGTAATGTACAATATTAAGCATAAAACTTAAACACACACATAAAATAGAATAGTACAACAAATAGTAGTAACACCCCAAGAAAAATAAAAATAAATCATTGACCGAACATATAAGCTTTTAAATAAAATATCAAAATACTATTATGACAATCCCCTGTACTAAAAATTACAAAGACTAATTTTTGCCCTCTACTATGTCTGTAAGTTAAAAGTACAACAAAAAAATAAATTGACAAAACATCTAAAATATAAATTTAAATTACCTATTAGATGTAGAAGAAGGTATAGTGTCAGTTTCTTCCCTGTGCTATTCATCTAAGGCAAAAATTACAACCTACCACAGAAAGTAAGACCAAAAAAATAAAATACACTTATTTAACAATACAAAGAAACTACCACTACAATAAACTACAAGCACATATAAACAAACTGTTGATAATAAAAAATGTACAAAACAAACTTAACATCTCAAACTAAACTAATTATAAATTATTTTCTTTTACAGATTAACATGGCTACTAACGAGAGCAAACAAGAAAAGAAAAGACGTCAAACTAGAGAAAGACAAGAGAGATGGGTCAACCAGCAGACACCAGAGGAGAAAGAAATTTGACGAGAAAAAGAACGCTAAAGACTTGCAAGCAAAAGACTATCAGCTGCAAAAATTAAAGATACACCAAAAAAAGCTACAAAGCAAATAAAGCATTTAGAACCTGTTCCTCAAACATCAGATGACATTATACCTTTAAAAATAAGAGATACCAAAAAAAGCCACCAAAAAAACAAAGCATTTAGAACCTGTTCCTGAAACATTACATGACATTTCACCTGATGAATATGAAAGTTAAATTGATATATGCTTTGCAAATTGTCCTTTACTCAAGTCTTTAGCAGTAGAGGTTCATAGTTGTAGGGACATGACTACTCAATGTCAGTTTTGTGAGGCTTATTATTTTAAACAGGAGAGACCCAGAGATGGCCAATTTATTAGTTGCTGTCAAAAGGGCAAGTTCAAACTTCCAGAAAGAAAAGAATTTCCAATCTATTTGGAAAAGTAGGTTCAGTCATAATATTTTGTAAACTACAAAAATTTTAAGACAAACATAAGATCTTACAATAGTGCCATATCTTTGCATCTATGGGGGCAACATTAGCTGCTAATGTACCAGGACATGGTCCTTACTGTTTTAAAGTCCAAGGCCAAATTTATCATCGGACTTCACATTTACATCCAGACGAAGGAGAGCAAAGAAAATCCGCTCAACTATATGTCCTAGATACAATGGAAGCTGTTGACCAACGTATGCAGCTGGAAGAAAATAAAAAATGCTTACCCAGTGTTTTTATAGAGCTAAATAACATTATGGACAATAACCCCTACAGTAAAGCTTATAAAAATTGGCAGAAGTAGAAACTGAACAACAACTTCATGCACAAAGATATCAATTACCAATGCCAAAGGTTAATATGGTGCTTAAAAGAGACAGACATACTGATAAACGTCATTATAACTTGCCAACATCAAATGAGGTTGCAATGGTATTTCAAAATGATGAAGGAGAACCACCATTTCAAAGAGACATTAGAATATATCCCAGAAATGAGGAGCAACCATTCATTAATATGAGTATCTTAAGTCCAAATTTAGATCCAATGACATATCCCATTTTTTTCCCACACGGAGAAGCAGGTTGGCAACCAAAATGAACACTTCCCAGTTACCCAAATGCTAAAGCCAGAATCCGAAATATTGTTCCTATGCTTGAATTTAAAGTAGCTCAAATTGCCATTCGAAATATATTTAATCCAATTTTATGTGGTGAAAAACTAACACAACAATGGATTATTGATTCCTATTTGCAAGTTGAGGCCAATAATTTAAACTTTATAAAATATCAACAAGATAAACTACGTGTAGAACAATATTCTGGACTATTGGACTATGTTGCTGAGGTGGCTACAAGCAGAGACATAACAGCTGGCAAAGCCATCATTTTACCATCTTCCTTTCAAGATCTCCTCGAAATATGAGAGAAAGATACAATGATGCTATGGCTATTGTCACCAAATTTGGCAAACCCGATTTATTTCTTACATTTACATGTAATCCACAATGGCCAGAAATTACACAAAATTTACTTCTTGGACAAAGTGCTTCCAATAGACCAGATTTAGTAGCCAGAGTTTTTAGGATTAAATTAAATTAATTAATACGTGACATCACTATAAGTCACTTATTTGGCAAATGTCTTTCTTATGTATATACCATTGAATTTAAAAAAAGAGGCCTTCAACATGCACATCTTCTGATAATACTTCAAGAAAAAGATAAATTAGATACTTCTGACAAAGTGGATGCAGTCATTGTTGCTGAACTACCAGATCCAGAACCATATGGTAGACTATATGAGATTGTTACTCATCACATGATTCATGGACCCTGTGGTGATCTTAATCCACAATCACCATGTATGGAAAATAATAAATGTTCCAAAGATTTTCCAAAAGATTATAAAGACAAAACCTATGCCAATTGTGATGGCTATCCACTTTATAAAAGAAGAGAAGGAGATAGTGCCATTATTTGTGGAAAAAAAGTTGACAATAGATATGTAGTACCCTACAATCCACATTTACTCATGAAGTATAACGCCCACATAAATGTAGATGCCTGCACTTCCATCAAATCCATTAAATATGTCTACAAATATATTTACAAAGGCTATGATGCAGCTACTGTAGTCGTCAAAAGTGAAGACAACCCTGAAATGAGTGAGTTAGTACATGATGAACTTGCATCTCATGTAGATGCTCGCTATGTCAGTGCGCCAGAAGCTATGTGGTGGCTTTTAACATTTGAAATGCATGATAGATCACATGCAGTATATAGATTACCAATACATTTGCCAGAAAGACATTTATTGTATTTCCATGCTGGAAATGAAAGTAATGCATTGGCCCAAAGTGAAGATCGTCACACTACACTAACCGCATGGTTTGAATTAAATTCCACAGATTCACAAGCAACACAATTCTTATATATTGAAATTCCATATCACTATGTTTTTGTGAATGGATTATGGAGACCGAGAAAAAGCAGAGGCAATAAAATAATCCCAAGAATGTACACAGTCAGTCCAAGAGATGTTGAACGTTTTTGCTTACGGGTATATTACTTTTAAATTTTCCTGGAGCACAAAGTTTTGAACACTTAAGAACTGTTAATGACAGAGTATATGAATCCTTCCATTTAGCTGCAAGACATAGAAACTTACTAGCTGATGATACAGAATGGGAAAGATGTTTAGAAGAAGCAGCACAATGTCAAATGCCACGGCAGATGAGAGAACAATTTGCATTTATTTGTATCTTCTCAAATGCTCCAAATGCATTAGCTTTGTGGGAGACATTTAAAAGTAATATGGCTGAAGACTTTATGCCACGATACAATGAACCGATTGCACACTTAAAAGCGTTAATGGAAATCCAAGAAGTATTTTTAACTCATGGATTAAGTTGTGCAAGTTTTAATTTGCCTGATCCAGATGATTATAGATTATAGATGACATAAACTTTGAAGACTATGACATTCAACTACAAGTAGAAAGATCAGAAGAAAGACTTGCAACTTTAAATACTTTACAATTGCAAGCATTTAATGCCATTAAAAATGCAATAGATGATGACATGGTGACAGAGCGTTATTTCTATCTTGATGGACCTGGCGGATCAGGAAAAGCTTAACTATATAATTTATTAATGAGTTCGGTACGAGCACAAGGTCAAATAGCACTGGCATTTGCCACTACTGGAATTGCTGCACTTTTGTTAGACGGTGGAAGAACTGTACATAGTGGCTTTAAACTGCCAGTGCCTATTTTAGAAACTTCTGTGTCAGATATTCGCATGACATCATTACAAGCAAAGAAATTTAAAAAATGTAAATTATTTATATTAGATGAGGCCCCAATGATGTCATGCTATGCCCTCCAATGTATTGACCATTTGCTTTGTGAAGTCATGGATAATACTTTTCCATTTGGTGGAGAGGTAATGTTGTTAGGTGGCGATTTTAGACAAACATTACCTGTCGTTGTACATGGAAATCGAACTGACATTATCGAAACCTGTATAAAGTCAAGCACACTATGGAAACATTTTACCCATCTTCAACTGCAACAAAACATGAGATCACAAGGCCAAACTGATTTCAATGATTGGCTTATTAAAATTGGAGAAGGCAGAACAGAAAAAATACCACATTTACCTGATGACACTGTAGAGATCCCACCTCATATGATTTGTCACCAAGATATTATATCGGCTATATTTGAAGGTAGCATAAATAACCAGGAATATTCAGAGCTTGCCAACCAAGTCATACTAACGTGTAAAAATAAGGATGCATTAATCCTCAATAATGAAATCTTTAAAAAAATTAATGCACCACAAAGAAATTATCACAGTGCTGATTCTGTACTTGCTGATGACAATGAAAGTCAGGCTAACTTTTCTACTGAATTCATAAACTCGCTAACTCCTTCTGGAATGCCATCACATATTTTGCAGCTAAAGAAAGGTGCAATTGTCATGTTACTGCGAAATATGAACCCCAAAAAAGGCCTATGCCATGGGACAAGATTAATTGTTCAACAATTAAAGGACCATTTTATAGATGCTGAAATTTTAACTGGTACCCATAAAGGAGAGAGAGTTTTCATACCAAGAATAGATTTAGCACCAAGTGAAAGTAGTCTCCCTTTTATACTTCAAAGAAGACAATTTCCCATTATTATGGCATTTGCCATGACCATTAATAAATCACAAGGACAAATGTTCAAATCTGTGGGTATTTTATTGCAAGAACCAGTATTTGCACATGGTCAATTGTACGTTGCGTTATCACGGTGCAAAAATCCACAGGCTATTAATGTTTACATTGAAAAGAATGAAAGTCAAGGTGATTTATTAGAAGATGGACGTATTTTTACTAAAAACATTGTCTACTATGAAGTACTATAACTGTTCATTAAAGAAATAAAACCCATGCAAAACAAATTTAAAAGCATTGAAAAATACAAAACAATAAACAATTCAGTCATAATTAATGGAAGTACTGTTTATGGATGATTAGCCTCACAAAACACTTGCCTTGCATTATTTTTACAAATTATGTTAAAATGTTAATTAACTATGTTACTGTTTCTAATGTTACAAGTTTGAAAACAACATTTTCAAGTTCATTACTTAGACTGATAAGAAAGTTCAAGTTTAAAAAAATATACTTTCAAGTTTTTTACTTCAACATATTTCAAAGTTCATGTTAAGAGCTCAACCACGTTTTAAGTCACAATGTAAATATTGCCTGTTATGTTAAGATTACTCCCTGGATTAATGTTTATTGCCAGTTCATGGGATCAGGAAGGAATTAATTTAATTGGGTACGTTTCAAGGAGGGTTTTTACTGTTTGCCTTCCTCTGGATTCAATGTATATTGAAGTTAACAATTCTTCAGATAGAAATTGCATGTTAAAAAACCATTACCTCAAGTTTACAATACTGATTAGTTTAAAGTTCAACTGTTTTTACATTCAGATGTTAATACTTTTAATACAAAATGCTTTAACAGCTATTGTTCACCAAGAGAACATTTTACAAAACTAAACATGTTTAATATCACAATACTTACAAGTGTCAAATATGTATATTAATAACTAAACAAATTTCCAAACATATATATATATATATATATTTGTATAAATATATATTTGCATATATATATATATATATATATATATATATATATATATATATATATTTATATATATATATATATATATATATATATATATACTAAATAATGAATGGATATTTCTATTTCTCCACAACACTCCCCCTGTGACAATGAAAATTGTCATCAAAGAAAAAATACAAATATGACCAGGGTGCAATCTTAATATACATTTCACACATACAACTAAAAAACAGAAAAATATATAAACACAATAGAATGTAGAGACATGATCTTCAGACTGGCTCCTAAAAAGACTCAAGGCCCCTAAAGGATCCAGTACAGATGAGTTTCCTACAACATGGAGATATTACATCTCACAGAGACCTTTGCACCTTTTACCTTAATACCTTCCCAACAAGAGCATTGCAAAAGAAAATCTCAATTATACATAGCAAAAACCAAAATACAATACAAATTAAAAACAATGATAATAGTCCAATATGATCCATGTAAAATTTAAAAGTCTCTCAATAATAGAGTCAATGGCACAAAGTCCACAGTCCAGATGTTAAAAGTCTGTTGAGTGAAAACTTTCCAATCAGTGATTATAAAGCACAAACAAGAAGAAAAATCAAGTCCTGATGAAAAAACAATAAGTAAAAAAAAAAATATTTCCATATAACAAGGAAAGAGTTCAATGGGGTGGATGAAAACATCCACATATGCTGTTATATGTTACCATGAGATAGTCCAGATTGCGGTGCAATAGAGATAAAAAAAAAAACAGGTATGTAAAATAAAAAACAATGGTTAATGCAGACAAAATGACCTTACTTAATTTTCACAAAACACCACCCAACCAATTATCAATAATTAGATCATCGGACCAATTTCCCTTTATGCTCAGGCATTTAGATGATACAGTATATGTAATTCAATAACCAATATATTTTGCACTTGTATTAATAATAATCCAAAGTTGATTCATGATAACTTATTCCTTTCCTTGTTGCTCTCCCTTAACAGCTGTTAGTATGCACTAGATCCTAGAAAGTTGATATTCAGGAACAGGATAAGGAGTATGACACTTTATCTTTACAGTGGATATAAAAAGTCTACACACCCCTGTTAAAATGTCAGGTTTCTCTGCTGTAAAACAATGAGACAAAGATAAATCCTTTCAGAACTTTTTCCACCTTTAATGTGACCTATAAACTGTACAACTCAATTGAAAAACAAACTGAAATTTTTTAGGTAGAGGGAAGAAAAAATATAAAAATAAAATAATATGGTTGCATAAGTATGCACACCCTTAAACAAATACTTTGTTGAAGCATCTTTTGATTTTATTACAGCACTCAGTCTTTTTGGGTATGAGTCTATCAGCATGGCATATTTTGACTTTGACAGATTTGGTGTGTTTTTGCAAAGAAGAGTGGGCAAATCTTGCCGATTGCGAGGGCATCTCCTGTGCACAGCCCTCTTCAGATCACCCCACAGATTTTCAATCGGATTCAGGTCTGGGCTCTGGCTGGGCAATTCTAAAACTTTAATCTTCTTCTGATGAAGCCATTCCTTTGTTGATTTGGATGTATGCTTTGGGTCGTTGTCATGCTGAAAGATGAAGTTCCTCTTCATGTTCAGCTTTATAGCAAAAGCCTGAAGGTTTTGTGCTAATATTGACTGGTATTTGGAACTGTTCATAATTCCCTCTATCTTAACTAAGGCCCCAGTTCCAGCTGAAGAAAAACAGCCCCAGTGCAGTGTTGTGTTTGCGCCAAACATATCTTTTGGAATTATGGCCAAAAAGTTCAACCTTGGTTTCATCAGAGCATAACACCTTTTCCCACATGCTTTTGTGAGACTTCAGATGTGTTTTTGCAAAATGTAGCCTGGCTGGAGTGTTTTTCTTCGTTAGAAAAGGCTTTCGTCTTGCCACTGTACCCCATAGCCCAGACATATGAAGAATACGGGAGATTGTTGTCACATGTCCTCCCAGACCAGTTTTCTTCTTGTCTTTTCATCAATTTTGGAGGGAGCTCCAGTTCTTGGTAATGGCACTACTGTGCCATATTTTCTCCACTTGATGATGACTGTCTTCACTGTGTTCCATGGTATATCTTGTGCCTTGAAAATTCGTTTGTACCCTTCTCCTGACTGATACCTTTTAACAATGAGATCCCTCTGATGCTTTGGAAGCTCTCTGTGAACCATGGCTTTTGCTGTGGGATGCGACTAAGAAAATTTCAGGAAAGGTCAACTAGAGCAGCTGAACTTTATTTGGGGTTAATCAGAGGCACTTTAAATGATGGCAGGTGTATGCTGACTCCTATTTAACACAATTTGGAATGTGATTGCTCAATTCTGAACACAGCTACGTCCCCAGTTATAAGAGGGTGTGCAAACTTATGCAACCACATTTTTTTTTTTTTCATCCACCTAAAAGATTTCAGTTTGTTTTTCAATTGAGTTGTACAGTTTATAGGTCACATTAAAGGTGGAAACAGTTCTGAAAGGATTTATCTTTGTCTCATTTTTTTACAGCACAGAAACATGACATTTTAACAGGGGTGTGTAGACTTTTTATATCCACTGTACATCTTTTCTCTTTGCCAACAGATACATGCATGAGCGTATTTCCCTGTCAATGAACAAGAGTTTGGCCTATCCCCTTTTTCTTTGGCGCAGATAAGATCTGTCATACAAGAACCGTCATACATCTTTAAACTATATCCTCACATCATATACACGTAGCCTAAAATTTTCCCTAACTGAAAATAAATAACATATGCATAACCCTATAATAAACTAAAATCAATTACATCAAAATGTAAATTATGCAAAACTAATAAACATATAAAATACATGTTCAATATATATGCAACCATTAGTTTCTATTCCCGCTTAAGCAGCTAACATTACTATTAGAACAGTTTTAATACTACTAAATTACGTACAAATGATAAGACATTACTTGATTTATCCTGTAACAGGTTGTATACTAAATAAATTACTAATTATATTACTGTCAATATACATTTACTAATAAAGCTATAAAATCTTTTCTCAACTCATAATGTCCCTTCACGTTCCCTTCTTAGAGGCCTAGAAATAATTTGAAGAGGTTTTCCCTAATTCTCTACCCATTTGCACCATGGCCATCATCTGAGCTGGGGATGGGCCTGGAGGAATAGATGTCACACTTTTACAGTATTTTTCCAATATGGAAAAATAAAACATAGTACTTAACACACAGACGTAATACATAATTGCTATGATAAGGTTCTTTAACCAGATAGGATATCATACACTGATTTCTAGTGATATGGGCACTCTCCAAAATCCACTTGTAAAGTAACTAGGAGATAGGGATTGTGCACATACCACATTTATTCCGACAGAGAAATGTCAACATGAGGGTAGCTTCACTGAGCATAAAAATTAGAAAACCTAGACAGAAAAACAGACCAGCAAAAATAAAAAAAGGAGAAACAAAACCTTAGAAAAAAGAAAACTAAAAAAAATACATTCTTAATCAGCTGACATTTCTGACTATCCTGTACGCTTATCATAACCTATAAAATAATTTCACCTTGTAAATTGTTATCTTAAAACCTTAATTATTATTATGTCTTTGGAACAGGTACCTGTGTTCCTAAATATTATCTTAAATGTAGTGTACTTCACTCCTTCTATAATTCTACATGGGATAAAAAACCAATTTAACCTGATGATTATTAGACAATATTTCACTTTGAGTACAAAGACTGGTTACTATGCAAACCTTACTTCTATTGCTGTTAATATGACACCGGATCATTTTATTATATTATTACCAAAATTACTAATTCTACCTTGCAATGCCTATAAGAAGTATACATCTTATTTGTCAAAACTTTATCCCGTTATAATAAATAGCTTACAGATCAATTCAGTGTTCAAAAATTGACATAATTTACAATTTCATAAACCCTAAAAATCATCATAATTGAATACTTCCTTAAAAATAGTATCACAAATTGCTCTGGTCCCTTTAAGCAAACTTGAAACTGCTTTACTTTACTAAAAGTTATCTTCACAACCTTGGGACTAAGACAAAACACAGAACTGTTGCTTCAATGAGTTTAAAAAATTATATAATGTATATTATGTTAAACGGTTTTAACTGTAATAATTCCTAGATAATCTGCAATTTCTCTATCTCTTTTTCTCTTTTCTTTAACACAGGTATTTACTAATTACTATATCTACTTGTAACAACATTTTCTGAAATAACAACCTTAATTCAGTAGGATCCAGATCTAAATAAAACCTTTATTAACAATTATCCAAAATGGCTGACAGCATATAAACACAAATATTAATCCGAAATTGATCATATTTCAGATTATATTCTCCATAATACACTATCAGTCAAGTACAGAAATGTAAGGATACGATAAGGACATTGGTACTCTATGTGACCACCAATATTCAGTATATATTATTCCAGGAGAGATAGCTAATCTCCCTTTAGAGAATCGCAAACCACATCACAACCAGAACATACATGACATCCCCACACATAGACAGCTCCCCCTTGAGAAGTCAAATAGAAAAGTCAAGCAAAACAAACAGGAGAAAAAGAAACACAAGAAAGGCATCATCCACGAGGAACATTTTCCCATCAGATCACAACACTCCCATGTCACCGCTCCACTCCATGTTCATGTTCACTCACTCAACCCCAATACTCAATCATACAGAAAGAAAACATTCACACACAGGGACACACATGGACATCTTCAACCATAAAGCTCCCCCCCCCCTTCTCCACTGGGAAACTTAATCTCTACATAGAAATGTCATACCGGTATAAAAACATGATGATAAACAACATGAACACAGGATGCAGACAACACAGAACATATAACTAGATGATTGTGAGCACACATAATATTTTATGTACACATAGATCTCCTCCCTTGTAAGAATCAAGACAAAAACAACCAAATTTAACTAATGCTAAACATAATTGAACCAATTGTATGGCCACCAAACCTAGAAAAAATATATATGACATGAAATAAATTTTTCAAATTATATATGACACTTTATGGGGATAAATACACAATGTTTAGTTCTTATTAGGTGGGCAGGGTTGACAATTAGTATGTGCAAGGGCAACCTGATCTACATAAGTAACTTGTTATAATACATTCTTTCATTTTACAGGGACAGCTTTCACTGCCCTCTCTATATACCTTTAAGGATACAAGGGGGTTGGGAAACCTTCTGGGGAAGGTAGGGGCCTATAACAGTTCTTGGGCAAAGACACTACACTTACAAAAATATAGTTAAGTCATAAAAATACCTATGATAAAACAAAATGTAACACAATAAATTATTTTACTTCAAAATTTGGATATCCTCAGAATTTTCCCAACTTTTTTAACAGCTGGATTGATGGGGCAAAAAACCACAAAGAAAAACAGACAAAGCAGAACACAGAGTTCACAAAACAAATGTAATGCCATCCACACACTAATTAAGCAACTTATACATGAAATACAACCTTCAGATGCACAAACTAAAATCTCTCCACTATAAAACCTATACTTTATCTCTTTGATGTTTACAAATATGGACCTACCCAAAAATCTATTTTTAAAATTACTGTAATCTAATTAATGCTCTCTGACAGTTTTCTGCAAGCTAAACAAAACAAAAATAACATATTAACTGAAAATTAACAATAATTGGTTCTGCCTGTTTCTGTTTCCATCAATTACTCTTTGCAATTCATTTCAAAAGCATTCTTTTATGTACTCACATTGGATCAATTCTCCTACACAGTGTCCTTCTTAATCACTTGCAAAATCCTGTCTAAGGAGCAAACTTCACACAAAGTATTTACTCTTTCTTTTCAAGCCCCATTTCTACCTACACCTCCTCACCCACCTAAAAAAAACCTTTCCACAAACATTTAATCATGTGCTAAAATCACCCAAAAATTCTTCCAACCTTCCAAAAACAAGACATTACAGTTAGTTCTTCTCTTTCCTAATAATTTTAAAAATCTCAGCGCTGAACTGCGCGCTCTGCCAAATTCCTAGGACTGGGAGCTAGAATCTGCGTTACTTTCTCCCTAAGTTTTTCTGTGTTTGTGAAACTGTCAGCTCTCTGTACAGATGGATTTTAATCTCTATGGGGGAACTATATCAAAAATAAAAAGCAATCTTTTCCGAAAACCAGGAGCAGACACAAATCGCAAACTCAGAACAGAAAAACTTACAGGCCTGTATATATGAACGCTTTATTTTGCATTAGTTTATGGTAGTGAAGAAACTGCTATTTCTGTTTAGTCAGTGCTTCAAGGAAGCTAGGCTTTGTTTTGTATTATTTGGGAGCATCTCACTTGTCCCACAATAATAAACTGTACATGATCCTCATGGATATTAGATGTTACCCCTGGAATTATGACGTCTGGTGAATCAGTGTGAAAGCATGCACGGGTAAAAAGCTATAGGTAGATACACATGTAAATGTTGTTGTTTAGTCCTTCAGTCTTGTCCGACTCTTTATGACCCTATGCACCTCAGCATACCGGGCGCATCTTGTGTTTGGTTGTGTCTATCCACAAGGTTTTCTTGGCAAATATACTAGAGTAAGTAGCCAATTCGTTATCTAGTGGACCACAATTTTTCTGACCTCACTTCAATAATCTGCCCATCTTGGGTGCCCTACATGGTTTAGCTCACAGCTTCGATAAGGTACACAAGCCACTTCACCATGACAAGCTATCCAAAAGGGGAGTGTAAACCTACCTACTGATTAATCCAGAACAATGTAAACAGCTGCAGTCGACTTCTTCAATAATCCACAGCTGGGATTAAAATATGAAGCCTGGCAGGTAATGTCTGAGACTGGCACCAGAACCGGCAATGTCAGCTTCCTCCACCGCACCACTGGAGGCCAGAACAACTAAATGTGATGTAATCCTTCAAGCATTAGTCCTGCCCATGAGGAGATGATTTTCCATGATGTTAGGCCCTAATTGTGTTTATATTGTTTCACAAGGTGTGATATCATACTATACACAAATCATACTAAACAAGTTAAGTAGACACAGTAAGAAAGTATTATAAAAAGTAAATCTAATTCCAGAATTGTTACATTAACATCTTAATTTTCTTACATCTAATCAGTCAAATTGAGCCTCTTATCTGGCAGGGTTGGGAATGGTTCTGATAATGTCTATACAGAGCTGTATCCATCTGAGCCTTTCAGCATCAACTGCTATACCTGTGACCAAGTGGAGCTAGAGAATTGAGGGGCTGGTGCAAAAAAGAAAATTTGGGAAACAAGGGGATGGTAATTTTTTTTATTTTATTTGCGTTGGCCTACCTGGTACCAGCTTAGTTTCAGTTCCCATGCCCATGACCTCTTCCCATAACTGCTCCACTGCCTAAGACTCTTTCTCATACCTGATGCCCCTTTCCATAGCTGGGCCTTCCACAGGAGGGCCCTGGTGCATTGCACCACTGGTAACTCCACCCTGCTGTGAACCCCACAGAACTCTTACTAAGTGGTATACAGATGACAAGAAACTGGTTGATTGAGGAGGGACAATCCATGGTCTTGTTTACTAGATGACTGATATTAGAATTGCTTTTTTTTAATAACAATACATTGAAAAATGATTTGGCTTTGGTCTCAATATTTCTGATGGTGGCTCTGCCTTTATTTCTTTTCCAACGATATACAGGGAGTGCAGAATTATTAGGCAAATGAGTATTTTGACCACATCATCCTCTTTATGCATGTTGTCTTATTCCAAGCTGTATAGGTTCGAGCATATTAGGTGATGTGCATCTCTGTAATGAGAAGGGGTGTGGTCTAATGACATGAACACCCTATATCAGGTGTGCATAATTATTAGGCAACTTCCTTTGGCAAAATGGGTCAAAAGAAGGACTTGACAGGCTCAGAAAAGTCAAAAATAGTGAGATATCTTGCAGAGGGATGCAGCACTCTTAAAATTGCAAAGCTTCTGAAGCGTGATCATCGAACAATCAAGCGTTTCATTCAAGATAGTCAACAGGGTCGCAAGAAGCGTGTGGAAAAACCAAGGCGCAAAATAACTGCCCGTGAACTGAGAAAAGTCAAGCGTGCAGCTGCCACGATGCCACTTGCCACCAGTTTGGCCATATTTCAGAGCTGCAACATCACTGGAGTGCCCAAAAGCACAAGGTGTGCAATACTCAGAGACATGGCCAAGGTAAGAAAGGCTGAAAGACGACCACCACTGAACAAGACACACAAGCTAAAACGTCAAGACTGGGCCAAGAAATATCTCAAGACTGATTTTTCTAAGGTTTTATGGACTGATGAAATGAGAGTGAGTCTTGATGGGCCAGATGGATGGGCCCGTGGCTGGATTGGTAAAGGGCAGAGAGCTCCAGTCCGACTCAGACGCCAGCAAGGTGGAGGTGGAGTACTGGTTTGGGCTGGTATCATCAAAGATGAGCTTGTGGGGCCTTTTCGGGTTGAGGATGGAGTCAAGCTCAACTCCCAATCCTACTGCCAGTTCCTGGAAGACACCTTCTTCAAGCAGTTGTACAGGAAGAAGTCCGCATCCTTCAAGAAAAACATGATTTTCATGCAGGACAATGCTCCATCACACGCGTCCAAGTACTCCACAGCGTGGCTGGCAAGAAAGGGTATAAAAGAAGAAAATCTAATGACATGGCCTCCTTGTTCACCTGATCTGAACCCCATTAAGAACCTGTGGTCCATCATCAAATGTGAGATTTACAAGGAGGGAAAACAGTACACCCCTCTGAACAGTGTCTGGGAGGCTGTGGTTGCTGCTGCACGCAATGTTGATGGTGAACAGATCAAAACACTGACAGAATCCATGGATGGCAGGCTTTTGAGTGTCCTTGCAAAGAAAGGTGGCTATATTGGTCACTGATTTGTTTTTGTTTTGTTTTTGAATGTCAGAAATGTATATTTGTGAATGTTGAGATGTTATATTGGTTTCCCTGGTAAAAATATATAATTGAAATGGGTATATATTTGTTTTTTGTTAAGTTGCCTAATAATTATGCACAGTAATAGTCACCTGCACACACAGATATCCCCCTAAAATAGCTAAAACTAAAAACATACTAAAAACTACTTCCAAAAATATTCAGCTTTGATATTAATGAGTTTTTTGGGTTCATTGAGAACATGGTTGTTGTTCAATAATAAAATTAATCCTCAAAAATACAACTTGCCTAATAATTCTGCACTCCCTGTATTATAATCCGTTTGGTCAGAAGCTATATAATTCTTGTATTTGACACAGAGATATTCAGAGGAGGTCTTGTCAACCAGTACCATTACTAGAGTACTTATTTTTAAGAACATTAAAATCCAGCATCTTCATTTTAATATTAAATGCTCTACATGTTTATATTTTATGACAATACATTTATATTTATTTGCATTTTTCCTTAGCACCTAAAACACAATATTGCAATAAATAGAACCTTTTCAGTGTCCATTATACTAAGTATTTACACTATATAGTACTGATCAATGACACTGGAGCTACGGATCTCAGCAGGTCACAAATAAAATAATGCCTTACACAGAATATTTCCATGATGGGTGCATACAATTTATTTTTTTGGAAGCCCACAGTGTTCCTTGAGAGAAAGCAATATATTATACGTACCACACGATCACAACAAGTCCAAGTGCAATTCTTCTTTATTGCAGCTCTAAACAGGGTATAATTGGAAAGCAATTCTGTGCAGTTCGGTTATTTTCTGACAGTCTCCTGATTTCTTTTTCAGATGATTAGGAATTGTGCTGGGAAATTCAACTCGAATAGGACTCAAATTACATTTCAAAGTCATAGGTTCCCAGCAGCCCGATATTATAGCAGAGCTGACTCGTAATACATCCACCTCAATTTGTGCTCTGCTGTGATGGAAATGTCTCTTTATTACTTGATGTCTTGGTTTGGATTTCATTTCTTGCTTGTTCATATAAGTGTTCAGTTCATCTAGAAACTGATAAGAAAAATAACATCTTAGTAATGCCAAAAATGGCAAATGAGATTTAATACAAATAAATGTAAAGCTATGCATCTGGGAAGGAAAAATAGCCATGCAATTTATAATCTTAATGGAGCAAATCTATGGGGTATCAGATATTGAAAGGGATTTGGGAGTGCTTGTGGACAACCACCTAGGTAACAGTGCTCAAAGCCAGGCAGCAGCTGCAAAGGCAAGTAAAATATTAGCATGTATTAGGAAGGGTATAGAAGCCAGGGAAGCAAATATAATTCTGCCACTATACAAATCTCTAGTACGCCCTCATTTGGAATATGGAGTACAGTTTTGGGCACCACTTCATAAAAGGGACATTTTAGAGCTGGAAAAAGTACAGAGAAGGGCAACAAAACTAATAAAGGGAATGGAGGGGCTAAGGTATGAAGAAAGACTAACCAAATTAGACACCTTTTTTCTCGAGTAAATACATTTAAGAGTAGATATGATAATCTTATATAAATACATCCAGGGTCAGTCAAGTGAACTTTTTGTGCCAAGAGGTTTTACAACTGACAAGAGAACATCCTTTGAGGTTAGAAGTAAAAAGATTCCACGTTAAAGAAAGAAAAGGGTTCTTCACAGTAAGGGTGGTTAATCTGTGGAATTCTCTACCAAAGGAGGAGGTGACAGCAGATTCGTTACATAACTTTAAAAAGGGATTGGATATAATTTTAAATAAAAAAAGGAATTCAGGGTTAGCCTGGATAATTAGAGAGGGGGTATTGATCCAGGGAGGAATCCGATCGTCAGTATCTGGGGTCAGGAAGGGATTTATTTACCCTTTTGAGACAATTAGCAAAGTTTCACTTTTTTTTATGTTTTTTTCCTCTGGATCAATTAACAATTAATCAGCATATTACAGGTCAGAGGAGATCTAAAAAGGTTGAACTTGATGGACTAAAGGTATTTTTTTTCAACCTCAATTATGATGTATCTATTTAACTATGTAAAAAGGATGGATGCCACCAAGGAATTACCAAGTGACTTTCAATAGGAGTATCTCAGTAGAGTTCTCTTTATTTCTCTGGTTTGGGTTTTGCATCCTCAGATAGTGTAAAGCGTTCCCATAGGTATACATAGGAGGATAAGAGGATCAATTACATCCCTGGTTCCAGCACCGTGGCCCGGGTCCTTCATAAATGTGTAACCGACATGAGTGTAGGAATGCCCCTGCACCCTAATATAATTAACAATTATATATATATATATATATATATATATATATATATATATATATAGATGAATAATCAGAGTATTGAAGTATATAGTGATACCTTTTTTATTGGACAAACATATTCATAGGTTTCATGACGAGCTTTCGAGAGCGTTCCTCTCTTTGTCGAGTCAGAGTCAATACTGATTATAGATTCACAAATACAGCAAAAAAATTCCAGGATTAACAAATAATGTTCTGATCAGCCAGCCGTGCAAGTTTGTGGGGTGCAGACCAGAGTAAGTAAATTGGGGTCGTAAATAATTTTACATCTAAGGAACCATAGTGCTGTAACCAAACTCAGGATGAAGGCAGAGAACAAAAAATAAAAAAATCAATAAATACACATATATATTTACAAGCATGAATGTTGGAGATTATAAGACATTTTGATAATGAGATAAGAATTCAATGTCTAAGTCCTGACTTATTACTGTTAAAGAACATAATCATTTTAATTTCAAATGTCTTTCTTTCCTTAGTGTTTTTAAAAAAAAACTTTGAGTATTTTGATTTTGAGATTTTTCATGGAGGGGTTATTCTGGGTAAAATGGTGTCCAACTGGAGTACAGTAAGTCTCCTCATTGTGCTTATTGATGGAATGTCTGTGTAGACTCATCCTCATATGTAATTTCTGGCTGGTTTCTCCAATGTAGCAGCCTCTCCCGCATGCAGTACATTGTATCATGTAGACTACATTGGATGACGTACAAGAATATGATCCTCTGATGTTATAGGTCTTCTTGTTGTGCGTGGCTGTGTCCTCTTTGCAGATGTGTTGACACAATTTACACCGATTTTTATTGCAAGGTTTTGTGCCATTTTCTATGTTAAGCTCTTCATTGGCCAATCTACTGTTCACCAATGTTTGTCTGAGATTTGGTGGCTGCCTAAATGCAAGAAGGGGGGTTTGGGGAATATATGTTTTAATTCTGTGTCCTCTGTTAGCAGTGGTTGTAGATCCTTAAATATTTTGCGGATTCCTTCTAGATCCGGATGATATGTGGTTACCAGAGGTGTACGTGAGGTTATTTCTTTAGTTTTGTATTGCAGCAGGTGTTCCCGGGGTGTTTTGATGGTAGATGTTACTTTCTGTGTTATGACATTAGGTTTGTAGCCCTTTCTCCTGAAGGAGTCAGACAGGGTTTTTAAATGTTTATCACGGTCCTCATTGTTAGAACATATGCTGTGGTATCAGATGGCTTGACTATAGATAATCACTTTTTTAATATGTGAGGGATGAAAGCTAGAGCTGTGGAGATAACTGCATCTGTCTGTAGGTTTCCTGTATACTGATGAGTTAAGTTTACCATTGGTGATGGATATGGTGGTGTCCAGAAAGTTCACCTGTTCTGCAGAGTAATCTATTTTAAATTTAATAGATGGGTGGAAGGTATTAAAGGCAGTGTGGAAGTCTCTCAACTTTTGTTCTCCCTCTGTCCATATGATGAATAGGTCATCTATATAACGGTAGTATCTGTAAGGTTTGTGGATATATGTGGACAGGAATCTCTGTTCAAGGTCAGCCATAAATAAATTGGCATATTGTGGTGCCATTTTAGTCCCCATTGCGGTCCCCATTATTTGCAGGTAAACCTGTTCATTGAAGGTGAAGTAATTGTGGGTCAGGATATATTCTAGTATTTTGGCAATGGTATCTGCAGTTCGGAGTGTGTGTTGAGAGGAATTTGAGGCATGCCTCAGTACCATCTTTGTGCGGGATGTTGCTGTAAAGCGATTCAACATCCATCGTTACAAGTAGTGTGTTAGCAGGTAGTTCTTTAATCTGACTGAGTTTGTTAAGAAAGTCAGTGGTGTCTTGTATATAGCTGTCAGTGTTTTTAACTAGTGGCTTCAGGATGTTTTCAACGAGACCAGATAACTGTTCAGTCAGTGTGTCCATACCTGTAACAATTGGTCTCCCTGGGTTGCCTGGTTTGTGGATCTTGGGTAGCAGGTAGAAAGTCCCTGCTGATTTTGAACGTTTGTCCACTGACAAAGAAATCATCAGACTATAATTTTAATGGTCGGTGTATTTTAACAGTGAGAGACAGAATAACAAAAAACAAACAAGAAAAATGCATATCAAAAAAGTTATGAATTGATTTGCAGGTCAATGAGGGAAATAAGTATTTGACCCCTTGGACTTAGTACTTGGTGGCAAAACCCTTGTTGGCAATCACAGAGGTCAGACTTTTTTTGTAGTTGGCCACCAGGTTTGCACACATCTCAGGAGGGATTTTGTCCCACTCCTCTTTGTAGATCCTCTCCAAATCATTAATGTTTCAAGGCTGATGTTTGACAACTCAAACCTTTAGCTTCCTCCACAGATTTTCTATGGCATTAAGGTCTGGAGACTGGCTAGGCCACTCCTTATTTGCTTCTTCTTGGGCCACTCATTTGTGGCCTTTGCTGTGTATTTTTGGTCATTGTCATGCTGGAATATCCATCCACGACCCATTGTCAATGCCCTGGCTGAGGGAAGGAGGTTCTCAACCAAGATTTGACTGTACATGGCCCCGTCCATCGTCCCGTTGATGCGGTGCAGTTGCCCTGTCCCCTTAGCAGAAAAACACCCCCAAAGCATAATGTTTCCACCCCCATGTTTGATGGTGGGGATGGTGTCCTTGTGGTCATAGGCAGCATTCTCCAAACACAGTGAGTTGAGTTGATGCCAAAGAGCTTGATTTTGGTCTCATCGGACCACAACACTTTCACCCAGTACCCAGTTCTCCTCTGAATCATTCAGATGTTCATTGGCACACTTCAGACGGACCTGTACATGTGCGTTCTTGAGCATGGGAACCTTGCGGGCGCTGCAGGATTTGAGTCCTTCACGGCGTAGTGTGTTAACAATTATTTTCTTGCTGACTATGGTCCCAGCTGCCTTGAGATCATTAACAAGATCCTCCTGTGTAGTT
Source organism: Discoglossus pictus (assembly GCA_027410445.1). Lineage (NCBI taxonomy): Eukaryota > Metazoa > Chordata > Amphibia > Anura > Alytidae > Discoglossus > Discoglossus pictus. Next base: position 40,119,975 of record CM050176.1, on the reverse strand, counting down.
CTAGGCAGATTCCTCACTGTTCTTATGATCATTGAAACTCCACGAGGTGAGATCTTGCATGGAGCATCAGACCAAGGGAGACTGACAGTTATTTTGTGCTTCTTCCATTTGCAAATAATTGCACCAACTGTTGTCACCTTCTCACCAAGCTGTCTTTTAGCCCATTCCTGTCTTGTGTAGGTCTACAATCTTGTCCCTGACATCCTTGGACAGCTCTTTGGTCTTGGCCATGGTGGAGAGTTTGGAATCTGATTGTTTGATTGCTTCTGTGGACAGGTGTATTTTATACAGGTAACAAGCTGAGATTAGGAGCACTCCCTTTAAGAGAGTGCTCATAATCTCTGCTTGTTACCTGTATAAAAGACACCTGGGAGCCAGAAATCTTGCTGATTGATAGGGGATCAAATACTTATTTACCTCACTGACCTGCAAATCAATTTATAACTTTTTTGACATGTGTTTTTCTTAGTTTTTTTGTTTTGTTATTCTGTCTCTCACTGTTAAAATACACCTACCATTAAAATTATAGACTGATCACTTCTTTGTCAGTGGACAAACGTTTAAAATCAGCAGGGGATCAAATTACCCCCCCCCCCACAATATATATATATAAATAAATATATATATATATATATATTATAAATATGTGTATATTTATAAATATATATATATTTATAAATATATACATATTTATAATATATAAAAAAAATATCAAAACTTTCATGGGAAAGACATATTGCTCTAAGCGCTCTCTATTGGCCAAATCTGGTAATGCATGATTAAGTTTCATTTTGCTATTTTTTGCTATTTTTTCCCTACTCATTTACTCTGGGGGGGGGGGGGGGCATTAATAATGATATATATATGAGCTAAAAGTAATCACAGCTTCATTGAAGTACACAAGCCCAGTCACCATGACAAGGTAAAGATCCAGAAGAGGATAGATATTTTTATTATCTCCTAAATATGCTCATTTATTAAGAAAAATAAATTCAGATACTTCACCACTATATGTGCAGTTAACATAATGAATGGGTATGGGAGGTGGGAACAATGAGTGTGTGTTGGGTTTGTGGGGTCTCAAGATTTCTGATGGCGGCCCTGTATTTATCTCTTTTCCAATGATGTGACGATAATAATGTGCTATAATCATTTTTTGACAGGGGCTACATAATAAATGCATGTGTCAGTGTAAGTATAGGCCATTAACCATACTAGTTTATTCAGTGAGATTACAAGTGTTCAGTGCAGTGGGTGGAGCTAGAAGCTATGCTTTCACTAAATATTTTAAAGGAGGCTTTTTGAATATATTTTTGTAAAATATATAATTTACTTCCTTCATATAAAAATAGATACAATGGCTTTTGAAAGGGGAACTGATAACTATACAACTATTATTTTGAAACCAAAGACACTGTATTTTGTAACAATCAGCATTGAAATAAGTAATATTAAGTAATAAGTAATATTAATATTGAATGTTTAATGTGTAATATTAAGTATAATTTTCATTTTGAATGTTCTTCATTTTAATATTTTTATGCCAATAAATTAATATCTTTTGATTTTTTTTCCTGAAAGTCTAACTGAAACACATTATTGGTAAATATACATTCCCTGGTTGTCCAGTGGTTAGGATTCGGTGCTTCCACCAATGTGACCTGGGTTTGATTCCAGTCAGGTAGCCAAGAGGTCACACCACGCTGAAGCCATGCAGGGTTGGGCCTGGTCAGTATATGGATGGGAGACCACCTAGGAATACAAGGAACTGTATGCTGTGGCTCACTGGATAATGAACTGGCAACCCACTCCAGTATCTCTGCCATGAATACCAAGTAGATCAGCATGACCATGGACAAGATGTTCTGGTGTGTTATCGTCCATGAGGTCACAGAAAGTCAGAAATAACTGAACAACGCAAAAAAATCATGAAGAGAAATAAACCGGCTCTGAAATATATAAAATCAAACAAATAGCGGCAATGTAGTTGTGAATGATTGAACAACTATAGATCGACGAATGGAAGGGATACAGTATGTACAATGGAGTAGAGTTAAAATGAATATAGGAATACATGAAAGATAGTGGTGTTGGCGTAAAGGTGGCACTGGATTTCAGATAGTATTATGGTAACTGAAATGTGAGAGTAACCACTATGGGTAATTCTAGGAATGGGTACATAGTTCAGATAGATATCAATAGATCTAGATATAGTGTTAGGAGTACAGTGGTTCTATGGTGGGATTTGAAAAGAGGTAGAATTAATATTTTATATATATATTTTTTTTAATAGAAGTGGAGTTTGATTGTTTACTGGGATTGGTTAAAGGTCAGAGTGGTGTTAGGCAAAGGTTAGACTGGTATGAAAGAAAGTCTGAGATTACAGATGGGAAAATAGTTGGGGTGTAGTAGTGTTGGGAACAGGACTTTTGGAGCCGGAAAGATTTAGGACTATAATGAGAATATAGAATTGGAAAGGCTGTTATGGCTGGGGTAGAATTCCAATAGGGTAAGGTATGGAAATTGTAGGAGCTTAGTTGAACTTGTAGGGTCTATGTAAGGTTATGGCAGTGTTAGTATAGGGGTAGGTCTAAAGAAGTGATAGTCAACCTGGTCCCTACTGCTCACTAGTGGCCGATTCAAGCTTTCATAGTGGATGGCGGTGTAATCACTGAAGGGTGACGTCATGCGCCGTAGGCCCGCAGCACCACGCTTGGCTGGTTGGAGAGCTAGTGAGGGACCCCAGGGACAGCAGGCAGGACTGGATCACTATCTAGTAAGTACAGGGCGATACACAGCTAGGGTCATATTATTTATTTAACTAGAAATTAGGTAAATTGAGTTACTGCCGCACTGGTGGACGGTAAGGAAATGTTACCATCAAAAGTGGGCGGTGGGCATTAAATGGTTGACTACCCCTGGTTTAAAGGAAAAGTAGGAGTAACAGCTATTTTTGTGTCTGCTGATTAACTTCCAGAGGTAGGAGGAGACTTGCAATGCAGATGAAACCTCTATCTGCATAATGGATATTTTGCAGCTAAAACTGCCATTGCTTTCAGCAGCATGGAAATCTCATTTACCACAATCCTGAAAGACCAGCTGATAGAAGCAGCTCAGTAACAAAATGGAAGCCTTTAGTAAAGAATAATTGCATATAAAACCATCATACTTAAAGGATACTTTTTTATTTTATCTCCAAAAACCTTTGCTCATGATAAAGCTTAGTTCTTCAAAAGATCCTATAAAATTGTACATAGTGGTCAATGTAAAGGGATATGTAAGTGAGCTGGATTATGAGTGCATCTGATAGAGGAGAATTAATAGTGTATACAAACATTTTTTTGCATGAAAATAATACCAAAATAAGCATTTAAACACTTATCGAAGTTAGCAAAATATATTTTAATTTCTGTCAGTTGAAACTTAGGATGAACACCCTCCAAACCCAGGCTAAATTGGTATACAGATTGAAAAAATGTTTTGGTCAGGAGGAAGTAAAGACTGAAACATTTGTATCACAATCTGGCATTTGCTGTCTGTTTTTTTTTCTCTTTGCCTGTCTCCTTATGGGCAATTTCAGCTGTGACCCCCCCCAAAAAACCATAATTTCCTTTAGAGGTCCCATACTGTACCCTGCAGGGTACACTTTATATAAGCTTCCTAGGGGTGTGCACATCCAGATATCAGTATCACATATATAGTTGTGAGCGTACGAGTTGTTGCTAATGCTTGTGGGCTCGCGCAGCATAGCATAGCGAGGGCTGCGGGTGAGGGCCTCAGTTGCTGGCATGGAGCGCCGAAGGCGCTCCTTGCCAGCAACTGCGACCCTTGCAAAATTTACGTTCAAACGCAAACAACCACACAACAACTGCGACCACGCAAACAACACGATACACCAACTACGACCCTCGCAAACTTTACCTCGCAACGCAAACAACATACAAGACACGTTAACACACATTACGACCTCGCAACAATCTGACGCAACTCGCGAACATGAACATTTTTTAAACACAATAAATACACACAGCACCTACATAAAAAGCTTACCTACAGCAAGAGGAAGCATCCAGGACCTCAAAAAAAACAACTTAGACCTTCATTTCACTCAAAATAAAAGAGTTTAGACACTAAAAAATTCCCTAAGCGACAGAAAAAATGGCCGCCGAACAAAACGAAAACGAGGCTACAAATGCAAACAACATACGTGACACGTTAGCACACATTACGACCTCGCAAAAATCGTACGCTACCCGCGAACATGAAAAAACTAAAAACACAATAAATACACACAACACATACATAAAAAGCTTACCTACAGCAAGAGGAACCATCCAGCACCTCGAAAAAGCAACTTACACCTTCATTTAACTCAAAATAAAAGAGCTTAAACACTAAAAAATTCTCTAAGCGAGAGAAAAAGTGGCCGCCGAACAAAACGAAAACGAGGCTACAGCACTCTAAACACGCAAAACAAACAAGAAACTCGCAAAACACCACAAAAGACCTACGGATATTCCGCCAAGACGCATAACACACATTACCCGCCATTTTACGACAATGCGGAAGTACACCATTACGCTAACGGTTTGGTCTCGCGCACGCACACTATTACACTGCACACATTCATCACGCTTACACAGCAGCTCCACACTACTAATGCTGTAGCAACATCAAAACAGATTGCCAGCTCTTCAACACAATGCTTCAAAATAGGTAAAGTATATTCATTTATTAATGTATTATATATTTCATTATTACACACCAAACAGCATTAGCTACCTTACAATTTCATTGCCGTCATTTTTCTGACGGGCAATTCGCTAGTCTAGCATATAAATATGTAGGTACAATCAACTTTTCAATAAAATACATATTTTTCTACTTATCAGTAGCGCTTTATGAGGAAACATTTGAAACCCAGGAAACTCACATATACCTTTAATATCCTACAACAACAGCGTATTTCAGTAAATATATTTACAATACACAAGTGCCACGAAAAAGCTTCATTTACTGAGAAATGCAATGAGAGTCCAACAATATTGTCTTCTATTGTCTGCATATAGGAAAGAAGCAAAATACACGACGCGCTGCATAGAGAGGGCACATTTCGGGCTAAATAAGTGATTATTAGTAAGAATTATTTGCTGTAATAGATATGCCACAGTAATGTTTCCGTCTTCTATTGGACTTTATTTGAATACATTTCAGTCTCTGTTTGTTTTACATCAGCTGAGATACGATGCTACAGAAAATTGGATTTCATAATGAAATGATATTCGCGCTAAAAGTAATTTCTTGTGTCTGTTTCTTTCATCACCACAGACTTGTGCCCTGAGTTTATCAATTTCTGCTTAGCTCCATCTTAGCTGAATGTGGCTCAACTTCATTAACTGCTAATAATAAATACAAATTGTGACCCTGCACATTTCACAGCCATTGTTGTTTAGTTGTGTCCGACTTTTCATGACACCCTGGCAGGCAATCCAGTCACATCCATCATTATGTCTCTGGTCGTGCTTATCCATTCAATTTTCTTGGAAATGATACTGGAGTGGGTGCCAGTTCCTTCTCCAGTGGACTTTTTTTTTCTGACTTCTATAGTAACCGGCCCATCTTGGGTGACCCTACATGGTATAGCTCACAGCTTAATTGAGGCACACAAACCCCGTCACCATGACAAAGCAGTGACCCAAAAGGTCATAGTTTTAGTTTATTAATGAGTGAAGCCAGGAATTTATTTAGGGCCAGTACAACATGGGTGAAATACCTGGGTGGGATGTACGATGCACTGACCCTTGAACTTAAATAACTTAATGACTTAATATATAGAGCAAAGCTGGATCTAAACCTAAAACAAAACTTTTAATAATTAAAATAGTCAGATAGTAGATAAAACAATCAGGAAGACAGCAATATTTTTTTCATTGTCTTCCTGCTTGTTATATCTACTCCTTGGCTATTTTTAGAGGCTTCATTAATAAAAGTTATGTTTTAGGTTTAGATCGCACTTTGCTCTATATACAGTATTTATTTGAGTGTTCAATCACCCACGATTCTTAGGCCTATATTTTTTGCATCAATTTAATTCTTAACTTGACTGCAAACATTTCTTTGTCTGTAACAGTAGGTGTACAAAAGGCCACTAACCATCTGATGGAGGCGATACTGTAGAGAATACAGACAGGAATCAATATGGAGGAACGTGTCCAAATGAGATAAGAGGAGACACTTTATTTATCATCATACATGCTAAAGGCTCACTGCTCTGTTAACCCTTTCCTGTTGGAATCTTGCAAAATCTTATCTACAAATTATAAATAATAGAGACCTTTCCTCGTTTTAATATGTTTTCGGACAGAATTTACGTTTCTGAACTGTATCTCTGGGGATCCAAAGGAAGAAAAAGGAACTTTATTATAGTGTCCTTCTGGGAAGACTATATGACTGAGAGCTGTAGCTCTTCCCTGGGAAGACAAGGAAATTTCTCCCTGCTCAACTAGCTGATTCCACTGTTCCACTGTTCCAGTGTTCCTGTGTTCTGTGATCCAGTGTTCCTGTGTTCTAGTGTTTCTGTGATCCAATGTTCCTGTGTTCTAGTGTCCCAGTGTTCCTGTGTCCTGTATTCCTGTGTTCTAGTGTTTCTGTGATCCTGTGTTCTAGTGTTTCTGTGATCCTGTGTTCCTAGTTTTTCTGTGATCCAGTGTTCCTAGTGTTTCTGTGATTCAGTGTTCCTGTGTTCTAGTGTTTCTGTGATCCAATGTTCCTGTGTTCTAGTGTCCCAGTGTTCCTGTGTCCTGTATTCCTGTGTTCTAGTGTTTCTGTGATCCTGTGTTCTAGTGTTTCTGTGATCCTGTGTTCCTAGTTTTTCTGTGATCCAGTGTTCCTAGTGTTTCTGGGATCCTGTGTTCCTGTGTTCAAGTGTTTATGCGATCTTGTGTTCCTGTGTTCCTGTGTTCCTGTGTTCTAGTGTTTCTGCAATCCTGTGTTCCTGTGTTCATGTGTTTCTGTGATCATGTGTTCCTAGTGTTTCTGTGATCTAGTGTTCCTGTGTTCGAGTGTTTCTGTGATCCAATGTTCTAGTGTTTCTGTGATCCAATGTTCCTGTGTTCTAGTGTTCCAGTGTTCCTGTGTCCTGTGATCCTGTGTTCTAGTGTTTCTGTGATCCTGTGTTCTAGTGTTTCTGTGATCCTGTGTTCCTAGTTTTTCTGTGATCCAGTGATCCTAGTGTTTCTGTGATCCAGTGTTCCTGTGTTCTAGTGTTTCTGGGATCCTGTGTTCCAGTGTTTCTGCGATCCTGTGTTCCTGTGTTCTAGTGTTTCTGGGATCCTGTGTTCTAGTGTTTCTGAGATCCTGTGTTTCTGTGTTCTAGTGTTTCTGCGATCCTGTGTTCCTGTGTTCTAGTGTTTCTGTGATCATGTGTTCCTAGTGTTTCTGTGATCCAGTGTGTTGCAACACGCCTTGCTCAGAAATAGGGAAATAATTATCAGCTATAATATATAGCTGAAAGGCTATCAATATTCCCTACCCTTTAGAGATGAATCTCTCTAACAGTGGATGGATTTGCCAAATGAACACAAGATGGCGATAGCTTTGATTAGCACAGTGTGGTCTAAATGACCATAGAAGGATACGCAGGGGTGTTTTGGAAATACCGGATACATCCAGTTTACCATGTGGTTGAAGGAGCCCTTTGTGTGTGCAGCTGACCAGTCACGTGGCTTTGTGTAGACATGTGAACCTAACTGTCCAGTAAGAGGTAAAGGATATGAGTATGGGGGTGGCATTCTAATACTAAATATAAGGATCACATAAGGAAGAGCTCGGTCTCTGTGCCTTTGACTCTCTTTCCAAGAAGTCCTTCTTGGCTTCCTATCTGGGTACTGGTAATGTATAATACACACACATGGACATAATACACTACACCATAGCCAGTACATTATAATGGTAAAACGACTTTCTGCTAAGATATTAAGAGATGTGTTGTTCATAGTATTATCATAGGTCATGCATTGTTAATGTAATGTAATAATTGTATTTTTAATAAACATTGTAACCATTAATCTATAGAGCCTCCTGAATATATTTATTGTTTATCCATGGGAAACAAGATCTCAGAGTCTGAGATATGAGTAATTATTATCATAATCATAACTAATATTTTTATGGATAATAATAGTGTGATTTAACACACAGAATAACTGTGAATATAATAATTATAGATACATAATTATTACACAGTGTTCCTGTGTTCTAGTGTTTCTGTGATCCTGTGTTCCTAGTGTTTCTGTGATCCAGTGTTCATGTGTTCTGTGATCCAGTGTTCCTGTGTGCTAGTGTTCCAGTGTTCATGTGTTCTAGTGTTCCAGTGTTCCTGTGTTCTGTGATCCAGTGTTCCTGTGTGCTAGTGTTCCAGTGTTCCTAGTGTTTCTGTGATCCAGTGTTCATGTGTTCTGTGATCCAGTGTTCCTGTGTGCTAGTGTTCCAGTGTTCATGTGTTCTAGTGTTCCAGTGTTCCTGTGTTCTGTGATCCAGTGTTCCTGTGTGCTAGTGTTCCAGTGTTCATGTGTTCTAGTGTTCCAGTGTTCCTGTGTTCTGTGTTCCTGTGTTCTAGTTTTTCTGTGATTCTGTGTTCCTAGTGTTTCTGTGATCCAGTGTTCCTGTGTTCTAGTGTTTCTGTGATCCAGTGTTCCAGTGTTCTAGTGTTCCTGTGTTCTAGTATTCCAGTGTTCCTGTTTTCTGTGATCCAGTGTCCCTGTGTTCTAGTGTTTCTGTGATCCAATGTTCATGTGTTCTTGTGTTCCAGTGTCCATGGGTTCCTGTTTTCCGGTGTTCCAGTGTTCCTGTGTTCTAGTGTTTCTATGATCCAGTGTTCATGTGTTCTAGTGTTTCTGTGATACTGTGTTCCTGTGTTCTAGTGTTTCTGTGATCCTGTGTTTCTGTGTTCTAGTGTTTCAGTGATCCTGTGTTCCTATGTTCCTAGTTTTTTCTGTGATCCAGTTTCCTAGTGTTTCTGTGATCCGGTGTTCCTGTGTTCTAGTGTTTCTGTGATCCAGTGTTCCTGTATTCTAGTGTTTCTGCGATCCTGTGTTCTAGTGTTTCTGTGATCCTGTGTTCCTAGTGTTTCTGTGATCCAGTGTTCCTGTGTTCTAGTGTTTCTGTGATCCAGTGTTCCGGTGTTCCTGTGTTCCTGTGTTCCAGTGTTCCAGTGTTCCAGTGTTCCAGTGATTCATGTGTTCCAGTGATTCATGTGTTCCAGTGTTCCAGTGTTCATGTGTTCATGTGTTCATGTGTTCATGTGTTCTCGTGTTCCAGTGTTCCAGTGATTCATGTGTTCATGTGTTCCAGTGATCCAGTGATTCATGTGTTCATGTGTTCATGTGTTCTAGTGTTCTAGTGTTCTCGTGTTCCAGTGTTCCAGTGATCCATGTGTTCATGTGTTCTAGTGATCCAGTGATTCATGTGTTCATGTGTTCATGTGTTCTAGTGTTCTAGTGTTCTAGTGTTCCAGTGATTCATGTGTCCATGCGTTCATGTGTTCTAGTGTTCTACTGTTCCAGGGTTCCAGTGATCCATATGTTCATGTGTTCATGTGTTCTAGTGTTCTAGTGTTCTAGTGATCCAGTGATCCAGTGATCCAGTGATTCATGTGTTCATGTGTTCTAGTGTTCTACTGTTCCAGTGTTCCAGTGTTCCAGTGATCCATATGTTCATGTGTTCATGTGTTCATGTGTTCTAGTGTTCTGTGATCCAGTGTTCCTGTGTTACTGTGTTCTAGTGTTTCTGTGATCCTGTGTTCCTGTGTTCTAGTGTTTCTGTGATCCTGTGTTCCTAGTTTTTCTGTGATCCAGTTTCCTAGTGTTTCTGTGATCCAGTCTTCCTGTGTTCTAGTGTTTCTCTGATCCATTGTTCCTGTGTTCTAGTGTTTCTCTGATCCATTGTTCCTGTGTTCCTGTGTTCTAGTGTTCCTGTGTTCTGTGATCCAGTGTTCCTGTGTTCTAGTGTTTCTGTGATCCTGTGTTCCAGTGTTCTAGTGTTTCTGTGTTCCTAGTGTTTCTGTGATCCAGTGTTCTAGTGTTTGTGTGATCCAGTGTCCCTGTGATCCAGTATTCCTGTGATCCAGTATTCCTGTGTTCCTGTGATCTAGTTTTCCTGTATCCCATTGATCCAGTGTTCCTGTATTCCAGCTCATGTCTAGCATCATCCAGGAGGTTGAGTGCTACATTTCCCCTCACAGATCCGGAACCACAGTCTAACCTGTTGGAGTTCCAGAGCATTGCAGGTCCAGCTGGCTGGGTTCTGTGACAGGGGAGCAAACCACCTGATTAAATGGCCAATGACCGGCTTCTCCTGAAAGGACGGGGTGCTGATACCCTTGACTTGTTCACAGTGAGAGGATCCTTACTGGTGGTGCTTGGAGGCACCTGGAGGACATGGGGGTTGTGCCATGACCATGTCACTTGGAATTAATATGCAATTTGCTGGACAAGAAAATATTTCTTACTTATTTGCAAATATGGACCTTAGTTCCCCGTAATGCATTCCGGAAGTCAAATCGGGTTGTCTATAACCTGCCCTGTGTGAACCACTCCAGGATTATTTCTCTCTCCATCATATTCCATTAAACACAACTGTATTTACAATTTTATTTTGATATATTTAGTTAAGATGCCTCTTTTCTCTTTTATCAAGGGCACATTGCATTGATGGTGCTGCACAATATTTTACAATGAACATTTTTATTACTAATATCTTGGGATCCTGTAGAGAGGAAATGACAGACAGTAATAGACACGGTTACAATAATATGAAGTCTTTATTAAAATCTCCCAAGTCCCTTGTCTGTTTTTCCGTCACATGCATGTTACTGTGCACATTCTGCTCGTTATCATTATTTTAAAAAATCTATTTAGTCTGATATTTGAAACATTTTTATTCTAGTGGACTCCGTGTTTTATTCATCATGTAATGGCGCACTTCAAGGAGCCCACACTCTACACAGACACTTTAATGGATATTAATAAGGATTAGACCTTTTATAAAGATATAGGTTTTGTCTGAAAATGAATGTCCTCTTGTCCATATCCCTTTGCAGTCTGCAGTGGTGCTTTGAGAACTTTGCTTAATTTATAAATCTCTTCAAAATAATTAATTTATAAATCTCTTCAAAATAAATCTTGTCTTCAAAATAAAGTTGTATAGTTGTCAGTCTCTATTTAAAGGGACTCTGAAGGTATTTTTTATATGAAAGAGGTAAACTATATATTTTTTTACAAATACATATTAAAAAAACTTCTTTAAAATATTTAGGTAAGGAGACAGAGAGTAGCTTCTAGCTCCTCCCATTGTACTGTACACTTGTAATTTCACAGATTAAACTAGTATGGTTAATGGCCTTACCTTACACTGACACTCCCCTCAACAGTTTAGATGACTATACAGCCAATTAAATATGTATATAGGAGCAGAATACTCCCTATGGCGAATGCCAAGAGTAATATTCAGAATTATTGCCAAGGGCAGTGTTCAGAAAAGTATTCTGGTCAGCAATTGGCCTGCTGACCTCTAAATGAAATTGTAATCACCACCAATAGTACAACTCTGTGTAAAATGTATAAAAACCCGGGTAATCACATATTATAGTTGTCATATTGCGAGTTGTCGTCACGCAATGTTAAAAATTGCTTGCCTGCCAACTCGCAATTACTAGTTGCGCATTCGCATTGCTCCAGCGGCGGGGTGGGGCGTAACAGTGGGCATGCACAAGCAGATGGGCGGGAGGCTGTGGGAACGAGCGTAAGCACGAGCAGGAGCGAGGTCAGAGACACGGGAGGGAGAGGAGGGGGTGAGAGACATGGGTGGGAGGGCGAGGAGGGAGAGGCCGTTATAAGCACCGTCGGCGCTCGTTCGAGGTCTGCGATGAGCACCAAAGGCACTCATCGCGAGGCAGGCAGGTTAGAGGGGGGCGAGCCTTGCATTGTGTGGCAAACACCATTGCCACCATAATAATAAGGATGATGATGATAATGATCGTCAGTGCCTTCAGGAGACCCCACCCTTTCAAAAGCAATCCTTGCTGGATCCGGTGCAGCCGAGTGGGGTGAGAGAGAGGCGCGCTCCGGAGCAGGCACCATCTTGCCTTGGGCAGCCTACGCAGCCCGACAGACCCGCTGGCGGATCCCGTCTGAGGCTGCAACAAGGCAGCACTAAGTGTAAGGGACAGAGGCTGAAGGCTTCGCCGACTCTCCAGTGAACGCAGCCCTCTGAGAGGAAGGTCTGAACACAAGGGAAAGAGCCGCCATCTTGGTAAGCGGAAAGCCCGCGAAAACGCGGCCGCCATCTTGTGACGCAACCTAGCAGTGATACTCCATTAAAAAAAATATAGTGGGGGCTACAGGGAGGGGAAATCAGGAGAAGTGAACCCCACAACGTATAAGGGGGGACAAGACAGAAACCTTCCAAAACACTTACTCCCCCCCCCCTCAGAAAACCAGCACCAGGGTAGGATCTGTGAAAGGCTGAAGCCAGGGGCCATCTTTGAAAAGGGCTAGTGGAGGAGCACACATAACGGAGGCCTGACTTACTCTACTGGCAGGAGGGAGACACATCCCCATATTCCTACAATCACCCTTACGGGGCTCTGAACAACAGAGGGCACCACAAAGGGGAAAAAAGTGGAGAGGGCCCTGACACATCCCCCTGGAAGCCTGGGCGCAGAGACCGGGGTACAGAGCCGCCAAAGACACATCTGTGCAATGCCCAGTACAAAAGGATAAAAATAGAATCTTCACTTACAGCCAGAGACATAAATCCTACGGAATTGATCTATAGTTGCAATAACAACTAATCAAAAATTTAACCCCAATGGAGGGTGACAGAGGGGAAAAGAAACTGACAGAAAAGAATATAAACATGGCTTAAAAAGTAGCCGCAAACCTGGGTCCCACCGACTAAATATGTAAATGCTCCACTGCCTCAAGCCCACACAGAACCCAGGACTTCTATATAATGTGGAAACAGTAAATCATAAGAAATTTGCTCAGGGGGCTCCAATATCAAGACTGTCGCTGTTGGCTAAAACACTGCTTACAGATATAAATAGTGATAAAGAGCTGCGACACTGACAGTACAGATTCATTTCTGAACTGGAATCATGGTTAAGCCCAAACGGTCAGAGCACTCCAAAAACATCAAAGAACATTTTCAAGCAACTATGCCAATCAAAAACAAACCCAGACAACGACCCAGCAGATTCAGGACCTTCTGAATCAGAGATGGAACAAAGTAGTAATACCTCAATGGACATATCTGCAAAGTCAATGGCGCAGATAGCGGAACTTATGCAAAGCAAACTAGACAGCATCAAAAAAGAACTCACAAAGAGATCCACGATCTGGGTCAAAGGACCCATCTTTAGAAACTTTGGTGGATGACTTGGGAGAAACTCAACACCAGATGGGGTCGGCGGTGACAGAACACTCCTTGCAAATAGCAGAAATGGCCGAAAAATTAGAAGACATGGACAACCGGAGTCGGAGACATAACTTGAGATTAAGGGGGATACCCCGAACAGTAACAGACCTCTTACCCTACATCCAAGCCACGTTTAACTCTCTACCCCAACACCTCCAGAGACAGAATGGGAAATTGAAAGGGCACATAGGGCCCTGGGGGCTACCTCAGCTCCTAATATTCCCAAAGATGTGATTATAAGGCTTCTTCGTCAGAGGGCCAGAGACGCTATACTGGGGCAGCAAGAAAATGCAGAGAAATTAAGGGCCCAGATGGCTCTGTATTACAGATATACGCAGATTTGGCCCCCAATACCCTCTTGAGAAGAAGACAGATGAGACCGGCGCTGACAGTCTACAACAACACAAGATTGCATACAGATGGGGATTTCCCTTTGTACTCCTGTTTCAAGTGAAAGGAACTTCTTATTCTATTAAAACCTTAGAAGAATGTATGCGAATACTACAAAAATTGGGGCTAATTACAACAACGGAAAGAGGCATGCAACAGCAAGACTCCCCTCGAAAGGAGCCCAAAGAGACAGTGGCAAGATACTCCGCTTCCACAAAGGCGTAAAGCAGGACTTACAACAGAGGAACTTCCTCAGAAAATATAAGTAGGGAAACATTGACTTAACCAAACCTGGTTTAGGGAATATGGACTGCTCAGAGAAATCTGGGATACCTCATATACCAAGGCTTAGACTATCAAATTATAGAGACTCTTTTATAAAGACCTGAATAGCAGGCTAAAGTTAAAGAGACTTTAGTATCACTGGATCTTAAAGTAATTATAAGGGTATACCATGTACACAATGCTACGAATAAAGACCTATCTAGGGAATATGGACGATGCAGAGAAGGTTAAAGGGTTCTTTATCTCTTATGCCCGAGGTATAGACTGTTAAAACTATGGGGTTATTTACTTAGAAGAATAGACCATTAATATCAAGGTTAAAAAGGTTGAGTAACTTTTAGCTCCTAGACAGTTAAAAGTATACCATATACACAACACTATTAATGAAAGGAGGGTTGAAAGGAACAGCAGATAACTGGGAGTATGAGAAATTATTAAAGAAGAAGGAAATTATCTGAGGAAAAAAAAAAAAAAAAGAACTAGAAGGTGGGACCCTACGGGATTAAACGAAAGACGTTTAAAGGGGGGCATTTTAATTGCCTAACGTAACTCTACACACTGTGCATTCCTCATACTGGCATGACAGGGACAGGGAAGGTTCCTCTCCTCAGACCAGAATTACTAAGATGCATCTACAACGATGTTGGGGAACGAGCACAAAGATATTCAGAATTGTTGAAAGTTTTAGTTCAGTTGAAAATATTGTTATCACTTTTTGGTTAGTATTTTTTCTTGGCAGTGACACAGAATCGAAACTTACAACTCAGAGGTGCGGGAAGGAGGGTCTTGTTTGGTCCAGCTTTCTCAAAAAATCAGGGATCATTGGCTTCAAAAGTAAGTACTATCTCTATGCTCTTTTCTCTCCTTGGGACAGATGGCTAGTAGGATACACTTTTATAACTCATAATGTTAGAGGGTTCAACTCACCCTTTAAGAAGGAGGAAAGCCTTCCTAACATATAAAACTCATAACCCGTCAGTTATCTTCCTTCAGGAAACTCACTTCAAATTGAATGATATCCCAAAGTATATGCACGGAAACTATCCTCATATATTCGCTACCACACAGACCTCAAGAAGGCAGGAACAGCTATCCTACTACACAAGGATTTTCCATTTATTCTTGGTAACAAGACCATTGATCCGGAAGGGAACTTTATTATTTTGACAGGCACAATACATGATAGTAAAACCACACTTATTTCATTATATTCTTCAAACTCATCCCCTCACAACTGTCTCTTACAGCTACTTCGTTACTTGGAATCCAAGGATTTAGGACACATTATCGTAGGGGGGGACTTAAATTTAGTGCTTAGGCCAACCCTAGATCGCACAGGAACTTCAATGGGAGACAAATTTTCCAAGAAAATAGACCTAATACAAGCTAAGCTAAGGAGATTACAGATGACGGATATATGGAGAGAGAGCCACCCCCTATATAGGGAATATACATTTTTCTCCACAGTGCATCAAACTTATTCAAGAATAGACACATTCCTGATAGGAACAAATTTAATTGATCAAACTGATGGAGTAGAGATATACCCGTGTTCTTGGTCAGACCACTCTTATGTTTGCCTCAAAATTCAACTGGGGGAGACCCTGGGGGGAGCCAGAGGTTGGAGAATAAATGAAATGCTCTTAACCCAACCTCACCTGAGAGACCGAGTAGCGGTGGCTTTAGACTCATACTTTACAGAAAATGTAACTGGGAATATATCTCCAGATGGGTATGGCTGGCTCATAAAGCCTGCATTAGAGGGACTTGTATACAAATTGCAGCCCAGCATAAAAAACAACAAAATCAAAAAGAGAGGTAGCAAAGGGAAAACTTGTAGAATTGGAAAAGATGAATCAACAAAACCCAACGAAAGCATTAAGACAACAAATAGAGTTGGTGAGAGTTGAGTTAGATCAAATCTTGTCAGCTAAGACTGAAAGAGCCTTGCGTTTTACGGGCCAGAGGTTCTACGCCAGGGAATAAACCAGATACCATGCTGGCCAACAAATTGAAAAATAAAATAGCCCAATCAAAAATTTACCAGATAAAAGATACACTAGGACAAATAACATCTAGCCCAAGAAAATTCAGGAAGTATTCAAATTTTTTATAGTAAACTATATACCTCCCAAGGATTAGCAACAGAAATCCCATAAGGGACTTCCTAAATTCATGCGAACTCCCCAGTTTAACTGAGGAGGATAATGGGATAATTGATTCCAAGATCTCTTTAGAAGAAGTGAATCAGGCTATACATGATGCGAAGGCAGGCAAGTCCCCTGGACCGGACGGATTCACGGCACAATATTATAAGACCTTCTCACATATCCTAGCCCCACACTTAACCACTTTTTTAAACTATATTTTGGAAGGTAAATCAATACCAGCGGAATTTAACCAAGCCAATTTGTTTTTTTTCCCAAAAGAGGGTAAAGATAGGTTAGAAGTGAAAAATTTTAGGCCCATATCTCTACTCAATATTGATTTAAAATTATTAACAAAGATTATGGCCAACAGGATAGCAAGATCCTCCCAAAGTGGTTCATCCAGACCAGGTAGGATTCATTTCCCATAGGCAGGCGGGAGATAATATTCGCAAAGTAACTAACCTAATCATATAGCCCAACAACAGCGCTCTGCATTATGCTTGTTGGCCCTGGATATAGAAAAGGCCTTCGACACTGTGGAGTGGTCCTATTTATGGGAAATACTAGCTAAGTTTGGCTTCTCAAACACATTTGTGAACCTGCTTCGAACACTTTATAAAAAATCAAAGGCGGAAATTAAAATGTCAGGCCAGAACAATGAAACTATAGATATACAGAGAGGAACAAGACAAGGCTGCCCGCTCTCTCCGCTACTGTTTGCCCTGGTTGTGGAACCTCTGGCCCAGAGGATCAGGGCTTCTGCCCAAGTAAAAGGAATACAGGCAGGCTCAACTCAGTTTAAAAGTAGCTGGTTCGCGGATGATGTTCTTACTCTCACCAACCCTATATCCTCGATCCCGGCTTTATTTGAAATACTTAACAGCTTTAGTTCAATTCGGCCTTAAATTAAACACGTCCAAGACAGAGGTGTTGGCTTTGAACTTAACCCAGGGAGAAGAGACTTTCCTGAGAGAAAATTATAGGTTCACCTGGCCTAAGACCCATATTAGATATCTAGGGATCAATCTTACAAGAAAACTAGGGGATCTCTATAAATTCAACTATGACCCTCTTATCAAACAATTAAAAAATGACATGAACTCATGGTCTAAACTCAAATTATCTTGGCTAGGACGGATACATTCCATAAAAATGAATCTGTTACCGAAAATTCTCTATTTGTTTCGATCCCTGCCAGTTAGATGCCCGGAAAAAGAACTAAGACAATTCCAAAAAGTAATTTTTCAATATTTGGCAATACAAACCGCATAGAATAGCGAAACAAATAATGACTAGACACAAAAAATGGGGGGGCCTATCGTGCCCTAATCTCATCCAATATTATCGCGCAGCTCAATTGGCAGTTATCCTAGGATTCATTCTCGGGATCATAAACCAAGCTGGGTCTATATAGAGGATCAGGAATTACGACCTTATACCTGGGAACAAGTAATCTGGCTAAAAGATCCATAGGGCACTGAGACGGCTACAGAACCCGATAATCAGGTTGTCATTACAGTGCAGAATGGGCTCAAACAAACCATGGGATCCTGGGGAGGCTATCTCCCCTGGCTCCCCTAATACCGCACCCGGAATTTCGGACCCCCTATCTAACCATTCAAAGGAATGGTGGACATCAAGAGACCTAGTAGAGTCGGGAACTGGGTAACAGAGGGGGCTCTCTCTCCTATGAGTCTAAGGGATAAATATAATCTCCCACTGGAGGAGCACTATAATTTCTGTAGGATGAGTCATTTGGCGAACTCCCTAGTTAAACAATGGGGAATTCCGAAATATACTTGGTTCTCAAAATTATGTAGCACAGCGCCTTTAACAAGAGGAATACTAGGCATGCTTTATTCAGAATTTAATAAACCAAAAATAGATCCCAAGGATAAATTCATGAAGGAATGGGAGAAAGATTTAGGACATACCTGGGAAATAACACAATGGAAAAGGGAATTGACTAGGGGCTCGCTAAATTACAGCTTACTAGAGACATCCATAAAGATTTTACATAGGCTTATATAACCCCGGACCGGATTGCTAAATGGAATGGGGGGCAAAATCCTAACTGCTATAGAGGATGCAGTCTAAGAGGCACTTTCATACATATGTGGTGGAATTGCTCCAAAGTCCAAAGGATGTGGCAAGAATGTACACGTCTAGCATCCATTATCTTTCAAAGGGATCTAGAGGCTCAGATGGAGGTATGTCTGCTGGGACTAGGATGGAAGCCTTAACGGCTACCCAAAACAAAATGATGCAGTTTATATGTTTGGCAACTAAAAACTGCATAGCTAAAAGATGGAAAGCAGAACATATAGAACCATTAGAGATAACCAGTAAATTAAATCAAATTATGATATACGAAAGAATATCTCACACACTAGCAGACACTATGGACTAATATTTAGCAATTTGGGAACCCTGGGTCACTTTTCAAGGACAACCAATGACTTAGAGGGGTCTGATGTCCCGGGGAGAGAAAGGGAGTGAGGGGAAGGTGAGGACTGGGAGGCTGGACTGGGGAACACCCAAGAATTTCTTGCACCAAAGAGGTAAGATAATAGCGGGGAAATCGACATGGAAGGGTGGAAGTCGGATTTCTCAGGATAACTAATAGCTGCCAATAGTTTAGTTGCGGTTGAAGATTTAATTCAAGTTTAATTTGTTCTTAAGGGAAAAGAGGGGAGGGGACAGGGAGGTTCTGATAATGCAAGGAGCCCCAGGAATATGATTAAAAAGGAAGATCATGATCTAGCTAGCGGGGATAAGTAAGGAAAAAGGGAACAGAAAAAGGAAAAAGAGGTGTGAAGGTCACAAACTTTATATGAAAATTTAAATGGAATATGATTACTGTACGTTATGCTTTCATGACTAATTCTTATTACACTGAATAGGAATCTACTTTATATTGCAAACTGTGAAATAGATGGAAACTGCCCGATCTGCGAATCAGGGCATACTGATATAATGTTGATTCTCTTCTTTTTTCTTTCATAAGTGACCAATAAAAAATGAATGGTTAAAAAAAAAAAAAGCAATCCTTGCTAACTGCATTGCCTCTTACACATTAAAAAAGTAAGATCTTAAGACAAACATTTGCACTTGAAACAAAATGTTTATACTTTATACCCACTGCCTGTTATAATGAATATTAATGGCTGCTATATTTTAGATGATTTACTATTTTTTTTCATTCTCTGTTCCTCTATGGGAGGATGCAATCTGCTTTCTCAGTAAATGATTTGGATATATATATATATATATATCTACTGATAAAATGCTAATTTAATATAAGTAGTATCTTGTTGCTATGAGCAAGATTTCATCTTCATTGTTGCTGATGATTGACGGATGTTTTGTTGAAGCCAAATCCAATTTGAAATGCATTGCTTAGTGGTTTTCAATCTTGTGTTGAGTGGTATTTATTAAACAAATGCGGATTCATGGCTGCCAAGAAATATGACACCATCCACGCTTTTATATGGTGCGAACAGAGGAAGAGACACTAACGTAGTGTAATGCGCGTATTCTGATAAATTACAATATTTGAATAAGAAAGCTCTGGTGTTGAGAGAGCTCTTTGACTTGAACAGAATCACCGACTACAAGGAGCCTTCTAAAAATAAGGAAATCAAACTTGGCTTTAACCCTTTATCGTAAGTCTGAAGAAATAGTTTTATTTAAATAGGTTACATTGTTAAGTATTATTTACTCCATGATTGATGATGATTTCTAATCTCCTGATCGCCTTTTGCAGCATATTAGCCGGGCCTAGCTGCATCCATGTACCAGTGGGGGATCTAGTGAATGGAGGTCACCTTGTAATTCCCTTATACTAGGTATAAAAAATATGTGTAGGTGGTCAGGTCACCCTAAGTTGATTAGATCATCATTCTTTACTAATACCGATCTGCCGCTCTCTCCTAATAAATTAAGAAATAAAGTTTAGCCCAGGTAGCTGAGGTTCCTGATCCTGATGAGGGCCCCAGTGCTTGGCTCACCCATAATAACTGTCTGCTTTGATGTGCTAATTAGTATTGTGCTTGTCTGTGTAGTAGCCACAAAAAAAGACCCCAATGTTATCAGGCAGTTAGACCCTTTGCCCACCATTATCAAGCACACTGAGCCGCACATTATCATACCGAGATGCACATTGGCATACAAGGTCCGTAACAACAATTTTTTGTATTTCAGAAATTATTTTCTGAAGTGAAAAACTGCTAGTACAACATCTTGCAAATTGTTAATGTTTTTTAAAATTAAGTCAAGTTTCCTTCAAAGTTCCTTTAAACTTAATTTAATGCTAAGGTAACTTGTTTGGTTTTTGACTGGACCATCCAATTTTTGTCAAAACTGGTACCTAGCATCCCATCAGAGGAATTGGTATAACCCCTGGTAATAATAGTGTCTATGTCTGTCTACAGGGCCTCATTCTATTAGCGGCCGCAGCCTTTGCGGGGCCGCAAGGACCGGCCGCAAGCTATTCTGCTATTCTATTCCCCTCCGGCCGGGGATTCCGGCAGGCTAGCGGCCGGCGCCTTGCTATCTCTTGCGGCCGCTCGCGCCAGAGGAAATCCTTTGATCTTAAACGGCCGCAAGGAAATCGGCCGCAAGAAATTCCTCTTTGCAATTCAATTGCTCCGGGAACCCTCTCTGCAAGGCTAAAAGCGAGCCGCAGCTTACTTGCAGGAAAGAGGTCCCGCTAGCACCAATTAAGCACATAAAATAGCTCAAATAAAGCCATCCTGCACTTTGAGAAGACTATAAAGGGATTTTAGGTGTTAGCAAAAATAGCACATAATTACCCTATACTCAAATCCGTAAAAAATGTGTTTTTTAATATCCGTAAAATATCCATGTAAAAAGTCCAGAGTGCTTGGAGCACCTCAGACCCGCCCACGCCGCAGCCGGAAAATAAACAGTTAATTTGAACTCGGGTTTGGGCTGATGTGCCAGCTTGAGAGTGGGTTACTTTTAATCCTCATGTCTCCCAATATGATCTCTAGCATTTACAGAGCTGTACAGTGCAGGCTTGAATTTATTTTTGCGTTTTTATATTTCTGAGCTTACGGCCGGTTCCAAGATATGCGGCCGGCCGTAAGGGGAGATCCTTGCGGGGCCGTATAATAGAATCGCGAGTTAACAGAATCCCCGCAAGGAATCGCAACCTTACGGCCGATTTACGGCCGGTAATAGAATGAGGCCCTATGTAAGGATAAGGAACAGCCTCTTACTCCATAGTATTAGCACCGTGCGCTGAGCTATTTCCAGGTTAGGGTATATCAGGCCCTGACATCAAAATAATATAAGCAATAAAGAGGCTTTAAAGGGGCACAGAACACCCACAATTTATATAATTTACTTTAATGAGCAGGTTTTAAAAATCGTCCGCATCTGCATAAAGATGTAGGCGAATTTAATGGTCTGTCTTAACCAATGGAGATTAAAGAAGTCGATGTTTTGTGGGAAACATGATACTGAAATTAGTTGTTTTTTCTCCATATTAGCCTAGAGCTCCTCCCATTTGCCAGCAGTTTCCCTGCAGATGCCGTATTATTGCACAGCTTTACTAGAACAGCCTGGAACGGTTTGCTGCAGGGGAAACGAGCAATGTTCAATTTTAATTGTCCTATAAAAGATAAACTGTTTTATTCACAATAAATTGAAAAGTGGTTTAAACTGATCTAGAAACTTAAAAGTCACAAAAATTTGAAAAGTGGCCCTTTAATTAGCGCTGCAGCCTAATAGGCGGTGGCTTCTGTTTTGCGTCTCGTATGAATACAAATCCATTTATGCAGTATTTAATTAGACATTGTAATAGGAGTTTATTGATTCTTCCTCCTGCCCAGACACTTTAATTCAGAAACCTCAAGACTTCACAATACTTTTGATCAGATTGTCTCAAGCGCCTTCAGCAAAGACATCGCTGCAGGGATAAGCATCTAACTTCCAGCAGCAAAACAGGACTAAAAAGTTCATTTAGTAAGTTTGCAAGATGAAAAATGTTCAAAATCAAATGGAAACAGGAAAAACGCTTTATCATTTAAAGCTCTTTTTATTATTTTACTATTATAATTCTTTTAAGCTGCAGCATCAGCTTTTACAGCACATATTACCTTTATTTGCTTTGAATCATCAAAATTCAAGCTGCACCTGAGGATTTACTGAGTTTATGGGGACAAGCTCTAATATGCTGAAAGGACCATAAATGACAAGTTCCTACTAAATGCAATAGTACACTTCACATAGTTTCCTTTTTTGGGGTTATAATGTTTAAAACCAAGGAATGTGCTACAATTTGAGTGTGCTTGTGATTTTTGGTGCTTTCAGAAACTGCAAGTCTTAGCCGTAAGGAAGAAGTGTTTGAGGTTTAAAAAATTCAAAATTTTGCTCACTTGGTTTGTCAGAAATCTGTCTAATGTAGACCAGCACTGATAAATGTTCCTTTAATTGTGACCTAAATATGATGGAATAAGTTTATTTGTTAAAATTTATAGGAATAATAACCTTGCTGTATTTTCTCATACAGTTGTGGATGGGAAGTAAAGGTAATACGGACTTGTGATGTATTCCACCCACGAACCATTTTACTTGTCTTCTATTGTTTGCACATTGGTTTTCCAGATGTATTTTCTTAGTAAAACTGAGTTTAAAAAATATACGACAACTACACACCAAAGCAATATAATTTTGAAGCCAAGCCACCATGTCCCAATTAGCCCAGTTCCTTCAAGGAATCTAGCCTGTATTACTAGGGTCAAATCATCATGTTTCTATAAATGAATCCTCGCATTTCCCAGGGGTCTGCCGCTATCCATTTCAGGGTATGATCTCAGCTATTGATATTTTACCTTTAATTGCGAGTGGGAAGAAAGAATTCAATAGAAAATGTGAATGTGGGAGGAAATCATTACCTTTAAAATATGCCGTAATTACACCTTTCTTAAAAAACCCTCATCTGACTCTGCTTCTGAGTGTATTGAGCCTATCTACTTTGCTTGGCTTCGTCTACAATCGCCTTACCCAATTGCTTCCAACTCCCTCCTTGACTCCTTCCAATCTGGCTTCTGGCATAGAGACAGCTCTGACTAAAAGACTGTTGTCACATAAGTCACTAATGACTAACTCACCGCAAAGTCAATGGGTCTCTACTTTATATTAATTATCCTAAATCAGCTGCCTTTGATACAGTTGGTCAACATTTTTGTATTCAAATTCTCCACTCCCTTGGCATTTGCGATACTGATCTCTCTTGATTCACATTTTATCTAGAAAATCAAACATTTAATGTCTCCTTATCTGGCAACTATTCTACTCTAATCCCTCTGCCTGTTGGTGTACCCCAAAGTTCAGTCCCAGCCTCCCTCTTCTCCATCTATAGATCCTCCCTTTGTACATTAATAAATTATTTTGGATTATAGTATCCAGCATATGCAGATGACACTCAGATATATATCTCAGCAAAATATCTATCCTCCTCTCTTCTGCCAACTGCGTCTCTAGCATATCCTTCTGGATGTCTGCCTATCAGCTCAAACTCAACATGTTGAAGATAGAGCTCCTAATCTACCTCTACTACAGGTTCTACTCAAGTATCTCCCACTGTTGACAATGCCACCATCACTCCCTCCTCCCAGGCCCGTTGTCTTGGGGTTCTACTGGACCCTGCCCTCTCTCTTATTCCTCACATTCAATCCATCTTGTTATATTCATCTAAAAAATATTTCCAAAATATGTCACTACCTTAGACAAGACACAACTAAAATTCTAATTCACTCTTTCATCATATCTCGCCTCAACTACTGCAACTCGCTCCTTGCTGGCCTCTCCATCATCCATCTCTTCCCCACTCCAATACATAATAAACGCCTCCTCTAGACTCATCTACAATACCCAACACTCAGTGCCTGCAGCTCCTTTCTATCCCATAACCTCCAGAATAAAATTGAAAATCATGACCCCAACATATAAAGCGCCCAACAACGGTGTACCTCTTTATATTTCTGCTCTCATTTGAAAATACTCCCCCACCCGCCCTCTTCCTTCTGCTATGGAAAATGTTGGGGCTTTTTAAATAAAGAGTTAGAGTACATAAAAATAATACGCGTTTGGTGCTGCACTCCTGATGGATACACGGAATATCAGATAAATTATTTACACTGGATATTATGAGGGGAAATGCCGGGAATGGAGAGAGAAGGGGAAGATGATAGTGGGAGAAAATGGCAGTGAATGGGGAGGTCCATGTGAAGGGGAGGGAAAAGAGGAAAAATGAGGAGGGAGAGAATGAGAGAGAGAAGGAAGATAGAGATAAATCGAGACAAAAGGGGAAGATAATTGGGAGAGGAATGGTGAGGGATAGAGAAGGAAGGTAGAGAGAGAAGGAGGAAAGATACTGAATGGGGAGAGAGAAGATGGAGATAACAAAGGGAGTAAGGAGAAGAATAAGGGAAGAAGAGGGACGAGATGAGTGTGAAAAGGAGAAAATGGATGAGTATGAGAATAGAGAGGAGGAGAGAGATGAGGGGAGTGAGAGACTGGGGAGAGAGAGAAAAAGGAGATGAGAATAGCGGGAAAAGAAGAGGAGGGGAGAGCTGGGAGTTTTGAAGTTGATAGAAAAAAGGGAGAAAGAAGGAGACAAAAGTCAAGGGGAGGAGGAGAGCAGCAAAGAGGAGGGAGGGATTACATATCACTCCCTAAAATAATGTCTGTTCCAATGTGGCATCACCCTGACATTGTATTCATACATATAGCCCTGTATGTTTTATACAAATGATCAAAACAAATCACACAAAAAATTACTTTCTGGGAACACATCATTACAGAGTGCAGAGACAGACAACTAAAAAAATCTTCAAGAAGAGTTACTGATATTGCCAAGAAAATACTCTAACACAAAGGTCCCCCAAATTGTGTGTGACCTTGACCCATGTGGTCCGTGGACCACCAGGGATTACAAAAGAAAAAAAACTAATTCAGAAATGCCTAGATATTATATTTTATTGTTTGAAAAAATAGCTATATTACATTACACAGATCATTATAATTATTAAACAACGAGAACAAAAATCCTCAGCAATGTTCAGGTGATCAACCACCAAGACCTTCTGAAGTTGTTCTTCAAATATAAAGTTTTGTAACCACTGCTCTGGTGTATATCACCATTAAA
This sequence comes from Discoglossus pictus, assembly GCA_027410445.1. NCBI lineage: Eukaryota > Metazoa > Chordata > Amphibia > Anura > Alytidae > Discoglossus > Discoglossus pictus. The sequence continues at coordinate 40,094,496 of CM050176.1, read as the reverse complement.
CATTTATTTATTTATACTATTTTTTACTTGTATGTCTAACAATATTATAAGCACTAAACCAAACACTTAGAAGAAATGTGCATGTGGGTGATACAAGAAGACTTGACAAATGGAGCCCATACTCAGTAAATCCTTCACGCCTCATCTCTGATACTCACTACAAGACTGTTACTTGTTATGTACATGAGGATATTGCTGTGTCACATTTGGATAATATGATGTTCCAAATACTGGATGTATTGGGAAAAAAATAAAGCCCAGGAAACTGGAACAGCTGCGATTTTTACATTCTAACATAAAAGGATGTTTTTACTCTGACCCACATAACCCTTTGGGCAAGTATTTTTTCTAAATCTTTTAGCAATTTTAAAACAAAACTACTGACTATTATTGCCCCTACAACCCCTGAAAACACATTGTCCCTCTCTCCTCCCCCACTAATTCTTATATACTTATGTTAGAGAACCATTTGCAAACTCTCACATTCTGACTGTCCTGTACCTCTCCTGCTCACATCTGCAAACAATCCCCTCCATGCCCCTCCCACCCGCCCCTTCTTTCTCTTAATTTATAGACTGATTGACATCAGCAACAACTGCTAATTACCTTCATCTCCTTCATCTCCTACAGCTCACAAGCAAAAGTGCTTCTGTAAGACACACTCCTATCTCCTATCACTTTCACTCCTCCTTCTGCTGGCAGCTGGAGATATAACTCCTAATCCAGCACCCCAACTCATTTCCACCCGCTCTCAGCTTTGCATTGCCAATCTATCTGCAACAATCTCACTTTCATCCATGACCTATTCACTTTGAACTCCCTCAATCTACTGGCTCTCACAGAAGGCTCTCTCCTTCAGACACTGACTGCCCTGCTGTACTCTTCCATGGTGGTTTTCACTTCAGTCACACACTTCGACCTTGAACCCAACATGGTGGTGGTGTTGGCATATTACTTTCCTCTCTGTGCACATTTCACTCCATACCCACTATTCCTTCCCTCCAATTTTCATCTTTTGAAGTTCACACCATCCGCCTTTTCTCACCTATCTCTTTACAAGTTGCTGTGATCTATCGCCATCCTGGACCAACCTCTCAATTTCTTCATCACTTTGCCGCCTTGCTCCCTCACTTTCTCTCCTTCAATGTTCCTTCACTCGTTCTTGGTGACTTCAATATTGCCATTGACACTCCCATCTCCCCTACTGCTGCTAAACTACTTCCACTCACCTCGTCCGTTGGCCTCTTACAATTGACAGAATCCCCAACTCACCATGTTGGACACTCCCTAGACCTTTTTTTCACCCATCTCTGCACAACCTCTGACCTCAGCATCTGCCCACTTCCTCCATCTGGCCACCACCTTCTATCCTGCAGCTTCACTACATATTTCTCTCACTGCACTTCTTCTATACCAGTCACCATTACCCACAGAAACCTGCAATCACTTGACCCACAACACCTTTCTACTGTGCTACAACCCCTTCTCATTCCCCTTAGTGAGCTCACTTGTCATGACATTGCCACCTCACAGTACAACATGACTCTCACTTCCACCCTTGACTCTCTGGCCCCCATAACCACACACAGACGCCCTCGCCCTCATCCACGACCATGACACACCACACAAACACGATACATCCAGAGGTGCTCCCGCATTGGTGAATGGCTATGGAAGAAATCTCGCACCTCAGCAGATTTCTTCCACTACAAATTTATGTTTTCTGCCCTCAATCTTACCAAACAGCACTATTTTACATCTTTATTATCTACACTGTCCTCTAACCCCAAACGTTTGTTTGCTACATTCAACAATCTCCTCTGCCCACCTCCCGCATAAAATTGAAAACATTCATAACAAACTCTCCTCTCAACATGGATCACACACTCCCTCCTCTCATCTAATTGATAACACCCAGCCTTTCCCTAAGCCCACAGCCATTATGCATTCCTTTGATCTTGTAACAGAGCCTACCCAGCCTACTATCAACCTCTCTCCTTACTACCTGTCCTCTAGATCCTATTCCATCACAGCTCATCCCTCCCCTCTCTGCCATACTTTCCCCTGCTCTCACTCATCTCTTCAACCTTTCCCTAAACACTGGCACGTTTCCATCATCTGTAAAACATGCCATAGTTACAACCATTTTTAAAAAGCCCTCATATGACATGGATATTTTACCTAACTACCACCCTATCTCTCTACTTTCCCTCGCTTCCAAACTGCTTGAGCGGCTCGTCTACAATCGCCTTACCCAATTTATCTCCTCCAACTCCCTCCTTGGCACCTTCCAATACGACTTCCAACCCCAACACTCCACTGAGACAGCTCTCACAAAAGTCACTAATGACCTGCTCACCGCCAAGTCAAAGGGTCACTTTTCTATTCTACTTCTCCTGCATATCTCTGATTCCTTTGATACCCCTCCCCTCTCTTGGAATCAGAGACACTGCTCTCTCATGGTTCACATCATACTTACAAGATCAAACATTTAGTGTCTCCTTCTCTGACACCTCTTCTTCTCCTCACCCTCTGTCTGTTGGTGTACCCCGGAGTTCAGTCCTAGGCCCCCTCCTCTTCTCAATCTATACATCCTCACTTGGTACCCTAATACAATCTTTTGGATTTCAGTACCATCTCTATGCAGATGACACTCAAATCTACCTGATATATCCCCCTCTCTTCTAGCACGTGTTTTCAACTGTCTTTCACCCATATCCTCCTGGATGTCCGCCCACCATCTCAAATTCAACATGTCTAAGACCAAACTCTTAATCGTCACACCATTTACTACAGCTTCAATCCCTCACATCTCTCTCACTGTCCACAACGCCATCATCACCCCCTCCTCCCAAGCCCGTTGTCTTGGAGTTCTACTGGACCCTGCCCTGTCTTTCATCCCTCACATACAGTCACTACTAAAATCCTGCCTGCTTCATCTAAAAAATATTTCCAATATTTCTGCCGAAATCATCCAGTTTGTACCTGTCTGGGTGCTGCCCTCTGCAGCTCTTGATACACAGACTGTAAAGTGCATTGATTCAAATTAGCCAATCAGTAACCTCTCCCAAGCAGCATCTTCCAGAATGTTGCCACTGATTGGTTACTATGAGACACTGCACAGAATTGCGCTGTCTTCATGTGCTGCAAAGAGGACAAACAAGTTAGCAAATATTTGTAAGATTTTAGGCAGAAAAACAGAGCTTATAAGCACTTCTTAATAAAATAAATTCTTAAAAGTAAATAGATACACATATATATTATATTTCTAGTGAAATCCAGAAACCGTCCATGTCCCTTTAAATATTTTATCTATTTGTTCAGCTATAAAACTTGTTAGATGATTACTAGGTGGAGTACACACTCATATAAGTAGTTTGTCAGATATTTAAATTAATTTTTAAAGCACAAGCCATCACAATAAATGCGTGTTTTGTTTATTTGTACATGGTATTAAATGCTGCATAAAATCCATATGTTTGCACCAAACTAACCTGACAGTCGGAGCTGATCACAAACCTGATATTTCTGTTCCTATAATTAGCGCAGGATTTACAAGTCATTGCCCAGTATTATGAAATGATTGGCAAGTTAATTAGATCTGGTCGCCCTGTCTGCGCCTCAAAGGGGACATTTAGACTCTGATGTGAGATTATAAGGGGACCGAGTTTGGGAGAAAAGATTTAAATCTCCCAACGTAAAATTGCATTATCATTTATTGAAATGAACATATGCAGAGTGATTAGGAAATATTCTGCTATTTGAGCTCACAATATTGGGGTCTTCTTGGAGATATTTTATAATAATTGTATAATAATTGTATTGTATAATTGCAGGAGCGTAGGAAGTGGGGGGATGGTGGGGACAAATCTCCTTCAGATTAAACGAACAGGGCACACAAAAAATAGCAAAATTAAACTTAATCATGCAAGCTTTGATCCATTAGATATATAATTTTTATTTTTACTGGTGGGGGGGAGAGGCATTTAGAATTTAAACAAAGAAATACAAAAATAAAAAAAAGCTTTCGAGGGTCTCTGCAGAAAGATGTGAGCTATACCAAATCATATAGACAAATCATGGTCCACTGGAGGAGAAAGTGGCAACCCACTCCAGTATCTTTGCTAAGAAGACCTTATGGATATAGAACAAAATATACATAATGATAGTTTGTGCATGGAGAGCTGCAGGTCCATAGGGTCATGGGAGAGTAGGAACATGACTGAAGGAATGATCAAGAAATATTTGCCTGTATACAAGATAACGTCTGAAGTCACAGTTATTGTAAACTTCCTTGATTGAGCAGATGTGGTCAATAATGAAAATTATTTAATTGGACTCTTCTGCTTTTAGTCATGCCAGCCTCTTACACCCTACTGGTCACTCATACTGACTACGCATGCTTCTGTGCACCACAATGTGACCTCTGTGTGTTTTGGGGGTACCATTCTGTCTACTCGAGTACCTGACAGCCCCATCAGTAGCGTCTTCAGAATGTGTATGTCCCTTCTGTCAATTGACCCCTTGAACATAGATCTGGGGGTCTCTCATTCTTAGACTCTCCCTCCAAAGACATGGAATTCAGTACTGTGCCTCTTATACCTCAAAACCAGCTCAACTAAAAGTAATACTTTTCACCCCTCTAACCATCGCTGTTTCATCCCTACTGTGCTTCTTCAAGGTGATACAATGCAATGCACAAGTAATAATTGCATACACACTATGATCATTCTTTTTTGTTGTCGTCCTGATTTTATAAACCCCACTGGAGGTGTGCGACTCGGAGTGGGCAGAGGGTCATTCCATATCCCTACAGTTGATACATTTGTTTGAAGCACATAATTCATCATATTTATTTCGTAAAACCAAACCAACAATTACCCTTATTGTTTTAATACTTGTGCTCCATTTTTCTACGAATGTAAGAACACTGTCTTTGTCTTTTTATAAGGAATTGCAAACTGTCTTTCATATCCATGAACTAAACAAGAACCAGGAGCCAAATGGGAAATGTGCAGCTTGTAGTTCTTTAAAGTGAGCCCCTGACATTTAGTGCTCACGTACAGCTCTCAGATACAGAAAACAGAGAAGGGATCAAAGAGAACTTTATGTAATGGAGTATTGTGCATGAAAAGTAATCTCCTCCTGGAATAACTCAAGACAGAAAGTACCATAAAATACTTATTAAAGAGCTATGATATTTCAAGGAGACCACTGTCTAGACATAAAGATACAAGTCACACAGACTGTGCGGGTCAATGGAAGGTAAAATAATACAAGGACAACAGCACAATACAAGCTCAGAGTCTGACTAGGAACATAATTAACCAAAACAGCATTTTAATAAAGCAACTTTTTAATGAGAAAAAAATATAAGTATTTGTATTTATGGAGAACAATGTTTGCATTTATTTATGCAAGATTCTTGCTCCTGTGTCAGTGAGGGAGGAGTGGTGTGGTGTCAACTTCAATCAAATCCAGTTATCTAACAAAGTATTCTGATCCTCCTTCACCCCTCCTTCCACTGATATATTCCAGTTAACAGGACACATTGGATAAAGCTTACAAAAATGTAGATTCCCCCCTAAAAAGGTTTTCTGTCCATGGCTTACACAGCTGCTAATATTGTTCATTTATTACATACGCCACAAACAAGTGACTTTTTTTATTTAACTGCAGTGGTCCCATAAATGGTCAAAGAATGATATCTAAGAAAGTTAATTTTAACATTCTGTATTAATGGGATGAAATTGCAGTCTACTATATGTTATCCACATTATAGTTACCTGGGAACAGAATGATTGTATCCCACTTAACCCCCGCCCAGGGGCAGAGGGGGCTGCCAGTGGTGCAGGTGGTGCTGTGCACCAGGGCCCCCCTATGGGGGAGGGCCCAATGCAGTGTCATTTTTAAAAACATTATTTTTGTATGTAGATAATTTCTACTGAAGCTCCAAGTGGTTGCAGTGTGAAAAGTACAGCGTGATGGGGATGTGTTATCAGGGAAGAGAGTGCAAGGTTGGATGACAGCAAAGTACAATGAGATGAGTTTTGTGAGGTAAGTGAGAGGCGTTGGGTTTCTCTGTGGGATGGAAGCAGAGAGGGGATGGCTGCTGCTATGTAGAGATAGTATTAGAATATATGTTTATATATGTTTCCTTCATGCAGGCAGGAGGTAAGGGAAGGGGAGTAGCAATGGAAAATGGTCTTATAAGAAGTGTGGAGCTCTTATGGGAAGGGGTCTTGGGGAGTTGATAGCAAGGTGGGCGGTTAAGAGCAAAAATATTTTTACAACGCCCCTTGGGGGAGGGGGTCCAAAAATGTTTTATGCACCAGGGTCCTCCATTCTCTAGTTCCACCACTGCCCCATCCCATCTAATTGCAGTCTGATCAGTAAACACCACATCATGGAAACATAGAAATGTATATATATATATGTATAAACACATTAACACAGACACACAGATTTTTGTGTACTTACACACACACACTCATACACACATGCACACACACACACACACTGTGACAGGGTTATCCAGGCTATGCAAAGTTTTCTGTCCTCAGTAGGATGGCAGGGGTTAAGTCTCCTGCTCCGTTTATTAGCTGCACCTGGGCAGACCTGATATAAGGCTGCCCTGGAGTATGGGTGAAGGTTTCTTATGGACTGATTGTTTGAAGTTTGTCTGATCTGGAGAAAGATACACACAGTGAGTGATAGCAGCCAGCAGCATATGAATTCTTGTAGTGGAGACCTGGAAATCTGAAGAAAAACAGGCCAGTGATTTTGCAAACTATTGGACTGTTTTTTTGCTCAACCCAGGTTTAGCTGAATGAGAGCTGGATAGGGAGGGGACAGTTCATCAGTTAAGTTAGTGCTTCAGTAGAAGTTAGATCTATTATTTGCATTGATTTATTTTGATTTGTTATTTTTGTATTCCAGTGAAACTTGGAAAAGTATACACACACAAACATTTACTTTCACCCTGAGACAGACATACATAGGGTCCTGATCACATACACATGGAGGCACGGTCACACTTTCTGACACCAACACCACTTATTCACTACACTAATCTCTATGGTGGCTTCATATAAATGGAATATTTACTAAATATTTAAAAATGTAAAAATTGCATGTTGCAGTGAGTATACCGGACATCCTCATTACAATACCCATAACACCAGACACTGCTCTTACAGAAGATCATTTCCAAATCTGTGGTCATACTGTGATGGGCAAATCTCATTAAATTGATAGAATCAGCCCCTTGGAAACACATTTCTTGCTAGAATAATTCCTTGCACAGCTGTTGTGATTTCTTGGGCTAATTTAATCAGGTGAGACCATGCATTTATATTAAATGGACGTGGAACTCACATGTGTATCAAGCCGTTTTTATTATATTATTATATCAGACATGGAAAGCGCTGTCTGGACTTTCCTCTGGTCAAAAGCAGCCACTAGAAGGAGAAACAGTTTTTGCTATAGATCTCCATAACCCGAAAGATAGACAGATAGATAGATAGACCGAGAGATAGACCGAGAGATAGACAGATAGACAGAGAGATAGACAGATAGATAGATAGATAGATAGATAGATAGATAGATAGATAGATAGATAGACAAGGCAGGTAGGTGGATAGACAGATGGATAGATGGATGGATAGATGAATAGATAGACGGATAGATGGATGGATAAATAGATAGATAGATAGATAGATAGACAGACAGACAGGTACGTGGATAGACAGATAGATAGACAGACAGACAGACAGGTGGGTGGATAGACAGATAGATAGACGTATAGATGGATGGATAAATAGATGGATAGATAGAATTGAGCTGCTTTGATCTTCTTTTACAATCCTGTGCTGCCACATTTACCTTTCTAGTCTGCAGCATAAATAATTTAAATGTACACTGCATTTGCCAACATTACTCTGCAGCATTTCACGTTCTGTAGCAAAAAGCCCCCCCCCCCCCAATAATATACTGGGCTGGGGGTCCTGTATCCAATCAGATGTGAGCTGTCTCTTTCTCACTGTTTTCTATCTAGTTTATATTTATTCTGTGTCAGTCTCTTATCTTCCCCTCTTGTGTGGCAGCCGCTCTCTGACACGTCGGCATCCTCTCCGCTACATGTGAGGTTCTATCTTTCTACACAAACTGGGGAAAAAGAGCATTACATATTTATAGTAATACATGTATCAGTGTGTATAGCAAGGTGGCATGTTTTATTTATTCAGTCATGTCCGACTCTCTGTGACAGTGTTGGAGCTAGTAAATGGAGGGCCCGGTGCAAAAAAAATGTTGAGCCCCCCCCTCCAGTGTCAACTCATTATATATATATACTAGCGACTTGCCCGTCAAAAATGATATGGGAATAAAAAAATTACGAGGACCTTTGGCGTTCATTGTGAGCCTCGCGCTGAGCTCCCTCTTGTTTACTTTTGTTCCTATGAGCGCCTTTGCCTCTCATGACAAAGACAGATATATATGTCAGTTTTTTTTGTATAATTATTAATTAATTATTTATCTAATAAATTAATATACTTTACCTATTTGTAATTAATATATCTAGCAATGAATAGCCTGAAGAGCTAAGTATCTCTTTTTATTTTCCTGCAGCATACAATGTTTAGTTGGACGGTTGCTGCCCTGAGGAGAAAGTGTCATCAATGTCCCAAATGTGCATTAGAAATATGCTGCGTGCGCGAGGCCAAACCGTTGTTCAGTTGTGTAAATCTCCATTTTAGATTTGAATTGTTTTTTGTTGTAAAATTGCGTTGTTTGTCTATGTCGCGAGCATTTTCTGTGCTGCCTAAGTGTGTATTTTAGTACCTCCTAAGTCCCTGGCAAAAGTCGTAAGTGTCTGGCGTTTTGGCATTTCGGGGTTGTATAGCCTTGTTTTAATTTTTTACGTTCGAAATTTATTTCCCACGCTTAAAATTTTTGAAATTTGGTAAATTGGACTTTAATTAGTGTGCAACCTTAGTGGCAGATGTCATGGCTGTGCCCCCATGCTCTGAGTGTTTTTTTTTGTATTTTATATTGTTTTGTGTTGCTTTTGAATGTACGCATTTCGTCCGTTAACCTCGTATTTCTTTTTTCTACGTTTCGCGGGTTGTAATTAAAAGTCGTACGTCCTTGTCAGTGTTTTCTGCACTTTGGGGTCGTTGAGCCTTGTTTTTATTTTTTTCCGCCTCCATTTTTTTTCTCGTTTATTGTCAAAGCTGCGTAAAATCGATTTTAATTTGCGTACAACCTCACCCCCAGAGGTCTTGGCTGTACCCCCGTGCTGTATGTGATGTTTTTGTAAAAACATTTTTTTCCATTTTCATTGTTTTTTGTGTTTTTTGTTGTACGCGTTTCGGCCGTTAAGTTCATATTTTTGTGACCTAGTATTGTTTTTTTTTAAAATCCCGCAGGTCGTATTTTCTTTTCTGTAAGTCCGTATTTCCTCTTTACGCGTTAGTGTTTTTTTTTTTAAAGTCCTGCAGCTTGTTTTTTTGTTGTTGCAAAGTTGCACTTTTCTGGGGTTTATTTTTCCTGGGAGTGAGGCGGCGTAGAGCCTCCACCTCTGCAAATAAGACCCCTCGCTTCGTGAGTGTCCGCATTTGTGGCCTGCTTATATATATATATATATAATTGGCCAACTCATAGGTCGGGTCATGCACACCCTGCTCATTAATAATGTAGGACACTGGAGAATGGTTATAAGAAGCATCAAAATCCTATTTAAGTACACATATATATGGGTAGAACAGGCATAATTAAGAAAAAAACTATAAGTGCATTTTTTCTTTGACTTCAATGTCTCTCAGTGCTTCCACTGCTGTTACCTGGGTTTGATTCCAAGTCAGGGAACCAAGAGATTGCACTATGCTGAAGCTATGCAGGGTTGGTCCTGGTCAGCACTTGGATGGGAGACCACCTAGGAATAACAGGTGCTGTATGCTGTGGTCCACTGGAGAAGGACCCCACTCCAGTATCTCTGCTATGCATCAGCATGACCATGGACATAAAGATGTTCTGGTGTGTTACAATCCATGAGGTCACAGAGAGTTGGAAACGACTGAACGATGAAAAAATAATTGTGTGGTTCAATAAGGGAGCTTCAATTTTACATTTGTAATTTTATGTATATATATATATATATATATAGAGAGAGAGAGAGAGAGAGAGGAATGTATATATACATATACTGCAAACTCATTAGCCTTCTCCTTCTCTGTACATATGCATTATTTAAGTGCCTCAGACTGACCCCATGCTGCTTATTCTCTGCTGCCCCTGACACTACACAACATGAGCTGAGTGTTAATTATAATTAATTTCAGAGTAATCAGTGACTTCCTAATTTCCACAAGAAGCTGCATTATGTATTGTGCTAAAGACGAGGAATAAATAGACTGGTAAAACTTTGCTGCTATTGGACAGTTAACACTTTTGTACCTAAAGTGATGAGACATCTTGTGATTCTGGACTTATCTTTGAGGAATATATGCTTCATGTACCAGTGAGGGATATGGAAAATGTTGGTTGTGCATTTAGAAGAGTCTATTACCACTAATATAGTTTGTGAAGTGTGCGTAAGTCTCCAGGAGGGCGCATGCACACTTCACAAACTATTTGTACAGATTTATGTACATGGCGCAGTGCACACCGCGCGGTGCCACCCAAGACTTATACCTAAATTGTTTTATTTTTGCACAGACATATTCGATTTTCTCTTCAGATTTATTCACTTTCTGCCATTTTGCTACACAAGTCAAGTGCTGAAGGGTTGTAATGGTATCCCCTAAGATTGCTTTATTATAACAAGGTCTGCAATGCATCCACTGTCTTTCCACCCACTTTCTCACATAGCGACTGTAGGCATTGTATTTAAGAGTATTGTTGAGTATTGATGAGTAATCTTTAATACTTTGATTCAACAGAAATGTATTTATTGTACTCACCATGGACTGCCTGATATTAGCTTCAAAAAGAACCCGCAAAACAATAGACATTATCCTGAAAGTTTCTGTTAAAATAGAAATCAGACACTGAATATAATACATAATTAGTATTTCTATGTGCACTTCTTAATATTGTACAAGGTGATGGGGTTTGGAGATGAAAACTAATTGTTAGTGAATACTGCAATGGTGACAGCTCTGTAACATGTCCCTGTAGTGTAAAGTGTTCTAATGGGAAGGATTTGTTTGTAGGACATGTAACTAAGTAAATACAGATAAGGCCATGATACAAGTTCACATTTAGTTAACATTAGCAAGGTTGAATTAAGAGGATTTTGCAATGGTTCTTAAGATTATGTAAACCCACCCTAAAGCTCCCACAAAGAAAACATATTGAAATGCTGACTCTTCCACCAGCCAGTTCTCCTTTAAAGTGAGAATCCCATGTTGCCAGTTCTCAGTGGATCACCTGTTACTGAGATGAGATTCTCAGGGATTCTTGTTCCAGGGGTTGGAGCGAACATTTAGATATTCGAATTAAAGAGCTTCATAGTTGATATTTCTTGATATTTATCTAATTCTCCTATATTGCTCAGAAAAGCTTTCCTTAAGGGACATGTAAAGATGTTTTTTTTCCTGAATCTGATTCAAATGTTTAACTACTCCTACTACTACTTGGTGTCTTGCCCCTGTAAGCCTATGAGTAGTTACATAGATGTCAATGAGGCCTACATGCTGCAATATGCTCAGTACTTTCATTTAGTTCAAGGAAGTTTAAAGACAAAAAACATCCTTGATATATGCCACACATTTCATAAAACATTTTAGTATTATTAATATCTAAAATACCTCTAATGATTATGTTGATGCCCCCAGGGATGCCTACACAGGCAATCAGCAAGGAGCATTTGGGAATCAATTTGAACTATTTACTAATAGCCAATAGGAGAGCACTGATGTCAGCCTCAACGTCCTGATGGGATGTGACCCGCCCGGCTGCTTCCTGCTGCAGTCTCTGCTGTGCACACGCCCACACCAGAGCTCAGCACAGACAAGCTGCTGTGTGTGCGTGAGAGACCTGCAGCCTTTAGTAATAAGTGAATCCCAAGTGAGACACTGTACAGTCAAAGTCTTTCTCTCCAACTACAGGGAGATTAAGCAGAGGAAGTGCTGGCAGAGATCTGCCCTTTTAGCCTTAGTTCTTGTACTGAGCATGCCAGAAGCCAATGAGATGGAGATTGATACAATGTATTCGCCTACTTCTGATTGGGCACAGCTAAATATGAATTGTATGCTAATTTAGCTGTGGTTTTCTAAGGCGTACACCATCAAATGCAACTGCCAAAAACCATACAAAATGGTAAGTTAATTAATGTTTATTTGGGGATTTTTTTCATGCACATTTTTTTTCAGAATCTACTAATTCTCCTCTATCAGATGCAGTCATAATCCAGGAAACTTAGATATGCATATTTTACTTGATATTTCTTCTTGCAAAAACAATTTTCCAATATTTTAAACATACTCTTTGAAATGCATGATCATCTATACTCAAGCCTGATTTAAACTCTGTACCACTATATACACATGTTGTGATGGTCTGAGCTGGTGTACGGGAGCATATTCTAATAGATAATAAGAGGAAGAGAAGGGGTAGAAGGAGAGGAAAGGGGAATGGAGGGGTTTGGGAGGGCAGAAGAAGTGCATGGGAAAGGTAAATTGAATAAGGGATAGCAAAAGAGACAGAGAGGATATTGGAAACGAGAGAATCATGAGATAAAAAGGGCAGTAAAGGCCAACGGGAGGGAGTTATAGGTTAGGGGATGAAATAAAACAATGAGACAAATTAAGATAGTGAGAGAGTAAATAGAGGGGAAAAGAATGTAAAATAGAGAGAATGCTAAGAGAAGAGTTTGAGAACGGGGTTATGGAGGAAAAATCGGGCAATTAAAGTAAAAGTGTTGATAGAGAGGGTGGAAATGAACCAATATGATATATAGGGAATGATAATGACGCCATCCTGTGATATCCAACAGTTTTAGGCCTGGTTGGACATTTGGGAAATCCAACCCTGACTATTATGTATTTCTCCCAACCCGTGTGTCGACAGATCATGTGAAGTAAATGTGCAACAAACACGAGCATTAGATGGAATCAGTCACAGAGAAGCCCTTTGGTGGAGTATTGATTTCCTCTGAGTATATAATGAAAACAGACATCATTTGACATTCATGTTGTGCTTCCATGTAAGACATTAAGCTTATTCCTAAACTAGAGGAAGCACTGCTGGGAGGCAATTGTGATACTGATCCAATCACACAAGGGGGGTACAATAAATAGACAAGACAAATCTCCAGATATCAAGGCCAAGATGGAATATAACATATTCATACATATATTTAGCAATGACACTTAGCAGCTGTGTACAATAAATCTGCAACATCCCATCTGTCAGTTTGTTGTTCAGACGGTTCCTGTCACCTGGTTGGCATGTGCCAAAATCTCAATATAATTACTGAATTAATTGAAATTGTAATCGTTCGTCACATAACATTAATGATAACACACTTCAAATCCCAAGCCGTGTGCAATGTCCCAGCTCTGATAGTTACATATAAATATGAGGATGGATTTTCACCTTTCCTGGGCACAGTAACTTCATGAAGGCTTTTCTAAAGCTCATATGGCAAAGAGGGTACAGGACAGGGTTAATTGAAGAATTTAACCACAGGAGCCAAAAGGAGATCTCATAGAGATAATCCTGGACACAGCTGCCATGACAGGCCGCCCTAATAATCATAAGTAGTGTGTACGGAGCCCAACAGAGCCCAAACACACAGACAATAATGGCTAATGACTTGGCCACCCTCTTGTCTCGGGATAACCTAAACCGATTGGCTATACTGCTGGCCATGTCAGTTCTGATATTACTGCAAGCATTCTCCACTGCTTTATAATAGCAATCTTGAGGTCTAGTTGACTGCACCTCAACCTGTAATGGTGGTAGATCCTGGCTTATGTTGAGATCCAGAGTTTGTCCTTCAAGTTTCTTAGTACTATGTCCTGCCGTAGAGGGCTTGGTTGGGGAAAGGCACGAGGTCTGCTTTTTAGTATCTCCATGAGTCCGCTCTGCAGGTTTGACAAAGAAGATCAATGTCTCTTTCTTCTTTGTCTGGAAGCTCATCTCGCAGTGCTCTTGACCTTGAGCCAGCTCTTCATTTCTCATCATAGTTCTCTTCTTGATGTTGATGTAGATGCTCAAATTAAAATAGGTAACACTGATAAATGGCGTGAAGAACTCAACTGTAGACGCTATCATCAGGAAGTACCAGTTGTAATAAAACTCCACATAGCATTCACCCTCAGGCAAGATGGTCTTTCTTGCGATATATTCCCAACTGATGATGGCCGGGCCATACAGAAGAAAGGCTGCCACCCAAACAAAAATCATTTTCAACACTGCATTCCTTGTCATTCCCTTCTGAGCCCTATAAGAAACCTACACAAAAGAGTAAGAAGTGAAATGAAGGAATTTCTAAAGTATTATAAAAAACATAGATTTCACACTGTTCGTCTTTCAATCTCATTATAAAGAACGTTTGTGTAGAACATTTCATGAATCCCCACTGGTGAAATGCAGTTAATAGAAAAATAAGAACATACTAAACATGGAGTTTTTTGTATCAGAGTTATAATTTACTTAAATACAAAGTTCACACTTATAGTTGTGGCTTAGAATTAATGTTATTTCCTCTTACTCTTGGTCTTTCTTAATGGCATCTAATGCTCAATTTAAAATAGTGTTTTTCAAGTTTCATGTACATAAAAGTACATAAATAGCTTAATTTAAATGAAATGGATGGTAATTGATGGTTTGTGTATATCTGTAGCATTTATAACAAAGTACTCTTTCCAGATGGAACTGTGTGAGTTGGAACATTAAGTAATGGGTTTGTTCTCCAATTGCTCATTTATCTTAATATTTCAGTCTTTCCTTCCACTGTTTGCAAACAGGGAGATTAGTTATCCAGGGCCTTTCCTTACTAAAAAAAGACAACAAAATACTATAAAGATATAATACTTAATTATATTGATTAACAAATAGCATTGATATTAAATATTTAATTAATATTTTATTTTTTATGACTTTTTTGGCAAGCTGTCTCTTTAAAGGTATACTGTAGTCCCATATTTCAGAGTTTTACTTTAAAGAACTAGCATTAATAATGGCTAAAATATTTTAGA
Source organism: Discoglossus pictus (assembly GCA_027410445.1). Classification (NCBI taxonomy): domain Eukaryota; kingdom Metazoa; phylum Chordata; class Amphibia; order Anura; family Alytidae; genus Discoglossus; species Discoglossus pictus. The sequence goes on along the minus strand of CM050176.1, from coordinate 40,079,290 downwards.
ATGTTCTAAACAATAAAAATAACCTTTAATATTCCAGCTATTAAATGCAATTATATTGGTGTCTTATAAAGACCTCTCTTCTTATGTCTCAATTTCCAAGACCCCCCCTCCCCTTCACTTGGAGAGAAGATACAATAAATCAGTAGTTTGTAGTAATTAGCATTTTACTTCTGGGCTATGAGCTAATCTTAGTCTCCAATGTATTCATTAATTTGATAAAATACATATACTAACAGATAAGTGGATGAGCCGGCCAGGACATCATATAATTACATAAATAAATAATATATATAAAAGTAAAATTGTACTTTTATTGTATGCCCTTGTGAAGAACTTGAGTTTGTAATATAAAAAACTGTTATTTTTAAAAGAAGATATGTGATTTTGCTTCCAGGGGCGTGTACAGTGTTATTCCTGATCTTATTATCTACCCGAAATGTAATTATACTGTAAGTTGCGATTCTTTTTAATCCTATTTTAAATTCCACATATTTGCCAGATGGAGATTTCTTTTATATGATGTGACTAATCTGGCTAGTAAAAAAATGTTTTTTTTCCCTGTAAAACACCAACTCTCAGATGTATAAATTGATCAAAACATATTATTTTGTTGGTCAATCAGAGTTTGCTTTTTTTTACGCTGTTTATTGTTGGAGAATCCAAACCCTTTTTTAATTATGTACAAAAAAAATGGGAAATGTCTAAAATAGGTTGTTTTTAAGCTTAATTTATTTTATTATAGAAATGATATCTGTTAAATCAGTAATGTTTTGTCTTTTCTTTAAAGAGCATGTGGCAAATATTGTGCAATAACTAGTCTAGTTTGGTCTGAATGTCGAGCACATAACTAATAACTTGGTGAGGATTGGACATAATGTTTGCTGGAATTTGTCACAAATAATTTATTATTGTTTGTTGTTAACAACATTGATTGGGGTCACGTATGTTCATAAACTGTAATATCAAATAGAATGTAATTGTGATGTTGTGTGGATTGTCTACAAGGAGTTGTGTGTTTGTCTTATCAACAGCTCACAGTGTGTTGTAGAAAAGCTCTGTCTGGGGGATATAAAGAGACGGAAAAGATTATGAGATCTCCAACGCATCGATCATATCCATGTTCATGTAACAACCTAATAAATAATGGTATATCCCAGAGGCAAATAATAGACATAACTGCATGTCATATCATCTATCTATCTATCTATCTATCTATCTATCTATCTATGTATCTATCTATATATCTATGTATCTATCTATCTATCTATCTATATATCTATGTATCTATCTATCTATCTATCTATCTATCTATCCATCCATCTATCTATCTATCTATCTATCTATCTATCTATCTATCTATCTATCTATCTATCCCTCTATCCCTCTATCTATCTATGTATCTATCTATCTATCTATCTATCTATCTATCAGTCTCTCTCTCTCTCTCTCTCTCTCTCTCTCTCTCTATATATATATATATATATATATATATATATATATATATATATATAGTTTCTTATGGTTTATTACAATCTATCTATCTACATATACATACACATCTATCTCTTTATCTATCTCTTTATCTATCTGTATCTCTCTCTCTCTCTCGATATATATATATATATATATATATATATATATAATCTTATGGTTTATTACAATCTATCCATCTATATTTCTATCTCTTTATCTATTTGTATCTCTTTCTTTCTCTCTCTCTTGCTTTCTCTCTCTCTCTGTCTATATATATATATATCTTATCTTATGGTTTATTACAATCTATCTATCTATCTATCTTTCTATGTATGTATGTATCTATCTATCTATCTATCTATCCATCTCTATCACTTGCTCTGCATACACATACTGTATATATGGGTGTGACTATACTTGTATCAAGTTGTTTCTTGGAATGTTCTCTATTATTATTCTTGTGTCTGTGCTTTGATCTTGCTCTATTGTGTGGCCCATATTGATCCAGCTGTTGGAGCCTCATATTATTACATGGATACAATGGGAAGCTGGTAGTTGACATGTTATTAGTTGGGCAGACAATGCTCTGCCGCCTGTGCTCCATCCTATGGTCTGCTCAGCACATCCTCTTATCACCTAGAGAGGTGCAGGGGGGGTTATCTTTGGGTCTCCCAGTTATACATGTATATATCTCACCGCTTTAGTGACTGAGATGAATCGGTCATAGCTGATCAAGACGATGTTAAACACAGACGCTGTGCACAGGAGATAGTCCATCACTAGCCACAGCTTGCACAAGCCCCTGCCAAATGTCCACTGGCCAGTCAGGACATAGGGGATGTAGAGCGGGATGCAGAACCCACCTGTCACAGACATACAAAAAACATGAAATAACCCAAAACATTGCATATTATCTCCAATGTAACCAGGCTCCACATCTCATGAGTTGTGTTACCTTCTTGGGCTGCTTTCTGAAATCTTCAGTTTAGAACAATGTTACCATAAGGTATAACATTTCCACATATTACTTTATGAAGAAGTCTCTCAACCTTTTTGCTCTGGGCACCACCTTGAGAGCATGGTGCTCCACTACTTCATTTCATTTGGCACTGATTTGAATAGTGTATATCTTATCTTATCTGATGGAAGGTTCCTGAAAAATCTGTCTATGACAATTGGTTTGTATAAAGGATTATCCTCCTTGTCTGTAAGGACCACCATATAAGGTACCAAGGACCATCTCTAGCACCAGGACCATCTGGTGATAACCACTGGTTTATCGGACAGAAGGGACAGGGGGATTCAATTCGATATATCAAAGGAGTAAATACAATTCTAGAGGAAACTATCTTCCAGAAAAGAAGGAATGGAAGAACAATAAAAAGTTGGGGTAAAATATAGTTTTAATACATGATAGTACTACTTTACATAAAAGGTAGTAGATATGTGGAAGTGGCAGGGTCTTAAGGAGCTGGGTTAGTATAAGACTTAAATAAGGTTAAATACAGCATTTAGGTAGATGGAATAGGTAGATTAGATGGCCCTTTTTGTTTATCTGTGCAAATCTCTGCTTTATGTTTGATAACACTGTAGCATTGTAATGTCACTCACAAATGTCAACATTATCAAAAATGCAAAATGGGTTGTGTAGAGTGGAGATAGAGAGAAAAGTCCCACTTACCCACTAGAAAATCTGCAATGGCCAAGTTGAGGAAGAAAAAATTGCCCTGAGTGCGGAGCCCTCTGTCCACCACGAAAGCCAAGATGACCAAAGCATTCCCCAGGACAGTGGCCAGAACCATGAGAGCCATCAGCACTGCCAGGACAATAGACACACTGGGAGAGAACTGTCCATGGTACTGAAGCTGCTCCTCAGCCCCGGCCAGGCACTTGTTCCCATACTGACCCTCCATCCAGGAGCTGTTGCCACCTGCTGTACCTGCTGGCATGTCTCAGGCTCACACTTCAGAGAGCAGGTAAAGAGATGGACCTTCCCAACAGGGTCACATCATCCAGATCCAGCCCAGGAGACAGGGTCCCATCTGCACAAACCTGCTGCAAACTTACAACTCTCAGCTCCTTGTCTCCATCCTGTTCATTCAGTGCTGAAACCTTTCTGGAGAGCAGCAGATTCATTCAATGCAACAGAGATCTGAGGGAAGAAACTGCGCCCCTGCTGGTAACACAGGGTACTGCCAGGTAACAGGTCCTAATAGGAGATACTGGATGGCTTAGCAACAAATCAGGGAATGTGCATCTTCTGGGCATTAGGCTGCTGTGTTTGAATCATCCTGTTTGTGAGCCACACACAGATATAAATGTCTGATAATGATCTGGTCATCAAGCTTCTACATGTTCATTACTGCAAGCCCTCTTATTGTCACACACTGGGGGCATCATATAGGTTTATCATCTATTCATAAAGTACCACTTTGTTTATTGTTTTGGCTGTTAACTCCTTCATTGCATAGACAAGTTGCATTGCTATAAGTAAGTAGAGATAATTAGTGCTATGAAATCTAGTACAAGTGCTACAAAGGTTCTTTCTATTTCCCCCTTCTCATTCATCCTCTAATTCTCTCCCTACTTTCTCTCTTTTATTTTGACTCTGTCCATTCCTCTATTATATCCGCCCTGTGTGTCTCTTTTATTCACTGTTCTCTCTTGATCTGACCAATGGCAGAGCTACTGCTGGTGATGGAGGTGCAAAACATGGGGCCCACAGCATGGCAGGGAAATCTGCACTACACATAATAATTGTTATCAAAAGGTGATCTAATGGGTAATCTGGCCAATGACATATATTTGGACCTTTTTTTTGGGGGGGGGGGAACAGTGGGCCCCCCAAATTATTTGGCACTAGGGCCCTC
>CM050176.1:39969947-40069947 GCA_027410445.1 Discoglossus pictus | reverse complement strand
GGAGGATTCTATGTATGGGGTGTTCCTTCAGGTCTGTGAGTCCAGAAGCAGCTCTGCATGTGCACCCCCATATTGTACATATAATCATCCTAGACAGCTCAGTAGCAAAGGAGGAAAGTAGTGCTTGATCAGAACTGCATATTAAGTCATAGGGGAAAAAATGTTTTAAAAATAAGGTTAAGTTTTCCTTAAGTAACATGCTAAGTTCTGATTCTTTAGCACACTGCGTTAAAAAATACCATGAGAGATCCGAGGAAGTATTACGAAACGTGTGGGTTAGGAGAGGGGCTGTAGTAAACTCCCCTGCCTCTCCCTTCCCCTCTCTTTCTTTCTTTCTTTCTTTCTCTTTCTCTCTCTCTCCCTTCTCTCCCCTGTCTCTCAGTCTCTCCCTTCTCTCTCTCACTCACTCACCCTTCCCCCTCTCTCTCTCTACCACTCTCTCCCCTCCCTTCTATCTCTCTCTGTTCTTTCTCTCTATCCCTTCTCTCTCTCCCCTTTTCTCCCCCCCCTCTCTGTCCCACTCTCTCTGTCCCACTCCCTTCTCCCTCCTCTCTCTCTGCCCTTCCTCTTTCTCCCTCCATGTCTCCCTCCCCCTTCACTCTCTCTCCCCTCTCTCCCCTCTCTCTCTTTCTTACTGTCTCTAAAAGTCTCTCTCCCCATCCATTCACTCTCTCTCCCCGCCTCTCTCCTCCCATTTATTTATTTCTCCCTCTCCCCTCTCTATCAGTATCTCACTTTTCCATCTCTCGCTCCCACTTTCCTCTCTCTCTCCCTTTTTTTCTCCTCTGTTCTCTCTCTTCCTCCCTTCTCTCTCTCCTTCCCCCTCCCCTTCTTCCCCCTCTCTCTCTGTCCAAACTTCCTTTTCTTCTCTGTCCCCCTTTCTCTTTCTCCCTCCATATCTCTCTATAGCTCTTCTCTCTCCCTGTCTCTCTCTCCCTTCTCTCTCTTTCACCCTCTCCCTCTACTCTCCCTTTCTCTCCTCTCTCACTCCCCCATTGTCTCCCCCTGGGGGGGGGGGGTTTCTGTGGGGAAGGGGGCAGGAGTGCCACTAGCGGTAGGCGGCATGTGGGGGCATTTTTTCCTCTCCAAATAATCGCCTCCTGGGGCAGTCCCCCCCCCCCCCCCCAGCTACTCCACTGGTCCTAATACACTACTATGCAGTCCGTGCAGCATTAAATGGTTTATCCAGCTTAATATACCACATTGGCAGTTTTTTTGTAGGTCAGTATTGTGATGACGCAAAACTCCTGATCTGTGGCTGCATCAGATACCGAGCTCTGCGTGTCTGAGAAGCACAAACCAGAATGTATTGCAGCAGATAAAGCCGCGCAGCTGAAAGGCAGAACAACTACCAGCGAGGATCTGATAGGATTTGTAATGTCGTACGTGACGGTCTTCAGAATGTGAAAGGAGATCACTGTTTGTTACATTCAAATGGTAACTCTGTAGGTTTGTGGCAGGACACAGTGTCACTCCATGCAGTGTGCTTCACCACAAGACAAATGTAAATCAGATCAGTGGTTACAAGTGGTCGGAAGTTATATGAGAAAGCAATATAAAGGGTGTCAGTAAGTGGTCACTAGAAGTCCTTATATGGACAAAGGGTCTGCAGGTGTGTTGCTGGCTCACGTTCGTCTAAGATTCAGGGGCCATTCAATTGCTCAAGCCCGCAAATTACTGTCCCAAAGCCGACTCCGTAAACCATGCACTGGTCCGTAGCAGTTCAGGGCGCGAACATCATAATTTAAGCAAGACCGTAACCTCCCATTTCGAATCAGCCAATAGAAAATGAGACTGTCCGTATTACGGCAGTAAAACATGGAGGTTACATGTCAATAAATTAGGTTCGGGGTCCGATATGCAATCAGACTCGCAAACCCTCAAAATAAAAAATTATGAAAATTAATGGCGATACTGTTCTAGTCCATGTGGGTGGCCGGATATGTATTAACTCATTGATACCCAAGATCGATGAAACATAAAAAACATATATACTGTGGATTTGGGAGCTTGAGACTGTTGTGCAATTAATTCTAATGTCTGTCATCGCTTTCCCGTTATTTACAGCGCAGTATTGATTTTTTATTTGCATTTACAGTGCTACGAACAGGTGTTTAACCCCCTTGCGGGTTCTCTCCAGTGCTCGTAGGATTTTCTCCTTCATTTGCCATTTACGGGTGTGGAAACATTTGCGGGCTTGGGGAAATTGAGCAATTGAATAGCTAATTTAACCATCGTGACTCTTGCGAAAGTGGAAGATCAAAGACTTCAGGTGACTGTAAGTTACGGGTTTAACCATAGCAAAGTTTTCTAGGTCGTAAATTGTAACCCATTTGGAGCCGCAAAAAGACGCCAATTGAATAGCAAATTTACTTGCGACCTCACTTATGGGCTACACTTGCAAAAGCTCAATTGAATCAGGCTCCATATTAATTGTGACCCTTCTCACATTACTTAATCTATTATCCTGCAATCTATTATCCAGATTGTCATTTATAGTATGTGTGGCACACTATTTAGTTTTTAAAGAAGCACATGTGTGAGTATGTTGGAAACATGATAATGATGTGTAATCGTTCGGTCGTGACCGGCTCTCCATGACCCTATGGACTGCAGCACGTCAGGCACAATCATTACGTCTCTGGTTTTGCTTATCCATTAGGCTTTCTTGGCAAACATACTGGCGTGGGTTGAACATTCCTTCTCCAGTGGAACACAATTTTTTCTGACCTCTCTGCTATGACCTGACCATCTTGTGTGACCCTCCATGGTACAGCTCACAGCTTCCTTGAAGGACACAAGCCCCTTCACCGCGACAAGGTAATGATCCAGAAGGGGATTGGAGACATATAAAAGGATAATCCTTGTCCTTTGTTAGCTCAGAATGTTATTAATTATCATCAATCTTCTCTTTTCTTTAAATGTTTCTTTTTTATTAAGGAAGAGTGATTTGACTGCATTGACTCTGTCATACAATCTTGTTTAGTTTACATATAAATGGTAATATACAGTGGTGAAGCTATTGCTGGTGCAGCAGGTGCAAAGCACCTGAGCCCACAAGAGGCTAGGGGCCACCTGCTACTGCCAATAAAAGAGGATTCTTAATTTATTAGATTAGAATGGTGGATAATTACTTTATAATATTTTTTTATATTGACCCTTACAGTGGTAATAGCGAATTTGCAAGTGGGTGGGGTATTGTTATGCACCGGGGTCCTCCATTCACTAGCTCTGCTAACGGTAATATACAATATTTCCATAATTCTCTACCCTATTTTAAAGCTCAGGGTATAAAACAAATTCTCTTAGCCAGTTGACAGGTTCACGCTATGGCGCAGATGGGTGACTGGATGGACTGTCCATTTAACACTTGATATCATGATGGTTTTTATTCACAATGGCATTTTTCATACTACTATTAACATCAATACTTGTTGGTATTAGTCCCCTGATTTATACCTGTCTGGTCTCCGGGAATTACATTTAATTCAATTGTATTATTGGATTTTATGTTGATTTTCAATATATAAACCACATGACTCTATTGGCTTTTATTTGCATGTTGTCTCATATTGTGCTTTATTCACTGGAACTTTTATATATAATTTAATGAGTGGAAATACTGACAAGGAGTTAATAACAGTTACTTGTGTAACTATTGGTAATTTGTTTTTATCACCTATTATTTTTTCATTGTTTCTGCTATATATTGTTTGGATTAACAGACATCAGTTACCTCTGACAAAGTGCTAATTGTAGCGTGAAACGCGTCAAGTCTTCATACCAAGTAACACTGTCAGACTCTGTATATCTTTCTTATTATCCATAAGATGATATAATAAAGAGATCTTTTATATTCATTTGGTGTTTCTTCCATAAGCTGCAAACACTGTGATTGATCTAAGCACCTATGCAGTTGTTGCATCTCAAGGTGATCATTTCTCACAGCTTTTTTCTCTTTTTATGGAGGTCCAAGGTCACAATAAACTACTTTGCATGTATGACTTTCATGCTTGTCCTTGTCAGCCAATCAGGACGAGTAATATTTGTCAGCCAACAAACCCTATATAGGTTGGTATGCTCTGTGCACTCAAAGCATTTCTTATTAGTTACAATGGAAGATTAAATAAGATTTACAGTGTCCCCTCGGTACGCGTCTATCTCAGAACTCGTTGATTTCGGTACTCGATGGGTCTGAATGGTTTGGAACCTGACGCTTCCTCAGTACTAGTCGTGTTCGTGCCACCCTGCATCCTGTTAAGCAAGTACTGTGGAGTAGTGTAGCATGCCTACAAGAGCCAAAAAGCAGAATCAAAGTGCAGCCTGTGCCTATAAGAATCAAAATGCAGCCTGTGCCTATAAGAACCAATATGTAGCCTATGCCTATAAGAACCAAAGTGTAGCGTCTGCTTACAAGAACCAAGTAATAACCTCTCTCTTCCTTCTCCTCCTCTACATCGCCACCATCCCATTGGGCCCTCAAGTCCCCTCAGTACAGTTTAAGTAAAGTTAAATTCTATGTTATTTGATATAATTATTTACATTGATCCCTATGGGAAATGCTATCTTGGTACTGAAACTTTTGGATCTCAACCTGCCGTACGGAACGCATTAAAGGTGAGTACAAGGTACCACTGTATTTAATATCTTTATATACAACAGACAATTTTTTTAATATTGTAAAAAAAATACTACTGTAAATGAATGTAGAAATATGTTTCTATCCATGTTCCTTTATTCGCTGACACAAAAAACACCAGAAAAAGGAAATTCTGGAAACTGGCTGATGATTTGGGGTCTTAGTTTTAATAATGTGTTTAAACTTTATGAGAATGCACTAAAAGTGTGAAATAGAACATGCGGAATAGGATCATATATTAACAATATTTTAACAGTAATGGAAATAATGTTATTCTTTGTTATATCTGAAAGAATATACTGTATTTGTTAAATGATATGCTCATAGCAAAATAAACTGAATCAAATATTAAACTGCTCTGGGGTATTAGCCACTGTCAGCCAATGAGCAGTAACATGCATACAGTGCCTTGCAAAAGTATTCACCCCCCTTGACTTTTTACCTATTTTTTTACATTGCAGCCTTAAATTCATTGTTTTGTTAATTTGAATTGTATGTGGTGAATCAGAACACAATAGTCTAAGTTGAAGTGAAATGAGAAAAATATATACATAAAACTATTTTTTAGAAATAGAAAACAGAATATTGGCATGTGCGTATGTATTCACCCCCTTTGTTATGAAGACCATAAAAAGCTCTGGTGCAACCAATTACCTTCAGAAGTCCCATAATTAGTGATATGATGTCCACCTGTGTGCAATCTAAGTGTCACATGATCTGTCATTACATTCACACACCTTTTTTGTAAGGCCCCAGAGGCTGCAACACCTAAGCAAGAGGCACCACTAACCAAACACTGCCATGAAGACCAAGGAACTCTCCAAACAAGTAAGGGACAATGTTGTTGAGAAGTACAAGTAAGGGTTAGGTTATAAAAAAATATCCAAATCTTTGATGATCCCCAGGAGCACCATCAAATCTATCATAACCAAATGGAAAGAACATGGCACCACAGCAAACCTGCCAAGAGACGGCCACCCACCAAAACTCACGGACCGGGCAAGGAGGGCATTAATCAGAGAGGCAGCACAGAGACCTAAGGTAACCCTGGAGGAGCTGCAGAGATCCACAGCAGAGACTGGAGTATCTGTACATAGGACGACAATAATCCGTAAGCTCCATAGTGTTGGGCTTTATGGCAGAGTGGCCAGAAGAAAGCCATTCCTTTCAGCAAAAAAAAAATGGCACATTTTGAGTTTGTGAAAACGCATGTGGGAGACTCCCAAAATGTATGGAGGAAGGTGCTCTGGTCTGATGAGACTAAAATTGAACTTTTCGGCCATTAAAGAAAACTCTATGTCTGGCGCAAACCCAACTCATCACCCAAAGAACACCACAGTGAAACATGGTGGTGGCGGCATCATGCTGTGGGGATGTTTTTCAGCAGCCGGGACTGGGAAACTGGTCTGGAGTTGAGGGAAAGATGGATGGTGCTAAATACAGGGATATTCTTGAGCAAAACCTGTACCACTCAGTGCGTGATTTGAGGCTAGGATGGAGGTTCACCTTCCAGCAGGACAATGACCCCAAACACACTGCTAAAGCAACACTTGAGGGGTTTAAGGGGAAACATGTAAATGTGTTGGAATGGCCTAGTCTCAGCCCAGACCTCAATCCAATAGAAAATCTGTGGGCAGACTTAAAGATTGTTGTTCACAAGCGCAAACCATCCAACTTGAAGGAGCTGGAGCAGTTTTGCAAGGAGGAATGGGCAAAAATCCCAATGGTAAGATGTGGCAAGCTCATAGAGACTTATCCAAAGCAACTTGGAGCTGTGATTGCCGCAAAAGGTGGCTCTACAAAGTATTGACTTTAGGGGGGTGAATAGTTATGCACGTTGACTTTTTCTGTTATTTTGTCCTATTTGTTATTTGCTTCACAATAAAAAAAAAAAGAAAACATCTTCAAAGTTGTGGGCATGTTCTGTAAATTAAATGATGCAAATCCTCAAACAATCCATGTTAATTCCAGGTTGTGAGGCAACAAAACACAAAAAGTACCAAGAGGGGGGTGAATACTTTTGCAAGGCCCTGTATATGAGTCATGCTTGTCTTCCTATATACTACAGTAGTTTCAATAAAGTTGAAACAGGTTTTATTTTATATTTAATTCATGCAAAAAAAAATTAATAATGTGTTGATCATGTTTTTCTTAAATGTCTGCTATTTAAATGACATAAAATTGTCTTTTTAGTTTATTCTTAGAAAACAGGTGCTAGCCAAGTGAATGATATCTGAGAAAAGCAGCATTGTTTCTGCAGTATTATTATGGAATTGAGCAAATCCCAAATATTAATTAGCTGCTTTGATGTGTTAATTAAGATTACAGTCTTGTCTGTCTCTGTGATGGTAAAAACGATACCCCCAAGGTTATCATGCAATTAGATACCCTCTCTACCCTAATCAAGCCTTTTGAGCCATGAATCAGAAGCATATTATCATAAAGGAGCTGCACGATCAATGCTGAATATCTCATGATTTAGGAAATGTAGAGAAAAAGGCTAGTACAATTCATAATCAATTTCAATGCCCAATGAACCAATTTGGTAATGGGGTGATGGACTCCCTTTAATAAAAACAAAATAAATCAAAATAATAATAATAATAATAATAATAATAATAATAATAATAATAATAAAATAATATCATTTAACCAATGGGGTTCCCTGGTGGTCCAGCGGTTAGGATCTGGGGCTTTCACTGCTGTGATCTGGGTTTGATTCCAGTCAGGGAACTAAGAGTTCACACCACCCTGAAGCTGAGCAGGGCTGAGCCTGGTCTGTACTTGGATGGGAGACCACCTAGGAATACCAGGAGCTGTATGCTATGGTCCACTGGAGAAGGAACTGGCAACCCACTTCAGTGTTATTGCCATGAATACCAAGTGGATCAACACAGTGTTTTTGGTCACGCAGAGTTGGACACAACTAAGCGACACAAACACACAATGTAGTTAACATTTTTTTCTAAATTTGCTTTTATCGACTACAAATGTGTTTTCACATGAGAATATAACTTATACTGTATTATAACAATAATATTAAATAAATAATGTATTTATGGCAGCATGTTATGTTCAATTAAAACATCATCACTCTATATTTCAAATATATTTAGTGATGTCGCGAACCTAAAATTTTCGGTTCGCGGACCGCAAACGCGAAACTCCGCAAATGTTCGCGAACCGGCGAACATCGGCGAACCGCCATAGACTTCAATGGGCAGGTGAATTTTAAAACCCACAGGGACTCTTTCTGGCCACAATAGTGATGGGAAAGTTGTTTCAAGGGGTCTAACAACTGGACTGTGGCATGCCGGAGGGGGATCCATTGCAAAACTCCCACGGAAACATTAGTACTGACCTTTATCTGACTGGGTGTCTATAGAGGGACATTAGTAATGACCTTTATATGACTGGGGGTCTATAGGTGACATTAGTACTGACCTTTATCTGACTGGGTGTCTATAGAGCGACATTAGTAATGACCTTTATCTGACTGGGGGTCTATAGGTGACATTAGTACTGACCTTTATCTGACTGGGTGTCTATAGAGGGACATTAGTACAGACCTTTATCTGACTGGGTGTCTATAGAGGGACATTAGTACTGACCTTTAGCTGACTGGGTGTCTATAGAGGGACATTAGTAATGACCTTTATCTGACTGGGGGTCTATAGAGGGACATTAGTACAGACCTTTATCTGACTGGGTGTCTATAGAGGGACATTACTACTGACCTTTAGCTGACTGGGTGTCTATAGAGGGACATTAGTAATGACCTTTATCTGACTGGGTGTCTATAGAGGGACATTAGTACTGACCTTTAGCTGACTGGGTGTCTATAGAGGGACATTAGTACTGACCTTTATCTGACTGGGTGTCTATAGAGTGACATTAGTACTGACCTTTATATAACTGGGAATCTATAGGTGACATTAGTACTGACCTTTATCTGACTGGGTGTCTATAGAGGGACATTAGTAATGACCTTTATATGACTGGGGGTCTATAGAGGGACATTAGTACTGACCTTTATCTGACTGGGTGTCTATAGAGGGACATTAGTAATGACCTTTATCTGACTGGGTGTCTATAGAGGGACATTAGTACTGACCTTTATCTGACTGGGTGTCTATAGAGGGACATTAGTAATGACCTTTATCTGACTGGGTGTCTATAGAGGTACATAAGTACTGACCTTTATATGACTGGGGGTCTATAGGTGACATTAGTACTGACCTTTATATGACTGGGGGTCTATAGGTGACATTAGTACTGACCTTTATCTGACTGGGGGTCTATAGAGGGACATTTGTACTGACCTTTATCTGTCTGTGGGTTTATAGGTGACATTAGTCCTGACCTCCTGCTGCAGTATTATTACTCCCAGTACTCCCAGGCTTGCTACTATTAGATATAATAACCTCAGTTTCGTTTCCTTATCTGTTGGTAACATCAAAATATGATTATTAAATATTTCATATTTGTTTGTTTTTTTCTCCCAAAGTGAACCCCTTTGTGTGTGTCCCACAGATGTGGCGTTTCCGCTCTGCGTATGTTGGATTTGCACCGCTCAAAAAGTATGAAAAGAGATCCCCCCCCTTGAAGCCCATTAATGACATCATCAGTAAATTGTATGTAACAGATTCCAGTGTTTAGGGTTTATGACCCAATACTGCGATCATATCACTTATGACAAAAATCCGTATTTGTCGTATTATTCAGACGCGCGTGCATCTTTGTGTTACATTTCCTGATACTTTTATTATCTTGATCTTTATATATTTACTAGCGACTTGCCCATCAAAAAATGGCGGCAATAAGATTGTAAGGCAGGTAATGGTTTGGACGAGACATTCATTCTGTTGGCGGTCGGAGATCCTTCGGCGCTCATTGCGAGGCTGTTGGTTGTATTTTTTTTCTGATAGGCGCTTTTGCTGTTATTCTTTGGTCGGCGGTGATGTGTTTTTTGCGCTTATTGCAAGGCTTTGTATGCTATGAGCAGCGTTGGCGCTCGTTGTGAGGCGCGCAGTGAATGGCTTTTATGTTTAATGTGATAATGTTTTTTTTGTGTATATGTATTTTTGTATGCTAATGAAATTATTACTAGATGAATATACTTTACCTATTTGTAAGTAATATATGCAGGAAGCATTGTGCTGAAGAGCTGACAATCTGTTTTCATGTTCCTGCAGCATACAATGTAGGTTTTCAGTGCTGTGGAGCTGCTGTGTAAGTGTCAGCAATGTGTGTAGTGTGTAGTGTAAATAGGCTGCGTGAGCGAGGGGAAGCCGTTAGGGTAGCTGGGTACTTCCGCATTGTGTAAGTTAGTGTTGTAAAATGGCGGGGAATGTGTATGTGGTACGCGGGTGTGGATGATTTAGCGTCCTTGTTAATAGTGTATCTTTACCTCGTACGGCTTTTTAGGAAAATCCGTATGTGTTTTGCGTGTTTAGGGTCCTTTAGCCTCGTTTACTTTTTTTCAAGGTCCATTTTTTCTCTCACTTAGGTGATTTTCGGGTGTCTAAACTCATGAATTTGGACTTAAATGGAGGTGTAACTTCACTTGCAGAGGTCCTCAGTGCCCGCCTTGCTGTGGGTAAGCTTTTTATGTGTTTCTTGTGTGTATTTATTGTGTTTTTAATGTTTTTAAGTGCGTGCGGTTCGGGCGTTAAGGTCGTATTTTTGTGAGCTCGTAATGTTTTTTTTTCTAAGTCCCGTTTTCTTGGATGGTAAGTCAGTAAATTTGATGGTGTAAGTCCCGCCTGCGCCTCATTGCAGCCGAAGTGGGAGCCTTCAGCGCTCCTTGCCAGCAACTCTGGCCCTCGCTTCGCAAGCCCGCAGCGTTAGCAACAACCCGCCTGCTCACAACTATATATGTGATATCTGTAACGTCTTCCCCAGTTGGCACTTGTAAATCGGCTAAGCGACAAAAAAAATGGCGTCCGGAAAAAATGAAAACGAGGCTACACGACCCCAAACCGCGCAAAACATCGCCAGCCATGTACGACTTTTACCTAGGAACAGACGAGGTACAAAATAAACTATTATAAATAATGGAAACTGCTGGCGAGCCGCGTAACACATACACAATCGCCGCCATTTTACAACACTAACTTGCAACTAATAACATTACAAATCTAAAATGGCGCGTTACACGACTATACAAGCGGTTTCCCCTCGTGCACTGCGCACATTGCTGACACTTACACCTCGGGTCACCAACAGTCCAAATGTACACTGTAAGCTGCAGGAAAATCAAAACTGATTTAGCTCTTCAGGTTATTGATCACTGGATATATTAATTACAAATAGGTAAAGTATTTTAGTAATTAATTAATTCATTATTATTAAAAAAATATATATAAAAAAAATACGCTTAATAGCATATTTTACACTGCGGTTACTTTACATACATTAACGCTTCACACTTCCTAATACATTTGTTCATTCACAATAGTTATTATCGTGCATTCATTTAATAAGTATTAATTAGTAATGGAAAATAAAAATGTAGACTTTACACTACACTAAAATGTTTTACTTTTTACTCTGCAGTTATATATCTGGATTACTGCTCATTGGCTGCCAGCGATAGCACTCTCAAAGCAGTTACAAATCTAAATCACTTTATTATGCTCTGAGACCTGAATACATTTTTTAATTTACACTGCACAAAAAAATTATATATTTAACACTGTACTTATATATCTGTCTTTGCGATGAGCGCCGAAGATTGATCGTTGCAAAGCACGAAACATGAAGGACACGAGGGAAGAGACTCACAATGAGCGCCGAAGGTCCTCAGAGTTCAAAAAGCATCACATTGTGTGGCAAACAGCATTGCCATGGCTTCAAACTTTATTGCCCCATCATTTGTGCCAGGCAAGTCGCTAGTGATATAATATAACATAATGCAATACAATATTATACAGTACACATGGGTGTTGGAACTGGGGGGGGGGGGTAAGGGGTAACCCCCCCCCCCCCCCAGATTTCTTATCGTATGTATGTAAGCGTATAGAAGCTAACAGGGGAGGAGAGAGGGGGAGGAAACACAGGGGAGAGGGAGAGGAAGACAAAGGAGAGGGGAGAGGGGGAGGAAGACACAGTGGAGAGGGGGAGGAAGACACAGGGCAGAGGGGGGAAGAGAAACAGGGTAAGGGAGAGGTGAGGGGAAGAGACACATGGGAGGGGGGAGAGACACAGGAGAGAGTGGGGGGTAGAGACACAGGGGAGAGGGGGGAAGAGACTAATGGGAGGGAGTGGTGAGGAGACACCGGGGAGAGAAAAGGGGGTAAAGACACAGAGGAGGGGGGAAGAAACACAGGGGAAGGGAGAGGGGGTAGAGACACAGGGGAAAGGGGGTAGAGACACAGGGAAGAAGGGGGAAGAGACACAGATGAGGGGGAGAGACACAGGGGAGAGGGAAGGGGGGAAAGACACAGGGGAGGGGGGAAAGAAACACGGGAAGGGAGAGGGGGGTAGAGACACAGGGGAGGGGGGAGTGACACAGGGAAGAGGGAAGGGGGAAAAGACACAGGAGAGGGGGGAAAGAAACACTGGGGAAGGGAGAGGGGGGTAGAGACACAGGCAAGGGTGGGAGAGACACAGGGGAGAGGAGAGAGACACATGGGAGGGAGTGGGGGGGAGACACAGGGGAGAGGGGGGGAGAGAGACACATGGGAGAGAGTGGGGGGGGAGACACAGGGGAGGTCTTCTGCTTTATTATTATTCTTATTATTATTACTATATAATGTGTAATATGGACCACTTTGGCAATGAGCGCCGTAGGCCTCTATATATCATTCCTGGCTTATTCAGATATATGGAGGATGAATCCGTGGACGTACCTGAATCCCACAAGAGAGTGGTCGCCATGTTCATGTGGTGTTTATTATGACACTAGCGACTTGCCCGTCAAAAAATGACGGCAATGTTATTGTAACTGAGCTAATGTTGTTTTGTGTGTAATAGTAAACATGTAATACATTAATAAATGAATAGACTTTATCTATTTGGAAGCATTGTGTTGAAGAGCTGTGAACCTTGTTTGCACACAGACCTACAGCACCAAGCACACTGACAGTACACACAGACCCATAGCACCAAGTACACTGGCAGTGCAAACAGACCTACAGCACCAAGTACACTGACAGTACACATTGACCCACAGCACCAAGTACACTGATAGTACAAACATATATACAGCACCAAGTACACTGACAGTACACACAGACCTACAGCACCAAGTACACTGACAGTACACACAGACTCACAGCACCAAGCACACTGACAGTACACACAAACCTACAGCACCAAGCACACTGACAGTACACACAGACCTACAGCACCAAGCACACTGACAGTACACACAGACCTACAGCACCGAATACACTGACAGTACACACAGACCTAAAGCACCAAGTACACTGACAGTACACATTGACCCACAGCACCAAGTACACTGACAGTACACACAGACCTAAAGCACCAAGTACACTGACAGTACACATTGACCCACAGCACCAAGAACACTGATAGTACACACATATATATATAGCACCAAGTACACTGACAGTACACACAGACTCACAGCACCAAGCACACTGACAGTACACACAAACCTACAGCACCAAGCACACTGACAGTACACACAGACCTACAGCACCAAGCACACTGACAGTACACACAGACCTACAGCACCAAGTACACTGACAGTACACACAGACCTAAAGCACCAAGTACACTGACAGTACACATTGACCCACAGCACCAAGTACACTGATAGTACACACATATATACAGCACCAAGTACACTGACAGTACACACAAACCTACAGCACCAAGCACACTGACAGTACACACAGACCTACAGCACCAAGCACACTGACAGTGCACACAGACCCATAGCACCAAGTACACTGGCAGTGCACACAGAACTACAGCACAAAGTACACTGACAGTACACACAGACCCATAGCACCAAGTACACTGACAGTGCACACAGACCTACAGCACCAAGCACACTGACAGTACACACAGACCCATAGCACCAAGTACACTGGCAGTGCACACAGACCTAAAGCACCAAGCACACTGACAGTACACACAGATTAACAGCACCAAATACACTGACAGTACACACAGACCTACAGCACCAAGCACACTGACAGTACACACAGACTCACAGCACCAAGCACACTGACAGTACACACAAACCTACAGCACCAAGCACACTGACAGTACACACAGACCTACAGCACCAAGCACACTGACAGTACACACAGACCTACAGCACCAAGTACACTGACAGTACACACAGACCTACAGCACCAAGCACACTGGCAGTGCACACAGACCCATAGCACCAAGTACACTGACAGTACACACAGAACTACAGCACCAAGTACACTGACAGTACACACAAACTCACAGCACCAAGCACACTGACAGTACACACAGGCGCTCATTGCAGGCGAGCCTCGCATAGCGAGGCGAGCCGTTAATACGGACCACTTTTTTATGGAGCAAACTGCTCCATATGTATATTAATAACTATACAACTTTCCAAACATACACATCTCATTGCAATACGCTAGTAATAATAATAATGCACAAGAGTCCTTCAGCACTGCACTGGACACTGAATAAACTTGCCTAGCTATGGTTTTCCCTATTGATGCAGTATCATCCAAACTGTCCCTCCTCTCAGTAAGACTGCAAGGTACTTATGATTCCAAAATGGCTGCTGTCCATGAGGTAGAAGGGTGTAGAAGGGAGTGTATGCTGCTGATTGGCTGGAATGTGTCTGCTGACTGTGACATGCAGGGTCAAAGTTTGCTCAATGATAAAGTATTGGGGGCGGGTCGAATCTCGCATATGTTCGCAGTTCGCCGCAAACGCGAACATGCTATGTTCGCCGAAAAAAGTCCGCCGGCGAACTATTCGCGACATCTCTAAATATATTATATCATGTGTAAGTCCTGATAGTAGAAGTTTATATATTATCTTGTATCTTTATTATTCACTAGCGACTTGCCCGTCAAATATGATGGTATGACATAGTGCTGTTTTCTCTCTTTTTATGTACTCTCTATTGTTTATCTCCTTCCCCCATCTCCCTCCCCGTGTTTCTTTTCCCCCTCTCTCACCCCTGTATCTCTTTTCCCCCACTCCCTCCTGTGTCTCTTTGCCCCTCTACTTCCCCTGTGTCTCTTCCCCCCCTCTCCCCCCTGCATCACTTCCCTCCCTCTCCCTCTCTGTTGTCTCTTCCCCCTCTTCCTCCCCTGTGTCTCTTTCCCCCTCCTCCAGTATATCTTTCCCCCTCCCTCCCTGTGTCTCTTTCCCCCCTCCCTCTCCTGTGTCTCTCCCCCTCCCTCCCCTGTGTCTCTTTCCCCCCTCTCCCTCTCCTATGTCTCTCCCCTCCTTCTTCCTCCCCTATGTTTCTTCCCCCTCCTTCCCCTGTGTCTCTTAATCCCCTCTCCCTCCCCTGTGTCTCTTCTTACCTCTTCACCCTCTTTGTCCTGCTCTCCCTTCCCTGAGTCACATTCCCCTTCTCTCTCACGCCTGCGTCTCTTCCCCCAATCCCTCCCCTGTGTCTCTTTCCCCCTTCTCCCCCTCTGCCTGTGTCTTTCTCCCCCCCCCCCCTCTCCCTTCCCTGTGCTCCTTTTACCATTTACGGGTGTGAAACTATTTGCAGGTCTGGGGAAATTGATCAATTTATCATCACTCTATATTTCAAATATATTATGTCACGTGTAAGTCTTGATAGTAGAAGTCTATATATTATCTTGTATCTTTATCATTCACTAGCGACTTGCCCGTCAAAAACAACGGTATGATATAGTGTCATACATTGTGATTTCTGTCTTTTTATGTACTATCTGTTGTTTGTCTCTTTCCCCCATCTCTCTCCCATGTGTCTGTTTCCCCTCTCTCCCTCCCCTGTGTCTCTTTCCCCCTCTCTCCCCCTGTGTCTCTTTGCCCCCTCTCCCTCCCCTGTGTCTCTTCCCCCTACCCTGTGTCTCTTTCCCCCTCTCCACATTTCTCACCCCTGTGTCTCTTGTCCCCTCTCCCTCTCCTGTGTCTCTTCCTTCCCTCTCCCTCTCCTGTGTCTCTTCCCCCTCTCCCTCCCCTTTGTCTCTTTACCTCTTCCCCCTCCATCCCTGTGTCTCTTCACCCCCTCCCTCCCTGTGTCTCTTCCCCCCTCTCCCTCCCTGTGTTCTCTTTGCCCCCCCCTCTCCTTCCCCTGTGTTTCTTTGCCCAACTCTCCCTCTCCTGTGTCTCTCCCCCCAGTTCCTCCCCTGTTTCTCTTTGCCCCTCTTTTCCTCCCCTGTGTCTCTTTCCCTCACTCTCTCAACCTCTGTCTCTCTCCCCCCTCTCCCTCCCTTGTATCTCTTTCCCCCCTCTCCCTTTCCCTGTGTCTATTTCCCCCTCTCCCTCCCCTGTGTCTATTCTCCCTTCTACATCCTCCCCTGTATCTCTTTGACCTGCTCTCCCTCCCCTGAGTCATTTCCCCCGTCTCCCTCTCCTGTGTCTCTTCCTTCCCTCTCCCTCTCATGTGTCTCTTTCCCCCTCTACCTCCCCTGTGTCTCTTTCCCCCTCTACCTCCCCTGTGTCTCTTCTCCCCTATACATTCTCCCCTGCGTATCTTTGCCTTGCTCTCCCTCCCCTGAGTCACTTTCTCACCTCTCTCACCGCTGCATCTCTTTCCCCCCCAATCCCTCCCCTGTGTATCTTTCCCCCCCAATCCCTCCCCTGTGTATCTTTCCCCCTTCTACCCCTCTGCCTCCCCTGTGTCTCTCTCCCCCCTCTCCCTTCCTTGTGCTCCTTTTGCCATTTACAAGTGTGAAACAATTCGTGGGCCTGGGGAAATTGATCAATTTTCCCAAGCCCGCAAAGGGCTTCCGAGCTACAGCCTTGAAAAAAGGTACGGCTTTAATGGTCGCCTTTTTTTTCAAGCCCATAACTCTGAAGCAGTTTGGAGGCCGCAAATATACGCCAATTGAATAGAAATTTAGCTTGCAACCTTACTTATGGGCTCCCTGCCTCTCCCTCTGTGCCCATTATGCCCTCATCTGCCCCCCCCCCCCCTACCTTGTGGGCCGTGCACTTTGTGTGTGTTTGATGGGCGGGAGGGGGTGCTCTGTGTAAATCTGTTGGGGGGCTGCTCTGTGTGTATCTGTTGAGGCGGTGGGTGAGCACCTGCTCTGTGTGTGTCTGGTGGAGGACCTGCACATTGTGTGTGTCTGTTGGCCGGGGGGGGGGGGGGGGGGGTGCTCTGTGTGTATCTGTTGGGGGTGCTGCTCTGTGTGTATCTGTTGGGGGACCTGTACATTGTGTGTGTCTGGTTGCTCTGTGTATCCCTGCGCTGGAAGGACCTGCACTCTGTGTGTTGGTTTCTTCTTTGCACATTTTACCACTTCTACTTGAAGTCAATTCTACGTATCAACTACTCCTGCAGTATTTTTCATTTGAACTGCTGATGTGAGAGGGGCTAAGATTCACTCTGTTCCACTGCAGCAAAGAATAGCATGGCATCACATATAATAGTTGTCAAACTGCGATTTGTCGTCACGCTTGCGAGCCTTGCGAAGCGAGGCGAGCCATTGACGCATTGAAGCCTTTCGAGCTCGCAGGACTTAGGCAATGAGCGCCGAAGGTGCAGTTGAAGCATTGAAGCATGCAGGACTTATGCTTTAATGAGCACTTAAGCAGCCGTGCAGCACTTAGGCCGAAGACTCTCATTGCAGCTGGGGGAAAAAAAAGGAATTTAACAGCCGAACCGCGGAAATGGAAAAACAAGAAAAACACCCTCCTCCCTTCCCTGTGTCTATTTCTCCCTCCTCGCACCCATGCGTCTCCTTCCCCCTCTGTCTCTTTCCCACCTCCTCCCTCCCCTCTGTCTCTTTCCCCCTTCCCGGTGTCTCTTCCCCTCCCCTGTGTCTCTTTCCCCCTCTGTCTCTTTCCACTGTCTCTTCCCCCTCTCCTCCTCCCCTGTGTCTCTTTCCCCCTTTTCAACCTCCTCCATCATCTGTGTCTCTTTCACCCCTCCTCCCTGCCATGTGTTTCTTCCCCCCTCCTCCCTCCTTTGTGTCTCTTTTCCCCTTTCCCCCTCTGTCTCTTTCGGGCCTCCTCCCTCCTCTGTGTCTCTTTCCCCCATCCCTGGTGTCTCTTCCCCCCTCTGTCTCTTTCCCCTGTCTCTTTCCCCCTCCTCCTCCCCTGTGTCTCTTTCCCCCTCCCAGGTGTCTCTTTCCCTGTGTCTCTTCCCCCTCTCCCTCCCCTGTGTCTCTTTCCCCCCTCCTCCCTGCTATGTGTCTCTTCCCCCTCCTCCCTCCCCTGTGTCTCTTTCCCCACCTCCTCCCTGCCTTGTGACTCTCCCCCCTCCTCTGTGTCTCTTTTCCCCTTTCCCCCTGTCTCTTTTTCGGTCCTCCTCCCTCCTCTGTGTCTCTTTCCCCCGTCCCCCGTGTCTCTTCCCCCTGCATTTCTTTCCCCTGTCTCTTCCCCCTCCTCCCCTGTGTCTCTTTCCCTCTTTCCCCCTCTGTCTCCCCCTCCTCCTCCCTACCTCCAGTGTCTCTTTCCCGCCCCCCTTGGTGTCTCTTTCCCCCATCCCCTGTGTCTCTTTCCACCTCTTTCTCTTTCCACCCTACTCCTCCCCTGTGTCTCTTTTCCCCTTTCCCCGCTCTGTCTCTTTCAGTCCTCCTTCCTCCTCTGTGTCTCTTTCCCCCATCACCGGTGTCTCTTCCCCCCTCTGTCTCTTTCCCCTGTCTCTCCCCCCCTACTCCCCTGTGTCTCTTTCCCCCTTTCCCCCTCTGTCTCTCTCTGTCCTCCTCCCTCCCCTGTGTCTCTTTCCCCCCTCCCGGTGTCTCTTCCCCCTCCCCTGTGTCTCTTTACCCCTCTGTCTCTTTCCCCTGTTTCTTCCCCCTCTCCTCCTCCCCTGTGTCTCTTCCCCCTTTTCAACCTCCTCCATCATCTGTGTCTCTTTCACCCCTCCTCCCTGCCATGTGTTTCTTCCCCCCTCCTCCCTCCTTTGTGTCTCTTTTCCCCTTTCCCCCTCTGTCTCTTTCGGGCCTCCTCCCTCCTCTGTGTCTCTTTCCCCCATCCCTGGTGTCTCTTCCCCCCTCTGTCTCTTTCCACTGTCTCTTCCCCCTCTCCTCCTCCCCTGTGTCTCTTTCCCCCTTTTCAACCTCCTCCATCATCTGTGTCTCTTTCACCCCTCCTCCCTGCCATGTGTTTCTTCCCCCCTCCTCCCTCCTTTGTGTCTCTTTTCCCCTTTCCCCCTCTGTCTCTTTCGGGCCTCCTCCCTCCTCTGTGTCTCTTTCCCCCATCCCTGGTGTCTCTTCCCCCCTCTGTCTCTTTCCCCTGTCTCTTTCCCCCTCCTCCTCCCCTGTGTCTCTTTTCCCCTCCCAGGTGTCTCTTTCCCTGTGTCTCTTCCCCCTCTCCCTCCCCTGTGTCTCTTTCCCCCCTCCTCCCTGCTATGTGTCTCTTCCCCCTCCTCCCTCCCCTGTGTCTCTTTCCCCACCTCCTCCCTGCCTTGTGACTCTCCCCCCTCCTCTGTGTCTCTTTTCCCCTTTCCCCCTGTCTCTTTTTCGGTCCTCCTCCCTCCTCTGTGTCTCTTTCCCCCGTCCCCCGTGTCTCTTCCCCCTGCATTTCTTTCCCCTGTCTCTTCCCCCTCCTCCCCTGTGTCTCTTTCCCTCTTTCCCCCTCTGTCTCCCCCTCCTCCTCCCTACCTCCAGTGTCTCTTTCCCGCCCCCCTTGGTGTCTCTTTCCCCCATCCCCTGTGTCTCTTTCCACCTCTTTCTCTTTCCACCCTACTCCTCCCCTGTGTCTCTTTTCCCCTTTCCCCGCTCTGTCTCTTTCAGTCCTCCTTCCTCCTCTGTGTCTCTTTCCCCCATCACCGGTGTCTCTTCCCCCCTCTGTCTCTTTCCCCTGTCTCTCCCCCCCTACTCCCCTGTGTCTCTTTCCCCCTTTCCCCCTCTGTCTCTCTCTGTCCTCCTCCCTCCCCTGTGTCTCTTTCCCCCCTCCCGGTGTCTCTTCCCCCTCCCCTGTGTCTCTTTACCCCTCTGTCTCTTTCCCCTGTTTCTTCCCCCTCTCCTCCTCCCCTGTGTCTCTTCCCCCTTTTCAACCTCCTCCATCATCTGTGTCTCTTTCACCCCTCCTCCCTGCCATGTGTCTCCTTCCCCCTCCTCCCTCCTTTGTGTCTCTTTTCCCCTTTCCCCCTCTGTCTCTTTCGGGCCTCCTCCCTCCTCTGTGTCTCTTTCCCCAATCCCTGGTGTCTTCCCCCCTCTGTCTCTTTCCCCTGTCTCTTTCCCCCTCCTCCTCCCCTGTGGCTCTTTCCCCCTCCCAGGTGTCTCTTTCCCTGTGTCTCTTCCCCCTCTCCCTCCCCTGTGTCTCTTTCCCCCTCCTCCCTGCTATGTGTCTCTTCCCCCTCCTCCCTCCCCTGTGTCTCTTTCCCCACCTCCTCCCTGCCTTGTGACTCTAACCCCCTCCTCTGTGTCTCTTTTCCCCTTTCCCCCTCTGTCTCTTTTTCGGTCCTCCTCCCTCCTCTGTGTCTCTTTCCCCCGTCCCCTGTGTCTCTTCCCCTTGTGTCTCTTTCCCCTGTCTCTTCCCCCCTCCTCCCCTGTGTCTCTTTCCATCTTTCCCCCTCTGTCTCCCCCTCCTCCTCCCTACCTCCAGTGTCTCTTTCCCGCCCCCCTTGGTGTCTCTTTCCCCCATCCCCTGTGTCTCTTTCCACCTCTTTCTCTTTCCACCCTACTCCTCCCCTGTGTCTCTTTTCCCCTTTCCCCGCTCTGTCTCTTTCGGTCCTCCTCCCTCCTCTGTGTCTCTTTCCCCCATCACCGGTGTCTCTTCCCCCCTCTGTCTCTTTCCCCTGTCTCTCCCCCCCCTCCTCCCCTGTGTCTCTTTCCCTCTTTCACCCTCTGTCTCTTTCTGTCCTCCTCCCTCCCCTGTGTCTCTTTCCCCCCTCCCGGTGTCTCTTCCCCCTCCCCTGTGTCTCTTTACCCCTCTGTCTCTTTCCCCTGTTTCTTCCCCCTCTCCTCCTCCCCTGTGTCTCTTTCCCCCTTTCCCCCTCTGTCTCTCCCCCCTCTCCCATGTGTCTACTTTCCCCTCTGTCTCTTTCCCCCCTCCTCCTCCCTCCCCTGCTGCTTTTCCCCCCTCTCCAGTGTCTCGTCCCCCTCTGTCTCATTCCCCTGTCTCTTCCCCCTCTCCTCCTCCCCTGTGTCTCTTTCCCCCTTTTCCCCTCTGTCTCTCCCCCTCTCTCCCCTGTGTCTCTTTCCCCCCTCCCCAGTGTCTATTTCTCCCTACTTCCCCCTTACCCTTATCTGTGTCTCTTCCCCCTCTCCCTCCCCTGTGTCTCTTTCCCCCTTTCTCCCTTTGTCTCTTTCCCCCCTCCTCCCCTCTGTCTCTTTCTGTCCTCCTCCCTCCCCTGTGTCTCTTTCCCTCCCCTCCCCTGTATCTCTTTCCCCCTTACCTTTACCTGTGTCTCTTCCCCCTCTCCTTCCCCTGTGTCTCTTTCCACTTACCCTTCCCTGTGTCTCTTCCCCCCTCTCCCTCCCCTGTAACTCCTTACCCACTCCACCCTGCCATGTGTCTCTTTCTCCCTCCTCCCTCCCCTGTGTCTCTTTCCCCTCCTCCCTGCCATGTATCTCTTCCCCCCTCCTCCCTCCTCTGTGTCTCTTTTCCCCTTTCCCCCTCTGTCTCTTTTGGTCCTCCTCCCTCCTCTGTGTCTCTTTCCCCCATCCCCGGTGTCTCTTCCCCCCTTTCCCATGTCTCTTTCCCCCCTCCTCCTCCCCTGTGTCTCTATCCCCTATTCCCCCTCCTCCCTCCCTCCCCTGTGTCTTTCCCCCCTCCCCGGTGTCTCTTTCCCCCCTCCTCTTTGTCTCTTTCCACCTCTGTCTCTTTCCCCCCTACTCCTCCCCTGTGTCTCTTTTCCCTTTCCACCAAAAAACACGAAAAACACCCTCCTCCCTTCCCTGTGTCTATTTCCCCCTCGCCCTTCCCTGTATCTCTTTCCCCCCTTTCCCTCCTCTGTGTCTCTTCCCCCTCCTCGCTCCCATGTGTCTCCTTCCCCCTCTGTCTCTTTCCCCCCTCCTCCCTCCCCTGTGTCTCTTTCCGCCCTCCCCGGTGTCTCTTTCCCCTCCCCTGAATCTCATTACTTCTCTGTCTTTCCCCTGTATCTTTTCTCCCTTCTCCTCCCCTGTGTCTTTCCCCCCCTTTCCCCCTCTGTCTCTTCCCCCCCTCCTCCCTCCTGTGTGTCTCTTTTCCCCTTCCCTCCTCAGACTCTTTCCACCCTATTTCCTCCCCTGTGTCTCTTTCCCTCCTCCCCTGTGTCTCTTCCCCCCTTACCCTTCCCTGTGTTTCTTCCCCCTCTCCCTTCCCTGTGTCTATTTCCCCCTTGCCCTTCCCTGTGTCTCTTTCCCCCCTCTCCCTCCCCTGTGTCTCTTCACCCTCCCCGCTCCCATGTATTCTCCTTCCCCCTCTGTCTTTCCCCCCTCCTCCCTCACCTGTGTCTCTTACCCCCTTTCCCCCTCTGTCTCTTTATGTTTTCCTCCCTCCCCTGTGTCTGCTTCCCACCCCTCCCCGGTGTTTCTTCCCCACCTCCCCTGTGTCTCTTTCCCTCTCTGTCTCTTTATGTTTTCCTCCCTCCCCTGTGTCTGCTTCCCACCCCTCCCCGGTGTCTCTCCCCCCTCTCCCCTGTGTCTCTTTCCACCCTCCCCGGTGTCTCTTTCCCCTCCCCTGTGTCTCTTTCTTTCTCTGTCTTTCCCCCGTCTCTTTTCTCCCTCCTCCTCCCCTGTGTCTCTTACCCCCTTTCCCCCTCTGTCTCTTTATGTTTTCCTCCCTCCCCTGTGTTTGTTTCCCACCCCTCCCCGGTGTTTCTTCCCCACCTCCCCTGTGTCTCTTTCCCCCTCTGTCTCTTTTCCCTGTCTCTTCCCCCTCTCCTCCTCCCCTGTGTCTCTCCCCCCCTCTCCCCCATGTCTCTTTCCGCCCTCCCCGGTGTCTCTTTCCCCTCCCCTGTGTCTCTTTCTATCTCTGTCTTTCCCCTGTCTCTTTTCTCCCTCCTCCTCCCCTGTGTCTCTTCCCCATTCCCCCCTCTGTCTCTTTCCCCCTCCTCCCTTCCCTGTGTCTCTTTCCCCATTTCCCCCTCTGTCTCTTTCTGACCTCCTTCCTCCCCTGTGTCTCTTTCCCTCCTCCCCTGTATCTCTTTCCCCCTTTCCCTTCCCTGTGTCTCTTCCCCCTCTCCCTCCCTGTGTCTCTTTCCCCCTTACCCTTCCTGTGTTTCTTCCCCCTCTCCCTCCCCTGTGTCTCTTTCCCCCTTCTCCCTCCCCAGTGTCGCTTTCCACCCTTACCCTTCACTGTGTCTCTTTCCCCCTCCTCCCTGCTATGTGTCTCTTTCCCCCTCCTCCTTCCCTTGTGTCTCTTTCGACCCGCCTCCCTGCCATGTGTCTCTTTCCCCCCTCCTCCCTGCCACGGGTGCCGCACATAGCGCATGCCCAATTGGCGCTGCACATGCGCACTGTAGATTGTGCAGAATCTGAACACATACTTTCTAAAAAGCGCATGTGCTCCGTCTGGAGCATTATGCACACTTTAGAAACTATGGGCCCTATTAAATTCTCCCTCGTAGTTCTCTCGGTGCTCGCAAAAGGCAGTTTTCCTGCTGTTTGCGAGAACCGAATCTCTCGCAGCCTGCTTTACGATATGACTGCGAGAAAATGACCGAGAATAGGCTCCGAGAGAGCTACGTAGCCTTAAATCTATGCACGAGTCTCGCATATCGTAAGAATCCCTACGTGGACAAAAAGTCCACGCAAGGGATCCGAAAGCCTCTACGTGCTGCCTCGGAACAGCCCGAGACAGCAGTGTGAGGCTCCCCCCTGCACCCTATACACATCCCCATGCTGCAGGGGTCTCTATCGGGACCCCTGCAGCACCCCCACATTAACCCCTTGCAGCGGGGGTCCCCGATCTGCATAGATCAGGCCCCCCGCTGCATTTAAAAGTTTTAAATTCCCCGCCGCGGCTCCTTAAAGGGACCGCGGCACACTATTACCCAATCCCGGCCGCGGCACTTAAAATTAACCCCCCTCTATGCTGGGGGTCCCCATCGGGACCCCCGAAGTGTCCCCACATAAACCCATTGCAGGGGGGGGGCCCCGATCTGCATAGATCAGGCCCCCCGCTGCATTTAAAAGTTTTAAATTCCCCGCCGCGGCTCCTTAAAGGGACCGCGGCACACTATTACCCAATCCCGGCCGCGGCACTTAAAATTAACCCCCCTCTATGCTGGGGGTCCCCATCGGGACCCCCGAAGTGTCCCCACATAAACCCATTGTAGGGGGGGGCCCCGATCTGCATAGATCAGGCCCCCCGCTGCATTTAAAACTTTTAAATTCCCCGCCGCGGCTCCTTAAAGGGACCGCGGCACACTATTACCCAATCCCGGCCGCGGCACTTAAAATTAACCCCCCTCTATGCTGGGGGTCCCCATCGGGACCCCCGAAGTGTCCCCACATAAACCCATTGCAGGGGGGGGCCCCGATCTGCATAGATCAGGCCCCCCGCTGCATTTAAAACTTTTAAATTCCCCGCCGCGGCTCCTTAAAGGGACCGCGGCACACTATTACCCAATCCCGGCCGCGGCACTTAAAATTACCCCCCCTCTATGCTGGGGGTCCCCATCGGGACCCCCGAAGTGTCCCCACATAAACCCATTGCAGGGGGGGGCCCCGATCTGCATAGATCAGGCCCCCCGCTGCATTTAAAACTTTTAAATTCCCCGCCGCGGCTCCTTAAAGGGACCGCGGCACACTATTACCCAATCCCGGCCGCGGCACTTAAAATTAACCCCCCTCTATGCTGGGGGTCCCCATCGGGACCCCCGAAGTGTCCCCACATAAACCCATTGCAGGGGGGGGGCCCCGATCTGCATAGATCAGGCCCCCCGCTGCATTTAAAACTTTTAAATTCCCCGCCGCGGCTCCTTAAAGGGACCGCGGCACACTATTACCCAATCCCGGCCGCGGCACTTAAAATTAACCCCCCTCTATGCTGGGGGTCCCCATCGGGACCCCCGAAGTGTCCCCACATAAACCCCCTGCAGCGGGGGGCCCCGATCGGCACCGATCGTGACCCTGCTGCAATTCAATTTTAAATTTCCCGCCTCGCGGGTCCTCAAAGGACCGTAAAGGTCCTGAAAGGACTCGCACTAAAAATATTAACCCCAGGCAACTATAATTACCCCATTAACTCATGGTGGTCAATCCAGACCACCATAAGGCTCTAATTAACCCATTAACTCATGGTGGTCAATCCAGACCACCATAAGGCTCTAATTAACCCATTAACTCATGGTGGTCAATCCAGACCACCATAAGGCTCTAATTAACCCATTAACTCATGGTGGTCAATACAGACCACCATAAGGCCTAAATTAACCCATTAACTCATGATGGTCAATCCAGACCACCATAAGGCTCTAATTAACCCATTAACTCATGGGGGTCAATACAGACCACCATAAGGCTCTATTTAACCCATTAACTCATGGTGGTCAATCCAGACCACCATAAGGCTCTAATTAACCCATTAACTCATGGTGGTCAATCCAGACCACCATAAGGCTCTAATTAACCCATTAACTCATGATGGTCAATCCAGACCACCATAAGGCTCTAATTAACCCATTAACTCATGGTGGTCAATACAGACCACCATAAGGCTCTAATTAACCCATTAACTCATGATGGTCAATCCAGACCACCATAAGGCTCTATTTAACCCATTAACTCATGGTGGTCAATCCAGACCACCATAAGGCTCTAATTAACCCATTAACTCATGATGGTCAATCCAGACCACCATAAGGCTCTAATTAACCCATTAACTCATGGTGGTCAATCCAGACCACCATAAGGCTCTAATTAACCCATTAACTCATGATGGTCAATCCAGACCACCATAAGGCTCTATTTAACCCCATCAGTCCCATAAGGGTATATTATTACCATTATGGGCCTGTTACAACCCAACATTAACCACATAAGTGCCATGATGGTCCTCAAGGACCATCATGACACTAACTACAAACACTACACTATAACCCCCAATAAACCATTTAATCTAAACTAACCCCCCTCTACACTAATCTATTAACACTTACACTACCTACCTACACTACCTACCCCCTAATAAACCTTCCCACCACTCTAATTACAAAAAATAAAAAACCTACAGCACAGAAAACAAAAAACCTACAGTACAAAAAACAAAAAAACCTACAGTACAGAAAACAAAAAACAATTACAACCCCACCCCCCACTACAGAAAACAAAAAAATACATTACAACCCCACCCCCCACTACAGAAAATAAAAAAATTACACACCTGAAAAGGAAAGACAGATAAACACAATACAATACATACATATAATACATTACATACATTACATACAATACATGACATTACATATAATATATTAAATATAATATATTACATATAATATATTACATATAATACATTACATACATTACATACAATACATGACATTACATACATTAAATATAATATATTACATATAATATATTACATATAATATATTACATATAATACATTACATACATTACATACAATACATGACATTACATACATTAAATATAATATATTAAATATAATATATTACATATAATATATTACATATAATACATTACATACATTACATACAATACATGACATTACATACATTAAATATAATATATTAAATATAATATATTACATATAATATATTACATATAATACATTACATACATTACATACAATACATGACATTACATACATTAAATATAATATATTAAATATAATATATTACATATAATATATTACATATAATACATTACATACATTACATACAATACATGACATTACATACATTACATATAATGTATTACATATAATATATTACATATAATATATTACATATAATATATTACATATAGTCCTAATCAAATACCCCCTATCTATCTAACATACAATCTATTTAATTTAAAATAAATCCTAACTATATCAAATACATCCCCCTATCTATCTAATATACAAAAAATCCTAACTACATACACAGACCATTATTCTAAAGTAAAATAAAATAATTACAGTCCTAACTACATACACAGACCCTAATTCTAAGCTAAAATCAATAAATTAAGACCACTTACCTTTAAGATGTTGCTTCAGATCACTAACCTATGGGTCAAACAAAAAATAAAAATTAGTACAAAACATTAACATCAAATAAATAAACATTCTATACATTCTAAATATTCAACTCACCTTTACAGCATGTCCAGTCACTGTTTAGCTCTTCCGGCGCGGCCCTGTTAAAAAAAAAAACACAATACATGAATACATGAATACAATATATAAACAATAAATAAAATACACAAATAAACATCTAAATATACATTTCACTTACCTACCCGCGATGTCCCCGGCCTTCTCTCCTTCAGCCCCGGCTGGGCCGCGGAACCATTCGCGCTCTAAAAAAAAAAAAGAAAAAAAACTAACGGAGGTCTGCACTGGCAGACCTCCCCGACGCTACTGAACCTCCCGGAGTCGTTTCCGGGAGGAAATTGGCATTGGCGGCTTGTGATTGGCTGAAAAAGCTGTCTATCAATTTCAGCCAATCAAAAGTCGTCAATGTGTGAGCCAATCAGGATGGGATACACCCCAATATCCCACCCTGATTGGCTTAAACACTTGTCTATCTTTCTGGGAACCAATCACAACGCTCAGATGCCTTCAGCCAATCACTATGGGATACACCCCCACGGAGTGATTGGTAGAAGACATCTGCGCATCCTGATTGGCTCCTACATTGACGACTTTTGATTGGCTGACAGCTTTCTCAGCCAATCACAAGCCGCCAATGCCAATTTCCTCCCGGAAACGACTCCGGGAGGTTCAGTAGCGTCGGGGAGGTCTGCCAGTGCAGACCTCCGTTAGTTTTTTTTTTTTTTTTTTTTTAGAGCGCGGATGGTTCCGCGGCCCAGCCGGGGCTGAAGGAGAGAAGGCCGGGGACATCGCGGGGAGGTAAGTTCAATGTATATTTAGATGTTTATTTGTGTATTTTATTTATTGTTTATATATTGTATTCATGTATTCATGTATTGTGTTTTTTTTTTTAACAGGGCCGCGCCGGAAGAGCTAAACAGTGACTGGACATGCTGTAAAGGTGAGTTGAATATTTAGAATGTATAGAATGTTTATTTATTTGATGTTAATGTTTTGTACTAATTTTTATTTTTTGTTTGACCCATAGGTTAGTGATCTGAAGCAACATCTTAAAGGTAAGTGGTCTTAATTTATTGATTTTAGCTTAGAATTAGGGTCTGTGTATGTAGTTAGGATTTTTTGTATATTAGATAGATAGGGGGATGTATTTGATATAGTTAGGATTATTTTAAATTAAATAGATTGTATGTTAGATAGATAGGGGGTATTTGATTAGGACTATATGTAGTATATTATATGTAATATATTATATGTAATATATTATATGTAATACATTATATGTAATGTATGTAATGTCATGTATTGTATGTAATGTATGTAATGTATTATATGTAATATATTATATGTAATATATTATATTTAATATATTATATGTAATGTCATGTATTGTATGTAATGTATGTAATGTATTATATGTAATATATTATATGTAATATATTATATTTAATATATTATATGTAATGTATGTAATGTCATGTATTGTATGTAATGTATGTAATGTATTATATGTAATATATTATATGTAATATATTATATTTAATATATTATATTTAATGTATGTAATGTCATGTATTGTATGTAATGTATGTAATGTATTATATGTAATATATTATATGTAATATATTATATTTAATATATTATATTTAATGTATGTAATGTCATGTATTGTATGTAATGTATGTAATGTATTATATGTATGTATTGTATTGTGTTTATCTGTCTTTCCTTTTCAGGTGTGTAATTTTTTTTATTTTCTGTAGTGGGGGGTGGGGTTGTAATGTATTTTTTTGTTTTCTGTAGTGGGGGGTGGGGTTGTAATTTTTATTTTTTCTGTACTGTAGGTTTTTTTGTTTTTTGTACTGTAGGTTTTTTGTTTTCTGTGCTGTAGGTTTATTGTTTTTTGTAATTAGAGTGTTGGGGAGGTTTATTAGGGGGTAGGTAGTGTAGGTAGGTAGTGTAAGTGTTAATAGATTAGTGTAGAGGGGGGTTAGTTTAGATTAAATGGTTTATTGGGGGTTATAGTGTAGTGTTTGTAGTTAGTGTCATGATGGTCCTTGAGGACCATCATGGCACTTATGTGGTTAATGTTGGGTTGTAACAGGCCCATAATGGTAATAATATACCCTTATGGGACTGATGGGGTTAAATAGAGCCTTATGGTGGTCTGTATTGACCACCATGAGTTAATGGGTTAATTAGAGCCTTATGGTGGTCTGTATTGACCACCATGAGTTAATGGGTTAATTAGAGCCTTATGGTGGTCTGTATTGACCACCATGAGTTAATGGGTTAATTAGAGCCTTATGGTGGTCTGTATTGACCACCATGAGTTAATGGGTTAATTTAGGCCTTATGGTGGTCTGTATTGACCACCATGAGTTAATGGGTTAATTAGAGCCTTATGGTGGTCTGTATTGACCACCATGAGTTAATGGGTTAATTAGAGCCTTATGGTGGTCTGTATTGACCACCATGAGTTAATGGGTTAATTTAGGCCTTATGGTGGTCTGTATTGACCATCATGAGTTAATGGGGTAATTATAGTTGCCTGGGGTTAATAATTTTAGTGCGAGTCCTTTCAGGACCTTTACGGTCCTTTGAGGACCCGCGAGGCGGGAAATTTAAAATTGAATTGCAGCAGGGTCACGATCGGTGCCGATCGGGGCCCCCCGCAGCAGGGGGTTTATATGGGGACACTTCGGGGGTCCCGATGGGGACCCCCAGCATAGAGGGGGGTTAATTTTAAGTGCCGCGGCCGGGATTGGGTAATAGTGTGCCGCGGTCCCTTTAAGGAGCCGCGGCGGGGAATTTAAAAGTTTTAAATGCAGCGGGGGGCCTGATCTATGCAGATCGGGGCCCCCCCCTGCAATCGGTTTATTTGGGGACACTTCGGGGGTCCCGATGGGGACCCCCAGCATAGAGGGGGGTTAATTTTAAGTGCCGCGGCCGGGATTGGGTAATAGTGTGCCGCGGTCCCTTTAAGGAGCCGCGGCGGGGAATTTAAAAGTTTTAAATGCAGCGGGGGGCCTGATCTATGCAGATCGGGGCCCCCCCCTGCAATGGGTTTATGTGGGGACACTTCGGGGGTCCCGATGGGGACCCCCAGCATAGAGGGGGGTTAATTTTAAGTGCCGCGGCCGGGATTGGGTAATAGTGTGCCGCGGCCCCTTTAAGGAGCCGCGGCGGGGAATTTAAAAGTTTTAAATGCA
Source organism: Discoglossus pictus (assembly GCA_027410445.1). Classification (NCBI taxonomy): domain Eukaryota; kingdom Metazoa; phylum Chordata; class Amphibia; order Anura; family Alytidae; genus Discoglossus; species Discoglossus pictus. The sequence continues at coordinate 40,039,815 of CM050176.1, read as the reverse complement.
GCGGGGGGCCTGATCTATGCAGATCGGGGCCCCCCCCTGCAATGGGTTTATGTGGGGACACTTCGGGGGTCCCGATGGGGACCCCCAGCATAGAGGGGGGTTAATTTTAAGTGCCGCGGCCGGGATTGGGTAATAGTGTGCCGCGGCCCCTTTAAGGAGCCGCGGCGGGGAATTTAAAAGTTTTAAATGCAGCGGGGGCCTGATCGGTGCCGATCGGGGACCCCCGCTGCAAGGGGTTAATGTGTGGGGGCTGCGGGGGTTCCTATGGACCCCTGCAGCAAGGTGTTCATGTGAGGACACTTCGGGGGTCCCGACAGGGACCCCCGCATTGAGGGGGGGTTCATTTTAGGTGCCTAGGGGGGGGTTTGGAGTACCCCCCACGGCAGGACTTATGTGGGGGACTGCCGCGGAGGTCCCTTTTAGGACCCCCGCAGCACTTGATGAGGAGTGGGAGCCTGCGATATCATCTCGCAGGCTGTCACTCCTCATGTACATTTACGCAGTGTAGATATGTACGGGCCTGCTGCGTAGCTCATACGTTGCTCGCAGCAGGGCTAATTTAATAGCATTGTAAGTTAGAGAAACTTTGCAGTACGTAGGGCTTAAGTAGAAGCCTCTTATTTACGAGGCTGGAATTTAATGAGGCCCTATATTAGTGACTAGCGACTTGCCCGTCAAAAATGACGGGGCAATACAATTTGAAGCCATGGGAATGCTGTTTGAGACATAATTGAAACCGTTTTGTACTTTTAGGACCTGTCTTTCCCCTGTGTTTTGATTGTTGGGTTTTTTTTTGTATCTTGTGAAAACGCATCAAGATCAGTAATCTGAATATAAATGACTTAGCAGGTCTTGTAATATCTTCCTTAAATCAGCAGAGCAGATAGAATCTTCATAAAGAGACGAGGATATCACGAGTGCGGCTGCATTTTAAGATCAAGCTCTGTTTATTTTTATTGAATCATTCAGCAGATGGTGAGAATCTGCAATAACAGTTTTTTTTTCTTAAGAATTAAATAAATAAATAAATAGTCATACATTTGGAAATAAGCCAGTTGGTTGTAGTTTGTGTTAATGTTTTGATATATTATGAGTTTGAACAACACTATTGTAAGATTTATTATTAAATTGTGAGGAAGCTCTTGGGAAATGCTATATTATATTATTGTTATTATTGTTTAATTACAGAGCCTAAAATATTCTGTAATCAAGGTTATATTTCTCCATAGTCCAACGTGGTCCATGCCTAGGGAGGTAAACCTGAAGGGGCGACAGGCAAGCAACTAGAACTAAGACTGTCAAGCTGTTTTGCTCTCCCTGGTTCTCCCACCACCCCAGCTTGTGAGTAGGCCAATGTCGCCCTCATACCCCTACCCCATCAAGACCTGGTTATATGGTCAGACTTACTGGCACCAATTCCCCTGCGCCTATGTGTCTTAGACCCTCATATTTCCTCTCTGTCCCAGGCACAGTTAGACCAAGAGGCGCCACCTCCTGTTATTGGCCACAGTCAATTGGCACATCTGTGATTGGACAATAAACATGTGCAGAGGGAAATTCAAACTTGCACATTGTTTACTCCTGGTTAAGGAATATCTGTACAAATAAGAAATATATTACTTGATTGGAAGCATATATATATATATATGTCTATGTCAGGAAGAATATCTGCAGTAAATATGGGTATAATACCTAAATTTGCCTATTTGTTAAGGTGTATACCACAAATAGTTCCAAAGTATATACTATAGAGGTTAGGGAGAGAGAGGAAAAGAGACACAGGGGAGGAAGAGGGGGGAAGAGACACAGGGGAGGGAGAGGGGTGAGAGACACTGAGGAGGGAGGGGGTAAGAGAGGCAGGGGAGGGGGGACAGAAAGACAGGGAAGGGAAAGGGGGAAAAAGACACATGGGAGAGAGAGGGGGCAAAGAGACAAAAAAAAAATACATTATATCATGCCGTCATTTTTGATGGGCAAGTCGTAAGTTAATTAATATTCAAAGTACATGTGCAAACAGCAGCAAAGCAGAGCTTTAGCAAGAATATACAGATCCCTTCAACAATGCTGCTGCACTCCCCACTGCCACTGCTCTCTTTGTCCCAGGCCCTGCTGTCCAGAAGACAAATATATTTAACATAGATTGCATGAATTATAGAGACCAGGTGACCTGGAGCATGCTATGTTGGATAAGGGGGCTATAGCTGCAATAACATAACCCCATCTCCAAATTGAGCATGCTCCAGCTCATCTGGCCTGCATAATTAATGCAATGTATGTTGATCGCTTATGTGTAGTGGAAAACAGTTTTCAACAAAATGAGGAAGATGGAGGAGGAGTGCAGCGGCAGTCATTGACGGGAACTGTGTTTTATAACTCATACTAGCGACTTGCCCGTCAAAAAATGACGGCAATGTTATGTATATGTTTGTCAAGTTGTTTAGTTATTAACATATATTTTTGACACTTGTAAGTATTTTAATATGAACGTGTATTTTTGTAAAATGTTGATGTAATGGTTTTTTAAAATGTAATTAGTATCTGAAGAATTGTTAACTTGAATATACATTGAATGAATAGGAAAGCCAAAAGTAAAAAGCCTTTTTTAAACGTTGCAAATTTTAACATGAAGTTTAAAATATATGTAAGCAATAACCATCAAAGTATATATTTTTAAACTTGAACTTTATTTTTTATGTAAGTTTAGAAGTTGACAAAACATTGGTATAATTTTGAACATTATAAACAGGAACATAGTGAATACATTTTGTAAAGTAATTTTTTATTAAAAGTATTAACATTTGAATGTAAAAACAATTGACATTTAAATTAATCAGTATTAAAATTCAATTTCTATCACAATAATTGTTAACTTGAATATACATTGAATGTAGAGGAAGGCATACAGTCAAACTCTTCTTAAAACGTACGTAATTAAACTAATTTATTACTGAGCACATAAATTGGCGATAAACATTAATGTAGGTAGTAATCTTAAGATAACAGACAATATTTACATTGTGACTTAAAAGGTGCTTGACCTCTTAACATCCACTTTGTAATATGTTGAATGAAATAACTTCAAAATATATTTTTTAAACTTGTAACATTAGAAACATTAACATAGTGACTTAACATTTTAACATAATTTTTACTAACAATGCAAGGCAAGTATTTTGTGAGGCGAATCATTCATAAACATGACTTCCATTAATTATGACTGAATTAAACAACCAATTGTTATGTATTTTGCAATGCTTTTAAAAAATCTTGGCACCTTTAATTAGTATCCTTCAAAGTTATAGTACTTCATAGTAGACAATGTTTTTAGTAAAAATACGTCCATCTTCTAATAAATCACCTTGACTTTCATTGTTTTCAATGTAAACTTTAATTGCCTGTGGATTTTTGCACCTTGACAACGCAACGTACAATTGACCATGTGCAAAAACTGGTTCTTCCAAGAAAATACCCACAGATTTGAAAGTTTGACCTTGTGATTTATTAATGGTCATGGCAAATGCCATAATAATGGGAAATTGTCTTCTTTGAAGTATAAAAGGGAGACTACTTTCACTTGGTGCTAAATCTATTCTTGGTATGAAAACTCTCTCTCCTCTATGGGTCCCAGTTAAAATTTCAGCATCTATAAAATGGTCCTTTAATTGTTGAACAATTAATCTTGTGCCATTACATAGGCCTTTTTTGGGATTCATATTTCGCAGTAACATGATAATTGCACCTTTCTTTAGCTGCAAAATATGTGGTGGCATTCCAGAAGGAGTTAAAGAGTTTATGAATTCAGTGGAAAAGTTAGCCTGACTTTCATTGTCATCAGCAAGTACAGAATCAGCACTGTGATAATTTCTTTGTGGTGCATTAATTTTTTTTAAGATTTCATTATTGAGTATTAATGCATCTTTATTTTTACACGTCAGTATAACTTGGTTGGCAAGCTCGGAATATTCTTCGTTATTTATGCTCCCTTCAAATATAGCCGATATAATATCTTGTTGACAAATCATATGAGGTGGGATCTCTACAGTGTCGTCAGGTAAATTTAGTATTTTTTCTGTTCTGCCTTCTCCAATTTTAATAAGCCAATCATTGAAATCAGTTTGGCCTTCTGATCTCATATTTTGTTGCAGTTGAAGATGGGTAAAATGTTTCCATACTGTACTTGACTTTATACATGTTTCGATAATGTCAGTTCGATTTCCATGTACAACAACAGGTAATGTTTGTCTAAAATCGCCACCCAACAACATTACCTTTCCACCAAATGGAAAAATATTATCCATGACTTCACGAAGCAAACGGTCAATACATTGGAGGGCATAGCATGACATCATTGTGGCCTCATCTATTATAATTAATTTACATTTCTTCAATTTCTTTGCTTGTAAGGATGTCATGCGAATATCTGACACAGAATTTTCTAAAATAGGCACTGGCAGTTTAAATCCACTATGAACAGTTCTTCCACCTTCTAATAAAAGTGCAGCAATTCCAGTAGTGGCAAACGCCATTGCTATTTTTCCTTGTGCTCGTACTTAACTCATTAATAAATTGTACAAATATGTTTTTCCTGATCCGCCAGGTCCATCAAGATAGAAATAACGCTCTGTCACCATGTCATCATCTATAGCATTTTTAATGGCATGAAATGCTTGCAATTGTAGTGTATTTAAAGTTGCAAGTCTTTCTTCTGTTCTTTCTGCTTGTAGTTGAATGTCATAGTCTTCAAAGTTAATGTCATCTATAAGACCTGGATCAGGCAAATTAAAACTTGCACAACTTAATCCATGAGTTAAAAAGACTTCTTGGATTTCCATTAACGCTTTTAAGTGTGCAATGGGTTCATTGTATCGTCGCATAAAGTCTTCAGCCATATTACTTTTAAAAGTCTCCCACAAAGCTAATGCATTTGGAGCATTTGAGAAGATACAAATAAAAGCAAATTGTTCTCTCATCTGTCGTGGCATTTGACATTGTGCTGCTTCTTCTAAGCATCTTTCCCACTCTGTATCATCAGCGAGTAAGTTTCTATGTCTTGCAGCTAAATGGAAGGATTCATATACAATGTCATTAACAGTTCTTAAGTGTTCAAAACTTTGTGCTCCAGGAACATTTAAAAGTAATATCCGTAAGCAAAAACGTTCAACATCTCTTGGACTGACTGTGTAAATTCTTGGAATAATTTTATTGCCTCTGGTTTTTCTTGGTCTCCATAATCCATTCACAAAAACATAGTGATATGGAATTTCAATATATAAGTATTGTGTTGCTTCAGCATCAGTGGAATTTAATGCAAACCATGCAGTTAGTGTAGTGTGACGATCTTCACTTTGGGCCAATGCATTCATTTCATTTCCAGCATGGAAATAGACTAAATGTCGTTGTGGCAAATGTACTGCTAACCTATATACTGCATGTGATCTATCATGCATTTCAAATTTTAAAAGCCGCCACATAGCTTCTGGCGCACTGACATAGCGAGCATCTACATGAGATGCAAGTTCATCATGTACTAACTCACTACTTTCAGGGTTGTCTGCACTTTTGACGACTACAGTAGCTGCATCGTAACCTTTGTAAATATATTTGTAGACATATTTAATGGATTTGATGGAAGTGCAGGCTTCTACGTTGATGTGGGCGTTGTACTTCATGAGTAAATGTGGATTGTAGGGTACTACATATCTATTGTCCACTTTTTTCCCACGAATAATGGCACTATCTCCTTCTCTTCTTTTATAAAGTGGATATCCATCACAATTGGCATAGGTTTTGTCTCTATAATCTTTGGGAAATTCTTTTGAACATTTATTATTTTCCATACATGGTGATTGTGGATTAAGGTCACCACAGGGTCCATGAATCATGCGATGAGTAACAATCTCATATAGTCTACCATATAGTTCTGGATCTGGTAGTTCAGCAACAATGACTGCATCCACTTTGTCTGAAGTATCTAATTTATCTTTTTCTTGAAGTATTATTAGAAGATGTGCATGTGGAAGGCCTATTTTTTGAAATTCAATGGTATATACATAAGCAAGACATTTGCCAAATAACTGATTTATAGTGAAGTCACGTATTAATTCATTTAATTTAATCTTAAAAACTCTGGCTACTAAATCTGGTCGATCTGAAGCAGTTTGTCCAAGAAGTAGATTTAGTGTAATTTCTGGCCATTGTGGATTACATGTAAATGTCACAAATAAATCGGGTTTGCCAAATTTTGTCACAATAGCCATAGCATCATTGTATCTTTCTCTCATATTCCGAGGAGATCCTTGAAAGGAAGATGGTAAAATGATGGCTTTGCCAGCTGTCATGTCTCTGCTTGTAGCCACGTCAGCAACATAGTCCATGAGTCCAGAATATTGTTCTACACGGAGTTTATCTTGTTGATATTTGATAAAGTTTAAATTATTTGCCTCAACTTGCAAATATGAATCAATAATCCATTGTTGTGTTAGTTTCCCACCACATAAAATTGGATTAAATACATTGCGAATGGCAATTTGAGCTACTTTAAATTCAAGCATAGAAACATTATTTCGGATTCTGGCTTTAGCATTTGGGTAACTGGGAAGAGTTAATTTTGGTTGCCAACCTGCTTCTCCGTGTGGGAAAAAGATGGGATATGTCATTGGATCTAAATTTGGACTTAAGATACTCATATTAATAAACGGTTGGTCCTCATTTCTAGGATATATTCGTATGTCTCTTTGAAATGGTGGTTCTCCTTCATCATTGTGAAACACCATTGCAACCTCATTTGTTGTTGGCAAATTATAACGACGTTTATCAGTATGTCTGTCTCTTTTAAGCACCATATTAACCTTCGGCATTGGTAATTGATGTGTTTGTGAATGAAGTAGTTGTTCATTTTCTACTTCTGCCAATTTTTTATAAGCTTTACTGTAGGGATTGTTGTCCATAATGTTATTTAGCTCTATGAAAACAGTGGGTAAGCATTTTTTATTTTCTTCCATCTGCATACGTTGGTCAACAGCTTCCATTGTATCTAGGACATATAGTTGAGCGAATTTTCTTTTATTTCCTTCCTCTGGATGTAAATGGGAAGTGCGATGATAAATTTGTCCTTGGACTTTAAAACAGTAAGGACCATGTCCTGGTACATTAGCAGCTAATGTTGCCCCCATGGATGCAAAGGATATGGCACTATTGTAGGATCTTATGTTTGTCTTAAAATTTTTGTAGTTTGGAAAAGTAGGTTCAGTCATAATATTTTGTAAATAAATTGGAAATTCTTTCCTTTCTGGAAGTTTGAACTTGCCTTTTTGACAACAACTAATAAATTGTCCATCTCTGGGTCTCTCCTGTTTAAAATAATAAGCCTCACAAAACTGACATTGAGTAGTCATGTCCCCACAACTATGAACCTCTACTGCTAAAGACTTGAGTAGAGGACAATTTGCAAAGCATATAGGATTTTGCCTTTCATATTCATCAGGTGAAATGTCATATAATGTTTCAACAACAGGTTCTAAATGTTTTGTTTTTTTCGTTGCTTTTCTTGGTATATGTTGTATTGTTTGAGGTAAAATGTCATCTAATGTTTCATGAAACGGTTCTAAATGCTTTGTTTTCTTTGTTGCTTTTTTTGGTATCTCTTGTCTTTTTTCTGGCAAAATGTCATCTGATGTTTGAGCAACAGGTTGTAAATGCTTTATTTTCTTTGTAGTTTTTTTTTACATATCTTTAATTTCTGCAAGTGACAGTCTTTTGCTTGCAATTCTTTTGCGTTCTTTTTCTCGTCGAATTTCCTTCTTCTCCGGTGTCTGCTGGCTGTCTGCTCTCTGTCGTCGTTCTCTAGCTTGGCGTCTTTTCTTTTCTTGTTTACTCTCATTATCAGCCATGTTAATCTGTAAAAATAAAATAATGTACCATTAGTTTATTTTGAGATGTTAATTTGTTTTTCATGACATATAGTTATCAATAGTGTGTTAACATTTTATAGTTAATCAATTTCAATGCGTTCAATTGAATAAAAGTCTAAATAAGGGCATGAGATAATTATTTAAAGACATTTTTATTTATTAAACATGTATCCAAAAGCAAGTGTTTCAGTAACTAAAAAGGTATTTTAAAAAAGATGTTATGTCCTTATTTACAGCACTATTCAATTTGTCAAATTGCAATTAAATTAGGGTTTAGGACTGGAATGTTACAATGACAAATTGTATAGATTCTGTGTTTTTAGACTTTTTTGGACTATGCCAATTTATTTTTTAAGTTTACATTGAAGTTTGTATTTATTGTTAAAGATTATTGGCCCTAAAAGACAAATAAGAGATAGATGATAGATATTACTTTTTATACTGTACCTTGGTTGAAGTTTGATTTCAAGCAAAATTCTTTGTTGGTCCTGTGTTGAAAGCCTTCGTCCGATGGTCTGGTCCTGTGTTGGAAGTCCTCGTCCGATGGTGTAGTCCTCTGTTGAAAGTCCTCGTCCTCTGGTGTGGTCCTCAGTTCCAACTCCTGTTCCGATGTTCTTGATGCAGTATCTGTTATAAAATAAAAATGAAAATGTTATGTTATTTGAATGTCTTTGTATTAAAGAAAAAATTGCATTATTTCTGTGTTTTTCTACAATCCTTTTTGGTGCGCCACAATTTTGGTATGCTTCTGTAGGCTATTTTCTAAGGCTTATAGGTGGTTAAACATTAAAAAAGAATATTAATTAATTTTTCTCTTTTTTTACTTGTTATACTGTACCTTGGTTGAAGTTTGATTTGAAGCAGAATCTTTGTTCGTCCTGTGTTGAAAGCCTTCGTCTGATGGTCTGGTCCTGTGTTGAAAGTCCTCGTCCAATCGTCTGGTCCTCTGTTGAAAGTCCTCGTCCGATGGTGTAGTCCTCTGTTGAAAGTCCTCGTCCAATGGTCTGGTCCTCTGTTGAAAGTCCTCGTCCGCTGGTGTGGTTCTCAGTTGAAACTCCTGTTCCGATGTTCTTGACGCAGTATCTGATATAAAATAAAAATGAAAATGTAATATTATTTTAATGTATTTGTATGAACTAAAAAATGACATTATTTCTTTGTTTTTCTACAATCCCGTTTGGTGTCCACCACTTTTGGTATGCTTATTTAGGCCTTTTTCTAAGGCTTATAGATTGTTAAACATAAAATAAGAATGTAAATGTAGTTTGCTATGTGTTTGTGTGAGTTTTCATACAATCCTGTTTGGTGCGCACCACTGTTGGTATGCTTATTTAGGCTTCTTTGTAAGGCTTATAGGTTGTTAAACATTAAATAAGAATCTAAATGTAGTTTGCTATGTGTTTGTGTGAGTTTTCATACAATCCTGTTTGGTGCGCACCACTGTTGGTATGCTTATTTAGGCTTCTTTGTAAGGCTTATAGGTTGTTAAACATAAAATAAGAATGTAAATGTAGTTTGCTATGTGTTTGTGTGAGTTTTCATACAATCCTGTTTGGTGCGCACCACTGTTGGTATGCTTATTTAGGCTTCTTTGTAAGGCTTATAGGTTGTTAAACATTAAATAAGAATCTAAATGTAGTTTGCTATGTGTTTGTGTGAGTTTTCATACAATCCTGTTTGGTGCGCACCACTGTTGGTATGCTTATTTAGGCTTCTTTGTAAGGCTTATAGGTTGTTAAACATTAAATAAGAATGTAAATGTAGTTTGCTATGTGTTTGTGTGAGTTTTCATACAATCCTGTTTGGTGCGCACCACTGTTGGTATGCTTATTTAGGCTTCTTTGTAAGGCTTATAGGTTGTTAAACATTAAATAAGAATCTAAATGTAGTTTGCTATGTGTTTGTGTGAGTTTTCATACAATCCTGTTTGGTGCGCACCACTGTTGGTATACTTATTTAGGCTTCTTTCTAAGGCTTATAGGTTGTTAAACATTAAATAAGAATCTAAATGTAGTTTGCTATGTGTTTGTGTGAGTTGTCATACAATCCTCTTTGGTGCGCACCACTGTTGGTATGCTTATTTAGGCTTCTTTCTAAGGCTTATAGGTTGTTAAACATAAAATAAGAATGTAAATGTAGTTTGCTATGTGTTTGTGTGAGTTTTCATACAATCCTGTTTGGTGCGCACCACTGTTGGTATACTTATTTAGGCTTCTTTCTAAGGCTTATAGGTTGTTAAACATTAAATAAGAATCTAAATGTAGTTTGCTATGTGTTTGTGTGAGTTTTCATACAATCCTGTTTGGTGCGCACCACTGTTGGTATGCTTATTTAGGCTTCTTTCTAAGGCTTATAGGTTGTTAAACATAAAATAAGAATGTAAATGTAGTTTGCTATGTGTTTGTGTGAGTTTTCATACAATCCTCTTTGGTGCGCACCACTGTTGGTATACTTATTTAGGCTTCTTTCTAAGGCTTATAGGTTGTTAAACATAAAATAAGAATGTAAATGTAGTTTGCTATGTGTTTGTGTGAGTTTTCATACAATCCTGTTTGGTGGGCACCAATGTTGGTATGCTTATTTAGGCTTCTTTCTAAGGCTTATAGGTTGTTAAACATTAAATAAGAATCTAAATGTAGTTTGCTATGTGTTTGTGTGAGTTTTCATACAATCCTGTTTGGTGGGCACCAATGTTGGTATGCTTATTTAGGCTTCTTTCTAAGGCTTATAGGTTGTTAAACATTAAATAAGAATCTAAATGTAGTTTGCTATGTGTTTGTGTGAGTTTTCATACAATCCTGTTTGATGCGCACCACTGTTGGTATGCTTATTAATGTAGTTTTGTAATGCTAATAGGTTGTTAAACATAAAATAAGAATGTAAATGTAGTTTGTTATGTGTTTGTGTGAGTTTTCATACAATCCTGTTTGGTGGGCACCAATGTTGGTATGCTTATTTAGGCTTCTTTCTAAGGCTTATAGGTTGTTAAACATTAAAATAAGAATGTAAATGTAAATCCTGTTTGATGGGCACCACTTTTGTTATACTTATGTAGTGTTTTTTCTAATGGTTATACATTGTTAAACAATCACATTTGAATGAGGCCCTCGGCCATTAAACATATTTAGGTCCTGAATCAATTGCGTTTTGACCAATTGAATAGGGCTCTATATAAGCACATAAAATATTTTTTGACAGAAGTTTTTAGTTAGTGAAGACCTATTATGTGCTTATATAAAGCCCTATTCAATTAGCCAACTCACAATTGAATAAGGCTCATGGTTCGGTTCTTTTTTATACTTAAATACTTTACCTTGATTGAAGTGTGGAATGACAGAGGGTCCCCTCCTGCCAATCTTAATCCGCCGGTCTTCTTGTAGTGTCTGTTTGAAAAATAAAGTGAAATAGTGAATTATAGAATTTTTTATTTGTATTTAACAAACCATGGCCTTTTCAGCATTTAAAGTATTTTTGTATCTTACCTCTTGTTCTTTGTTGGTGTTCTTTAAAAGGGATTGTGCTTCACAGTGCACAGTGCAAATTGTTGAGAGACGCTGTTGATGCAGAGTCTGTTTGAATATTTAAAAAAGTAGAAAGATTCAGTTTTAGGTGATCTATTGAATTGCAGTAAATTAATTTCATTGAATTATACTTCTGTAATTAATTTGAATTAACATTATTTTTTGGTGGGTGCTACACACATATGTCACATACATGAAGCACATTTCCATAGTTGAAAGTAATTTTTTTGTGTGAGTGTGACATATCAGTATACATGAATCATATTTTAATTGTTAAATTAGCCTTATTTTTATTTTTGGCCAACATACATAAATGTGTGTGTGACATGTGACTATAGATGATACACATATATGTGCGTGTCACATATCAGTATACATGACTCATATTTTAATAGTATTTTAATAGTTCCAACTTATTTTTTTTTAATGTAATTTAAATGTAGTTGTTTAATTAGTTTGTTGCAGGGGCAATACACATAAATGTGCATGTCACATGTCACTATACATTATACGCATAAATGTGCGTGTCACTTGTCAGTATACATTATACGCATAAATGTGCGTGTCACATGTCAGTATACATTATACGCATAAATGTGCGTGTCACTTGTCAGTATACATTATACGCATAAATGTGCGTGTCACATGTCAGTATACATTATACGCATAAATGTGCGTGTCACTTGTCAGTATACATTATACACATAAATGTGCGTGTCACTTGTCAGTATACATTATACGCATATATGTGCGTGTCACTTGTCACTATACATTATACGCATAAATGTGCGTGTCACTTGTCACTATACATTATACACATAAATGTGCGTGTCACTTGTCAGTATACATTATACGCATAAATGTGCGTGTCACTTGTCACTATACATTATACACATAAATGTGCGTGTCACTTGTCAGTATACATTATACGCATAAATGTGCGTGTCACTTGTCACTATACATTATACGCATAAATGTGCGTGTCACATGTCAGTATACATTATACGCATAAATGTGCGTGTCACATGTCAATATACATTATACGCATATATGTGCGTGTCACTTGTCAGTATACATAAACCTCTTTGTCTTGTTTAATTTTTTTTTTTGATGTCCTGTCTTGAAAATAAGTAATATATTATAGCTTACCTCTCAGTTGTAATTTGCACAATGTAAAGTAGTAAATTAGGAAAGAATTATCTTCTCAAGTTTTAGCAGCAGTTATCTCCGAAGTCACTCTGTTCATCACCTGAGGAGAAATGTATTTTTCTCTGTCAAATAGACAGTATTTATCAACTTGTAGAACATTCTGGAAAGTTAGACCGTTAGAACGTAATACGCATGCGCTATTTGCGTTCCAGCTTACAATTTGCGTTCCATCCGCCATTTTGTGCGTAGTAGTGGTTAAAATGGTGTTTAATATGAGTGTGATCCGTTCCGCATAGTATGTGTTTCATTATTGCGAGTAAGTGTAGTGTAGTTACGTCTGGAGCCTCGTTTTCGTTTTGTTCGGTGGCCATTTTTTCTCTCGCTTAGCCGATTTTCGTTCGTTTAAACTCTTTGTTTTGACTTAAATGGACGTGTAAATGAACTTTTGGAGGTGCCGGATGCCCCCCCGTGCTGTAAGTAAGCTTTTTATGTGTTTGTTGTGTTTATTTCTTGTGTTTGTGATGTTTTGATGCGCGGCGGTTGGAATGGGTCTTTCGCGGCCGTATTTTTTTCCGATGCGGCCGTATTTTGTTGCGATGTTGCCGTATTTTTTTGCGATATACGCAGTTAGCTTTTACGTGTACGACGCAGTGTATTTGTTTCTAAGTCGTGCGTATGTGTGTTAAAAGCGTGTGAAGGGCCTTTTTTACTGTTTTTTTGTTAAGTCTTGCGTCTGTGTGTCTGGGTGTAAGCGTGTGAGGCGACTTTGAGTTTTTTTTTGTTATGAAGTTGTGTGTGTGTGTATGTGTGTGTTAACACAGCCGATGTTGGGATGCTCCCACCACCCCAAATGCGGACCCTCGCTTCGCGAGGATCCGCATTTGCGGGGACGTTGTTGGGTTTTTGTTGGCTGGGCGGTTGGGTTTATTCTGTTAAAAAAGTCGTGTGTGTGTATGTGTGTGTTAACACAGCCGACGTTGAGCCTCCACAACCGCAAATGCGGGCCCTCGCTTCGCGAGGACCCGCATTTGCGGCGAACTGCGTCCCTCGCTTCGCGAGGGACGCAGTTCTTGCGGGCTCGCTACGCGAGCCCGCAAGCGTGAGCAACGACTCGTACGCTCACAACTATATATGTGATTTTGTCGCTCAAGCATTTTTTTGCTTGTGGTTTCCATGTATTTTTATTGTTACTTGATCGTGATGTAAAAACTATACTTACTTGAAAAGTGCTTACACAGTGGCTGTTTAAATCTGTTAAAAATACAAGTGTATAGGGGGCTGCCATGCCGCAAAATCACATTGGGGCAATTAATTAACTCTGTCAATAAAACCATATTGGACATAAAGGAATTTCTATTTAAGTCAACAGTACTTAGGAAGTTTTGACGTCACTTCATGAATCATATTCTTTACAGATTGACTCCACAGTTAATTAATGAAGTATTATTATTAAGTACTCATAATGTAAAAATACCTGTGAACATAGAGTACGCAGTGTGAAATAACATCTAAATGTATAATAAACATGAAGACTGGATGGGTTAATATTTATAATTAATTAATGTTAATATTTAAAAATGTGTTTTTTAGTTTCTTGGTGGTCCAGTGGTTAGGATTCAGTGCATTCACCGCTGCGACCTGGGTTCAACTCCAGTCAGGGAACCAAGAGTTCACACCTCCCTGAAGTCATGCGGGGTTGAGTCTAGTACTTGGATGGAAGACCACCTACAGTGCCTTGCAAAAGTATTCACCCCCTTGACTTTTTACCTGTTTTGTTACATTACAGCATTAAGTTCAATGTTTTGTTAATCTGAATTTTATGTGATGGATCAGAACACAAAAGTCTAAGTTGGTGAAATAAAATGAGAAAAATATATACATAAAACTATTTTTTAGAAATAGAAAACGGAAAATTGGCATGTTTGTATGTATTCACCCCCTTTGTTATGAAGCCCATAAAAAGCTCTGGTGCAACCAATTACCTTCAGAAGTCACATAATTAGTGATATGAGGTCCACCTGTGTGCAATCTAAGTGTCACATGATCTGTAATTACATATACACACCTTTTTTGAAAGGCTGCAACACCTAAGCAAGAGGCACACTAACCAAACACTGCCATGAATACCAAGGAACTCTGCAAACAAGTAAGGGACAATGTTGTTGAGAAGAACAAGTCAGGGTTAGGTTATAAACAAAATATCCAAATCTTTGATGATCCCCAGGAGCACCATCAAATCTATCATAACCAAATGGAAAGAACATGGCACAACAGCAAACCTGCCAAGAGACGGCCGCCCACCAAAACTCAGAGACCAGGCAAGGAGGGCATTAATCAGAGAGGGGGCACAGAGACCTAAGGTAACCTTGGAGGTGCTGCAGTGTCCCACAGCACAGACTGGAGTATCTGTACATAGGACGACAATAAGCTCCATAGAGTTGGGCTTTATGGCAGAGTAACCAGAAAAAAGACATTACTTTCAGCAAAAAACAAAATGGCACGTCTGAGTTTGCGAAAAGGCACGTGGGAGACTCCCAAAATGTATGGAGGAAGGTGCTCTGGTCTGATGAGACTAAAATTTTACATTTCGTCCATCAAAGAAAACGCAACACATCACATCACCCAAAGAACACCATTACCATTTTTCAGCAGCCGGGACTGGGAAGAGTTGAGGGAATGATGGATGGTGCTAAATACAGGGATATTCTTGAGCAAAACCTGTACCACTCTGTGCGTGATCTGAGGCTAGGACGGAGGTTCACCTTCCAGCAGGACAATGATCCCAAACACACTGCTAAAGCAACACTTGAGTGGTTTAAGGGGAAACATGTAAATGTGTTGGAATGGCCGAGTCACAGCCCAGACCTCAATCCAATAGAAACTCTGTGGTCAGACATAAAAATTGCTGTTCACAAGCGCAAACCATCCAACTTGAAGTAACTGGAGCAGTTTTGCAAGGAGGAATGGGCCAAAATCCCAGTGGTAAGATGTGGCAAGCTCATAGAGACTTATCCATAACAAAAGGTGGCTCTACAATGTATTGACTTTAGGGGGTGAATAGTTATGCACATTGACTTTTTCTGTTATTTTGTCCAATTTGTTGTTTGCTTCACAATAAAAAAAAAAAACATCTTCAAAGTTGTGGGCATGTTCTATTAATTAAATTATGCAAATCCTCAAACAATCCATATTTATTCCTGGTCGTGAGGCAACAAAACACGAAAAATGCCAAGGGGGGTGTATACCTTTGCAAGTTACTGTAGGAATACCATTAGCTGTATGCTGTGGCCCACTGGAGAAAGAACTGGCAACCCACTCCAGTATATCTGGCATGAATACCAAGTGGATCAGCATGGTGTGTTCAGTTCATGAAGTCAGACACAACTGAACGAAGAGTCAGACACAGCTGAACGAAAGAAACACAACATTTTAAACAATGGATGTGAGGTTTTGTATGTCTTCAAAGGTATATGCAAGTGAGCTGGGTATTTAATGAATCTGATAGAGGAGAATTTAAAGTGTCTGAAAAAAAAATATTTGAATGAAAAAATACCAAAATA
Organism: Discoglossus pictus; assembly: GCA_027410445.1. Classification (NCBI taxonomy): domain Eukaryota; kingdom Metazoa; phylum Chordata; class Amphibia; order Anura; family Alytidae; genus Discoglossus; species Discoglossus pictus. The sequence goes on along the minus strand of CM050176.1, from coordinate 40,023,675 downwards.
TACAGTTAAACCTTTAGCCTGTAGTTTGCTGAATTTCTTGCATTTGCAAACAGTTTTCTCTCAATGTTGACACCCCCTGAAATTCCCAGGGAATATTAGCATAAGTAATACATCGTATCGTTTTGGCCTGGGGGTTGTGCAGACATGCTCAGTTAGCACTGGAAGTCTTCCCTACTGTGAGAAGTCACATGATGTCAGACACTTTCCTTTAGCCAATTAGCAGCTTTTATATTGGGAACATTTTTCTAATGAAGTACCCGATATGCGCAGTGACATTGCTGGGGGTGTCTACATCACCGGCAGCACATTTTTTTTGTAAAAAATGTTTGCATTTTTTCATGCAAACATTTTTTGCTAGGTGGGTTATGAAGCATTCGTAACCCACCTAACTTGCATATACCTTTTTTTAAGTATCAGTCAGACTCATTTCTAAGAGTAAATTGTCATCTCACATTAGATGGAACATTTAAATAGACAGTGCATTTCTAATTTTTCTGTTAAAAATACTTAAAAATATTTGTTTTTGTAAAGAAAAGATTTGTGCTCCATAGTGTGGATATTTTCAAATTCAGTCAGGGGATAGATCCACATAAGTGAGGGGCTGTGTTAGCTTATAGGGGGTATTAAATAAATCGGGACGTCTCACACCGCTGTGACTTTGTGCAGCTAAATTGTGGAATAAAACAAGATTTGTGTTAAAGACAGGCTAATTTGGGAAAATGTAAGTTATTTAACTCTGCAGAGGTTGCGCTTGAATAAATCACAGCGTAGGTTGGTTGTAGGTTGCGGGTATCCTAGAGATACAATTAGTACTAATATATGCTAAAATTAGATAAAAAGTACAAAAGTTTTAGATAGCTAGAAAATACAAATATAATATTTGTTGTTCCTTAGTTGTTCAGTCATGTCCTACTCTCAGTGACCCTATGGACCCAGCACACCAGGCACATTTTGTATTCTGGTTGTGACTACCCATAAGGTTTTCTTGGCCAAGATACTGGAGTGGGTTGCCAATTCCTTCTCCAGTGGACCGCGATTTTTCTGCTATGACTTGCCCATCTTGGGTGACCCTACATAGTATAGCTCACAGCTTCATTATAGTAGACAAGCCCCTTCACCACGACAAGGTAGTGATCCAGACAGGGCAAATATAATATATGCTTATTTATTTATTTTCATTTACTAACTAGAATTTATTGAACAAAAGATATAACTAAAATCTTTGTAACAAATAACGGAAACAGTTTGGTCCCTATTCAAGTGAGCAATGGTAAGTTACTGGAGCCAGTAATGGAGCCCGTAAACTAATTTGCTATTCAATTGGCATCTTTTAGCAACCCGCAAATGATTTCCAGGTTAGAAGCTCAAAATCCCTGCGGTTGTTAAAATCGTTACTCCGACCCAGCTATTGCACAACAATTTCACAAAATCTGCAATCTTTTTTTTTTATGTATCATTTCCGTGTTGTATCAATTTTGGGAATCAAGGAGTTAATACATATCAGGCCACCTTTCAATTTTTTTGTACATTACCGGATTGTGAGTCTGATCGCATATGGGACCTGTAAACGCTAACTGATTGACGTGTAACCTCCATGTTTTACGGATGTCCTGATGACGGTCTAATTTACTATTGGCTGTTTCTAAATCGGTAGCTACGGCCTTGCTTGATTGATCATGAACACGCTCTGAAATGTTACTTACAGGTGCATGGTTTACGGCTTTGGCTTTCAACCCTTGAATTGCAGGCATGTTCAATTGAATCGTTCTGTAGCAAATTGCAAGCCCGCAGACTTACGGACACTATAACGTAAACCGATGGGTTGCAATTGAATAGGGGCCTTTGTATCTGTCAGCTCAATCGTGACCTCCTCAGGATCCTTAGAGAAAGCACATCAGACTGCATCTTCAAAGTTGCAAACAAATCCTCTGAGGAAAGCATCTATATTCAGGAAAAGAGATTGTGCCCTTGTACATAAAGTCAGATTGCTCCAAGCGCCATGCATAATTCAACTGTATTCCCAAGACAGGAAGCAGGGGCGGATCTACCACTAGCGCACCTGTGCCTATATGCCAACTTATTATGTGTGTGGGTCAAAGCATTCATGGGAAAGACATACTGCTCCAAAGGGGTGGCCAAATCTGGTAATGCATGATTAAGTTTAATTTTGCTATTTTTTTGTCCCCTATAAATTTAATCTGGGGTGATTTGTCCCCCCCCCCCATTCCTCCCCCAAGTTCCTATGCCCCTGCGCCCATTCACCATTTCTGAGGTCAACATACCTTAGCAACACAAATACCTGAGGATCATTAGTGGTAGTGGGTGCTCTGTTTACTGACAGATTCTGTAAGAAAAGAGCTTGTTTGGGACATTTTCTTCTGTCTTTACAAGAAGTTGAAGAGATACTTTCTCTCTGTTCACACATACTATTTTTGTTTTGAATTTGATATGTATTAATATTTACATACAGTACACTAAGGAGCAAGGAAGATTTTCTGGAAACCAGACATGCTATTTCTAGGAACTTCATAGAAGTGCATGATACTTTGGAAAAAAAAGTTAAGAGCCTGTAATACATTTTTTTTTTAGCCCTGGCTCCCAGGATTCCTGAAATGTCCTGCCCTCTCTCTATGTATGTTTTTATATATGTTAAGTAAGGGGATCTGCCCAGTTCTATATCAGTGCAGGTAGTAGAATTGGTTGATGATATTTGTTTCTAAGTAGAGATTTTAAAGTGAGGATCTATAACCACTATTGTGCCTACATTAGAGCATGAACTATTTACAATTTTATTATCACACTAGCGACTTGCCCGTCAAAAAATGATGGCAATAAGGTTGTAAGGCAGGTAATGTTGTTTGTGTGCGAAATTGCGCTGGTGGAGATGAGCGCCATAGGCCCTCATCCCTATAATCCCGTACGATTTAGGCATCATCCCCACGACCCGCGGGACTACAGATGATCAGAAAGCTCAATTATACAATTCACACTGTAAGACCCGTAGCAGTTTGAAAAAATCCCCTGCAAAAATTACGTCCCGTAACACTTTGGAAAGGAAAGCGGGACTTAAAAAAAAAAATTACGACCAGCAAGACTTAAAAAAAAAAAAAAATGAGGTCGAAAAGATACAAAGTTAACGGCCGAACCCTGCACATCAAAAAACATGAAAAACACAAAAAACAAAAACATACAAAAATCATCACACACAACACGGGGGCACAGCCAGGACGTCTGGGAGGTTGCACGCCATTTTAAGTCACATTTAAGTAGTTTCAGCACTTGAAAATCGCCTAAGTGAGAAACAAAATGGCGGACAAAAAAAAATGTAAACAAAGGTTAAAGGAGACAGAGCTGCGAAAATCACCGCCAGGCACGTACGAGTTAGCCAGGAACGTAGGAGATACAAAATATAACATTACAATGGACGGAAAATGCTTGTGAGCCAAGTAACACATAGAAAAAAGCCACCATTTTACATCACTAACTTGCAATTAATATCATTAGGATTCTAAAATGCTGCTTTACCCGTCTAAACAAACGGTTTGTCCTCATGCACGCAGCCTATTTACACTGCACACTTGCCACATTGCTGACACTTTCTCCTCAGCTGATCAACAGTCCAACTGAACATTTTCAGATGCAGGAAAATACAAATAGATTGTTAGCTCTACAGAATATTAATTGCTGCATATTACATATAAATATGTAAAGTATATTCATTTATTAATTCATATTACTTTATTAATTCACTGTACTCATATTTTTTTAAAATTTTACACTGTATTTATATATCTGTCTTCACAATGAGCGCCAAAGGTGATCATTGCAAAGCAGGACACTTGAAGTACACGAGAAGAGAGGCTCACAATGAGCGCCGAATACGCTCATTGCGAGCCATGCGATGAGAGCCGAAGTCCACAGAGGAGCAAAAGCCTTACATTGTGTGGCAAACAGCATTGCCATGGCTTCAAATTTTATTGCTGTCATTTTTGATGGGCAAGTCGCTAGTTAAAATATATTTATATATATATATATATATATATATATATATATATATATAGCACAACCCAGTGGTGATGGGACCACGTACACCACAAATCCTCCTTTAGCTTACAGGAGCAACCAATAGACCATGGGGATTTTGGATATCTGCTTATTCAGCACTGGAACACCAGTCATCAGGACCCAGGAATACAGAAACAAGCAATGGTACCTTAGGATTGGGCCCAGCAGGAGAAACAGCATACAAGAAAGCTTAGTAAAATAATAAAAACCTTCCCGCTGGAATGACACATATACCATTTTTATGTAGAGTCAAACAGAGCATAATTTTAATGGGAACAGTATAGTGCATTTGTGGAAAACTGGAACCAATAACAACAAGCCACAACCTGTTCATGAAATTATGTCATCCTTCCTAATTAATCCCTACTGGCCAGGAGCCAGGCTGACTGCTAGCCTAATCCCTTTGATCCCAGTCTTCCAGGGTGTCATCAGCCAGAACAATGTTGGAGACACCATGTCTGACTGTGTACATGCTTCGCCACTTCTAAGCCTGAACATGTCATTGTCCCTTAAAGTGTATGGCGAGGTCAATAATGGCCAATCTCATCTCACCAACCATTTCTCCATACCCCTGAACTGATTACCCCCTTAATTTGTGGCTGACCTTCCTGGGTGTCCCACAAACAACTTTTACAAAAGTTACTAGATACATAAGGGAAATATTACCTAGCAGTATAGAAGCATTAAACTATGCCATTATGGTTGCAAAAGTCCCAACATCCACTATCTATTAGAAATCTATTTAGAAGTGTAACTGCTCTCTCATACAACTTCGACGTATGTATCATGGATTCCCCAAGGGTCCAGCAGAGGCATCAACATTTATTTTTTCTAAATAAAAAATAGCGGAATGACTTTTCCTTGCTTTATTATTCTCTTCTCCTGGTGAAGAGCCCATATGAAGGAGTTAATAGCAGAGAATCAATGACAGGAATTATCTGTATACAGATCATTTACGCTCATTTGGTCGGCACAATTTTATTAATTACAGTATGTGAAGATTTTATAAAGTACTAAAATTACATTCACGGTATTTATGTAAATGACATGAACTGAATGCTTCAGAATAAGAGTGAGCGCAGAGAGAGACGAGAGAGACGAGAGCGCTTGATCCTAAGCTATAATGACACAAATATCTATTGTGCAGAACAGTAATACGGTGACTCACGGGTAACCTCGAAAACTTGCATGCTCTGCAGATACTCTCCACATTCTTACAATATAATTGCTTCAGATTCCAATAAGGATTTAGTTCAGTCACAGGACCACTGCAGTCATATATTTATAATATTGAAGTACTAGCTTGAAAATAGGCAAACTGTTTTTAAAATACCAATGCAAATTTATTGTATTATATATGCAATTATGACGCAGTGTTATCTACCATTTTGGTATTAGCTTCTATCGGCACAATGGGATTATAGCAGATTAAACTACCAATTAATAGAAGGCTCAATCGTTTTCAAGAATTCACCAGCTGAGAAGAAAGAATGGTGCCACACAGTAATGAGTAATTGCATATGTGACCATTCAGCTATTACAGTCCAGGGCCACCTGCTATAGACTACAGATTAACTACCCACAAGGACCGTTTGGGTTCTTGGAAATCTCAGCACCAGCACCCTGATATCTGGCTTCCGTATCAGTCAGAGCCTCTCCATCAGGAATCAGCACTTCCAGGAGTCTCAGTAAGTTGCCATGGTAGTGACCAGGACAAGTTACTTGCAGGGTGGAGATAGGATCAGTATCACAGACACCAGGATCCAATAAGAGAGCATACAATTGCTATATGTTTAGCAGTCAACTGTTTTATTTTTGAAAAGTCAGCAATATTTATAGCAGTTAGATACAGAGTGGTGTACACAATACACAGGAAATTTACTCCACATGGGGTCTAATAGACTGGCACCTTGTGAACACTAGGCCAACCCCCAATACACACATGTCGTCTCTGGCTGTCTAGCACATCAGAGATGTAATTAGCTTATCTGGCAAACAATGGGGTAAATCAGATTACAATACAATGGAGTGGCTGGAGCCAAGCCGTCTGTCCTTTAATGGGCTAAGATCCAGGAACTGGAAAAGGGGTCCGTGACAGCCTTTAACAATGAAAAATATAAAGAATAGCTTTATTCTTATATGTTTTTCCATTATACTTATGATGAGATTTCGTTATATAAAAGATGGTATAAAGCATTCCCAAGAGATCTGGACTACTGCAACTGCTGTTATATAGGACTGTCAGAGAAAGAGTTAAGTCACTTACAGTTACCCTTCTGCTACCGTGGTGAAGAGGCTTGTGTACCTCAATGAAGCAATAAGTTATACAGTGCAGGGTCACGCAAGATGGGCAGGTCATAGCAGAGAGGCCAGAAAAATTGAGGTCCGCAGGAGAAGGAACTGCCAACCCACTCCAGTATCTTCGCCAAGAAAACCTTATGGCTAAGCACAACCAGAGACATAACAATTGTTCCTGGCATGCTGCGGTCCATAGGGACAGAGAGTCAAACATGACTGAACGACTTAACAGCAACAACACTTATAGTTGGTACAGAATGCTGTTGTAAAGTTATTAAATAAACAACCTCGCTCCTGCCACATAACACCTGTCTTCCAAACCCTACAATGACTCCCTGTGCATATATTTCAGAACTGACTTGATGACGTACAAAGCTCTGGTGTGAACTACCTGAAGTATCCCCATGTTCCAACTTGGAGACCTGCAAGGGACAATCTGATAACTACCCCCCAGAATGTCTTCATGGATCTCTTTCACGTATTCGGCCCTAAGATTATGGAACTCTACCAGGCTCATTCAGATCTGCTCTAACGGACAATTTAAAAAAACAGAGTACTGAATATATCATAGCACTCTCTTTTTTGTCATCTAAGTACTTTGAGTCCCTGGTGGGAGAAGAGCGCCATAGAAAGGAATTATTATTATTATTATTATTATTATTATTATTATTATTATTATTATTATTATTATTAAAAGACAATATAGAAAATAATGAACTAGAGTTGTGTATTGATTAAAAAATTCTGATTTGTTAGAAGGACATAATAATGAATACAATTTCTCTCCTGTGAGCTAAAGAAACAATATTCAATATATATATTCAATATCAAGCTTACTATCAAACATCAGGTGTTCAGCTCCATCCCTTTTAAGCTCATCCACTTCCCTCATCTTCTCCACCTCATTGAGGGAAGATGGAAGATGGGGGTGATAAACTGAACTTTGATTGTAAGTTTAATATTGTATATTCAGTTGTATTAATGATCAACGGCTAATTATTATTATTATTATTTCTGTGTAATGCGCAAAATATGGCAAAACAATGTTGTCTTGAGTGTTTTTGGGGCTCCCCTGTACCCCAACAAGTACCAAGTATTGATAAAATAAAGGAAAAATATACATGGGATGTGGTCTAAGGAGGGTGACAGGTGTTTTTGCTTATGCATAATGTTTAAAAAAATGTATGTTTGAAGCCATGCTTGATACGCTGACTTCCATTCTAGGTGTCTCCCTCCCACCAATAGTATGTATAAGCAAATAACTTGTGTAAAACCACATAGAGCAACTTGCCAGGTGCCCGTTCTCTGACCTCGAGATTGGAATGCCCTCTGCCCCCCTTGCAGGCCTCAAGATGAACACCAGTCTGAAATATTGGTGACCTAGCTAGATGACCCCAGCTCTTGTGTATCTTGGGGTGGCGGGCGGAGGTATGGCTGGTGACGGGGTGAGGAGATCACAAGAAGAATTCAGACCTCCTCTAACAGAAGGGGTGTGGGTGAGATCTTTCTGTGCTTTATATATCTCTGTAACAATAAATAAGTGTTCAGTCTTCCATACACTAAATACCGGTGTGGTCTGATCTCTCTGTCTGGAGCTAAATAGCTGGTGTGCTGAGATGAGAACAAAGTCACAACATATAAATGGTCCCTGTAAGCTAAAGCAGTAAAAGTAGGTGTGCATGGACCCCTCTGTTTTTGGGTCGTCACAAATATAAACACAATACAAAAATGGAGAACCCTGTTTTTAAGCTTAGAATACAGTGTCCAAAGTGCTTTACCCAGAATGGTGGTACAGGATGGAGAAAGTGCATGTTAAGGCAACAGGTGACAGGCTAATTAAAACAACTAGCTCCTCTTCTGAGTGTGTTACAGTTTGTTACACAGTTTTAACCGTAACTGATTGTCTTTCTTATCTACTGTCAATTGCCCGTCATAAATGATGGGATAATATTTGATGTGTCTCCAGCCCCCCCCCCCCCTTGTGTATCTCCCCTCCCTCTCCCTCCCTTGTGTCTCTTCCCCCCTCCCTCCCCTGTGACTCTCCCCCCTCTCCCCCCTCCCCTGTGTCTCTTTCCCCCTCTTCCTCCCCTGTGTCTCTTCCCCCTCTCCTGTGTCTCTTACCTCCCCCTTTCCCTCCCCTGTGTCTCTTCCCCCTCTCCCTCCCCTGTGTATCCCTCCCCTTTATCTCCCCTGCATCTCTGTCCCCTCTCCCTCCCCTATGTATCTACCCCCTCTCCCTTCCCTATGTATCTACCCACTCTCCCTCCCCTGTGTCTCATCCCCCTTTTCTTCCCCTGTGTCTCTTCCCCCTCTCCCTCCCCTGTGTCTCTTTCCACCCCACTCCCTCCCCTGCATCTCTCTCCCCCTCTCCCTCCCCTCCTTCCCTCCCCCATGTCTCTCTCAGTTCCCCATCTTATTCCCCTGCATGTATCAAACAATAGAACCTTGGTATTAATACTCACAGCATTAATTCTAACTGTAGGAAACACCATCACAGCTCACTAAAAACTGAATAAATGTGTGAAAAACGTATTTTGGTGCTATACAGTAATTCAGTGATTCCTGGAGAGGATCTTTATTTGTAAGTGACGGGAAATCTAATTTCTGCTGCCAGTTTCAGCGGATTATAAAATATTTGAAATTCAGATGATGCTGCTTCATTGTAACATTTTCAGACTCCTGTTGTGACATTAATTACTGCTTTGGACAATGTAGGGGAATTATAAAAACTTACATTGACAACTATCTATTAACATAACACCCACATAAAGCAATTTGTTGAATGTCAATTTTATCTGGCAGTGAATCACCAGGACCCTTTATGGACAATGAGACACACTCATTTTGTACTGTAAGACTAGTGTTGTGAATATACTCTAGGTATTGGGTCTGAAAGTACTGTAGGGCTTGTGTACTGTAGAACTTATATACTGAGAAAGACTTGTCTCTCAAATTATTGTAGGACTTGTATACTGTAGGACATATGTCTGAGAGTACTGTAGGAGAAATGTCTTAGAGCAATTGTAGGTTTTGTGTATGAGTGTACTATTGGACTTGTGTCTGAGAGTACTGTAGGACTTGTGTACTGTAGTACTTATGTCTTAGAATATTGTTGGACTTGTGACAGAGAGTACTGTAGGATCTGTGACTTAGTACTGTAAGACTTGTGTACTGTAGGACTTATGTCTTAGTATACTGTAGGACTTGTAACTGAGCTTATTATAGGACTTGTGACTGAGTACCGTATGATCTGTGACTGAGTATTATAGGACTTGTATACTGTAGGACTTATGTCTTAGAGTACTGTAGGACTTGTGACTGAGTATATTGTTGGACCTGTGACTGAGCGTATTGGAGGACTTGTGGCTAAGAGTACTGTAGGACTTATGTCCGAGGGTATCAGTGTATAGTGCAGGGCTTGTGTCTGCATGTACTGTATTATTCAGTGGATGAGCTACTGCCAGTGGGGAGGTCTTTCCTGAACCCCTTAGTCTAAAAAAAAAGTAAAGTAAAAAAAAAAGTTAAAAAAGTTAAACAACTTTCCTCTCATGTTCTTCTTTGTTTCATTCTGATAACGTGACGTGAATAAACATTATGCACTGAGATCTATCTTTGTAATCATTACTGGGTCCTGCCCCTGATATGGAGATCAATATTCTTCCATATTACTTCACAATGAATTAAAAAAGTATTTTAGAGTCTGTGATGCAAACACTAACTATACGTGCGGTGCATCGCATGCTGCATAATCAACCTGATAAATATTTCTCTCAGCTACAGGACATTGGAGACAGCAATTTAAATAAAGCTTAATTTTATACTAATGTATGTTAATCCTAATTGCTAAATGCATTAAATTAACTTGTCTTTCTGGAATGAATATTATCAAGGGGTTTAGCAAGTTATAAAAGAGGAATCCCGAACCAGTGAAAATAAGAAATTTTACTATTTTTAATATTTATTAAAAATAAAACTTATTTTGTGGGGGATATATACTATTTTCAGTTTTCAAACACACAGTGCGAAAGACTTTAATGTATGCTAGAGGGTCCAGTTCAACCTTCAGTTGTGCACCAGTGGTCAGTGAGTTTCTCTCAGGTGGTCCATGTCCAATTGGCAGGACAAAACAATTATGAAAAAATGAGAAAGTATTAAAATTGCATAAACATGTGTGACAGAAGTGCCAAGTTACTGGATTGTATGATTTAGGAATAAATATAAAACTACGAAGAAGCAAGGAGACCACTAGATGATCTGCCAAGACCTTCACCAGGGCTTCCCTAGACTAACTACAGCTTCACAGGTCTAATACACTGCACTGCTCATCTGAGGGCTGCAATGGCTAATTTCTATGTGGTAAACTGAGCCTTAGTGCAGCTTAGTGAATCTCTATTGTTGACACTGGCTGTGAAAGGTGAAGGTTACAAGTTGTTCTCTTGGTGAGATATCTAAATGACAAGAATACTAGCCTTGGGCGACAAAAGGGTGTTTGTAAACCATCATCTCTCCATCTTTATATTATCTCTCCTTTTTGAGTCTCCTCCTCTAGTTCCCATCTCTCTTCCACCTTCTCTCTTTGCTAGCTCCATTTATACATATATCCTCTTCTCATGTGTGGCATGATTCCCTTTTTCCATTCCTAACGCTTCATTTCCCATTCCTTCTACTCATATTCATATACTCTCTCCTTGTTCAATCCGTTTCTTACCGTCACATCTCTTTAGCTCCTGCATAGGATCGTTATCAAGCCTTTCCAATCCTCTACTACTTGTACAGGCTTCTTAACTAGGCCAAAGTCAATGGCTACACTTTATAACGCTCCAACAAATTCTGTATCACTATACAGGAGCAAGTTCAAGTCAAAACAATATTAAAATGCAATCGATAAATGGAGGTGCACTTGCCTGATTTCTGACGTCCTCGAATATTAGAGATGACCCCGACCAAGCAACACTTCCGGACCTCCTGAATCTGCAAGCGTCATCACTATTCAGAGGTCTTGGTTGTGCCAAAGAAATTCAGTTAGCGCCGATGATACTCAGTGACCACCACGTTCATAGAGGATATTTTTAGCTTTTTGCCAAAAAACGAAAAAACACCAACTGGACTATGTGGGGTTAGGTCAAGCTCCTCTTTGAAGTTGACATACATACATCTGAATATATATATATATATATATATATATATATATATACTGTATACTAACAGTGTTTCCTCTCTCGGCAGACATTATTCCTGCACAAATCCAACAGAACTACACACAAGTCTCAACCCACCCAACCCCTCAACCCAATCAACCCCTCAACCCAACCACTCCTATTTGATCTAAATGTATTGAATCACACAAATTTCTTTCAGCTGATCAATTAGGAACACCTGCTAACTATTCCTAATTTAACCTTTACACAATGTTTCCTCCTGCCTTCTTCTTTGTAACCTGCTGCCTTTTCATCAGGCTCTTCCTCTCAACTTATCCACATCATGTCTCCAGCATAACCATCTCACCTTCCATACTCACATCTCCTCTTTTATGCTGCCATGATCTACACTCCTTCCTCCACCCATTATCTCCTCCTCCATCTCAAACTCATAAGCAGAAACACTTCTGTGAGTCCCATTTGCATCTCCCTTCCTTCTCTCTCCTTCTGGCTTCTGGAGACACATTTTCTAACCGAGGGCCTGACCTGACATTTCCACTAGCAGTTACATTATCTGACCACTAGGGGCGGATAACATATTACACACCCGAGACATTCACCTCACAATGTCACATACCTTCCTACCTAAGTAAACTTTCACTTCCTTCCTCACCCTTGCTATCCCCTACCTGTTCCTCCCCAAGTTTCTGCCTCTTCCATCCCCTTTAGATTGTAAGTAGCGAGTTTTCAATCTTGTAGGGTGCTTTGGAAAAGCAAAGATTATAAGCTCAAAACAGGGACCTCCATTTTTCTGCAGTTTGTTAACATTGTATTCTTCCTTGTCCTTATCTCCTGTACAGCGCTACGGAATATGTTGGCGCGATACAAATAAAGATTATTAATAATAATAATAATAATAATAATAATAATAATACATACCTATAAGATTGTGAACATTCCAGGAGGGGTAAATCAAATGTGTTATGATGTAATAAAGTGAGGGCAAGGTTCAAGAATGTGTGATCCAAAATGTAACACTGAATAATCTAAAATGTTGAACTTAGATAGCAAAAATACAAATACAGCATGAATACTTTATGACATCTTGAAGAGAGCAACATAGGAGGAAAAGGACGCGAGAATTACTAGACTGAATGATTTAAAAATATATAAACAACGAAACAAAGCTGCATGAAAACTAACAGGATACTTCTTAAGAGCGGTACTAATGCCACTTTATGGATCCTTAGTCAGATGTAAACTATAGAGAATGATCTTTCTTCAAAAGAATAATAATATATTAGAACAAAAATCAGTAAGCTGATACTAAAATGGTGCTTGGTCTAAAAGCTTATAAGGAAAGACTTTATGGCATTAGGTATAGCTTACAGGTAACTAGTCTAGAACAGGTGTAGCTCATTCGGGGGATAGAAAAAGTCAAGAAAAATAAAACAAATAACAGAATTTGGAGGGTTGTTGAGGCATACAGCACTTTGTGTGCCAAAGCTGAGAAAATCATAATTTGTTTCTAGATGATAATAACATTTTTCAGTGAGTAGCAGAAAATGATTGACGAGAGTTAGGGGAGTCTGATTGTATATCCAGCCATTGCAATTCCTGAAATGTCTTCAAGCTGAGACACAAAGTTTTTGTTGACATAACATTTTAGTAACTCTGTGATTAGAATTACATCTGTCCCAGTTAGCTATTATTATAAATAATGACCCTTAATATGTCATGTTCTGTCCCAGATCCTCTGTCAATCTCGGCAAACCTCAACCGCATTATGTGGAACAAAATTACAGCCCCTTGATTGTTGTTGATTAGTTATTCAGTTGTGTCTGACTCTCTGTGACTCTATGGACTACAGTATGCCGGCACATCTGTCAACCACTTGCCCTCTGAGCTCCCTCAAGCTCATGTTCAGTGCTTTAATTACCTCATCTATCCATATCTGCCTCTGCTGTCCCCTTCTTCATCTCTTCAATCTTCCCAAGCACCAGAGACTTCTCTAGGATATCCTGTTTTCTCATAATATGGCCAAAATATGATCAAACTTTCCAGTGAACAGTTTGGCTTGTTTTCCTGTAGTGTGGATTTATTGGGTCTTCTTGCAGTCCAAGTGACTCTTAGTAGTTTTCTCCAACTCCACAATTCAAAGGTATCAATTCTACGGCACTCAGCCTTCTCACTCTCACATCCATATTTTATTACTGGGAATACCATTCTTACTATGCTGACCTTTAATGATAGTGTAATATATTTGATTTGTAATAACTTGTCCAAATTCTCCATAGTTTTCCTCCACAGAATTTCATGGGCTGCCGTCACCATCTGCAGAGACCTTGGAGCCTAGGAAAATTAAATTTTTCACTGCCTCCACTTCTTCCCTATCTATTTGCCAGGAGCTGAGATTGCCATTTGCCATGATTGTCGTCTTTTTAACGTGTATTGATAGTGTTGCTTGCCTTATGCCAACAAATTTGGAAAACTCAACAGTGGCCAGTACACTGGAAAATGTCAGTCTATATCCCAATCCAAACAAAGCCAGTGCCAAAGAGTGCTCCAATTATCAAACAATTACACCCATTTAAGATCCTGAAAGATTTGTTCCAACAATAAGTCAAAAACAAACATTGAGCAACCAAATGGTTCATGAACGGGAAGGGAGTGGGTCAATCAATCAACACTACAGGAAATCAAGCCAATATGTTCATTAGAAGGTTTGATCATGAGGCTAAAGCTCAAATATTTGTCCATATCATGAGAAGACAGGATTCCCTAGAGAATACTCTGTAAAAGGGAAAGATTGAAGGAACAAGAAGGGGACGACAGAGGCGCAGATGGATAGAGGAGGTCATTGAAGTCATAAAATACACCAAATCATTTTTAAGATATACACAAATGACTCACACACATATGAACTGATGATACAACAAAGAGGCAAGGTATGTATGTTATGAATAATTACTTTTTGAAAGTAATGACTTTTACAAAATAGTCAGTATTAATGCACTTGATTTCATTTGTGGAAACATAATTCCAAAATGAGAACAAGTAACTACTAGTAGGATGAGCAAAATATTTACATTGTATTACTTGCTGGTTAACATGATTAATTTATTACCTATTATAGCTAGTCTGGTACATCTCTCTTGCTGTCCTAAAAGACCACCCACTTCTGTATTGTAAGTGGGAGGGTGCCTTAAATATTTATGCCTTATCAGTTAGATTATTATTATTATTGCCATTTATTTTTAAAACTGCAATATAAAACAGGCTTATATGTTTCATTGAAACAGGACTTCTTCTGAGATAATTACTACAGCAAGTTCTATTAACTATGGCTAAATGGATATTTATGTCTATCCAATAAGGAATTTTAATTGATGTTTCTAATTGACTCTATGGAGGACTGAATATGTCCTGTTTGGATAAATTGCTTAGGTGTCTGTTTTATTACTGCTTTGCTAAAACCATTGCTTTGCTAGTGTATATTTTTTAAGTATAATAAATAGTGTGTTTTATTTTTGTTCTTCTCTATTATGCTCCTCTTCAGTTCATATGTTATAGTTTTTTCATGCCCATCTAGAGAATTCCACACCTTGATGTATTCTGAAGATCTGGAAGACTACATTGTCAGGCACAACCTGTCTTGCCACTGTTTTATTACTCTCCACCTGAGTCTACTTGTATTATTATGTTTTCAAATTAATGAAGCATTTACATGTTTTACTTTTATATGAATGTATTGTCTATTGCAGTGCTTTATTCTCTTTTGGATTGTTTGTTCTTGTAAACTAATTGCCATAGTCCTATAGCTGTCAAATTCACAGGGCCTCATTCAATTGCGATTTTGCCAATTGAATAGGGCTCTATATAAGCACTGAGCATATTTTTTTACAGAAGTTTTTAGTTATTGAACTTCTATGCAAAAGCAAGGTCTTCACTAATGGAAAACTTCTGTAAAAAAATATGCTATGTGCTTATATAGAGCCCTATTCAATTGGCTAAATTGCAATTGAATGAGGCCCACAATGTGCAGAATCTTTTTCAACATTCACTCCTCAGGAAGTTGAGTAGCAGAAACCAAGCTGATAGATAATTCAGTATATAATTAATATAAATAAATAAATATAAATATATATACAGTATATGGCCCTCATTCAATTGCAGTTTGGCCAATTGAATAGGGGTCTAAATAAGCACATAACTTATTTTTTTTAAAGAAGTTTTTAGTTAGTAAATATCTATCCAAAAGCAAGGTTTTCACTAACCAAAAACTTATTTAAAAAATATATGCTATGTGCTTATTTAGACCCCTATTCAATTGGCAAAATCACAATTGAATGAGGGCCTAAGTAAATATATATATATATATATATATATATATATATATATTTATGTGTGTGTGTGTATTTATATATATATATATATATGTATATATATATATATATATATATATATATATATATATATGTTTATTAACTTATTTTTCAGACATTCTAATTGTATCACCAATGTACTATTTATTGTTTGTACTACTGTACTCAGTATGGTAGACGGCTTCTATCACTCTTCAGCCCACCATATGTGAAATGATTGCTGTAGTGAAGTACTATCTACAACAATCCATCACACAAACCAGGTACCCGCCCCACAGTGATGATTGGCAGTAACCATGAAACAGTTCTGTATGTGGGTAGGTCTCCTGGTTTGTGCATAATCCATTCCGGTGCTGTGCTTTAAGCTGTGAAATACAGCAAGCATAAGCTTAAAAGGAGCCGTGTATAAAATGGTTATTGGATTTGAGAGTGAAAGTGCACTGGGGTCTCATTTGCATGTCCCCACCCAGTTTTCTCAGAGTGCAGTGCATTAACTGTATTCCTGAAAAACTGGAGCAGGAAATAAGTTTATTAACTGATTTTTCAGACATTCAAATTGAATCACTAATGTACTAGTTATTGTCTGTACTACTATATATATATATGTATATTAATACACATATATATATATATTTATATATATATATATATATATATAAAAATATACATATATATATATTTATCTGAATATATATAAATAAATATAAATTTATATATAAATAAATAAATAAATAAATATATATATATATATATATATATATATATATATATATATATATATATTTTGAGGGAAAATGTATTTGATCACCTGCTGATTTTGAGCATTTGTCCACTGACAAGGAAATGATTATTATTATTATTATAGTTCATTTATAACACGCCAATATATTCCGTAGCGATGTACATAAGTTAAGTTCAGTCTATAAATGTAATGGTTCGGTATATTTTAACAGTGAGAGACAGAATAACAAAAACAAACAAACAAGAAAAACGCATGTCAAAAAAGTTATAAATTGATTTGCAGGTCAATGAGTGAAATAAGTATTTGACCCCTTTGACTTGGTACTTGTGGGAAAAAACCCTTGTTGGCAATCACAGAGGTCAGACGTTTCTTGTAGTTGGCCACCAGGTTGGCACACATCTCAGGAGGGATTTTGTCCCACTCCTCTTTGCAGATCCTCTCCAAGTCATTAAGATTTCGAGGCTGATGGCAACTCGAACCTTCAGCTCCCTCCACAGATTTTCTATGGGATTAAGGGTCTGGAGACTTGCTAGTCCACTCCAGGACCTTAATGTGCTTCTTCTTGAGCCACAGCGTAGTGTGTTAACAGTTGTTTTATTGGTAACTATTGTCCCAGCTGCCTTGAGATCATTAACAAGATCCTCCCGTGTAGTTCTGGGCTGATTCCTCACATTTCTCATGATCACTGAAACTCCATATGGTGAGATCTTGCATGGAGCATCAGACCGGGGGAGACTGACAGTTATTTTGTGTTTCTTCCATTTGCAAAAATTTGCACCAACTGTTGTCACCTTCTCACCAACCTGCTTGGCGATGGTCTTGAAGCCCATTCCAAGCCTTGTGTAGGTCTACAATCTGGTCTCTGACATCCTTGGACAGCTCTTTGGTCTTGGCCATGGTGGAGAGATGGAATCTAATTGATTGATTGCTTCTGTGGACAGGTGTCTTTTATACAGGTAAAAAGCTGAGATTAGGAGCACTCCCTTTAAGAGAGTGCTCCAAATCATCTCGTTACCTGTATAAAAGACAGCCAGGAGCTAGAAATCTTGCTGATTGAAAGGCGATCAAATATTTATTTCCCTCACTGACCTGCAAATCAATGTATACATTTTTTGACATGCCTTAATGACTTGGGCCCTCATTCAATTGCAATTTGGCCAATTGAATAGGGCTCTAAATAAGCACATAACATATATTTTTTAAAGAAGTTTTTAGCTAGTAAACATCTGTGCAAAAACAAGGTTTTCACTGACTAAAAACTTCTTTAAACAAATATATGTTATGTGATTATTTAGAGCCCTATTCAATTGGCCAAATTGCAATTGAATGAGGCCCTTGGAGAGGATCTACAAAGAGGAGAGGGACAAAATCCCTCCTGAGATGTGTGCAAACCTGGTGGCCAACTACAAGAAACGTCTGACCTCTGTGATTGCCAACAGGGGTTTTGCCACCAAGTACTAAGTCAAAGGGGTCAAATACTTATCTCACTCATTGACCTGCAAATCAATTTATAACTTTTTGGACAGGCATTTTTCTTGTTTTTTTTTTGTTTTTTTATTCTGTCTAAAATACACATACCAATAAAATTATAGACTGATCACTTCTTTGTCAGTGGACAAACGTACACAATTGGCAGGGGATCAAATACTTTTTTCCCTTCATATATATATATATATATATATATATATATATATATATATATATAGCAATTGTTTCACATATGGTGGGCTAAGAGTGATATAGATTTGAATGTCTAAAAATAAGTTGATAAAAACTTATTTCCTGCTCAAATTTCTCAGAAATACAGTATATGCACTGCATTCTGGGAAAACTGGGTGGAACATGCAAACTATATTTCACAGTTTTAGACATAGCAACGGATGGATTTTTCACAAAATGTTTTGGTGACCTGTTTTGTAAAAAAAAAAATACGTTGCTATGTCTAAAACTGTGAAATACAGTAAGATATGCTTAAAAGGAGCCATGCTTAAAATGGTTTGGATTGACAGAGTGATGGTTCATTATATATATATATATATATATATATATATATATATATATATAAAATCAAGAGTGAATTTTTAATATATTTAAGATTAGTTCTTTAAAACAATATATTTACCATCAAGACATTTACCTCCTTATTGACAAGACATTTACATGTGTGTGCATTTACTTTTCATCACTGAATTAACTAAATACCATATATAGGATTTCAGTGCTCTTTAATCTCAGCTCTCTAGTCTATTGCAGAATTTAGGAGAAGAAAATGACTTTTAGGAAAACATTATCTCTGAAAAGAAAGTCTTTTGGATCCTCGGCAGTGTTTGTGAATGTTTACTGCAAATATAGCGAGTGATGTACAAGACTTGACAATGACATTCAGCTGTTAGATTGTAGGTTTTCTGTCTGGAAGTCTAAGAACCAACAAAAACTATCACTGAAAGTTTCAGACAGAAACATAATATAATAAGAGTGTGACAAGGAGGATCCATCACAGCTATTATAATCTGTCCGGTCACTTGTATTATGTGTTAGTCCTCATGCACGGAATAGACCTTCATGGATGAGATGGAGGGACGTGTTCCTCTAGGTGGGAATTGGTTTCTGCAGCACCTCCAAATGAGCTTCAGATTGGCTGGATGGGGGTTCATCAAATGTTCAAAGATTATATACACTCAGTACTGTTCTACTATACAACAGTCCTGAGGCAATAGCAACACTCAAACACATGAAAGACATATTCATTCTAAGTCACAGCTGTATAGCTACAATCTTTGATTTAAAGACAATACAATAAATAAACAGTACATTTGTGTTCTCATCTGAAGGTCTAAACATAAGTTAGCAAATGTATGTCCTGCTCAGAATGCCCAGAAATACAGTTATTCACTGCACTCTGGGAAACGGGGTGTGGACATGCAGATGAGTCCACAATGCATTTTCACTTTTTAATCCAATAGCACAGGATGGAGAGTTAGGACACCTACGCATAGACCGCACTATTTCAATTGGAAATGGATCTCATTATTGTTGGGATGGTTCCTAACTCATGCTTCAGGTTTTAGGTTAGGAGCCAGCCTTACACCGATTGAAATAGTCTGGGTAGGTCTCCTAACTCGTGCATAATCCATCCTATGCTATGCATAAAGCTGTGTCAGAAAGCGAGCATTTGCCTAGAAGGAGCCTGTAACGGATCTACTGGCACCCCGACCTGGTACCTCCGTTGATGGACGCGTCCTAGTTTGCGTCGAGGCCTACAAGCACCGCACCGGACACCACACTACCACAGACTCCACAACCGCCATAGCTTAAAGCTCCCAGGGAGTATGCAGCGCATAGCAATCCCCAGTATGATATAGCAATCCCCTCCAAGAACGAGACGAGGCTACGTTTTGAAGGGTCAAAGAACTCTCTTCTTTATTAATTACAAAACACATTTTTAAACACTTCACATACACAGTAGGGGCAGTGACTACCTTTGGTCAACCCCTAATTACCACTGGCCAATCAGACAGGGTTAAGGCGTGGGAGCCAGGAGTCCCCTCCCCCAGGAGCCACCCACTAGGCGTGGCTAACTGCTCATTCTACCTCTGGCGGTGGAGAGAGTAACATCTCTAAGCTCACTTATTCCCCTGCTGGGAGTATGGGGAAACCCCAGGTCATCTCATTATTCAAGAGTCCCTACCCCCATTGTTCATGGTGCCATCTTGTCTGCTAAAACCCTTTTGTTCTGCTATCTCTTGTGTGTTTTAGCAAATACTATTAATAGGCAGATGGCAACTCCTGACCAAGTGTATGAGACCAAAGATATTTGACTGCATACCACACAATACAATATTTTTACAGATATAATAACAACATTTTATAACCCAGAACATATCTGCAGATAGCTTAGGTCTGAGCACACATTATTACTGAATGGCGCTCAGACCACATACATACAGTTCAATGGCCATAGAACCAAAGTCTTTCTGCATAGGAAAATAAAGTATTTAAATGCCGGTCCATAGTCAAAAGGCAGGAGGCCGGCAAACAGTCCTCTCCAAGACAAAGTGGCGAAGGGCACTTCGTCACAGAGCCACCTATCAAGTTGTATTGTATTTAGAGACACAAATATATACACGTAGATTTAACAGCATATAAGAACCACGGCCCATCTAGTCTGTACCTGCTGTCTACTTAAAAAGCTTATACACTTTGTTTTGTAGCAGTAAATGGTTAGGTATAATTGGTAAGAAAAACATTTCCAATTACCCTTGTGATTATTTGACTCTTCCGATAAATTTTACAGAATATATTTCTTAACACTCCTGACTGACAGGCTGTTTTATCTCTAATTAAGCTCATTCCATAGGCAAAATGCAGCTGATCTGATGGGAATTCCTTAATCATTTATTAATGTTAAATCTGCTCTTCCCTCAATGTATTTACATATAATATTCACTGGCTTTGCAGGTGTTTGCATTAATTATGCATGTAATGTCACTACTAATTAGTGAAAATTCATAGCGGTATATATTTGTATCATTCAGAGCAGGAGAATTGTCATATTTACCCACACAAGGGCAGGTGTGAGGAGCGAGACTGGATGTATGTAACTAAAGTCTAACTCCTAAAACAAATTCATTTCAAGTGTAAAGTAGAGTTAAGACTTCATCTTAAAGCAAAAGATAAGGAACTTTGAAAGTTTAGATTGCACATACTCTAAATATCCCTTCCTCAAGCTAAAGAATTTATGGTGTCATTATTCATGACATCACATAGGACGAATACTAATGACATCAACTATGACATCACCCATGAAAACATCATAATACTCTAATAGTGTGTAAGATAAGCTGAACATTTTTGAGATGGACTGATGGGGTGTAAGTGTGTGTGAATGACGGCAGGGATGTCCTCACCATTCCCTCCTTTTACAGATGACATTTTCCAGATATCCTATTTGGTATACGTTAAAATGATCAGGGAGACATCCACTATGAATAGAGGCACTTCTATTGAAGCCATGGGCATGTGATGGGGGGGGGGGGGATTAAACTTAATCATGCATTACCAGATCTGGCCACTAGAGGTGTGCATTATGTCTTTCCCATGAAAGTTTTGACCCATGAAAGCTTTGCCCCTGCATCCTGTCCAGGTAGTAGAGTTGAATTGTACCCCCTCCCCCCCAAAACTTTTTGGGGCTCTTACACACATGAGTGAAGCGATGGTACGCGGTGACATAATTACTCTGTCACATGATGATATCACAAACTACGAAATCTAGTCTAATTTTGGCGAAGGAAGGGATGAGGGAACTTTTTGGGGTCAAGATTTCTCAGCCCCAAGAGGGACAGAGACCCTTAAGGGTTAGATTCCTCTCTCAATCAAGGGAACTCTGTAGGTTGCTCTACTAATGGAGTAATGAAACATTACGGAAACAGCAACCTAAAATTAAACAATGCTAATATCTCAAACCCAAAACTGAGTGTTTTTAGTGAACTTTGGTCATGTAATCATTTTAGCAACTCTGATTATATTATATTAATAATGTAACATCATTATGTGTACAACTCCAAGGAGTCTCCAAGCAGCCAAGAAACATGAGGGGTATGTTAATACAAAATGGATTTAGTGTAGGAAGGCACTCCCTGACTTGAAAAGGCTCACCAATTAAGGGGTTAATATTAAGTCAGTACATTTTAATAATATTTGATATCAACATTTTCCATTTCAGCTTTACTTCTTCAGATCTTATTTCTCTATGGCTTAAACGGAATACAAGGATGCTGTCATCAGTGATGTCATAAGGGATCTAGTGTGATGTAATTTATGATGCAATACTTGATGCCATTAATGATGTTATACTTGACATCATTAGTCATTTGTAAAAAAATCCTTTGCATTTTTTCACTTTATGTTGAATTCTTAACTGGACTTTTTAATATATTTTTCCAATGAATTAACTGTTTTCTCAGGGCTAAACAGAGGAGTGGCAACAAGAACATTTAGGACAAATAGAGGAAGAAAATTATACAAATGCTCAATTTCTATAACATTTATACAACATGTCCATTTTCATTTTATAGCAATTGGGTTGAGTTTAAATTTCCAGAAGCTGTCACCAAAACATTAAACATATTTCTAATGAATAGATTGCTCACAAACAATTTTCTAAATTTGCATATATATTGTTTATGAGAATATGTGCATCTTTGTTTCCTTCCAAAAAACTATAAATGTTAGATAACATCTGAATAAAATGTACGTAAATAACGGGTATAATTTCTATATAGAATCTGCAATGTTCCTGTGCATAATAATGTAAAACCACAATATTCAAAAAAGAACATTTATTTAACTAATTAGAACATATCAGCAATGAAAGTTACTGAATTTCTGCATAAAATCATGGACATAATAAAGAGACCATTCAAATAGGTTTTACATTTTGCCTTGAAAATACATTTTTAATGACTTCAACCAATTTAGGAACAAGTTGTATTTATTTGTTATCAACTTTAAACTTTGACTTTAAAATGATTTAGACATGGTTATATTGGAACTTCCCCTTCTGGATCGCTACCTTGTTGTGGTGAAGGGACTTGTGTACCTCAATGAACCTGTGAGCTATACCATGTAGGGTCACTCAAGATGGTCAGGTCATAACAGACAGAGGTCAAATAAATCATGGACCACTGGAGAAGGAACTGGTACCCATTCCAGTATCTTTGCCACAAACAGATACATAACGATAGATGTGCCTGAAGTGCTGCTGGAGAGTCGGACATGACTGAACAACAAATGTTTGACCTTTTTGCAAGATTATGTCTGAAGTCTCAGCAATTGTAAACTGCCTTGACTGAGCAGACGTGGCCAGCAATGAAAAGTATTTCTTTGGACTTTCTACTTTCAGTCATGCCAGTCTTACCCAACAGATCACAATAAATAATTCATGTGGCCCATTCCCCGTGGAGGCTCTGTCTCTTTAGCGCAGTGAGTAGGAAGCCAACTACACTTTTATCTTTTCTTTTTTAGACTTTGTTAACATTTTCTTTATATTGTGATGTTTGCAAATTACCTTCCTCTCCCCCATGCTGTCCACACTTGTCATTTCAGAAGATTTTGTTCTGCAAAGAAGAAGTGAAGGTTAAATCAGCTCCAGCACTTAATTTGTGTTCTGATAAAACTCAACAACAAGATGAATCATACGCCAGCAACTCCAAACAAGGCAATTTACACAGAACATGTGTTTGTCATCAATTTTTAGCTTCATTTGTAGCGAAACCGTTGCTGTCTGTGTCTTTTTTTTGTGTTTATCTCTAATATTCCAAAATGCCATTCTTAGCCCATTACCTCATTCCCTTCAAACTCAAAATACAACCTGTGAAAAAACAAAAAAACGAGCGCCATCTAAATAATGCGTCCATTCCATTAACAAAGAGCTCTTAGCACATCTGAATCTAGAGAGCTTTTGCTGTGTGAATCTGATCATAAAAACAGATAATTAATGGCAATCGTTTATGACTTTACACTGTTCCATTAAGGAAATAAATTGGAGCCAGAAATACAACAATTACAATATTTCAAAAAAACTTTTGACATATTTTCAACATTTTGCTATGCATCTATTTAGACATGGTCGCTGTCAACTTACATATGGTTTGAGTTCAGCTTTCTAATTGTATATTTGTTATTTGCATGATGTGTAAAAATGGAAATATATAATTTAATAAAACTATAAAATAAATAAAAAATAAATAAACACTTTATTTCGATGCTTTGGATTTCCTGAATGCACTGACAATAAACTTGTTTAACATTATTTATATTTATTTCTGACCAGCATGACCAATTAAATTACAAGAGCACAGAAGAATTTTCTTGACTTGTCCAACATGATATTCACATCCTATGCCCTAAACTAAGAAATCTATTTTATGGCATGAACATAATCACAGTATAGAGAGTTTGGAAGAATAGATCCTAGAATAATTCCTAAATAGCTGTTAGGTATTTTAATTTCCTCATTATGAAATAATTAGCTAAGAATATCATGATTATAAAAAGTATATCAGCTTGTTTTTTTCTCTTGTATCTTACTAGAATGTTTAAGTGCGTCATCTGTAGACATGTTTAAGTAATGTTCCTTAAAACATCTGTTTCCTGTTTCCTGTCTTTTGTTTCAGCAATTGCTGAGATAAAATATCTATAGGAAGCCGGGATTAGATAAGGATTGTTTTGCTGAGTTAGACAGAAAAAGACACTTGCTTGCAAATATGTATTTAACCCTATTTTCAACTATGCTATTAGCTGTGACGTGTGTTATGCTATATAAGGTTCTGCCGACCAAATAAACTCAGAGATTATTCTGATGTCACTGTGACTTCTGTGCATTATTTTCTCTCATTATATCTTGGTACCCAGATATAATATATACACACATCATACATGATTCCTCACTAGTCCTTACAAAATTATTTTTTGTGTATACATCCACACATATTTATATCTACCAAACACTCCATTACTGTAAGAACATATACTGTTTTTTACATTTGAATTTATTTCAGCTATAACCAAAATTGAATTGATTTAATTTATAACATAAATTGACCCAGTACATAAAAATAACTCTATAAAGGAATATATGTATTCAAAACACAAACTAGACATGTAGGACATTATTTCCTACATATAAACCTCCACTGCGTAATCATCACTGCATTTGTCACTGAAATGCGCAATATATGTCACTACATAAATATTATAATTTCAGTTTTTCCTGCAAAATATGTTATACAAGGTAATGATAATTTATTGTTATTAACTTTTCTTTGTTTCACGCCAACATATTCCGTAGCTCTGTACAGGGAAGAAGAACAAGGGAAATACAACATTAACAAATTCAGAAATTGAAGGGCCCTCTATTGAGCTTAGAATCTTTGCAGAAAGTGCTTTTTTCCAAAGCACCATACAAGACTGGAAAATCGCTACTTACTATCTAAAGGGTATGAAAGGGCAGAGACCTGGGGATGAGTAACAGATAAGGAATAGCAAAGGTCAGGAAAGAAGTGAAAGTTAGAAAGATTTTTTATTTAGTGGGAAAGGGGAGGGATCTGAGGTCAAAGACTCTAGTATGTTGGCTGACCCCTAATGTTGAGATAATATTGTCTGCAAGTAGGAAAGTCAGGTGTTTTCCATGGCTCTATAAATTAAATCTGAATTGGGGTGGGTGGGTGAGAGGCAGGGAGGGAGGGCAGTGTTCTCAGAATCTCACAAACTTAGCAGGCCTTGGTGCAGGGATGAATTAGCATTGAAAGAAAATGGAACCATGGTTTGAGGGACAGATAGTACAGAAAGAAAGAGGAGTGAGATGGGAATGAGAGAGAGAGAAAGAGACCATAGGAGGCAGGAAAGTCTGGAGATATGTGAGGAGGAGTAGCGTTAAGGTAATTATGCAACCATGAATGGGGGAAGGATGGGGGAAGGTCGAGAGAGCCAAGCTGGGTACAGGTAAAGTTTTTAGGAATTGAAAAAAAGCACAAAATATTTCTATCTATATGATAAGTTGATATGATATGTTGATCAATTAACAATAATTAACAATTAACAATAATAATAAATAGTCCAAATTAAAAAGATCAATAGAGATCTAAAAAGGTTGAACTTGATGGACTAACTCTTTATTCATTCTCCAATACTATACTATTAATAATTATTTAATCAATAATTTAATTAATAACTAATCCGCATATTGCAGATCAGAGGAGATCTTAACAGGTTGAACTTGATGGACTGAAAGTCTTTTTTCAACCTTAATTACTATGTAACTATGTAACTATATAAGAATTATATAGAATATTATTTACAAAAGTCGCATTTATCATGAGTTTATAGATACCCAATATATTTGTCCACACATTTTCCTACCAACATCTGCGCAATGTATTGTTCACAATGACCTGAGATCCAGTATCTCTCATCATCATGAGATTTACAAGCTGTTTCCTTGTAGAAACACAACCCAACTCACAATGTGTGAAGGAATTTAAGCCCCCTCCACCAAGCCCACCACTTTTGCCATAGGGTGGACATGTGTAAATAAATGTGGAAACATATCGGGGACCCTCACCTCCTATATTAAAAAAAATTACCAGCACATTACACTCCATCTCAGAAAACTCCCTATCCTGTAGATTTAAGGAAACATTTCATGTCACAACCCCCCAAGCCTCCAGTCAGCCCCCAACCACCAACAGTGAGGATCCTCTCACTGTAAATAAGTAACGGGTAGCCAGTCATCCTCAGGAGCAGATGTAGATGGCAGCTGTCAGGTGGCTTACTCCCCTGTTTGGCAGGAGCTGGAACACAGGAACACAAGATCACATGGGACACTGGAATACTGGGACACTGGAATACTGGGACACTGGAATACTCAGATAGTTCTCAGGTATGTAGTCTTCCCAGGAGGGCCTTAAAAAGTCCCCTTTTCTTCCCTTGGATCCCTAAAGATATAATTCAGATACTTGTATTTTGCCCCAAGAGGTTACTGACCACTTTATTTTCAACAGAACATTTATAGGCAAACAGAACAATACAACAGTTGGTTCAACTCACAAACATGATTAAATTACCTGCCCTTAATCAGCAGACCTGTTCATACATCTGCAGTACCTCATTGTTTAAACTGAATGGTTTGGGAGTTAATTCCATTAAAAGGTGGGGTGGTATTTACATCACAAACTAAAACACACTCAACGTTCCCTTCTAAACTAGTTAACTCACTTAACATATTTGAATTTCTTGTCCACTTCTAGAAAATCCCATCAGGCAAATTGTTTATCAAGATGTACAGTCCATTGTTCATGGAGAGGACATATATCTTTCATGGAGAAGTTTTTAGTAGTGACTAGCAGGCTCTAAGCCATCACACAAGGGTTTTGACATTTTTTATTGCAACACCTATAACATCAGCTTTAAGTGGAACAAAAAAATGGTTTGAATTCTTATTTCTTGAAAATACATAACCTACACATTCCCAGAATAGCAAACACGATTTATTACACAATAACTCGCACTAACTAATCAACAATGACATTAGCAATATGTATATATGTAATTATATTATATAAATATTGCAATTTTAAAATGTTATGCAAAATATCTTATACAGTGTTAGCATGCATGCATTTTTAATTTATCTCTGTAAAATCAATGCCTCTTCACTTAAATTATTCTTATTAGGAACTTAAAGTATTTGCTATATTTTCTGGTAATCTATCCTATAAACTATTTGGACCACAGTAAACTGGAGGCAACAATGGAAACAAAGGGAACCTTATGGGTGAGAAAAAAATGTGAGGAATAAATAAGATAGAATCTGGTTTCAAAAGAATCTGTTCTTGTATTAAATAGTATATATACTTTGCTGTGGCATTAGCTGGTTACTTGCACTGACAAAAATATATATAAAAAACTATTTAGTAGACATTTAGTCATCACTATGCAGATTATTATTATTATTATTATCTTTTATTTGTATCGCGCCAACATATTCCGTAGTGCTGTACAGGGCATAAGAACAGGGGAAATACACGTTTAACAAATTCAAAAGTTGAAGGGCCCTGTTTTGAGCTTAGAATCTTAGCAGAAAGTGCTTTATTCCAAAGCACCCTACAAGACTGGAAACTCGCTACTTGCAATCTAAAGGGTATTAAAGGGCAGAAAACTGGGGAAGAGTAACACATAAGGAATAGCAAGGGTCAGGAAGAAAGCAAAAGATAGAAAGAGTTTTATTTTAGAGGGAGAGGGGAGGGATCTGAGGTGAAAGACTAGTATGTTGGCTGACCCCTAGGGTAACCTCTAGAGTAACCTAATTACCTCTGTCCAATGTAACAGAGGTAGGCTATGGGAACCACCAGACCCCTCCCCTGGGCCAACCCCAGGCGTGGCCACCAAGCTCATTCTGACCCAGGCTGTCCCAGGGGAAACTTCCTGTTTGAGCTCCTAGGCCCCCCATTGTTATCTAGGTGCCTGGCTGTCTGGCAAATCTCTTTGTTTAGGTCCTGGCGACACCCTGTGAGGTTTATCTTGTTTAGGATAACCCCATTTGGCTCAGCTCCTGCCTCAGTGTTTACCTACTGGGGGATGGTTAACTAAATACAATCCCTCCATAGTACTATATGCAAGCTTATACTGTAATTAACTATTACAACCCAAACCATATTTCCCCATTCCCACATTGTATCAGGGTGGGGCAAGTTTTCCACGTCAATCCATTTTATGCAGTAATGCTGACTTTATTTAATGGTGACAGTGGAACCCCCTATTCATACCATTTACAAGCAGTGACTTTGTGAGCCCAAACCTTTTGTTCTTCCACATGGCAACAGCATGTGGAAGATAACCCAGCCCAAAATGGCCACTGCTGCCAGTCACAAAATGGCCCCAGCATAATTCACACCAAATCCAATATGGCCCCAGCATAGTTCACACCAAATCCAATATGGCCCCTGGGTGATTCATGACAGGGGGAAGATAAGTGCTAATCTTGCAAAGGGCTCTTTATACTTTAGCTACATGGAAACAGCTATTAAAGTCCTACATAGGGTATACTTAACGCCTGATAGAATAAATAAACTAAATCCACAAGCCCCATCACAATGTTTCAGGAATTGTAGAGAAACAGGAACATTCCACCATATCTAATGGGAATGCCCAATAATACAAAACATATGTATACATATTACTAAATTGGTGCCTACAATTTTGGACACAATTATTAACCCAACAATGGAATTATGCCTACTAGGCATATCGGCATCACATCTAAACAAACATTATAATAAATGGCACACAATTATTTTTAGCTGCAAACAATTAAGTTGCCAAACAATGGAAGACGCCAATATTAGATAAGAATGTACTACTTTAGAGAAAGGGTGGTGGAAAAACTTCCAGTGAGACTGGAAGGGTCAAGCACAGTTAAGGAATTTAAACATGCCTATGATAAGCATAAGACTATCCTGAGTCTTAACTAAGCCACTTTTTGTTAGATAAAATGGTAAGAACATATGGGCATTTTTGGTTCTTATCTACCATCAAATATGTTTTCTATATGTACTATGAAAGATACTGGCACTGGTCCCTGCTGAGACAATGCTTGTCTTTCATTAAATAAGATATCAAAGGGACATCGTAGAGGTAAATCAAGCCATGAATCTTAAAACCTGTAAGTTGCATCTAGCACAGTCAACACCCTATTAGTCTAATTATAAAAAAGTTACATATTATTGCTTTCTTTAAAAAAAGTGGCTGCCATTTTGGCCTCTCTCTTCCCAATCCTCAGATTATGTCATTGCGAGTTGTTTGGGCATTAAGCTGTAAATCTCCATATTGCATATTAGAATGCATACAACATGAACAGATGCTTCCTATTTGGTCATGTAGTGATTTCCCATTGTAGTCATGTGATCTTGAGAGAACATGTGACATATTAGAGAACTCCCCATACCAGGAACCTTCATTCTTCATTCAGTAGCCTCAAAGCCGACTCCCTTGAGGAGGCTGGCATCTGATCCACTTATCCAAGAACATAAAAAACAGTGGGGTGCATACCCCACCAAAAAAAACCAAACAGGTTTATATTTTAATAACATTTACGTCTGTCTATACATTACTCAATTGCATTTTTGATAAAATAAATTATTATTGAGATATATATATAGACCATTGTGTTCCTGTGGTTCAGTATGCAATTATATAGTTTTATAAGCTAAAGTATGGGTATTGTGGCACAGTGTGCTAATTTGTTTATGTTCTAAGTAATATTTTTATTCCTGTCTTTAAAGTTTTCCATAGATATTAAGGGTCAGAATTAAAAAGCTGTTCAACTGCCAAGAATCATGTGAACATTGGAAACAGTTATTATTTTTTACCATTGCACAAGTGATTATCTTATGATGTGTGCCAGAATCTAATTGCTATCATAATTATAAAAGCATCATGCCATTTACTGGGAAATCTAACTTTTGTGACTTTATAATTTGTGCAGTTTTAAAGAACATGATTGCAAAGAAATGTATTAAAATATTCCTTTAAATTAGAATGTATTATATTTATTGATATAAACGCATATTTTAGTGTCTTATTAAATCTTTTATAATAGGTATCACCCTGTTTATCTGAAGACACTGACTTTGTGCTATTTTAGCTCTGACATCCAGAAGCAAAAAATAATATGCATCTGAACAGCTTTCATAAGAATGCAGCCAGTGTGAAATGTCATTTTGCTCTTTTCTTGTACATTCTCCATTTAATGCCATGTTGATTGCTCATATTCTGTGAAAAATACAGACTTGTAATTATCCGTCTCTCTTCCCTAAACTACATCCCAAGGTCCTTATCTGCTCCTTTCCATGATACAGAATATTTAGAGCTAAACAACAAAGGCAGATTGAGGCATCTTTGTGCATCCTCACCCTGGATGTCACTTAGTTTTCATAGCACAGGTACATTAAGTACATTTTATCTTCTAAAAATGTCTCAGCGGCCTTTACATCCTGCTGTGTTTATGTGCCTTAGAACGCAGCTTTGGAGGCACAGCCTCAAGCTGTTTAATTCTTCCACTGAAGCCTAGAACTCAATGTACTGCATTAAATTCCTTTATCCTCTTAACTTCTTCTTAACTAAAAGTAAACTCAGAGAATGGATATATATATATATTGTTGTTGCTCAGTCCTTCAGTCGTGACCATATGGAATGCAGCCCCCAACCACATGTGGTTAGTGCCACTTTAAGGGAGACCAGTAGGAGCTTCCAGTAGCCAACCACAATACCCAGTTGCTCCCAGTCCCAGGGCCAGATTAGGGTCTTGGCAGGATTTGAACCCTCTATATGCAGCAGATTAGGCCCCATATACTTCAATGGGAGATCCACAGGGCTGAATAAGCTCTGCAAGTGATACCCTTTTGATCTTTTGTCCTTTTAACCACAAATTAGGAAGTACTTGACTTTAGCCATTGTTCTTGAAACCCATTCAATCTAAGAAGGGAGCCTTTATTTCCCAAAATATTAGGGAAGTCCTAACAAAAAGTGAATACGGACTGGAACTGCCTAAACGCTCCTAGCCAATTCCCTCTGACCCAATAAAGATATCTTTATCCAATGCGAGAGATCAGGTGGACTAAACTGCAAAGTTCCTTGAATTCAGCTAACATTAGTTACTGGAGCCCGAAAGTTAGGCTGTAAGTTAATTTGCTATTCAATTGGCGTAATTTTGCGGACTCCGAACGGGTTGCGAGCTTCGGCCTTGAAAACTTTGCAATGGTTAAACCCGGAACTTACAGCCTCCCAAAGCCTTTGATCGCTCACGGCCAAAAGATTTCCGATTGCTAAAATCGCAAATCGCTATTCAATTGCAAACATCACTCAAGACCACACCGGCAATCAAGCCCGCAAACGGCAAATGTCGGCCCAAAGCTTAGGGCTTCCAAATTGGACCTGCAAAGGGTTTACAGACTAGTTAGGAACACTGTAAATCACAATAAACACACACCAATGCAGTTTAAAATATGGGGAAAGCAATAGAAACCATTACAATTACTTGCACAACAACACCCAACTATCGAATATTAAAAACAAATAAAATATTATTTTTCTCATCGGTTGTAATGGTCATGCATATGCCAATATGAAAAGCCATGCTGCAGCATGCTGAAAAGCTATAAAAGACACACTACCTAATTCCGGCTGGGGTCTGTAACTGCATAGGCTGCAGTGGGCACACCAATACATGGACTCTCTATTGGTTGATTACTGTTGTTGTGCCAGCAATGACAGTGAATAGTCAGCTTCATGGATTTAATGACGCATCCATCAACCCCTTGTTAATTCTGTGGAGCTGACATGTCAGTGTCCTTGTTGGTCATCATGGTCATCCTCTTCACCTTGGCCCTGATGTCATCAAAATGGTGCTTGACGGACCTCACATCCCTTTTCGCTGTGCCTACTGATTTTACCTCAGCCCCTACCTCCTGCCCTAGGTCCTGGCATGAATTCCTTCCCACGCGCAAGGATCACAGGGTGGCCACGGATGGCACCAAGGAGGACCACATTCTGCTGGTGCATGTAGTTCAGGGCTCTGTGCTTCACCTTAGCCTCCAGCCCTACTGACTTTGGTGAGGGATCCTTGCTCCCTGACATGTCCCTGAGGCCTGTCCCTCCCCTGAACTACCACTCCCCCTGGGATCAGCCCCCTCTGTCCCTGGTATATATGTACCTGCTGCTAGGGCCTCCCTGCCACCTCCCACCTCCTTCTCTCCACTCTCCTCCTCCGCCACCATGTGTATTTAATAACTGTTTGCGAATGGGTTGTAGGAGATGTGATGGGGGGGGGGGGGGGGGGTTGTATATGGAGTGACTGAGCTCTATGTGTATCTATGTGTGCTCTTTAATTTATGTGATTTGTATTATGTGTAATCTGTAATTATATGTAGTCAAGGATTAAGTGTTTCTTTGGCTAAGAGGCCTGCATTGATCATAACAGCAGATCGCATCTCGGCTAGCCCATTAACAGTTTGCGGCCATGGGAGGGGTTTACGGGCTTGTGGCATCGGCCCGTAACTTGAGGCCCTGCTCAATTGAATAGCTCAGGAATCAGAGACGAACGGGAGCCTGCAGCACACCCGCAGACATACGGCCTAGATCACGCAAGATGCGGGCTTACAATTGAAACAGGCTTTCTGTCTCCAGCTTCTACATTACCTAATCAACCCCTGCAGTGACCAGATTCTGCCTTGAGGTAATTCATAACTGGGGACGTGGACCCCTCGGCACCTAGATCACCAAGGAGACAGGCTGGCGCCAAGTCCTTGGAGACAGACCTGGCCCATGTGGGGTAGGTCAACGGGGGATCATTTGTGAAATTTATGTTTAACAAAAGTGATTCATGCACTGACTGTATACAAATGGAACCTGAAAAAATAAGGTTTATGCATGGTGTGTTTCATTTAGAGAGAAGGTGTTTATTATATTTTTTCTTTAATTAATTTCTACAACTTGTCCTGGTACCAAGTAACTTGTCCTGAGAATCTGCAACTTGGCCCTGCAACCAAAACTTCAGCTGGGAAATGTGCAGCTTGTCCTAGCCTAGGTTAAGCTTTCCTGTGTGTGGGGACATGAACGGTCATCTTGGCATTTTATAGCCCAACAAAGATCTGGTTGTGACATATATATATGGTTTATTATATCTATCTATCTTTCTATCTATCTATCTATATCTATCTATCTTTCTATCTGTCTGTCTATGTCTATTTTCTAACAAATTTTGGAGCCAAAACCCATGTCTTTTGGTCCGAACAACAAAACTTCAATAACTGCAATAATATTTACATTCTCTCTCTTTCTTTATTTATATATATATATATATATATATATATATATATATATATATATATATATATATATAGAGAGAGAGAGAGAGAGAGAGAGAGAGAGAGAGAGTTGCTCCAGATTTCCAAACCTGAAAAGGTCCTTTTTTTGAAAGTTGTCACTTAATATGAATTGTTAGTCCAATGACGGCAATAAGATTGCAAGGCAGGTAAAGGTGTTTGGATGAGACATTAATTTTGTTGGTGTTCCAAGATCCTTCGGCGCTCATTGCGAGCCTCGCGCTGAGCGCTATTGTGAGGCTGTTGGTTGTTTGTGTGCTATGAGCAGCGTTGGCAGTGTTTTTTTGTATGCTAATGAAATAATTAATACATTAATAAATTAATATACCTATTTGGAAGTAATATATGCAGGAAGCATTGTGTTGAAGAGCTGACAATCTGTTTTGATGTTGCTGCAGCATACAATGTTGTTTTTCACTGTTGTGGAGCTGAAGTGTAAGTGTGAGCAATGTGTGCAGTGTGTAGTGTAAATAGGCTGTGTACTTCCGCATTGTGTAAGTTAGTGTTGCAAAATGGCTGCGAATGTGTATGTGTTACGCGGCTGTGTCTGATTTTGTGTCCTTGTTAATACCTTGTACGGCTTTTTCGAAAAAAATCCGTATGTGTTTCGTGGTGTTTTGCGTGTCCTGTAGCCTCGTTTTCGTTTTTTTCGGAGGCCATTTTTTCTCTTGTTTAGGGGAATTTCGGGTGTCTAAACTCTTGAATTTGGACTTAAATTGCGGTGTAACTTCAGTTTCAGAGGTCCTGGGTGCCCCCCCTTGCTGTGGGTAAGCTTTGTATGTGTTTGTTGTGTGTATTTATTGTGTTTTTAATGTTTTTACTTATTTTATTTTTATTGTGTTTCGGGTGCTAAGGTCGTATTTTTGTGAGGTCGTAATGTTTTTTATTTCTAAGTCCCGCGGCTCGTATTTGTGTATGCTAAATGCGTAATTTTTGCGGTCGAGGTGGGAACCTCCACCTCTGCAAATGTGGCCCCTCACTTCGCGAGGGGCCACATTTGCGGGCCTAAAGTCCGCAGTTACTGGCAAGGAGGGCCTTTGGCGCTCCTTGCCAGCAACTGCGGCCCTCGCTTTGCGAGGGCCGCAGTGGCTGCGGGCTCGCTACGCAAACCCACAGCGTTAGCAACGACCCGCATGCTCACAACTATATTTGTGATACCGCAATATTTATATAACACACACACATATATATACATATATATATATATATATATATATATATAACCCTAGTTTGTGAGTCTGTCAATGACATTAATTGATTGCTGTCAGTTTGGGATTATAATGCTGCCAGTTCTTGACCTACTGTTAAACTACTGAAGGTGAAGATATAGTTACATAGTTAGATAGTTACATAGTAATTAAGGTTGAAAAAAGACTTTCAGTCCATCAAGTTCAACCTTTTAAGATCTCCTCTGATCTGCAATATGCGTATTAAATATTAATTAATTATTAATTAATTATTAATCAATTATTTAATTTTGTTTGATTATGATTATTAATTAATTAAAAATACTCTTTGTTATAGTAAATGATGGTCATGGAAGGGAGGAGATAATCATTTAAAATATGAAAAGAGAGAATGAAGCGGAAAAGGAGACAAAGTGATATGAAGGTGGATGTGTTGGGACACAGCCCAGCTGGGCTACGGGGTTCTGTACAAAAATAATTTTCTTCCTCTAGATCAGGGGTACTCAAATACGGTCCTGGATCGCAGCACCCAAGCCTGGATTTGAAGATATCCTTTCTGTGCACAAGTGAGTCAGTCAGGATGACTGAAGAAGTGATTGACTCACCTGTGCGCAGCAGGGATATCATCAAATCCAGGCCTGTGTGTGCCCCCCCTGCTCTAGATTGATTGACAAATTTTGATTTGGCAATAAGACATGAGCAAATCTGAATTTTGCAAACTCATTCTTTTCAATCAATGCTGCACAATACAGCTCAGTTACCACCTTCATGTGTTCATCGCCTGCATAATATTAGATTTCACTAGAAACAACCCTTTCTGCTGTTCTTATGTTCTACCAACCACTCACATTGTAAAGAAATGTCAGAATGAAACTATGGCAACAATCATTTTAATTTCGCCCTTCTGTCCTCATTTGCCTCTCTAACCTGGCATTACTCACATCGTCATTAAAAGCTGCTTTTACCATTTACTACCAAGTAAACATGTTACCATAATTATAAACCAATGGCTCCTACTGATAACTAAATAGTTTCAGAGATTCAGTGGCAATGAGCAAGTAATTAATCAGTCATTTCTCCAATCTATCTATCTATCTATCTATCTATCTATCTATCTATCTATCTATCTATCAATGTAATTATCTATCTATCAATGTAATTACCTATCTATCTATCTATCTATCTATCTATCTATCTATCTATCTATCTATCTATCTATCTATCTATCTATCTATCTATCTATGGATCTGTCTGTCTGTCTATCTATCTATTTATCTATGTATCTATCTATCTATCTATCTATCTCTATCTATATACTGTATATATGTCCATCTATATCTATCTATCCATCTATCTATCTATCTATCTATCTATCTATCTATCTATCTATATGTCCATCTATATCTCTGTATCTATCATCTATCTATCTATCTATCTATCTATCTATCTATCTATCTATCTATCTATCTATATCTCTGTATCTATCTATCTATCTATCTATCTATCTATCTATCTATCTATCTATCTATCTATCAATGTAATTATCTATCTATCAATGTAATTACCTATCTATCTATCTATCTATCTATCTATCTATCTATCTATCTATCTATCTATCTATCTATCTATGGATCTGTCTGTCTGTCTATCTATCTATCTATTTATCTATGTATCTATCTATCTATCTCTATCTATATACTGTATATATGTCCATCTATTTCTATCTATCCATCTATCTATCTATATATCTATCTATCTATCTATATGTCCATCTATATCTCTGTATCTATATATATATCTATCTATCTATCCATCTATCTATCTATCTATCTATCTATCTATCTATCTATCTATCTATCCATCTATCTATCTATCTATCTATCTATCTATCTATCTATCTATCTATCTATCTATCTATCTATCTATCAATGTAATTATCTATCTATCAATGTAATTACCTATCTATCTATCTATCTATCTATCTATCTATCTATCTATCTATCTATCTATCTATCTATCTATCTATCTATCTATGGATCTGTCTGTCTGTCTATCTATCTATTTATCTATGTATCTATCTATCTATCTCTATCTATATACTGTATATATGTCCATCTATATCTATCTATCCATCTATCTATCTATATATCTATCTATCTATCTATATGTCCATCTATATCTCTGTATCTATCATCTATCTATCTATCTATCTATCTATCTATCTATCTATCTATCTATCTATCCATCCATCTATCTATCTATCTATCTATCTATCTATCTATCTATCTATCTATCTATCTATCTATCTATCTTGTGATAAAATGATAGATATCAGCAATACGCTTCAGTTTCTAATGCTTACATTGCACTTTTCTTAAATCTTTTGGATGATGGAAACTGGGAACAAAGCTAGAGTTTGCTGAAATTGTTTTTTTGATACATTTTTTGGGACATTGTGTTCAGCTCAGAATTACCCACCAATGATACATCTAGATACAGCAGGCTATTTGAAGAGAATTTGCTAACAATGTCACTTGTAAGTTGCAGAAATTCTTATCAACCTCTTAAAACAATTGCAGCAAAGGAGAGAAGGAAACCGCTTCCCTCACCACTCCCTCCACTGAGTGATAAAAACACACCCCCACTGATTCAGTACTTCGGGTGTGATGTAACAAGCACAAAAATGATTCCTTTATTCACAACCAAAGTCGTCAAATATTCAGATTTTTCCCATTATCATTAGCAGCTTTATTACCATTAGTGTTTTATTAGAATATTCCCCTAGGGACTCCCATAAGTAAAAGGAGCTGTGGAGCTATTAAATACCACTGGCAGCAAATTGTTATGAGTAATTGCTATGTATGATCCGGTCATACAGTTCTTTTATATGGCACCTGTAAGAGACCTACCCATAATCCTACATGATCTAGTCCTGCAAAGCCTAAATCCTACATTTAAACTTAACCTCCCATAGACCCAGCTAAACCCCTTCTGAGAGCTGTTACAAGATATGTAAAAGCTCTTACTCTTTTTAAAGCTATACCTTTTATTGCCCCGATTGCAACAAGGAAGGGGTTTAATACTACTAAAAATGAATTCCATGGGTTTATGGCACCTTCATCTATGACCCTCTACCCCCTTTGAACCCTGGTATCACCTCAGCCCCCTTCTACATTCTCTGCCCCTATGAGTCCCTATGAGGAATCCCCCAGCACCCTCTCGGAACTCCCGGGAGGACTATCAGGACTGCACTTGCGCTGACCTCTTCGGCTTTGGTGTGGGAGACCCATTTAACCCCATGGGATCTCT
This sequence comes from Discoglossus pictus, assembly GCA_027410445.1. Classification (NCBI taxonomy): domain Eukaryota; kingdom Metazoa; phylum Chordata; class Amphibia; order Anura; family Alytidae; genus Discoglossus; species Discoglossus pictus. Next base: position 39,985,113 of record CM050176.1, on the reverse strand, counting down.
ATAGACCACTTTGGAGCCTCTAGCTATAAGCATTGAGATCCCTATGGACCATGACACCTAATATTAATCCCTCTAACCATGGGGTTTCCTATGGACCCCCATGGCACCTAAAATGTACCCCTATTATCCTGAGGATTTTTATAGACCTTAATTGGCACTGTCTGGCCTATGGTGGTGCATAAGAATCCCATGGTGCCCAATATGTACCCTTATTACCCTGATGGTTCTTATAGACCTTCATGGACACTATCCAACCTAGGTGGTGCATAAGGAACCCCATGGTGCAGAATACTAACCCATTAAACTATATACACTAACATAAACAAAAACTTTACAATGAAAATAAATACCAAAAATAAACATGAATTACAGAAAAAAAGACTATGAAACTGAACAAAAAATGACTATGAAAAAATTAAATTACTGAAAATAAAAAAAACCTGTGGGGTGGAAAATATAATAATTAATGACCACATTGACCACCAATAGCCTGTAAATCTGTCCTATTCTACACATTGCTCTAAACAAATATTACTTACACTAACACTTACACCTTCTCTATGGAGCTCCCTGACAGGGGTGCACAATTGACATAGGAATAAGACTTTCTCAAAGTTACAAAATAAATGGCATTTTTTGCACTTTTAAGTACAGAAACAAAGATTTGCAGCCATTAAGAACCAAACGGATGTTCTTATCAGCCTGTGCTATAAGCCTTAGTTTAAATACACCTCATTATCAGCCTTATGATTATCTTTAACTGTTTTTGACACTACCACTAGAAAGTTTTTCTACTTACCTACACCTACTAGCCCCCCTTCTATACTGTAGTATAGTGACCTATGGTTCTTGCATCTCTCCTTTATTCAGAAGGATACTTCACTCATTTGAAATATTTGTAGGTTTCTATCATTCCTCTAAATATACTAAGGTCATGAAGTCTTTCCTTATAAGTTATGTGTTTTTGAACGCATTTTAGTCATCCTCCTTTAGACAAAAAAAGTGCTTTACAGTTTCTCTAACCTAACTTTGCATCTTGGGAAAAGAAAATGTAAGTGTCTAGAGGGAAGATGCCAGAACCGAAAACTGATCCTTATTCCGTGATCAGTGCATTGATCCTTCTTAGTGGAGATGGCTCCAGCTTCTCTTTCCTGCATGGTAACAGGAGACAGTTATAACCTTTTTACACTTTATGTGTAAACAGCCAAGCTTGTTAATGTATTTATCTGTAAATAACTTGTAATAATTACTGTGCAAACAGTGCCTCGTGTAGCTAAGTGCGGCACAGATGTGTACCAATTACTGATCTATTTGCATGTTCTGCACAAGCCTTGGCGCCTGCAGCGTGCGCAGAAGAAGCTTGCTGTTACATTATAGGACTTCACACGACTCCACCAATACTGGGGAATGGAAAACTCAGCCTTTCCTTTTGAAATTGCTTAATCGCTGTAAATAATCTCATGTTTTCTTATGAGATTAATCGAATTTAGTTATCAGGCCCTGAAGATGAAGAAGAGGAAAAAAGAGGAGAGGAATGAGGAAGATGGGGAGAAGGGAATATTAGAGGATAATGGGAAGAAAAGAAGGAGACATTAAAAAAATATAAGGAGAGATATGGAGAAAATACAGAGGAGCAGGAAATATACAGAAAAATACAGAGGAGATAAAGCAAAAATATAGGAAGGGGCGAAGTGCGAAGAGAAACAAAGGAGTTTAGCAGAGGGTAGATAAAGATAGCAAGAGGACTGAGGCAGAGAAGAAAAAAGAAAGAGGAAGAAGGATGGGAAAGACAAAAGAAATAAAGAGAGATAATTGGAGAGATCAGTGGAGCAGAAAAATAATACATATGGAAACTTAACAAATACGGTAACTGGTAGATAAGAAAAGAACCAGTGGCAATAGAAAGACTGCATTTTAGAAATGTAAAGTGACTAGTAGTAAAATAAAAACATAACTTTTATTCCAATGCAATGAAACAGGGAATTGTTTCATTAAAATGCAAAAGAAAAAAGACAATTTTTCACTCCTTAATAATATTGAGAAAATGCCTAACGCACACAAAAGAGTACTAAATAGTGCGTAACATACCAATAAACAATAGTTCTCTCAATATGGGCCTCATTCAATTGGGATTTGGCCAATTGAATAGGGCTCTATATATGCACAGAGCATATTTTTTTACAGAAGTTTTTATAGAAGTTGTTTTGCTTTTGGATAGAAGTTCACTAACTAAAAACTTCTGTAAAAAAATATGCTCTGTGCTTATATAGAGCCCTATTCAGTTGACCAAATCGCAATTGAATGAGGCCCTATATCTGAGGATGATACACAATTACCAGTGACACAGTAACAATATGGTGAACTGGCAACACTGGTATCAACGGAAAACCAAAATATTTGGAGAAGATACTGAAATAAGTAACAATGTAATTACCCAAATAAAATTCCAGATAGACAAGTAAGAATGAGAGACTGGCTGTGGATACCGAGTCATTTGATGGGCGCCCATCAAGCTTTTTCATGAACTAGATAGTTAGCTATAAAAGTCGGGTAATTCTGACCAATAAAGGTTAGTTTCAGGAGATCATCTTTAAGCAAGAGCCCCCACACATTTTCCCTGCTGACCCTAGCGGATTTCTCCAAGGAAATGACTTGAATTCAGCAAAGTGGAGGAAGATTAAAGTAACAAACTACATCTCTTTTTATGACATCACCATTGAGGCTATCCAATGATTGGATAAGTTTTTGGTACTCTAAAGTATATTCTACAGTGTATTCAGTTATGTTAACACATCCTCTCCAAACAGCACACTTAACAGTAGAACTTGGTGGTAAAGTATGGCTCCATTGGAGAACCCCTCCCCTCAAGCTACAGACAGCCCCTCAAGCTAGTAGTCTAAGATTAAATCCCCCATGACACAATTGGAGCCATCTAAATATAAGATATTATTTTATTTAATGTTTGCTCCTGTCTTGCATACCTGGTAATGTTGTTATTTTATTACATACAGTATCTCACAAATTGAGTACACCCCTCACATTTTTGTAAATATTTTATTATATCTTTTCATGTGTTAATGACCCACTCTGCTACAATGTAAAGTAGTAAGTGTACAGCCTCTATAACAGTATACATTTGCTGTCCCCTCAAAATAACTCAACACACAGCCATTAATGTCTAAACCGTTGGCAACAAAAGTGAGTACACCCCTAAGTTGAAATGTCCAAATTGAGCCCAATTAGCCATTTTCCCTCCCTGGCAATGGCGGCTGGTGACTTTCCAATGTGGTGCAACGGGAAATAGAGACCTGGCCCCTCCACTTACATTGACTCCACCCAACAGTATAAACCCCTCCCCTTCACAACATGTTACCACAACATGTATAGACCCTGCCTAGTGGCACAGTCTCCACCCACAAAAGTGATTCCGTAGAGAAAGACAGGGATAGAGATAGAGGGGGGGGGGGGGTAGTGAGAGAGGTAGATAGATAGATAAAGAGAGGGAGAGAGAGAGAGAGAGGGAGGGAGAGAGAGAGAGAGAGAGAGAGAGAGAGAGAGAGGGATATATATATAGAGAGAGAGGGATAGAGAGAGAGGAAGGGATAGATAGATTATATGCCTCTTCTTCTATCCATCTCTCTCTATCCATCTCTCCTTTTACCCCCCCCCGCCCCCCCTAAATCCCCCCCCCCCCCCCCCCCAGGGATTCACCCCCCTGGTATTTTACGATTGAGCCAATAATGATACCAGCAAATACTATGATAGCAGCAAATATACTGAGAAAGAGTAAAACTGCATAAATAGATAATTTGTTAAATGAGCAAATATATTAATTAAACAAACAGAGACTAAACAACACTTGGGAGGAACATCTTACACCTACAGAAGGACAGGGTGATAATTCACCAACAATAGACCACAACCAGAAAGTTGTACCACAAGTTGGTTCATCATGACTCAGTACTGTTTTGTTTCTCCCTCCATTTTAAATATTATTATCTTTAAAAAATACATTTGAACAAATCTATGTGTTTGTAAAAAAGATTTAAAACAAATATTTATTCAGTTTATAGGCTGCCTTTTCATAATTAATATTACGTGCAAAAAACATATTTGAGTGGTTAATTAGCATATATTTCTATTACTGCTCCTTCACACACACACAAGCATATATTTATATATATATATATACAAATACACACATATATATGTAAACACACACACCTTCTGGATCGCTACCTTGTCATGCTGAAGGGGCTTGTTACCTCAATGAAGCTGTGAGCTACATCATGAAGGGTCACCCAAGATGGGTAGGTCATTTTAGAGAGAAATGTAGAGAGACAAAATGTAGTTCACTGGAGTAGGAACTGGCAACCCACTCCAGTATCTTTGCCATGAAAACCATATGGATAAGCACAACCAGAAACACAGACAGATGTATCTGGAGTGCTGCATCCATGTGGCCACTGAGAGTCAGACAGGACAAAACAACAACAGCAAGATACAGAGAGGGATATGGACTCACCTGAGCTCTGCAGCTGCTTCTGTCTGGTATAGGCTGTGGTGGTGACATACAGGTCACAAGCTTGGTTTGTGGAGCAGGGTAGTCAGAATCAATAAGACCACCAGAGTATTGAGAAAACTGAAGCTTTACAAACAGCTCTCTCTATCTGCATACACTGTGAGCTGGTAGATGTTTTTCAAAAAACTTTAATGAGATTGCACCAATGTATTCACTTCTGGGGAGACTGTGAGAGGTGAAGTCCCTGTATAATACAGTACTTTTCCCTCCAGCCATTCTGATTGGATGATGCTATGTTTGACAGACAGGGTCAGCTCTATCAGTTAGAGCACAGTTTGGGAATAGACAGCATTGTGACTGTTTTTTATTTTAATTTCTCACATGTACCCTTATCTGTAGTACTAGTCAAGTCAACAGCAGGGGGCTAGAACTGCAGCGCAAAGGGTTTTGAAATTTTAAGTGACAGCAGCTATTAAAAAAACAGAATACTGAACATGATAAAGCATTAACTAAGTGATGGGGGGATTAAGTCAGTGCATTCATTTTGGGAGGGCAGTTGCCCATTTGCCCCAATGCATCAGCCGCCCCTGCTCCCCGGTGTCATGTGACTCGTTAGTGTTACAAGGTCTCAGGTGTGAATGGGGAGCAGGTGTGTTAAATTTGGTGTTATTGCTGTCACACTCTCTCATACTGGTCACTGGAAGTTCAACATGGCACCTCATGGCAAAGAACCATACAGTGGTTTCACAGGACAGGTTCCACTCAGAGCAGGCCTCGCCATGGTCGACCAAAGAAGTTGAGTGCATGTACTCAGCGTCATATCCAGAGGTTGTCTTTGGGAAATAGACGTATGAGTGCTGCCGGCACTGGGGAGCGACAGTTCATTGAGGGAACCATGAATGCCGACATGTACTGTGACATACTGAAGCAGAGCATGATCTCCTCCTTCCAGAGACTGGGCCGCAGGGCAGTATTCCAAGATGACCCCAAACTCACCTCCAAGATTACCACTGCCTTGCCAAAGAAGCTGAAGTAAAGGTGACGGACTGGCCAAGCATGTCTGCAGACCTAAACCCTATTGAGCATCTGTGGGTCATCCTCAAATGGAAGGTGGGGGAGCTCAAGGTCTCTAACATCCACCAGCTCTGTGAGGTCATCATGGAGGAGTGGAACAAGACTCCAGTGGCAACCTGTGAAGCTCTGGTGAACTCCATGCCCATGAGGGTTAAGGGATGTACTCACTTTTGTTGCCAACGGTTTAGACATTAATGGTTGTGTGTTGAGTTATTTTGAGGGGACAGCAAATTTACACTTTTATACAGGGTGTACACTTACACTTACATTTTTACAAAAATTACAAAAATGTGAGTGGTGTACTCACTTTTGTGAGATACTGTATATCATGTGAATTTTTTAACAAACTACAGTGGTCTTTTAATCACTTTTCAGTGAACAGAAAGAATATTTTAATGTAATTAAAATAAAATACATCATCATACACATTATCTCATAGTAAATCAGGCTGCTTTTTCATTTCTCTGTATAATTTCCTTACCTGATATCTGACCTTTAATCTAGGGCTCTTGTTGATATGTTCAGGGATGATTCTGCATAACTTAACATAACAATATTGTGCATGTCTGTCTGACCCAGAGGGTACATGCCTTGCATACTAACTGCTCATTGCATCTCTCAGTACAGAATCATATGATCTGTTGTTGGTTTTGGGAAATTTCAGTTGCATTCATTCAAGATTTGGTGTTTTTCAAGTACAGGGAAGACATCCTGATACCATCACATGTGTACTGGTCAAGGGGCAGATGCTTTATGTATCAGGAGGCTCTGCTATAAATTGCATTAAATTCAGGCCAGTATAACTAGTGACTCAGAAGACCATAGCCTAACAGGGAAAGTCTCCTCATAGAGATATAACTAATAAAATAATCATAATTGGCCATGTGATGTTGATTACAACTGATATATTTGGGATGACCTGATGACCAGGAGCAAGGTAGTCAACAGGAGGACCTAGGTCCACATCAGTGGCAGAGCAAGAGCATCAAGGGACCTGGTGCAAAAATGTTTCGCTGCTCCCCCCCCTCAGGTACCAACTCAATCAGTTCCCATCCGCAAAACCCCTTCCCATAACAACCCTCCTCCCTAAGACCTCTTCCTATAAGTACACCCCTCTCAATACCTTTTCCAAAAGCTACTCCCACCCAATACCAATTTCAATAGCTGCTCCTCTTCTCTTTCCATACATATATACATATACTATCTCTATATAGAGCACAGAGACTCTCAACATCCACCTCCAAACAGCAGCCACCCCTCTTACCATCTGTCCCTACATAGCACCCAGTCCATGTCTGCAGTCATCCCCACACAGCACCCAACCCTCTCAGCACCCACCTCATTGCCACCTCCTGGAGCATCAGTAGAAATGCTCTACAGAAAATAAAATTAAATACAAAAAATACACAGTTCTGGGCCCCCAGATTAGGGCCCTGGTCCACCCCTGGTCCAAAGTAGACCTTCAGTAAAATATCTTTCAGTCCTCCACATCATTATTAAATGTTTTATCTATCCCTTCTAAAGCCTCCATACACTTAAATAAGCTGTGAATTAATCAATGTCCATTCTCTATTATTCCCAACAATGTTCCTTCCTGTGCCTCCTCCTGTATAAGTACAATTATGGACTTGGACCCTGACTTTATTTTACAAATACGTTTAGACCTTATGGGTTTTTTCTTTAATTAACTGACTACCTTAGCATCAGAGGATACTTATTTATCCACAATGGGCATGGTACCCCTTAACTGAAAGAATTAAATCTCCTCTTTCAAATGAAAGGCTCTAGGAGTATATTGGTTAGGAGATCATACAAAAATGGTGGCCATCTGTCTACAATGGTAATCCTGCACAAAAACTTACTATTCACAATCATTATTAAATGGTGTGAGCAACATTTCTTTCATACAAGACATCTCATATCCTTGTACTGCCCCATTTTGTGCTGGGATGAGAGGATAGATTCTCTTGACAACAAGTCCTTGGGACTCATGTGATCCGCCCAGGATGATTGGGATTTTGAGGATGGCCATTTCCTTGGCAGCTTGAAGACTCCTATCAGGACTGCCTCCTGGGAATACGTGGTGTGGGACTGGGCTAAATCTGTTTATAGTTATCTAATGTTATATTAAGTTGATTGCCCTATGCATGTTGATTACTGTATGTTATGTTATGCTGTGTTATGTTGTGTTATGTTGATTGCTGTATTTTGTGTTGCTGTGGGGTTGACTTGTGATGTGTGATTCTGTTTGCTGCAAGTTCATTAAGTGTTAAATATTTTGGAGTGTTGTGTTGTCAGTCTGTAACTGTGAGAGAGAGCAGTTAGGCAGTTGGGATCCGGCTGTGTGGACAAGTCTGCTCTTAAGGAAGAGGGAGAGTCTGATCTGAATGAATATATCTAAAGTATGTTTATGCTTCTAATCTAAAGGGAGGTAACATAATTTGAATATATAAATGAGGAGAGGATTAATTTTTATATATATGGAATATGTGTTAGAGTCCATAGTAAAGAGAATGGCTGTCCTGAACAATTAAGGAACTGTGTATTTGCTCTTAATAAAAAGGGAGGAAACTGAAGTGTGTGTATACTCCTAATGGAAGGGGAGGAGACCTATCTAGAACATGTATGTATATGTCAGCATTCCTAAAAAAGATGCTAATGAATTGGATGTTATGATGCCTGGCATATGAAACATTGATTAATGACTGTATTAGCCAGTTAAATAAACCCCAGAAGACCCAGTTTAAGTCAAGTCCAGTTTAAACATTCACACATTAAACCTGCTATGCAGTTTCTACAGCAATAACAGTTGTTCCTGTTTTTTATAAAGCTGAGCCTGCATTCTTATTTTAAATATTGTATCTGAGTAAGGACATTTTAGAAACTTCAGCTGTCTTGGTTTATCTGCTTGGGTAGATTTGGCCATAACAGCCTTATCAAGCCCGACTGAAGAAAGCAGATCGCTACAACTGGTGTCAGAAGCGGGATCCGTTCATCAGAAAAAACAGCAGCCAGGATGAAGAAAAGAAAGGTGACAGGAAAATCTGCATCCTCCCGCTCTGGGGTTCAAGTACCACCTACATCCTCAACAGGAAGTTGGTAGTCAGAGCAGAAGGTGAGATTGGAACCCCAGTGCTATGGATGCCTGCAGTTGGGCCATTTAATGAGGGACTGCCCAAATCAGCCCTGTGGGAGTGAACCTGACCAAGATCGCCCAGTATTGTATTTGAGTAACTGGAGACTTAACACCGAGGGGGAGGAAATTAAGGGTTTGCAAGACTTTACCGAGGACTTGCCCTCAGAAGGCCCCATAAAGTGTCAATGAGTCTGGGGAGGGAATATTATGGACTGGTGGGAGAACTCTGGACCTGGGGTTTTAAAGATGAGCAAGACAGCTATGATGCAGTGGTTTGACCCAGAGGAATGACGAACCTGTTGCCATCTTTCAAGGCCTATGTCGGGAACAGTTAGAATGGGGTGTAGATCCAGAAACCCTAACTCTCGAGCAGCTAATGGAGCTAACCAGCGAGACAAAAAGAAGATTTTTTGGCTCCGGCAAATTCTAATTTTGCAAATACTGGAGAGGAGCTCATGGCCCTACAGAGAGAAAACATGTCCCTAAAAACAGAAATCAATATTTTCCAGGATTTGAAGAATGAGCAGGTTGCTGCAGCTCTCACACAGGAACAGCAGCAAATAAATATCATTGAAAGAGATGAGAAAATAAGATATCTTGATGTACAACTTCCGAATGAGCATGCAAAAGTGTCTCACAGAGTTGAGAAAAACAAAGATCTGCATAATCACAACAAGGAGTTGCAATTACAGATTGAGGAATTACAGTCTAATAAAGATTTATTAGGGCAGATGTAGAAATAGTAATAAATAATGGAAAATATGAAAAAATCAAAACGGTGAATGAACTTTTAGTGGCCAGACTCATAGAGTAGGCAAACAAACAACAAGAGTTAAGAATATTGAAAGAAGAAAATTCATCCTTAAGAATGGATACTCAAAATCTGCAGGCTCAAAAGACAGAACAGATGTCACTTACCTCAGCTTTTGAGGAACTGAAGAATGTGATCCATGGGAAAGAGAGAAAGATAAAGACTGTAGAAGATTGCCTACAGGCTGAAATCCTCTGAGGAAACGTCAAGGAGAAAATGGTCCAGGCATTGAATAAGAAAATTGAGGCCCTTGAGCAAGAGTTAGTAAATAGCAAACTCGGAAAGGCAGAACAGGTGACTAATATAGCAGTGGTACATGAGCTACATAATTAACAGAAGGACATGAAGAAACATTAAGCATGCTGGAGGCCAGATTGAATGAGCGTGAGAATGAGATGGTAGACAAAGAAACACAAATCCAGGATTTGCAGCAGAAGTATGGAGAAAAAAATGATCAGTTAAAGGGATATGTACGTTTCCTGGATTATGAATGCATCTGATAGAGGATAATTAGTATATGAATAAAAATGTTTCCATGAAAAAAATACCAAAATAAACATTTAAACACGTACCTTGAAGTTAGCAAAATCTATTGTAATTTCTGACAGTTTAAAATTAAGGTTAACACCCCCTTCATAATTGGTTTTGGCCAATCCAGGTTAGATGAAAGATTTGAGACATAGCACTATGTTAGTTGCTATGGCAAGAGCACACAGCATAAACAGGAAGCAGGAATGAGTTGGTTGAGCAAGCGAGAGCAGGTAAATGGTGGGTTAATATTGTTCCCCGGATGCTGCATGCTGATTGGGTGGGGATCAGGAACTTATGTAGACACCCCTAGCGGTGTCAACACAATCATTATTGATTTTTAGATATTAATAAAAATAAAATGTTTTATGAGATGTGCTGTATACATATAGGCTGCTTTTTTCCTATAGAGTGCAGAAATGCATTAATCCAGCTCACATAGATATCCCTTTAAGGAAAGAAGCTGAGTCTTTGAAAAAACAAATGAAAAATAGAAACAAGGGAATTGAAGAGTTACAACAGGAAAACAAGTCTTTGAAATATACGATTGCAAGAGAAAGCAAACAGAGTAGTGTTTTGGAATCTGAGGTGAAGGAATTATACACACAACTCAAAGATACTAAAATCAACCATGAAAGAACACTCAACAATAAGCAAAAGGAGATAGATGATGCAAAGATAAGAGAAGAATGTCTCAACAAAGAGGTTGATAGATTAAAAGGTGCCGATGAAGCAATCAAAATACCTGAAGAAACAGATATCTATTGCCAGCATAAGATTGCTGAAATGGTTGCATTAATGAAAAACATAAGCACCAGTACAATAAAATGGTTGAAGAAAATGACACAGTATTAGGACACTACTGATCAAAAGAACAAGAATTAACATCCACTATAGCTTGCCTGGAAATGGATCTGTCTTGCAAAACAGATGACGTAAACTCTCTTAAGGAGCAACTAAAGCAGCAAATAAAAGAGAAGGAAAATATTGCAAAAGAGGCAGAAGAAACCAAGATCTCCTTACAAAAAGAAATTAAACACAAAAATATACAGACATATTTCATGAAGACTCCCAAACAAAATATTTAAAAAATAGATTACAAGAATCCAACATCACTTTCAAAGAGGTCCCAGCTGTCACATTTGCCTGTCATATAAGAGAGATAAATATATTTGGTCACATTAAGAACCCCAATATATACACCACAAACGTGTTATTCACTAGAGACTCCATTTAAGTATGGAAAGCTGCAATATGAAAAAATAAATCCAGCTCAACAAGAATCTGCAAAGAAAAGAAAAGTTGTTTTGGAATTTGACTTTCACTCGGATAGCTCTGAACCAACCGATATTCTGGGTATATGTGAATATGATGGATTGTTTAAGAAGTTATACCCAAACTATCCCCCATCCTCAACAGTTTGTGACACAATGGATGTATTGCTCACTTTTGGTCACATACGATGGGACTGGCCTGGTTGGGGAGGGTTGTTATGGCATGGGATCCACTGGAGTCACTTCCAGAGTTGTTTTTGCTCCTGTACATTGTACAAAAGAAAAAGAAAAAAACCTGCCCTGCACATTTAAAATAAGGCTTTGGGCAGGGAGAGGCCTAGGGGAATTATTTTCTACATTTGCCCCAATGGGGTTGAGTAACCCAGCAACCAAGACATAGACTTACACATGGAACTTTTTTCTGCAGCATGCCAGTGTTCATCTTATAGAGATGATCACTGGGCTGCTGCATCTAAAAGGGGGAGTAGTGTTTATGATACTCCAGACCACCAGTCCTTGGGACTCATGTGGTCCGCCCAGGATGATTGGGATTTTGAGGATGGCTATTACTCTGCCTGCTTGAAGACTCCTATCAGGACTGCCTCCTGGGAATACGTGGTGTGGGACTGGGCTAAATCTGTTTATAGTTATCTAATGTTATATTAAGTTGATTGCCCTATGCATGTTGATTACTGTATGATTTGTTATGCTGCGATTTGTTGATTGCTGTATGTTGCGTTGCTTCCCTATGTGTGGTTGACTTGTGATGTGTGATTCTGTATGCTGCAAGTTTGGTTCATTAAGTGTTAAATATTTTGGAATGTTGTGTTGTCGGTCCGTAACTGTGAGAGAGAGCAGTTAGGCAGTTGGGATCCGGCTGTGTAGACAAGTCTGCTCTTAATGAAGACAGAGAGACTGATCTGAATGAATATATCTATATATATATAATATATATGTGTCAGAATCCATAGCGAAGAGAGGATTAATTTATATATTTATGGAATAAGATATCTGGAGGATATATAAGTGTCAGAGTCCATAGTAAATAAAATGGCTGTCCTGATCCTGAACAATTAATGAACTGTGTATATGCTCTTAATAAAAGGGAAGGAAACTGAAGTGTGTGTATACTCCTGATGGAATGGGAGGAGACCTGTCTAGAAGAAGTATGTATATGTCAGCATTCCTAAAGAAGATCATAATGAATTGGATGTCATGATGCCTGGCATATGAAACATTGATTAATGACTGTATTAGCCAGTTAAACAAGACCCAGTTTAAGTATAACAGAATGTTATCAAGTAAAGTTTAAATATTAAATTATTGAGCCTGTTATGAAGTTTCTACAGCAATAAAAGCAGTTCATGATTTTTATAAAGCTGAGCCTGCATACTTATATTAAATCTTCATTTGAGTAAGGACATTAAAAGAACCTGCTATATCTGCTGGGTAGGTTTGGCCATAACAGCCTAATCAAGCCTGACTTAAGAAATCAGATAGCCACAGGACCCTATGCTAATCTTGGCAAAATCAATTATGAATGCCATAGTAGCACAGACAACTCCTACGAGGCCCTGAGCAATCTTACTGGTCCAAAATATTCAAATTATAGAGTGAGCAGGATGACAACCAGAAAACCAATTCTGATTGGCTGAAAAATGATTGACATCTTTTTAAGCCAATCAGAATGCTCAAAATTCTTATTTAAGCCTCAGCAAGCCCGGCAATTGCTATTTTTGGTGGGAAGGTCCTCCAAGGAGGATATTTGATTTTTTTTTAGTGTGTCAGTTTTTTTTTGGAGGGCTAAATATTTAGGGTCTGCACTGGTGTTGATTAGGACCCTGCAGCAAGTGAGGTTAATGTTAGGTGCAAGGTCATTCTTTCAAGACCCCCCTTGTAGAGGTTAACTGTTAAGTTTACATGGGGGTCTATATAGACTCCCATGGTCATGAAGACGGGGTGATCGGGTAGGGGAATGGAGTTTGAGTGGGGAAGAGGGTGATTAGGATGTAAGCTTGGGTAGGGGATGCACAGGGATCGATGCAAGAGTTTATGGATGTGGGCTGAGTGCCGTAATGTGCAGGAGCTAAAGATTTACATAAAGCTGTAATGTAGGGTAAAGAGCTCCCGCAGCCGATTTAGGGGTGTGCAGCAGTTTACACTGTCCGATTTCCATAAGGCCCATAGTTATTAAAGGTAAGTAAATCACAACCCATGAGTTAAAGATCCATGAGTTAAAGATCAAGGTATGGAGTAAAAAGCAGGTATTTAAAATGTACAAGAGTAAACAGCTTTAAGTGTGTACAAGGAAGATGAAAGAGGTCAACTGATAAATAGTGACCAGAAAAAGTTAGATGAGCCAAAAAAAATCTAACCTTTGGCTAGGAACATGCAAAACAATGGGGCTACACTATGTTCACCAAATAATTGGTTAATGCAGAATTAAATCTAAAAGATGCTGGAAAAAATAAATATTAATAAAGTCCTGATGGAATCGGTCCAAGGGTACTGAGGAAACAGTTTTTTGTAATAGCCAACCCATTATATCTAATTTTTCAAAATTCACTCTCCACTGTTTTGGAACCTGATGACTAAAGAAAAGCAGAAGTGATATTTTTATTTTTAGAAGGGAGCAAGAGCAAATCCAGGGAACCATAGACCTGCAAGACTCACTTGTGTACTGGGGAAGCTTTTAGAATGGTTAATAAGGGATAGTATACAGGAATATATTCACACGGCTACTGGAACTCTTTAGAGGGGAGAAGGGCAAAAATGGTGTTGAGCAGAGCTACGGATCGACAGAGCACGTCTAGCCGGCCCACCCAGAAGCAAACAAGCTCACAGCCAGGTCCCCTGAACAGCCGGGGAAGGAGGAACCAGTCCATGGGAATCTCAGCCCCAGGACAATAAGGAGAGCTATACTCCTAAGCGGAGGTCCCTAACCTGAGCCTAAGGACTTGGTTGACCTATGTAAGACCTATGTTCATTGTTATATTGCTCCCCATATAAGCAGGAAATATGAAGTTGCTCAATCCTTGGTTCTAGTTAATGTTTAATACATCCATTTTTTAACCCCTATAAATGTTCAGTGTATCCTGAACAATGTGTGCTCTTTTAGGGAACTTATACAAGGTGTTATGCCTCTTATTTAGGGCGTAAAACCCCTGTTTATTGTTTTGATTATTTTCTTCAATGCTGAGGACCCTTATCTGATTGTCGGGTGCCAAAAGTCCATTCAATCGAGGGTCCAGTCAAAGCTTCCTGCAAAAAGGAAAAGAGTTCATTTGGACCATCTTTCCCCTGGGTCCTGATAGCATGGGTGTAGAAACTGGGGGTGGGGGATGAGGGGGACAAATCCCCCCTGATTTTTCTATGTCTGTACGTATATATGTCTTTCAAAGGCATGAGAATTGTCCTATGTGTCCATTCACACATATTCTGAAGTCCACACAAGCTTAGATTTATAACTACATGGCTGCCCTTTTTAGAAGCCGGTGATGCATAATAAATCCCACGTCTGTGGCAGTCTCATGACTTATAAATTGTAATTCCAACAATTTATCTTATTTGTCGGCCTCCCGTACACTCCCACTCCCACACAGTAGACTCTCCATATGATGCCTGGTGTTCTATGAGTCACTATTACCTTGGATCAGAATATAGAAAGCTCCGTCCTCCTTTGCCTAAAGGACCCTGGAGTTACATGTGTCATATGTTTCAAAAAGCAAATCTTTCTTTTTAGATCTAGCGTTATATACATGTTTTAACAAAGTTATTAATATATTGTTATTAATATATTTGTGACATGACATTTACACTTC